>CM055118.1:931030081-932230081 GCA_029206835.1 Rana muscosa | reverse complement strand
GTTATATGGTTCTAAATGGCAGTGTTTGTTCCAGTGCGTTCCAGTTCCACCAAAAAAGTAGAACATGCTGCATTTTACCTGCACTGGACTGTACTGGAACGCATCAAAACGCATCATAAACGCACTGGAACGCACAGGAACACACCTAAATGCACCAAAAACGCACTGGAACACACTTGTCCCTATCTATGGTTAATAAAAAAGAGGGGTGAAAAAAAAGCACTGGACTGCATCAAAAACGCCTTCAAAAATGCACTGGAACGCATGAAAACCGTGCATGCAGAAAAGCACCTGGAACACATCCGGATTGTGTTTCTATGGTGTGAACTGGCCCTAGTTCACACTATAGAAACGCAGTCTGGGTGCGTTCCAGGTGCTTTTCTGCATGCGCGTATTTGACACATTCCAGTGCATTTTTGAAGGCGTTTTTGATGCAGTCCAGTGTTTTTTTCCCCCTCTTTTCACTTAGGACAAGTGTGTTGCAGTGCGTCTTGGGTGCATTTAGGTGCGTTCCGGTGCATCCCAGTGCATTTTTGGTACGTTCCGTTGCATTTTTGATGTGTTTTACTGCGGTCCAGTACAGTTCTGTACCTAAAAAATGTAGCATGACCAATTTTTTTTTTGCTTTCTGAAACGCACTGGAACGGACTGCAGTGGTGTGAACTATGCCATTGGCATTAATGTGATCAACTTTCTTTGCATTTTTCAGGCATCAAAAAAACGCACTGCACTGCATCCGGTGTGAACTGGCCCTAAATATCATACCGGGGGTGTCTATAGTATGCCTGTAAAGTAGCACATGTTTTCCATGTTTATAACAGTTGGAGAGCAAAATGACATTTCTAAAGTAAAATAATAGTCATTTAAAAGTCCTTGCGGCTGTAATGAATTGCTGGTTCCTGTCAATACAGATAAAAGTCATTGAAAGTCTTTGATTACACAAAAAAAAAGCGTGGGGGTTCACCCAAATTCCATAACCAGGCCCTTCAGGTCTGGAATGGATATTAAGGGGAACCCTGCTGCAAATTTTTATTTAAAAATTACGTGGGGTTCCCCCCAAATATCCATACCAGGCCCTTCAGATCTGGCATGGATTTTAAGGGGAACTCCACCCCAAATGTAAAAAAAAAATGGCGTGGAGTCCCCCCAAAAATCCACACCAGACCCTTATCCGAGCACATAACCTGGCCGGCCGCAGGGGAAAAGTGGGGGACGAGAGAGCAGCCCCCCCTCCCTCCTGAACCGTACCAGGCCACATGCCCTCAACATGGGGAGGATGTCCCCATGTTGATGGGGACAAGGGCCTCATCCCCACAACCCTTGCCCGGTGGTTGTGGGGGTCTGCGGGCGGGGGGCTTATCGGAATCTGGAAGACCCCTTTAACAAGGGGACCCCCAGATCCCGCACCCCCCTGTGTGAAATGGTAATGGGGTACAAATCTACCCCTACCATTTCACGAAGAAAGTGTCAAAAATGTAAAAAATGACAAGAGCCGGTTTTTGACAATTCCTTTATTAATGTGTTTTCCTTTCTTCCATCTTCTTCTTCCATCTTCTTCTTCCATCTTCTTCTTTTCTCCATTCAGGTTTCTTCCTCCATCTTCATCTTCCTCTTCATCTTCATCTTCCTTCTTCCTTCGGTCTTCTCGTCCGCATCTTGCTCCGGCGTCTTCCCTTCTTCTTTCTTCGGCCGCTCCGTTTGAATTGGAGGTTCCCGCTGTGCGACGCTTCAGTTCTTCAGTTCCCCATTGGGTCCGCTTACACCCGGTGACCCCGCCCCCCTCTGACGCACATGGATTTCACGGGGACTTTCCCCGTGGTCTCAGAGGGAGGCGGAGCCACCGGGGGGCAGCGGACCAAGTGGAGAACTGAAGCGTCGCACAGCGGGAACCTCCAATTCAAACGGAGCGGCCGGAGAAGAAAGAAGAAGGGAAGACGCCAGAGCAAGATGCCGGACGAGAAGACCGAAGGAAGAAGGAAGATGAAGATGAAGATAAAGATGAAGAGGAAGAAACCCGAATGGAGAAAAGAAGAAGAAGGAAGAAGAAGAAGATGGAAGAAGAAGATGGAAGAAGAAGAAGAAGGAAGAAAAGAGAAGACATTAATAAAGGAATTGTCTAAAACCGGCTCTTGTCATTTTTTTCATTTTTGACACTTTCCTTGTGAAATGGTAAGGGTACATTTGTACCCCATTACCATTTCACACAGGGGGGGGCCGGGATCTGGGGGTCCCCTTTGTTAAAGGGGTCTTCCAGATTCCGATAAGCCCCCTGCCCGCAGACCCCCACAACCACCGGGCAAGGGTTGTGGGGATGAGGCCCTTGTCCCCATCAACATGGGGACATCCTCCCCATGTTGAGGGCATGTGGCCTGGTACGGTTCAGGAGGGAGGGGGGGGCGCTCTCGTCCCCCCCTTTTCCCCTGCGGCCGGCCAGGTTACGTGCTCGGATAAGGGTCTGGTATGGATTTTTGGGGGGACTCCACGCCATTTTTTTTTTATTTGGGGTGGAGTTCCCCTTTAAAATCCATGCCAGATCTGAAGGGCCTGGTTTGGATATTTGGGGGAACCCGCACGTCATTTTTTTTTAAAATTTGCATCGGGGTTCCCCTTAATATCCATTCCAGACCTGAAGGGCCTGGTTATGGAATTTGGGGGACCCCCACGCTTTTTTTTTTGGTTAGCAATGACTTTCTATGACTTTTCTCTATATTGCCGGGAGCTGACAATTCCTTACAGCCGCGGCTGCTTTTAAATGCCTTTTTTTTCCTTTAGAAATTACATTTTGCCGGCGCACTGGAAACTTCAAAGCTGCCCCTGTTCAACTTATGCAAATTGACTTAGGTGACTTGACATTTACTAAGATTTTGCCGGCGCAGTGTCCCGGCGCATTTGAACCATTAAAATTCCCGCGCTGAGCTCAAAAAAACCTCCCACAGCTCGAATCGGAATTGCCGGCGCAGCGGGCTGGTTTTGAAAAAGTTACTTTCCTGACATGCTCCATGGCAGCATACGTGTGGGTTGGCCCCGCCTCCATAACTACCCAATAGGACCCCCTCCCTATAAATTTTGGCTCTGGGCTCTCAGCCGTGTTCCTTTTTTGTCCTCCTCCGAAGGACTATATGTTTAGTTCTCCTACCTGAAGACGGTTGTTCCTACGATTAAGATCGGCCGACGATATGGTGTCTCATCCCTCCGATAAGCCTTGACTGTGAAGCAGGGTATGGAGTGTATGGCAGAGTAGCGCTGAAGAGCTGGATGATATCTTCCATTGGAGAGATGAGCGCGCACAGGCCTGATTACCTAGCAGTGTGCAGGTGGCCATTATCTGCTGCAAGCCCGGTGTGTGTATGGATGCGGTGTCCCTGGCCGAATCGATCGTAGATGGTGGTGGTAAGCCTGTATCGCCTTCATGGCAGCAGTGTCTATGTGTGTCGTTTTGTCTATGCATATGCCTTTTGTTATTTCTCCCAGTGTCATTTCATGCCTGATAGCGGCTGGTTCCCTGTGCGTTCCAGCCGCTGCTCCCTCTTCCTGGTTCATCCGCGGTCTGCGCATGCGCGACCCGGAGCGAAAACGAGGCCTGGTTCGCGCATGCGCGCAAGAATCGCGGGCCTGGCGCAGCCGTGACATCACGCGGCGCCAAATTTAAAGCCTGGTGAAGCCTGCAGAACGCTGGGAATGATCGTGGGCATAGCGACGACTTCCCTGAGCACCTGCAGAAGCCTTCCTGGGTAAGTGCTCATTCAGAAGGGTCTGAATTTTTCCCTTGTTCCTTTTTGCTGAAATCTGATTGTTTGCTGTTGCCACCTGCAGTGTTTCCCTGAAGTATCATGGACTCTTCACTGCCTCCCGGTGGCCAACCCTCTTGCAGCAGGTAAGTTTGGAAATTTTTTTCCTTTTTATTCTGCCTGCTGAGGGGGATGGAAGAGAGAGGAGTGTAGGGCATTATTGTGACTTTGTGCTCTCTCTCTCTCTCTCTCTCTCCCCCTCTCTCTCTCTCCCCCTCTCTCCCCTCTCCCCCTCTCCCCCTCTCTCCCTCTCCCCCCTCTCCCCCTCTCCCCCCTCTCCCCCTCTCCCCCTCTCCCCCCTCTCCCCCTCTCTCTCTCTCCCTCTCTCCCCTCTCCCCCTCTCCCCCTCTCCCCCTCTCTCTCTCTCTCTCTCTCTCTCTCTCTCTCTCTCTCTCTCTCTCTCTCTCTCTCTCTCTCTCTCTCTCTCTCTCTCTCTCTCTCTCCTTGTCTTTCCCTGTTTCAGCCCTTCTAGGTCTGAACAACAGAGTAGTTCCCGCAGACGCAGCGGGTCCTCTAAATCACACCACCGGCACTCCCCTTCTGGCTCCAGACACCATGATTCTTCCAGATCCGGACGTCCCAGTAGAGACACTCCTCACCCCCCCTCATCTCACAGCAAGAGGTCAGAGAGACCATGTTGGGGGTGCAGGGCTCCGGTTCCTGCCAGCAAGTCCCTTTGTGACCATTGTTTTACAAAAGCAGCCAATGAGAGAGAAGGTGCAGATAAACACCTGGAAGCATTGGTTAAGCGGGTCGTAAACGAGTCGCTACAAGAGAAAGATGCTAGAATGCAGCATGATTCTCCTCCAGACCCACTGATTCCCTCGTTAGAACAGGGACAGGTGCATGAGACTCTGGAAATCTCTCAACCCAGCCATCCCTCAACTCCTCCCTCAGAAAGTGGTTCGGAAGTGGATGATCCTGGGATGGGATTTGATTATGCCTTAGTTCCTGCTTTAGTGAAAGCAGTTAGAGAAGTTCTGAATTGGGAAGATCCAGTTATATCTCCCCCCAAACAAAGGAAACTTTTTAAACAGCTCAGTAAGGAGCGACATTATTTCCCGTTTGTCACGGAAGTGGGTGCCATTATCCCAGAAGAATGGGGTAAAATGGACAAGAAAAGTTCTATGCAGTCAAAAATTGCAATATTATATCCTTTTAAGGAAGAAGAGGTAAAACGCCTTGATTCAGCTCCCATGGTTGATGCAGCTTTAATGCGTTTGGTTAAATATGTAACCCTTCCTCTGGAAGATACGGTCTCATTCAAAGATCCTCTAGAGAGACGGATTGACTCAGACCTGAAGCGAATCTATCTGACAGCAGGTTCAGTCTGTAAACCAATTTTGGCTTTAGCAGCTATCTCAAAAGCTCTAGAAGCATGGTCAGACAATGTGGATGATTCCCTCAGAAGCATCTCTGAAGAAATGGCGAAAAGCTCTCCTATTCAGGAAATCAGGCTAGCATCTGCCTTTTTGGGGGAGGCCTCTATTGATGTTATTCGCCTAGTGGCACGAGTAATGTTGTCAGCGGTTACCGCACGCCGTGCTTTATGGCTCCGTCCCTGGTCGGCGGATCCAGCTTCAAAGCAAGCTTGGTGCCGCATTCCTTTTGAGGGCTCCTCGCTCTTTGGCAATAAACTTGATAATGCCATTTCCCGGGCCACGGGTGGTAAGTCGGGGTTCCTCCCTCAAGACAGGCGTTTGCAAAACCAGAAACGCACCTTTTTGAGGGCACAGAATACAGATCGTGCAAGAGAAGCAGGCAGCTACAGACCCGGTCGTGAATTTTCGAGGCCCTGGAAATCCAGACAGTCCTCTTTCAGGAAACCAACTAAAAGTACTCCGTCTGGTAGTCGGGAGTCTACGAAGTCTTTTTGAAATTGGGCCCGTTCAAACTTGAAAGGTGGGGGCACGTCTCCTCCACTTTCAGCATGTTTGGGCGGCCTCAATTCAAGATTTTTGGACCATCAAGACGGTCTCTTCAGGCCACACGTGGGTCTTCAACAGCACCTCCAGGCTCAGATACATACCCACAAGTCTTCCAAGTGCAGAAGAAAAGAAGCAAGTCTTACTAAATTACGTAAGCTCTTTATTAACTCAAGACGCAGCCATTACTGTTCCAGAGGGCGAACGAGGAGAAGGCATGTACTCCCCGTTGTTCATGGTACAGAAAAAGAACGGTACCTGGAGACCAGTAATAGACCTAACGCATCTCAACCGATTTATTCGGAAGGAAAGATTCAAAATGGAGTCACTATTGACAATCCAGCAGTCAGTCCATCCAGGAGATTGGTTAGTGTCAATAGATCTGAAGGACGCATATTTTCACGTCCCAGTAGCTGCAGACTATCAAAAGTACCTCCGCTTTGCTGTAGGCGATCAACACTTACAGTTCACCTGCCTACCTTTTTGGTCTCACGACATCACCTCGGGTGTTCTCCAAGGTTCTGTTAGCCATTGTGGCTCTGCTCCGAGTGAAAGGAGTTCGTCTTCATCACTACCTAGACGACCTCTTACTTCTAGCTCAAGACACATGTCAACTCTTGGAACACAAGAATCTAGTAATAGCCACTCTCCAAGAATTCGGGTGGCTCCTGAATTTGGAGAAGAGTCATCTCATTCCAACACAGTCCCTTGTGTTTTCTAGGTGCCCTCTTCAACACAATAGACGGCACCATTTCATTGCCCGAGGAAAAGATTGCAACAATCCGGGACAGGATCCGCGCAACACTTGCTTCCTCTCACCTGTCTGCTCTGCAATGCCTGAAGGTAATCTGCACCATGACAGCCACCATCCCTATGGTGAGGTGGGCTCAGTGGCACACTCGCCCATTCCAGAAGGGGTTCCTCCAGCAATGGGACTCCCCCAGCAAGAGTCAACGCATCAGACTCACTTCATCCATGAGAGAATCTCTTCTTTGGTGGCTTCAGGGGAAGAATCTCAGCAACTGTCACACAATCCGTCCCATCACTTGGATTACTGTAACTTCGGATGCCAGCAATCAGGGGTGGGGCGCTCATTGCCTGACGGAAATAGCCCAGGGCAGGTGGAACACACCGTCCCAAAGAATTGTGTCCAACATACTGGAGTTGCGGGCTGCCTTCCAGGCGCTCATGTCCTTCCATCATCTGTTGACAGACACTTCTGTGATGCTCAGGATGGACAACACAACCGCAGTTGCTTACATAAGGAAGCAGGGTGGTACCCGCAGCTGGTCCTTACTCCGGGAAGTAGAACCAATCATGACCTGGGCCCAGAAGTACCTATGCAACATCTCTGCAGTGTACATTCCAGGGGTCCAGAACGTTCAAGTGGACTTTCTGTCACGAACTCAAATGAACAACAACGAATGGTCTCTACACACAGAGGTATTCAATTGGCTTCTAACTCTGGGAGTGTCTCCAGAAGTGGATCTGTTTGCGTCCCCATGCAATCACAAGTTGACCAAGTATTACTCGAGGTCTCGGGATCCCCAAGCCTACGGGATAGATGCTCTCACAGATTGGTGGAGATTCAGCCAGGCTTATGCCTTTCCTCCAGTTCCTGTAATACTTCAATTCCTTTACAGACTCAGAATGGAGAGAGTAGAAATCATAGCAGTAATTCCGTTTTGGCCCAACAGGCCATGGTTTTCCCTCTTGACGTCTCTCAGTTATCGGGACTCAATCCCTCTACCCCTCAGACCGGATCTCATGTCTCGGGGCACAACGTTGCACCCATGCCCAGCTCATCTGCACCTCAGGGTATGATTCTTGAGAGGGGAAGGCTGGAAGCCTTAGGATGTCCAGAAGAAGCCATGTTGACTCTCCTTAACGCTAGAAGAAATAGCACCAACAGAGTTTATGAGCGTATCTGGTCAAAATTTACAGACCATATGTCTCCCAGGGCTAATTCCTGTAATTCTCCAGACATCCAGGATGTACTTAGTTTCTTACAAACAGGTTTGGATTTGCCTTTATCAGTAAGCTCTCTTCGAGTTCAAATCTCAGCCATTTCAGCATTCACTGGAATCTCTTGGGCCAATCATTCCCTGATTCGCCAGTTCTTTAAGGGTGCAGTCAGACTTAGTCCACAGAGAAAACAGAGGTTCCCCAAATGGGACCTGCCTCTTGTACTGGACTATCTTACCACACTCAGCACAGATCCTGAAAAACCTCTTTCGGTAAAAGATCTTACTCTCAAAACCGTCTTCCTAGTAGCGGTCACTTCAGCCAAAAGAGTGTCTGATATCAGAAACTTGGGTTCAAAAGAGCCTTTCCTGACCTTTTTTCCAGATAGAGCAGTATTAATTCCCATGCTGGGTTCAAACCCGAAAGTTACATCGATCTTTCATGAAAATCAGGAAATTGTATTACCCACTTTTGGAACTTCTGAAGGTCAAGATGTTCATCCCCTTGATGTGGGCCACACATTAAGTCAATACCTGGAAATGACAGAGTCTTTCAGACAAACAGATTTTCTTTTCATTCTTCTTCATGGAAAGAACAGAGGAAAAAGGGCCTCAATCAGATCTATTGCGGCATGGATAGTTCAGACCATCCAAAGAGCTTACAAAGCAAAAGGTTTGGCTCCTCCGGAGGCAGTAACTGCGCACTCAACCCGGAGCATCTCTACTTCTTGGGCAGCCTCTCGTCATGTCGCACCTGACGTTATATGTAGAGCGGCCTCTTGGTCGTCTATTAATACTTTTGTTTCCCACTATTGTGTCGAACCAGCTGCCTTATCACTGAATTTTGGTTTACAAGTTCTGTCGGTTGACAGTGTTAAATAAATTTATTTCTTGCCTCAGCATTTTGCCCGCCCGGGTGTGTTTGGCGAGTTATTTCCCACACGTATGCTGCCATGGAGCATGTCAGGAAAACGGAAAATTTATTATCAAATACTTACCGTAATTTTCCTTTCCTGATAGGCTCCATGGCAGCAGGAGTCCTTCCCAATGCTTGGAGTAGGCTAGTTACGGAACACGGCTGAGAGCCCAGAGCCAAAATTTATAGGGAGGGGGTCCTATTGGGTAGTTATGGAGGCGGGGCCAACCCACACGTATGCTGCCATGGAGCCTATCAGGAAAGGAAAATTACGGTAAGTATTTGATAATAAATTTTCCATTTTATCACTCAATTTTGGGCATGTTTGTTATTTGGGCAGGTGTCATAACACTTCCCCATGTCACCCCCATTATATTCTCACTTCCAGCTTCTTTATATTTAGTGTTTCACATGCTGTGCGCCAGGTCCATAGTGGTGCACTGAGCGCCTCCTCCCGTCCGCCGACAACACTATAATAAATGGGAAATAGGGCTGCGCTACAGGCGCTAATATTTTGTAAATACCAAAACAGCCATTGCGCACGCAGATGCGCCAATACTCATGGCGCAAACATTTGGTAAATCAGCCCCCATGTGTAATTTCCTAAAAACAGAACTTAGAGCAGAGCAAAGCATTGTGGGATGTGTAGTTCAGAATACTGGGGTTTCAATTTCAGCCGGACTGGCCTGAACTACCGCTACCAGATTGCTGAGGAGAGGAGAACAGAATGCTGGGAGAGGATATAAAAGGTCTGGCTCTGGCCTAGATCACTCCCTTGGGACATCATCCTGGATCTGCCAGCAAGAGCTCTGTCCCAGTGTGAGTTATGGCTGAGTCGTGGCCTGCATAGGGGAGAGCTATCTACAGCTGCATACAGAGGGACATCTGCGGACAGCATCGCTTCCTATCTACCACAATTAGTAGGCTGTTCCTGATCCTTCAGCATTACCTGCGCTTCAGATCTGGGTAGGCCGCGGCACGGTGTGACGTAGGTCAGACGCCATCCCCTGAGCCAGGACCCAGATGGAGTTCCTGAAAGAGTCTTCATCATCATCTGCATCGCTGCCAGCAACATCTGTTGTGCTGTGGGTGAGCGGGCACCTGCCCATTAATACCATAGACACTGCATATATATATATATATATATATATATATATATATATATATATATATATATATATTGTGACAGCAGGAAGGTAAAGTCACCTGGTTGCATCCAGGGGGGTAGATATATTTCGCCCAGATTCAGGCTTTACGCCGACTTATACAACTAGGTGGAGAGTTGTATAAGCCCAGCTGAGGATAGTGGGCTCATGGATGACTCATACCTCTAGGGAGAGTGTGGGGCGTCGTGCAGACAGGGAGTTGAGCTGACAAGCTTCAGCTGGTCTCATCATTTAGGCCTCTATAAGAACTCCCAGCTTCATTAGGGGTTAGCTCATGCCTGGAAGCAGACCTGTGTGGACTTCCTGGAGAGAGTGAACCCTTGTGCGGTGAGACAAAGCCTGTGTGGCTATTTGCTTGGACATTTAAAACCAGGGACTTAGGGACTAGGACAGCACTAGGCTGATCCCAGTTGTTAGTTAGGAAACCTGTATGTTTAGTCAGAGGTCAAATTGACCAGGATTTATTTTGTTTATGTTTCTTTTGCTTTGCTGTGTTTTTGTCACTGTAAATAGAAAATAAACCGCACCTTTTTGATTTTGAAAACCACAACCTCCGTCTGCTGGGCCTGTTTTTGTGTGGGGAGCCCATCCCGGGGGTCACACACACCCGCTGCCGAGCTAACCCCCTCACTATATATATATATATATATATATATATATATATATATATATATATATATATACATTGTCTCTGCTCACATTCCTGATACTTGTAGTTCTACTGGATATAAATATAAATTCAGTCAATCCCATAGACACTGTATGCAGACATCTGTGCTTTGCACACATCCCTGTTATCAGTAGTTCTACTGGATAAAATACTAGTGCAACAGTCTACATGGTGACCACTTGTGTTTAGGTCACACAGGAAAATTCTGCATTCTTAACCACTTAACGACCGCCCACTGTAAATATACGTTGGCAGAATGGCACCGACAGGCAGAATCACGTACATATACGTGATTGCCTTTGTATAGTTGGGGGGTCCGATCGGACCCCCCTTCTTTACAGTGGGTGGTCGTTTTACCTTCGGGAGCGATCCGGCATGAGGGGACGGCCGTTCGATTCCGGCCCCCCCCCTCTCGATCGCTCCCGGCGAATGAGAGCTTCCCCTGCCTGTGTACTGTTTACACAGGCAGGAGGAAGTGATGTCATCTCTCCTGCGGCGCTCACATATACCGAGTGCCGTACAGAAGAAGATGCAGGTCAGTGCACACAACATTACACTGACACCAGGACACATAGGCACATAAATCGCCCCCCCAGATCACCCCCCAGCCCCCAGTCACAGTGTCACTGATTGCAGTGACCATTTATTTAGTGATCACTGCAATCAGTGACATTTGTGACTGTAAAAGTGTCACTACATTTAGTTTTAGGTCCAGTGTAGTCCCCTAACCCCCCCTAATAAAGGTTTAACCCCCTGATCACCCCCCAGATAACCCTTTCACCCCCTAGCACCGCCGTCGCTAAGCGATCATTTTTCTGATCGATGTCTTAGCGTCGGTGATGCTGATCGGTAGGCAGTAATTTTTTTTAGTTTCGCCGCAGGTTTTTATAGCGTCGGGTACCCCCATATATTACCTAATAAAGGTTTAACCCCCTTGATCGCCCCCCAGGTAACCCTTTCACCCCCTATCACCACTGTCGCTAAGCGATCATTTTTCTGATCGCTGTCTTAGCGTCGGTGATGCAGATCGGTAGCCAGTAATTTTTTTTTAGGTTCACCGTAAGGTTTTTATATAGCGTCAGGTACCCCCATATATTACCTAATAAAGGTTTTAACCCCCTAATTGCCCCTAGTTAACCCTTTCACCAGTGATCATCATATAAGTGTTACGGGTGACGCTGGTTAGTTAGTTTGCTTTTTATAGTGTCAGGGCACCCGCCGTATATATAACCCAATAAAGGTTTAACCCCCTGATCGCCCGGCGGGTGATATCAATTAGGTTTTAGCATCAGAGAGGGTCTGCGTCACACCCCAGGCAGCGTCAGGTTAGTGCCAGTAGCGCTAACACCCACGCGTTAAGCATACACCCCCCTTAGTGGTATAGTATCTGAACAGATCAATATCTGATCTGATCAGATCTATACTAGCGTCCCCAGCAGTTTAGGGTTCCCAAAAACGTAGTGTTAGCGGGATCAGCCCAGATACCTGCTAGCACCTGCGTTTTGCCCCTCCGTCCAGCCCAGGCCACCCAAGTGCAGTATCGATCGATCACTTGCAAAACACAACACACATAACTGCAGCGTTCGCAGAGACAGGCCTGATCCCTGCGACTCCAGTGCTGTAGGAGGTGATTTCACCACCACAGTTAAAAAAAAAAAAAAGCATATATGCCGAAGCATTGGGGCAGCAGGGGCGGAGGAGCGATTTTGCTCCTAATGCCGCGTACATACGGTCGAAATTCCGACGGAGGCTTGCCCGTGGAAAAGTCTGACCATGTGTACGCGGCATAACTTTTGCGGGAAGATGCCCCCATGCTTCGGCATATATAAATGGTGCATGTATGCCCATCATTAGAAGTGGGTGGATGAAGGGCGGTATTCTAATGGTGGGCATACCCACCGATCAATCTTTTTTTTTCGTTCAGCCAACAGGCTGCATGAAAAAAAAGATTACAATACATGTCCAACAAGGACCAGCAACGTACTGGTATGTTGCTGGACTTTGAATGTTTATACTAGAATGATGCCTGTGGGTTTAGGTATCATCTTGGTATCATTCTTTTCAGCCAGCGGCCGGCTTTCATGTAAAAGCAATCCTAGTGGCTAATTAGCCTCTGGACTGCTTTTACAAGCAGTGGGAGGGAATGCCCCCCCCCCCCCGGATATAAAAAGCGCCATTGGGAAATTGGGAAAGCATTTTATCACACCGATCTTGGTGTGGTCAGATGCTTTGAGGGCAGAGGAAAGATTTAGGGTCCAATAGACCCCAGTTTTTTCAAAAAAGAGTACCTGTCACTACCTATTGCTATCATAGGGGATGTTTACATTCCCTGAGATAACAATAAAAATGATCAAAAAAAAATAAAAATATGGAAGGAACAGTTTAAAAATAAAATAAAAAAGCAAAATTAATAATAAAAAAAAAAAAAAGGACCCCTGTCCTGCCCTGCTCTTGCGCAATGGCGAACGCAAGCGTCGGTCTGGCGTCATATGTAAACAGAAATTGCACCATGCATGTGAGGTATCACCGCGAAGGTCAGATCGAGGGCAGTCATTTTAGCAGTAGACCTCCTCTGTAAATCTAACGTGGTAACCTGTAAAGGCTTATCAAGGCTTTTAAAAATGTATGTTGCCAATGCGCGTTTGTGCCAAATTTTAAAGCATGTCGTGTTTGGTATCTATGTACTTGGCCTTAGATCATCTTTTTTATTTCATCAAACATTTGGGCAATAGTGTGTTTTAGTGCATTAAAATTTTAAAAAGTGTATTTTTTCCCCAAAAAATGCGTTTGAAAAATCGCTGCACAAATACTGTGTGGAAAAAAAATGCAACACCCACCATTTTAATCTGTAGGGCCTTTGCTTTAAAAAAATATATAATGTTTGGGGGTTCAACATAATTTTCTTGCAAAAAAAAAAAATGTTTTCATGTAAACAAAAAGTGTCAGGGCTTTGTCTTCAAGTGGTTAGAAGAGTGGATGTAAGCTTCTTAATGTTGTGTATAAAATGCCAGGACAGTTCAAAACCCCCCCAAATGACCCCATTTTGGAAAGTAGACACCCCAAGCTATATACTGAGAGGCATGTCGAGTCCATTGAATATTTTATATGTTGACACAAGTTGCGGAAAAAATACAATTTATTTTTTATTTAAATTTTTTTTGCACAAAGTTGTCACTAAATGATATATTGCTCAAACATGCCATGGGCATATGTGGAATTACACCCCAAAATACATTCTGTTGCTTCTCCTGAGTACGGGGATACCACATGTGTGAGACTTTTTGGGAGCCTAGCCACGTACGGGACCCCAAAAACCAAGCACCGCCTTCAGGCTTTCTATGGGTGTAAATTTTTGATTTCACTCCTCACTGCCTATCACAGTTTTGGAGGCCATGGAATGCCCAGATGGCATAACCCCCCCCCCCCAAATGACCCCATTTTGGAAAGTAGACACCCTAAGCTATTTGCTGAGAGGTATGGTGAGTATTTTGCAGATCTCGCTTTTTGTCACAAAGTTTTGAAAATTGAAAAAAAAAAAAAATATATATTTTCTTTCTTCATTTCAAAAAGAAATGAGAGCTGTAAAATACTCACCATGCCTCTCAGCAAATAGCTTGGGGTGTCTACTTTCCAAAATGGGGTCATTTGGGGGGGTTTTGTGCTATTTTGGCATTTTATGGCCTTCGAAACTGTGATAGGTATTGAGGAGTGAAATCAAAAATTTGTGCCCTTAGAAATCCTGAAGGCGGTGCTTGGTTTTCGGGGTCCCGTACGCGGCTAGGCTTCTAAAAAGTCCCACACATGTGGTATCCCCGTACTCAGGAGAAGCAGCAAAATGTCTTTTGGGGTGCAATTCCACATATAACCATGGCATGTGTGAGCAATATATCATTTAGTGACAACTTTTTGTATTTTTTATTTTTTTTTAGTCATTATTCAATCACTTGAGACAAAAAAAAAATATTCAATGGGCTCAACATGCCTCTCAGCAATTTCCTTGGGATGTCTACTTTCCAAAATGGGGTCATTTGGGGGGGGTTTTGTACTGCCCTGCCATTTTAGCACCTCAAGAAATGAGATAGGCAGTCATAAATTAAAAGCTGTGTAAATTCCAGAAAATGTACCCTAGTTTGTAGATGCTATAACTTTTGCGCAAACCAATAAATATACGCTTATTGACATTTTCTTTTACTAAAGACATGTGGCTGAATACATTTTGGCCTAAATGTATGACTAAAATTGAGTTTATTCGATTTTTCTTATAACAAAAAGTAGAAAATATCATTTTTTTTTCAAAATTTTCGGTCTTTTTCCGTTTATATCGCAAAAAATAAAAATCGCAGAGGCAATCAAATACCATTAAAAGAAAGCTCTATTTGTGGGAAGAAAAGGACGCAAATTTCGTTTGGGTACAACATTGCATGTCCGCACAATTTACAGTTAAAGCAGTGCAGTGCAAAATTCTGAATTCACCTCTGGTCCTTTTAGCTACCAAATGGTCCGGGGCTTAAGTGGTTAAAGGGGCCAATCACGTACCAGCAAGGGTGTACCTAGAGCATTTGGCACCCGGGGCGGATCCTATATCTGGCACCCCCCCCCCCACCTTAAAATGTAAAAACACCCCACTGTGCCCCCTGCATATCTCTGCATCCTTCAATATATTTTTTGTCAATTCTGTGTACCCCCTCTCCACAACTGCACCTCTGGACCCCTTTACATTACACTGCACCCTGAACCTCTGGACCCCTTTACATCACATAGCACCCTGCACCTCTGGACCCCTTTACATTACACAGCCCTTGTACCTCTGGATCCCTTTACATTATACTGCACCCTGCACCCCTTTACATTACACTGCACCCCGTTACATTACACAGCCCTTGTACCTGTGGCCCCTTTTACATTACACAGCACTCTGGACCCTTTTACATTACACTGTACCCTGCACCTCTGGACCCCTTTACATTACACAGCCCTTGTACCTCTGGACCGCTTTACATTACACAGCACCCTGCACCTCTGGACCCTTTACATTACACTGCACCCTGCACCTCTGGTCCCCTTTACATTACACAGCCCTTGTACCTCTGGACCCCTTTACATTACACTGCACTCTGAACCTCTGGACCCCTTTACATTACACTGCACCCTGCACCTCTGGACCCCTTTACATTACACAGCCCTTTTGTACCTCTGGACCCCTTTACATTACACAGCACCCTGCACCCCTTTACATTACACAGCCCTTGTAACTCTGGACCCCTTTACATTACACAGCCCTTGCATCTCTGAACCCCTTTACAATACATGACACCTTGCACCTAAGGACCTCTTTACATTACACAGCACCCTGCACCTCTGGACCCCTTTACATTACACTGCACCCTGCACCTCTGGACCCCTTTACATTACACAGCACTTGTACCTCTGGACCCCTTTACATTACACAGCCCTTGTAACTCTGGACCCCTTTACATTACACGGCCCTTGCACCTCTGGACCCCTTTACACTACATGGCACCTTGCACCTAAGGACCTCTTTACATTACACAGCACCCTGCGCCTCTAAACCCAATTACATTACACAGCCCCCTACAGCTCTGAACCCCTTTACATTACACAGTACCCTGCACCTCTAGACGCCTGTATGTTACACAGACACCCCCTTAACAATTCTGGACCCCCTGCATGTTACACAGACCCCCCTACAGTGCAGACCCTCCCCCCTACAGTACAGACCCCCTACAGTACAGACCCCCTACAGTACAGACCCCCCCCTACAGTGCAGACCCTCCCCCTACAGTACAGACCCCCTACAGTGCAGACCCCCCCTACAGTGCAGACCCCCGCTACAGTACAAACCCCCCTACAGTACAGACCCCCCCTACAGTGCAGACCCTCCCCCTACAGTACAGACCCCCTACAGTGCAGACCCCCCCCTACAGTGCAGACCCCCCCCTACAGTGCAGACCCCCGCTACAGTACAAACCCCCCTACAGTACAGGCCCCCGCTACAGTACAGACCCCCTGTTACAGTACAGGCCCCCCCTACAGTGCAGACCCCCCCTACAGTGCAGACCCCCGCTACAGTGCAGGCCCCCACTACAGTGCAGGGCAGAACACACACCACTGACAGAGAGCCCGATGTAGTGGCTTTGCAGGGGGGGTGTGCGACAGGTGCCACACACTGGAGGGGTGTCAGGCCGGCGCTCCCCCCGCCGCAAATGAAAGGAGACAGCGCGGGTTTAACATCGGCATCGCGCGGTGACAGACATGGAGTGCTCGAGCAGGTAGTGACTTTGCAGGGAGGGGGGGTGCGAGCCGCACCCGAGCCAGTCGGCACATCTGGGACCGGCGCAAAGATCCCCTTCTCATGGCTCTGATCAGTCTCGGGCAGCAGCTGTCAGCCGAGCATAGTGAAGCCGCCTCCCCCTCCTCCTGCATGCACAGCACTGTATAGACAAAAAGGAGGAGGTGGAGGTGGCTTCACTATGCTCGGCTGATAGCCGCTGCCTGAGACTGATCAGAGCCATGAGAAGGGGATCGTTGCGCCGGTCCCAAATGTGCCGTCTGGCTCGGGCGCGGCTCACACCCCCCCTCCCTGCAAAGCCACTACCTGCTCGGGCACTCCATGTCTGTCACCGCGCGATGCCGATGTTAAACCTGCGCTGTCTCCTTTCATTTGCGGCGGGGGGGAGCGCCGACCTGACACCCCCCCAGTGTGCGGCACGCCCCCCCGCCCTCCCCTTAGTACGCCACTGTGTACCAGTTAAAGTTGCTTTTCTCTAACACAGGGATATGCAATTAGCAGTCCTCCCAGCTTTTGCAGAACCACAAGTCCCAAGACTCTGACAGCCACAAGCATGACACCCAGAGGCAGAGGCATGATGGGACTTGTAGTTTTGTAACAGCTGGAGATCCGCTAATTGCATATCCCTGCTCTAACATCAAGGATTATTCCCTTCATCATACTTTAAGTGCTAAATTAAGATTTTCCAGATTTCCCAGATTCCACGGGGTTGCCATTAACCCCTTTTATCCTCTCCTTAGTGTCATAAGTGTTTAAGTGTTGTCTAACACAACGGAACCTGCTCTTATCATCTGGAACTCTGCTTCAGGCTGGGTTCACACTAGTGCGACACGACAGCCGTCCTACTTTGGATCCGACTTTGCCCTGCGACATGAAGCCGACATATGTCCGACTTTCAATGAACGGGGATCCGACTTGGATCCCCGCCAATAGCAGGCACTGAGTTTGGAATGAATCTTGAGGGGGAACTCCACGCCAAATTTTAAATAAAAAAAACGGCATGGGTTCCCTCTTCAGGAGCATACCAGGCCCTTAGGTCTGGTCTGGATTTTAAGGGGAACCCCTACGCCGAAAAAACGTTGTGGGGGTCCCCCCAAAATCCAAACCAGACCCTTATCCGAGCACGCAACCTGGCAGGCCACAGGGGAAGAGGGGGGACGAGAGAGCGGCCCCCCCTCTCTCCTGAACCATACCAGGCCGCATGCCCTCAACATGGGGGGGTTTGGTGCTCTGGGGCAGGGGGGCGACCTGCGGCCCCCCCACCCCAAAGCACCCTGTCCCCATGTTGATGAGGACAGGGCCTCTTCCCGACAACCCTGGCCGTTGGTTGTCGGGGTCTGCGGGCGGGGGGCTTATCGGAATCCGGGAGCCCCCTTTAATAAGGGGGCCCCCAGATCCCGGCCCCCCACCCTATGTGAATGAGTATGGGGTACATCGTACCCCTACCCATTCACCTGGTGGAAAAAAAATATCAATAAAAAACACACACAGCTTTTTAAATTAATTTATTGCACAGCTCCGGGGGTCTCCGCGCTCTCCGGTTCTTTCTTCTGCGTCGCCTTCTTCTTCTCCCGCTCTCCGGTTCTTTCTTCGGCCGGGCCTCCACTATCTTCTTCCAGCTCTTTTGCTAGCAGAGAGGCCCGGTCTTCCCGTCATCTCGTCCGGCTCTCTGTTGTCCTTCTGTCGGCCCCTCCACTATCTTCTTCCAGCTCTTTTGCTAATGGAGGGGCCGGTCTTCCCATCGCTGTCGGCGTCTTCTTCCCTCATCTCCTTCTCGATGTTGACACGTCGCTTCCTCCCGCTCTAATGCTGGGTGTTGCGGTGAGCGCCGATTGATATAGGCTTCTCATGACGTCACAGTCACATGCTCCCATGACGTCACAGTCACATGCTCCGGGGCCCCCCGGAGCATGTGACTGTGACGTCATGAGAAGCCTATATTAATTCGGAGCGGAGCGAACAGCCAGTATTACAGCAGGAGGAAGCGACGAGTCAACATAGAGGAGAGAAGAGAGAAGAAGACGGCGACGGGAAGACCGGCCCCTCCACTAGCAAAAGAGCTGGAAGAAGATAGTGGAGGGGCCGGCAGAAGGACAACGGAGAGCCGGACGAGACGACGGGAAGACCGGGCCTCTCCGCTAGCAAAAGAGCTGGAAGAAGATTGTGGAGGCGCGGCGGAAGAAAGAACCGTAGAGCGAGAGAAGAACCGGAGAGCGGGAGAAGAAGAAGGCGACGGAGAAGACCGGGTCCCACTAGCAAAAGAGCTGGAAGAAGATAGCGGAGGCCTGGCAGAAGAAAGAACCGGAGAGCGCAGAGACCCCCGGAGCTGTGCAATAAATGAATTTAAAAAGCTGTGTGTGTTTTTTATTGACATTTTTTTTTCCACCAGGTGAATGGGTAGGGGTACGATGTACCCCATACTCATTCACATAGGGTGGGGGGCCGGGATCTGGGGGCCCCCTTATTAAAGGGGGCTCCCGGATTCCGATAAGCCCCCCCTGCCCGCAGACCCCGACAACCAACGGCCAGGGTTGTCGGGAAGAGGCCCTGTCCTCATCAACATGGGGACAGGGTGCTTTGGGGTGGGGGGGCCGCAGGTCGCCCCCATGCCCCAGAGCACCAAACCCCCCATGTTGAGGGCATGCGGCCTGGTATGGTTCAGGAGGGAGGGGGGGCGCTCTCTCGTCCCCCCTCTTCCCCTGCGGCCTGCCAGGTTGCGTGCTCGGATAAGGGTCTGGTTTGGATTTTGGGGGGACCCCCACGCCGTTTTTTCGGCGTTGGGGTTCCCCTTCAAATCCAGACCAGACCCAAGGACCTGGTATGCTCCTGGAGGGGGAACCCATGCCGTTTTTTTATTTAAAATTTGGCCTGGAGTTCCCCCTCAAGAGCAGCACAGCACAAGTCGCATGCCAAAGTCAGATCATGCAAGACTGCGGTCCGACTTTGATCCGACTTCAATGATAGTCAATGGGCTGAAGTCGGATCAAAGTCGGACCAAAGTAGTACAGGGAGCATTTTCAAAGTCGGACCGACATGTGTCGGACCAGTTAAGACAGCTCCTATAGGAAAACATTGATTTTCACACGTCATGCGACATGAGCTCCAAATGTCGGAGCGTTTGTCGCCCCAGTGTGAACCCGGCCTAAAGGAGCCAGCCAATTTAATCACAACAGTTTGCTAATGTTTGTTAATTGTTTGATGTTAGATGCCTGTGGGCTGAGTAGATAGAGGAAGTGGCCTGACATAGTTTTATTAAGTGTCAGTCCCCTGTCCCTTTGCTGCCTGTTTACACAGGGTTCTGCAATTGAACTTAGTCGCACTGTGTCCTTTGCATTTTATCTTGTTAGCATAAGTTTCTAAACTGCAAAACAGCATTTCATATTAGTGCTATATTGTTCAGATAAAATATCTTTAATACCTATAGAGTTATGTTGTGCATTTCTATGTGTCATTCTTATCACAGTAAACAAACCTGAACTGTTTTACTAATACTGTGTAGGTTTCTTGTTATTGGTGTCAACAGTAACAAAAATTACTGAACCCAGGGTGTCAGATGGTGGAGGACTTGCAGAGTCGGGGCAACCAGTGGGGTAGATATTCTACCAGCGGCTCTCACGAGGGTAGGGCTACATTAATTTCCCTCAAGTATGCAGATCAGGACCTTCTACCCTCCACCCACTAACTTCCAGAAGCTTCTTTAAGCTTCTAGAACGGGGGGGGGTACCAGAGACCTGCCCTGCAGAGCCCTCCAGCCTGACCTGGAGTAACCCGACCCAGTTACATTCATTCCCACCACAACCATACCTCCCAACTTAGTAAAAATAAAATAAATTTAACCGGGGGGGGTGGGGGGTTGGGGCGCGGCGGGGGGCCGTCGATCGGGGGGGAGGGCATACTAGTGCGCCGATCGCGCGGGGGGGGTTTTACCTGCTGCTGCTCCTCTTCTTCTCTTCATGTTTCCTGCTGTGCGGGAAACATGATAGTCTCGCGGGAGTGCGGGAAGGAGGAGCCTCTGCGGGTAAAACCTGCACAATCCGTGCCCGTTGGGAGGTATGCCACAACTACCATGAGTCAACATAATAAATTTACCTACACTAGTTGCACACTAGAGGGTGCTACAAATGGGCTAGCAACCCTCAAATAAACAGAGAGTTTATAAGCAGGGTTCAGGGTATCTGACCATTAACTAAACTGACATTTCCTGAGAAGGCATAGGGCACCACTGAACACCACTGATCCCTCTAAAGCCTTGTACACACGGGCCGAATAACGGGAGACAATGACCAGTTAAAAAAAACGTCCGACATTTGGCCTGTATGTAATTCTGACAGAAGCCGGCCCTCACATTACACTGTACCCCCTTCATAACTCCTCACACTATAGCCATACTGATGATTCAACTGCACCCCTTCCATCAAAGCCCCCTACATTACAGTGCACTCTTCTCATATTTCCCATAATACAGTCATTCTGAGCCCCCATATTACACAGCACCTCTCGCAACATTGTCTCCACATTGCACTGCACCCTCACATAGCTCTCACAATACTTGCCATGGCACAATGCCAAGTTTTATTTGTCACTCCTTGGAGATCAACCTGTGCAGCCTGCACTGAATGGCCAACTCAAATGGATATGTATTTCACTTTGTTTATCTGTTTTAGGGGTTTACAATGTTAATCCTAAACGTTGTGTAGCAGCCTCACCCTCTCTCTCTTCTTTAGCGGTTACTTTGGCTCCAGTCTAGGGGTACTTTGAAGAGGAGAGCGAGGTGCGCCACGGCCCATGTCCTCTGGATTACAGAATGTAGAGGTGAAGGCCAGCACCAGATTACCTTTGGGCTGTGTATACGCTCAGAGCCAAGTCTGTTCTGCTGATAACCCCCTTTGCTCCCAGTAATTGGAGTACCACACACTGAAAAGGTCCAACACTTAGTTATTCCATAACGGCAAACAAATAGTCCTTTGCAAGCAGACAGTTTGAGACCCATAGAACAGTTCAGTATTGGTGGGGAGTAGGTCAAGGCACAATCCTCAAAGAAAACTAAACCGTTGAGGTTTCACCAACGGTTGCTAAGCACGGTGGCTGTAAAACTGACTCTTTGGCTTCAGAGTCTCTTCCTGCGACTCTAACGAACAGGAACTGGAGTTACCTTCGCTACGTTGCAGCCCCTGTCAATGGGAAGACATCCCTCCAAGAGAGTTACCAGAGGCCCCGCCGTCACCGGATTAATGCTGTACCGGGCTATTCGGAAGGGTTACACTCCCCGGCCTCCTCACCTCAGATACGAGTCCCAACACCTTAGGGCCCCTCGGACTCCTCCACCCTCGCGGAACCCAGTCGAAGTTACTGGGCCCCAGGCCTTGGTCATAGTACCTCACCCCAGGCCTAAGGTGCCTGGGATGGACTCCATCCCTCGCTCCAGCTAGGTCAAGGGCACCTGGGCCCGGAACTCCGGAACGCCAGCACCCAGGCTGAAGGTGCTTGGCCTGGCAAACTCTGAACCCCAAGGTCAGGGCGTCCGCCCCTTTTATCTCCTCTCCCTTTGCGTCAAAGCGGGTTCCCTGCCCCGCTGTACCAGCGCCAGGAAAGGACAAAAAGGAACAGTCTTGCGGTGCAGGTTCAACACCGGCCCAGGGCGACAACGCCACCTGCAGGCCACAGGGAACCTTGCACCACCAGAGTCCTCCAAGAACCACAAAAGGGATTCTCAGACTCCCTAACAATCAGTACATCTGGGTTGAATAACCCAGATGCTCTCCCCCAAATTTAAAATGCCCGCTACAGTTGTATTAATTATTTACTTATAACAGTTGCCATTTGCTTGCAACTGCTTCTGTTGTGTTTGGCTGCTTGCTTTGCGCATTTTTTTTATCTATACTTTTTTGCTTAACTGCAGTGTTTGGGAAGTGTTAAAATAGTTAGTTGCAAACTATCTCCATTGCCTCATTCTACATCTGAACGCCATATTACTTGGCCACTTGTGAGCAAACTGCTTGTTTCCATAAATAACATTGGCCATTGTGGTACATAAACTAAAACAGTCAGAAACATATGATAAAATATATTTTACCTTAAATGAAAACTGCATTTTGACATGATCAGTGGATCCAAAATACAGGTAGCTGGCATTAAATTTCATTCACACCTTCCAGATTCCTTTGTTGGCCATTTATTTTGATAGATTTCTTTACTGACCAATAAAGAGTATTAGAAGGCAGAAGTGATGGCTAAAACTTTGAAGATCTGCAATAGATTGTTTTTAGCAGGGCGGTAGGACATTATTATTATTATACAGGATTTATATAGCGCCAACAGTTTGCGCAGCGCTTTACAACATCGGGGAAGACAGTACAATTACAATACAATACAGGAGGAATCAAAGGGCCCTGCTCGTTAGAGCTTACAGCTTTCGGACATTCATTGGACAATCTTGCTGGGTTTTTTGGGAGGCTGTTTTTTTTTGTGCCAACCGAATTGGGATTTTGCATTGAAACATTTCACCACAACCACGAGCCAAATAGTTGGCTCCTGATTGCAGTGTGGCCCCATTGACTTCAATAGCTGAATTTGACAAGTGACACTGAATGCCATGCCAAGTTAAATTTTACACAGCTACAAAGCAATGCATCACAGCCACGGCATGCCTACAATCCTGTCTGGCTGCCATGCCTGCTTAAAGGAGGTTGGGCAGGGGGCTATAAACATGCAGATCCGCTTCCTGTTTTTACTGCCCTCTGGGTGTCTGTGTGAAAGAGCCCACAAATTTTTAGATTTGGATATTATTCATCTACTAATGTCTGAATGTTTTAAAATGACGCCTTTATATAATATAACTTGTTTATCTGCATTGTTTTTTTAAATGCTGACATTTATTTAAAGTTTGTCAGGGCAGAAATATAAAATTGTAGTACGTCCTTCAAATGCATGCACAATTCCTTAAGTTTGAGCCCTTTAACCACTTGCCTACTAGACACTTTCACTGAACTTCTTGCCAAGGCCAATTTTAAATATTTTGTCCCACTTTGAATGACAATAGCAGGGTCATGCAACACTGTACCCAAATTACATTTTTATCATTTTTTTGAGACAGAGCTTTCTTTTGGTGGTCACCCCTGGGTTTTTCCATTTTTTTTTTTGCTAAACAAATGAAAAAAGACAGAAAATTTAGAAAAGTAATGTGTTTCTTAATTTCTGTTACATTTTGCAAATAAGTAATTTTTCTTCCTCACTGATGTGTGCTGATAAGGCTGCACTGATGGGCACTGATAGGCTGTACTGATGAGGCTGCACTGATGAGGTGGCAATAATGGGCACTGATGAGGCAACACTGATAAGCTGCACTGATGGGCACTGATGAGGCTTCACAGATGAGGCGGCACTGTTTGGCGGCACTGATGGACATTGATAGGCGGCACTAATAGGCAACACTGATAGGCACTGAACTGATGAGGACACCGATGATCCATGCCCTGATTATCAATGTAAGCAGTGTGCTGACAGGCTTGATGGTTATCGGTAGTCCTTTCCTCACACATAAACAGCGTGTGAGGAAATGACTGCCGATAACCGGCAAGTCTGTTTACTTGTGATGAGCTGAGATTGGACACAGCTGATCATATGGTAAAGGTAGGGTTGCCACCTCATCCCTTTAAACCTGAACACATATTATTAACACAGGTTCTGAGGATAATTTAATGCAGGTAAGGCACTAAGACACCTTTCACACTGTGCCGCCCATAGCGTCGGCGGTAAAATAGCGGTAAAACGCCGCTATTTTAACCGTCGGATTTGCGGTGCATTTCGGCCACTAGGGGGGTGCTCTTAACCCCGCTAGCAGCCGAGAAAGGGTTAAAACCACCCGCAATGCGCCGCTACAGCGGCGTATTGCCGGCAGTACGGCGGTGCTGCCCATTGATTTCAATGGGCAGGAATGCATTAGCAGCGGTGAGTTCACCGCTGCTAATGCGCTCCAAAGAAGCTGCTGGCAGGACGCCCTGCCAGCGCACCGCTCCAGTGTGAAAGCCCTCTGGCTTTCACACTAAAGTGAATAGAGCAGCTGTTTAAGGGCGGATTGCAGGCACTATTTTTAACGCTATAGCGCCTGCAAAACACCCTCAGTGTGAAAGGGGTCTAAGTACGTTTAATTACCACCTTAATCAGCCACAAAAATTGTGTAATTAATAGGTGTCCAGGTTTAAATGGATGAGGTGGCAACTCAAGGTAAAGGGTAGCTTTGATTGCTCCTTTACCTCGATTTGTGATTAGCTGTGTCCCAAAGACACCACTGTCACAGAGCGTGCCCGATGCATGCCGCAAGAGGCGTGCAGCGGGTGGGGTTCTGGGAGGACGTCTATGGACTCCTTCCCATAAATATAATACCACTCTGTAGCTGTCTTTTGGTAATAGCGTGGTACTAAAGTGGTTAAAGATTTGCAGGTACATAAAATTTCTGTTGATCTGCCAGAAAAACACTCAGCTGCTTATTCTTGTTGTAGGCTGACTACACACCATTTTTGTGGACTGAACAGCATCAACCCTGTCTGGTTGAGTTTTCTAAACTACAGAATACCTCCCTTTCTGCTCACCAACACAGTATAGAATAATTGTTCTGTAGTCCAAGATAACAACTAAGAGGGCTAATTATCCTCTTTGATAATACAGGAAGTGTGCACAGGACAGCTCTGAAGCACAAACATCACAAATATATAACAGAAGTTCATTGTTAGGGTTTGCATACCTTTGCGTCTCCTCCTCCTCTGCGTCTTGGGCTTTACGGCGGTTTTCCTCCTCCTTTCCTCGGCACAGCTGCCAATATGATCGCTTCTCCTCTCGGCCAATCGGGTATCACCTGCTCCCTGATTGGCTGGGAGGAGAATCAGGAAGACAATAGTGAATATTAATTCGCTATTGTCACACAACTGGGTGGGCTCAGGGCACAGTGTTCTGCGCCCCAAACCACTCTTTTTTTAAGCCAAGTAGAGCCTCAGGCTCTAATCATGTGCTTCTAAAAAAAAAAAACATTGGAATCCATGCATTTGGCACCCTGCATGTAGATTAGGGGGCGGGACGCATGGATTAGGGGAGCGGCCCCCTAATAGGCGGGCCGCCACTGATTAAAATAAAGAAGATGTTACACTTACCAGCTCTGTGCAACGATATTGCACAAAAAGGTTCCTTACCTCCTCTTCGGCAGTCCCCCCACCATTGCCCACTCCCCCCCCCCCCCCCTGTCAGGGTGTCAACTTAGCAAGCCAGGTGCTAAGGAGGTACCCGTGCGAATGCGCTCCTAAGCCTAGCTGTGTGCATTCATAGACACAATTAGCACCCGGTAGGCACACCCCTGCTTCCTCCATATACAGGAGTTTGACAGCAGCGGGAGTCATAGTTTTTTCTGTAAAAGCAGGAATTAAGAGGAGCAGTGCTTCAGTCCAGGCTACGCTTGAGCGATGACAGCAGGAGTCATGTAAGTGTTTAGGGATGGGGTGGGTAGGACAAGCACTGGGGTGTTTTTTACCTTAAGGCAGAGAATGCTTAGGCTAGAAAATATATTTTAGAACCACTTCAAGGACCGTTTGTAGTGAACAGGAAGGGCCCAAAATTCAGCATCAGATTATACTTGCACGGCTGTTAACAGATGTATGAAGTAATTTTACAGAAAAAAATGGACAGTAATAAAGTTCAGCGCCAGATTGCTAACTTGAGTAGAATCCAATGCTCTTATTTTTTACTGGGTAACAAGGCAAAGATCTAAGGCTACATAATACATATATGGGCCTAATCCAATTAAAACTTCAAAAGCCAACAAATATGCTTTCCTCACTACTTGACATTTGTCTTGCCTTTCCATGGACTTTTCTGCTTGGCAATTTAGGGATTCAGCTGTTGAAAATAATTCTGCATGGTTAAGTGATCTGGAAAATGTGTTAAGGGAAAGAATTTGAAGTTGGTGAAATAGTGTGTTCCATAAGAATTCTCCATTTGCAAAGAGTACCCAGGTTAAGTTTCACTCTGAGTTAGCCATTTAGCTTTTTCAATAAAATGTTTTTGAGCTACATATTTTTTTTATCATTGAATTAAACCAGCTGCATTTTTAAATAGAAACAATATAGTTTTTAGTTACACTTTAAAAATATCAGACTTTCAAAGAAGTAATGGCACCACCTAGTGTACAGTTTGTTAAAGACATTCATTATTCTATATCCCAACAAATAAATATATTAGCTTATGACAAACAATAGAACTGTATGTAATTTAGTTTAAAACATAAAGGAAACATTTTATATATTTCAGCTTATCGATCTTTAGATTTGATGGCTGCATTCATTTATTTTTTTAGGCTTTTTTCCTTTATTTTCACATGGTGGTCCTGTCTGCAACACACTTTCTGTCTTAGGGTGTCCCAGGGGTCAAGTCCTGGAAAGAAAAGTGTGGGAACTCACCCAAGATCCCCCCCCCCCAATCAAAAATTAAAAAGTGTTTTTCCCCAGGGCCCACCCACTGGCTGTTCCACCAAATGGCCGTCCCACTGAATTTGCCCACAATGTATCTCCATCCCTCTCCACAATGTATCCCCATCCCCGCCCAGCATCAGGTGAAAGGAATCAGGTGGCAGCGGCTTGCATGATTCTCTCATTCTCTATTGCGGGCGCCGCGCAGGCTAGTGGCTGCCTGCAGTGCTGACAGTTTAAATTCATATGCTGCTGTAGGCTGTGCCACTTGGGCTAGGGTGACCAGACATCCAAGGTTTCAGGGGACAGTCCCCGGATTGAGGACACTGTCCCCGGACCAAGTCTGTCCCCAGTTTTGTCCCCGGATTGGATTTGAACAGGGGCCATGGGGCAATTTCACAGACAGTCAGTGCAGGGGGGTGTATGTTTCCATTTTCTGTGCCCCTTTCTGATGATCATGTGCTGGTCGGAGCGAAGGTAATATTTCTTCAGTTTCGGGTGCATGCCCATTCAGCTCCGCTCGCATGTTCTTCTGCCTTGGCTCAAGTCCCAGCCAGCCGCCTGCTTATCTCCTTGCCTTCCCTGGTGGAGTGATCTTCCTCCACTCCCCACCCAGTAGTAGCCGGGGCCCAGAGAGTAAGACTTGACAGGCTGTGAGGCGGGCGGCGGCGATGGGCAGAGAGTCGCTGATTGCCGCCATTACTAGTAAAAAAAAAAATATGTCCCCGGATTTCATTTTAAAAATCTGGTCACCTTAACTTGGGCCCAGTGGTGCATTTTGGTTTTGTGCTACCCTAGGCAAGAGACTGCGGAAATAATACAAAAGATGTGGTAATGAAGAAGGAGAAAAGAAGGTGTGTGTCTTTCGTGCTACTCAAGAGTAAAGATGATAGGAACTGAGGTATGAACAATGGTTGCAAAATCAATCTGTGTTCACTCTACACATAAATAAACAAAAAAAGGGGGGTATTCATTTTTTTAATGAAGAAGGAGAATCTGGACAGCCGCACTCCGATACAAACGCCTTTATTGTGTAAAATAACAAAAGTTATTACAGCAGCAGGGTACAGGATAAAATATCTGATGCATTTCACACTCTTAATAGTGCTTAATCATAGCTACACAACCACAAAGATTTGACACAAAAATATACTAGTGTACCATAGATCCCGTGATCAATTAGAATTAAATAGCCAACAGGTGTGATTGAAGAACACACATAGCCAGGAAAAACATGGAACGAACCATGTGCATATAACAATAGGAGTATAATGACAAATCAAAAAAGAAATAAATTATATAACAACTCCTAAATTAATTAGCATGTATTATACCTTGAAAAGTGCTTATACATAGATAATTTAAAACATATTTATTAAAACATATTATCAAAAATATCATAAATAGTATCAAGGATAAAGAAGTGCATTGATGTGTAGAAAAAATGTACATGTGTAGTAGTAAACACCTAAATGCAAAAAATATATGTATAAATATATATAAAAAAAAATAAATGTAAACATGAAAAAATAATAAGTATATGTAAAAGCATACATTTCCTAACTTAAATGTGTATAAGACATGCACAAAAACTATGCCCGATGCCCATTTATTGTGGATATAACTGTGGCGCTAATTTTTGTTAGTATAAGTGCAATAATAAATCGCACTTAGATAAATAACGTGATTGAATGTGTTACCAAAACAAAAACCAGTGTGAAAACAAAAACCAAAAATACAAATGAATCGTGTGGTTATACATATAAAACAGGATTACTGTGATAGTTAGTGATAATCATTAAAGCAATAAATATTAACTATAAAAACTCAATATTCAAGGAATTAATAAATAAAATAAAGTCCAAGGAAAAGTAAACATTCATCTGTTTTAAAGGTGAAGTGAAAATCAATCCCGAATAGTAATGTTCATTAGTGATATAAACTTGAAATCCAAATATGGAGTGCTGTGAAAACCGCCACCAAGAGTGAGTTGAAGGAGGCTTACCGGAAATCTCAGACCTGGGGAAGCATATGCCACTCAGGTCGAGAAAAGCTTGGGGGTTTACAAACCCAATGTAGATGATCTGGAGTCTGAGGGGTTTCTTATTCCACTTCAATCTCATAGGACATCTAATATGTTGATCACGTGTTCATAAGCGTATACAAAAGGCTCGGTATCCGTATTTTGTGCGTATGAAAGTAAAAAAACTCACATAGCGTGATACCGTTTGGAAAGGCTTTAATAGCAAAAAAGGAGTAACAATAAAACACTCACATTTAAGATGGTATAAAAGATTCAGGTAAGGAGCGATACGTGTAGACAGGTCCACCCGACTAGTTTCGACTAATCAGTCATCATCTGACCCCAGATGATGACTGATTAGTCAAAACTAGTCGGGTGGACCTGTCTACACGTATCGCTCCTTACCTGAATCTATGCCTTTTATACCATCTTAAATGTGAGTGTTTTATTGTTACTCCTTTTTTGCTATTAAAACCTTTCCAAACGGTATCACGCTATGTGAGTTTTTTTACTTTCATACGCACAAAATACGGATACCGAGCCTTTTGTATACGCTTATGAACACGTGATCAACATATTAGATGTCCTATGAGATTGAAGTGGAATAAGAAACCCCTCAGACTCCAGATCATCTACATTGGGTTTGTAAACCCCCAAGCTTTTCTCGACCTGAGTGGCATATGCTTCCCCAGGTCTGAGATTTCCGGTAAGCCTCCTTCAACTCACTCTTGGTGGCGGTTTTCACAGCACTCCATATTTGGATTTCAAGTTTATATCACTAATGAACATTACTATTCGGGATTGATTTTCACTTCACCTTTAAAACAGATGAATGTTTACTTTTCCTTGGACTTTATTTTATTTATTAATTCCTTGAATATTGAGTTTTTATAGTTAATATTTATTGCTTTAATGATTATCACTAACTATCACAGTAATCCTGTTTTATATGTATAACCACACGATTCATTTGTATTTTTGGTTTTTGTTTTCACACTGGTTTTTGTTTTCACACTGGTTTTTGTTTTGGTAACACATTCAATCACGTTATTTTATTTATCTAAGTGCGATTTATTATTGCACTTAGACTAACAAAAATTAGCGCCACACTTATATCCACATTTTCTATTGCTTTATCTACAGCAGTGTTGGCGGCTGCTTTTTTGTGTTTATCTCAGCGCAGTATGCTCCTTTTTTCTTTACACCGATGCCCATTTATTGATTGCTAAAGAGTTTTTATAAGGTCTAATGTAGAATAACCTAGTATATCTAATAATTAGAAAAAATAATAATAATTATATATAGTTAATTGATTGAAACTAGACGACCTGGATAGGCAAGGGGAAAAAACGTAGAAACCTCACTTGGGAAGGTACCACAACACAAGAAGCAGCCTATAGGTATACAGTATAATATATATATATATAGGAAAGCCAGTAAGCTGGCCTGAAATTATGGGAGGAGTTCGAGGGGTACTTAAGCAGACCATCCACCATGGTCAGTGTCGGCTCTAGTGCGCGGTAAAACGACGTCACCAGCCCGACGCTGCACAACTCACAACGTCCGTGAAGTTGTGTTCATACCTTCCAGATCACTCGCAGTTGATCGTGTCCTCGCTCGCTGTCGCAGGTAGGACCGGTCGTTACCATTCGAACGAATCGTAGCGCCGGTATTCGTTTCCCTCTTTTACAAATCACACGGCTCACAAATCCTGTGTTTTCTCCGTTTGCATTTTATGTCTACTGCCTAGACCAGTTGTCTTTCGAGCCCTGTCACACTCAACGTTACGACCGTAACGGCCCGCCAAAACACTACGTCTCATAGAGCTTTCCCGGTTCTACGAATCACCCATACAGCATGCAAGCCACTTACTACAAGTCACTCATACGATACCCGGTCGCCCAACCGGCATCCCACTCTTCGTTTCCTCATCCCATCTACTGATGCCCTACACCTCCTACGATACTCTCCCTTCACCTAACTGATGCCCCACACCTCTTACTACACACGACACACACCAACAGCTGGTCCGAATCTAGTCGCAAAACATCGGAACTACAGTTCGGACCCTCGGCAATCACAAACCCCTTCAACTTCGAAACACCAGTCAGTCGATCCGAGTCCAGTCGTATCTCCGGCGCTACGATTCGGATCCGGCGCATCAAACTCCCTCATGTCGCAGCCTTAACCGATCCGAACCCAGTCACAGCATTGCCTCAAAGATTCAGGTCTCTGGCATACACGATCGATCCGAGCACAGTCGCACCACCGGCTCAAACGGCTCGGATCTATAGCATCAAATTTATAACTGAACCGAATACAGTCGTAGCATCGGCTCAAAGATTCGGATCTCTGGCATTCACGATCGATCCGAGTCCAGTCGCATCACTGGCTCAATCGACTCGGATCTCTAGCACCAAACCTCTCTATCCGATCCGATTCCAGTCGTAGCATCGGCTCAAAGATTTGGATCCTCGGCAAACACGACCGATCCGAGCACAGTCGCACCACCGGCTCAAGCGGCTCGGATCTATAGCAACAAACCTCTCCAACCGATCCGAATCCAGTCGTAACATCGGCTCAAAGATTCGAATCCATGGCAATACAAACCTCATCGATCGATCCGAGTCCAGTCACAGCACTGACTCAAACGACTCAAATCTCTAGCAGAACAAACCTCTCCAACGGATCCGAATCCAGTCGTAGCATCGGCTCTAAGATTCAGATCCTCGGTAGACACAACCGATCCGAGCACAGTCGCACCACCAGCTCAATCGGCTCTGATCTCTAGCATCAAACTTCCCTTACCAGTCCGAATCCAGTCGTAGCATCGGCTCATAGATTCAGGACCAGGGATGAGCCGAACACCCCCCTGTTCGGTTCGCACCAGAACCTGCGAACAGACAAAATGTTCGTGTAAACTTTAGAACCCTATTAAATACAATGGACTCGAACGTTCGAAATCTAAAGTGTTAATTATAAAGGCTTATATGCAAGTTATTGTCCTAAAAAGTGTTTGGGGACCCGGGTCCTGCCCCAGGGGACATGTATCAATGCAAAAAGAAGTTTTAAAAACGGCCGTTTTTTCGGGAGCAGTGATTTTTATAATGCTTAAAATGAAAAAATAAAAGTGAAATATTCCTTTAAATTTCGTACCTGGGGGGTGTGTATGATATGCCTGTAAAGTGGCGCATGTTTCCCGTGCTTAGAACTGTCCCTGCAAAAAATGTCATTTTTGAAAGAAAAAAATGCATTTAAAACTGACTCGCGGCTATTAATGAATTGTCGCCTCCCGGCAATACATACAAAAGTCATTGATAAAAAAAAAAAAAAAAGCGTGGGGGTTCCCCAGAATTCAATTACCAGGCCCTTCAGGTCTGGAATGGATATTAAGGGGAACCCCGCCGCAAATTTAAAAAAAAATTGACGTGGGGTTCCCCCAAATATCCATTCCAGGCCCTTCAGAACTGGCATGGATTTTAAGGGGAACTCCACCCCAAATTTAAAAAAAAATGGCGTGGAGTCCCCCTAAAAATCCATACCAGACCCCTTATCCGAGCACGCAACCTGGCCGGCCGCAGGGGAAAAGGGGGGGACGAGAGAGCGGCCCCCCTCCCTCCTGAACCGTACCAAGCCACATGCCCTCAACATGGGGAGGATGTCCCCATGTTGATGGGGACAAGGGCCTCATCCCCACAACCCTTGCCCGGTGGTTGTGGGGGTCTGCGGGCGGGGGGCTTATCAGAATCTGGAAGACCCCTTTAACAAAGGGGACCCCCAGATCCCGCCCCCCCCCATGTGAATTGGTAAGGGGTACATTGTACCCCTACCATTTCACGAAGAAAGCGTAAAAAAATGTTTAAAAAAAACACGCAAACAGCTTGAAAAAGTCCTTTATTTAAAAAAAAAAAACAAAAAAACATTCCAGCGGTGAACTCCAGTGTCCCGCGGCGATCCCGATGTCCAGCGCTGTCCTTCATTGGTTGTGCCTGAGCGGACCTGATGGGGAACTTCCTCTCAGAATTTTAAATGTATAGACCCGCCCCTTCTAAAGTTCCCCATCAGGTCCGCTCAGCGGACAAGATGCGGAACATGAGAAGGGGCGGGTCTATACATGTATTACCAAAGTGAGAGCAGTCCCCCATCAGGTCCGCCCCCTCGGTATGTCGGACCCGCCTACGTCATTGGCTTGAGCGGGGAACTTCCTTCACTATGTAAATTTAAATTACACAGTGAAGGAAGTTCCCCGCTGGACATCGGGATCGCCGCGGGACACTGGATTTCACCGCTGGAATGTTTTTGTTTTTTTTAAAATAAAGGACTTTTTCAAGCTGTTTGCGTGTTTTTTTAAACATTTTTTTACGCTTTCTTTGTGAAATGGTAGGGGTACAATGTACCCCTTACCAATTCACATAGGGGGGGCCGGGATCTGGGGGTCCCCTTTGTTAAAGGGGTCTTCCAGATTCCGATAAGCCCCCCGCCCGCAGACCCCCACAACCACTGGGCAAGGGTTGTGGGGATGAGGCCCTTGTCCCCATCAACATGGGGACATCCTCCCCATGTTGAGGGCATGTGGCCTGGTACGGTTCAGGAGAGAGGGGGGGCCGCTCTCTCGTCCCCCCCTTTTCCCCTGCGGCCGGCCAGGTTGCGTGCTCGGATAAGGGGTCTGGTATGGATTTTTAGGGGGACTCCACGCCATTTTTTTTTTAATTTGCGGCGGGGTTCCCCTTAATATCCATTCCAGACCTGAAGGGCCTGGTAATTGAATTCTGGGGAACCCCCACGTTTTTTTTTTTTTTTTTTTATCAATGACTTTTGTATGTATTGCCGGGAGCCGACAATTCATTAATAGCCGCGAGTCAGTTTTAAATGCATTTTTTTTCTTTCAAAAATGACATTTTTTGCAGGGACAGTTCTAAGCACGGGAAACATGCGCCACTTCACATGCATATCATACACACCCCCCAGGTACGAAATTTAAAGGAATATTTCACTTTTATTTTTTCATTTTAAGCATTATTAAAATCACTGCTCCCCAAAAAAACGCCGTTTTTAAAACTTCTTTTTGCATTGATACATGTCCCCTGGGGCAGGACCCGGGTCCCCAAACACTTTTTAGGACAATAACTTGCATATAAGCCTTTATAATTATCACTTTAGATTTCTCCCATAGATTTTTCGAATTTGCCGCGAACACCCCAATTTGTTCGCTGTTCGGCGAACGGGCGAACAGGCAATGTTCGAGTCGAACATGAGTTCGACTCGAACTCGAAGCTCATCCCTATTCAGGACCTTGGCAACCACAATCATTCTGAGTCCAGTCGCACCACCGGCTCAAACGACTCGGTTACCTAGCAATCAAACCACTAGTCGATCCGGACTCAGTCGTAGCGTCACCACAGATTCGGATCCGCGGCAAACACAATCAAACCGAGTCCAGTCGCACCACCAGCTCAACGACTCAGCTTCCCAGCACTACAGACCCCTCCAACCGTTCCGAACTCAGTCGTAGCATCAGCTCAGACGTTCAGTTCATTGGCTATATGAAGTGCTCGTCCATTACCGGCGCCATTACGTACGAATCATTCCCCAAACCATAAAAAAATAAATAAAAATGTTGACTTTCTTCATGCATTACATACACGCCTTACTTCAACTACTCCGGCTTCATCACGGACGGTCATCCCTACATACTCACAATTCACAAACTTTCCTTCTTTCGCCTTCTCAGTAAGGCTGCTTTTCCTCGCAATTGCTGCGAGCATTCGACAAGTGGTTCAAAATCAGCCGCTCATCATCTCCAGTAGCAACACGGCTACTCACCTTTTTCTCTGTCACTTTCACCATACAGGTCAGTTTGAGATTGAGCTCCAGTTGGTCCACCCTGCACCAGGTTTGGACAGTATTCCCCTCAAAAAAAAGGGGAAAATATACATATTTCCATGTCACCCTTGTCACAGGTTTCCGGTCGACCCACGTCTCGACCTCAACCAGACTTCAACTACTAGGGCACAAGACAGGTGCGTAAATGCAAGGCCCCCTCTTGCTTTCTCCTCGCACTCTTTCACAACATATTTTTCTTCACATACACAATTTGACTGCTCACGAGGCGCTAGTGACTGTCACATACCTCTGCGCACTAAACTCTGTTTTCAAAGATCGATCCGAGATCCTTCACCACGCAGACAAGTTTGCCTAACATCCACCTTGCTGGCAGTGCAAGGGTTAGCAGACCGACCACACGTCAACAAACTACAGATCGTAACATTCCTACTTAGCGTACCAGACTTCAGCTACCCGCCCCAGCACGCCCTGGGGGCTCTGGTTCATTAGTCTGTGCCGAGCACAGACGGCACCTGAGCTATCGGTTATCTAGCCAGTCACCTCCTGGCTCACCTCAGTTGCCATGCATTCTTTTGAGTTTTCCAAATTTCACTCAACAGCGCTCGTATGCAAACTAAACTGTCATCTACGCCTTTCGCTCCTTGTCCTGTCCTCACTGCTCTCCTTCTTCCTCCCCGTTTTCTAAACCCTTCTATCCCCTCCAAACCTCGCAAACTTACTCTAAACATATGCATTCCCCTCCTTTTAGCCTCCGCCATGTCGTGAGCCGACAGCAAAGTCTTCGCCTCCGCCCCACCATCACCCTTCGCGGGTCCAGTGGACGGCAATACACAGTCCGCCAGAGCTTGGACCACCCCCAGGCTACGGCCGAACTACGACGTATGGGCATTCCCTACCTTGCCACAGCCAGGAAAGCCAAGCTGTTAGGCTGCTGTTTCCACCACCAGCGGCAGCTTTACCAGACACAAGCTCCACTGCAGTCGATATCCTCTGCAATTACCCAGCTGAACGCCTTGGCGACCACACTGGCAACTGCACTCACCGATATCCAGGCTAGAGTAGGGGGCCCTGGAAACACGATCAGCCGCGCTCCCATCAGCCCCAGTCTCCACCGACTGTCACAGTTCCTGCTTAACACCAACTGGAGCACTATTGACACAGAACCGTTCTGCCGCCACTTCGCCGGCCTTCGCTCCCCACTCTGTACAATCTGTCAATCTGCAACCCTCACGACTAATTGATGCTCTGAGCCAAGTCTCAGACATCCCCCTCCCAGCTTCCCTTCCACCTCCAATGCGCCTCATAAATTATCAGCAGCCACACAGTCCTCCCAGTCAGATGGACTAGGACGTCCAATTCGAGCATCGGGGGGCGCAGCCATCTCCAACAACTTTAATTTCAAGGGTTGCTTTTACCCCCACTGCAAACTTCTGCTAATCTGCCTCCTGTACCAGAAGGCTCTCCCTAGAAGTACCTGCGGCGTCAAGCAGCAGAGCCCAGCTTGACTAGGCCGCATGCACGTCGGGCGGCTCGGCTTTTCTCTCCTCACATCCAACTCCCTCTCTAGCAGCCTTTTCTAGTGCAGGGGTTCACTACAGGGTTCCACACCGGACTCATCACACTACCTGACTCTACCCACGAGTGAAAAAACCTGCTCTCAGCAGCCTCCGACGTAGAAGCTATCAGCACCTTTCTACAGATCGAAATGGACCGGGGGTATATGATCGGCCCCCTTTTTTCACAGTCACCGTTCACAGTATGGAGAGTCAGCCCTATCGAACTTGTCCAGGGCAAGTTTTCTAATAAACTTTGATTAGTCTACTACTTATCCGCGCCTCATTCTTCTAACATACCCAGTTAAACTCCCTCATACCCTCAGAGGAGTTCTCACTAAATACTAAACCCCCAGTAGTCCTAGAAAATCTAAGAGAGGCCTTTAAAAAACCTCAACTTGCCCATAGCTGAGAAGATTGTAGAAAGCCCGGCACAGCTCATCTCCTTCCGGGAAATCATTCTAGACAAACAGGCTAGCCCACCTCTCAGTAAACTGACCCGCAACAGGACAGTCGTCCATACGTTTACCGTCACGCAAGGGTGCACTAACACACAGCTACAATCCCTACTGGGCATGCTCAACTTCAAGATGAGGATCATCCCTCAAGGGCGATCCTTTATCTCACGCTTCTTAGTGTTCCTCTCCCAGGCACAAGACCCTGACCAAGTCATTAAGCTAGACGCAGCCGCTATAGGGGATCTGGCCATGTGGGACCAATTCCTTGAGAACTGGAATGGTACACCCATGTTCATCCCATCAGCATCCCCTTTGTCACCACAGATAATCACGGACGTAGCAGCTTCCACAACCTTCGCTGCAATTTTTGGCCATCGTTGGTTTGCGGGACCGTGGCCGTCAGAGGTACTCAAAATTCTGCGTTTAGTCAGTCCTCCTCTCTATTCGAGATCTACCCCATAGTCGCAGCGGCTCAAGTATGGGGCTGCACCTGGGACAGGCCGCCACGTTCGCCACAGACAACCAGGCCACAGTCACAGTCATTAACAAAGGCAAGTCAAAATCATTGGCCATCATGGCCTTCTTACGCAGGCTGTTGCTACTTTCCCTACAACATCAGTTCAGTATCCTCTGTGTCCACATCCCTGGTAAATGCAATACCTCGGCCAATGCACTATCCCGCTTTAACTATGCCACATTCTTTCACAGGAGACCGGAGCCGAACCAACCATGTCCGGCATCCCACGTTAGTCGCAACCAACTCTGCTATCAAATAGCACCCCCATCGTGCTACCTCCCTCATCAATGCATCCTGTTCTTCCAATAAACTAAAGGCCTACCGTTCCGCCTGGAAGACCGACAGGTTCCTAGCCGCTAACCTCGGGGCGGTTTCAGGAAATCTCAGCCATATCTGGCCTTCATTTCCTACTGTCACACTCAGCTCACATTGTCACACAATACCATCAGACTCTATTCAGCCGGCATCCAGCATTTTATCTCCCTACAAGACCCTACCAAACCTTCCTTGTTCGCCGCTCATGCGGTCAAAACCATACTACGTGGCATCCACAGGCAGCAACCACACACTAGTACCAAACGCTTGCCAGTGACCAGCGCCATATTCCGGGACATGTCTGCTATCCTTTCACGTTCTCCCTTCGGTTATGGCCCAGCCTGGTAATTCAAGCAGCCATTACCTAGCCTTTTACGGTTTTCTATGGCCCAGCGAATTTACTGTCACCAGCCCTAAATGCCAAGTACTATGCAGGCACCATCTGACTCGCCACCAGAGTCATTTCATCCTACACCTGACGGTATTGGAAAATGCTACAATCTGGTCCCGGAGTAGACGTCAAACTTTTCCAGACGCACAACGCCTGGTGCCCCATGGCCGTTCTAGAGCAACTGGTAAACTCTACTGTCTGACCTATCAGAGGACAGCCCTCTACTACCTTTCCCAACTGAACCCCTAAGCGGGAACCAGTTCATCAGCTATGTCAGTACGCTCCTATGCATCTTAGGCCTTGACCCAGGACGTTACTCAGGACATTCTTTTGCATGGGAGCAGCCTTAGCAGCATCGCGAAACAGTGTTCCAGACCACGCAATCAGGATGATGGGCAGGTGGAAGTCCACGCGTTTCGCCCGATACGTCCCCAATCCTCAAACAGAATATCACAAGTCTTTAACAGACTCACTCTGTAGTTAATTGTCTTGCACAATAAAACAATTCCTTCCCTAACCAAGTGTAATTTTGGCCCCTTCTCTTGGCATACCGTCCAGCAGGCCAGGCCACACTTCATGTCCTATTTGTGTTGTTAGTCTTGTGACGTGTTTATGTGATCCATATCTCTTCAGACAGAGGGCTCCGACCATATATAGGAAGGCCAGTATGCTGGCCTGAAATTATTGGAGGAGTTTGAGGGGTACTTAAGCAGACCATCCACCATGGTCAGTGTCGGCTCTAGTGCGCGGTACCCACCCACCCATATCCCCTTTTTAGGGCACTCCTCTCTAAACAATTCTCAACAGAATTATGCATTATATCTATCTTAAGGTATGGCCCCTTCTCTTGGCATACCGTCCAGCAGGCCAGGACACACTTCAGGTCCTATTTGTGTTGTTAGTCTTGTGATGTGTTTATGTGATCCATATCTCTTCAGACAGAGGGCTCCGACCATATATATATATATATATATATATATATATATATATATATATATAGAAAACTGATGAAAAGATGATATGTACTTATCCTTGTACTGGCAATGCATAAAAATACATTGACAATACATAGAACGTAAAGTTGACAGGATTATCGATGGGAGAAAGCAAAAAAGAAGACCATGATAGTGTAATTATAATAGGGTGGAGGAAGATAGATGAAGAAGAATCACACGATGTAGGGTAGACACAAACCAAAGTCCTATTGAGTTCATGACTGATAAATGTTATATACCAAATTCAATCGGCTGAGTTGGCCGATTGATTAATAAGTACATATAGATACACTCGTCTGTAACACAGGCAATTACCAGCTGCCAGTATTGACAAACGATCTAGATATTTCTTTTATAGCTTAGAACACTTCACATATTCTGAATAAACTTTATTAGTACAAAGAAGATTAACATTTCAAAAATCAAACTGTCAATACTCCTAGTGAATTAATAATTTTAGCATCATTTGTGTCCAGATCAACATACCGGTATATGCCATAACCTAGGACCCTTAAATTTTTTCTTGTTTCATTACATTTAATAAAGGTTTAAGCTGACTATAGATGGTGTGATTTTGTTATCTGCAATGACGGGTTGATGGGGGAATCCTTCCTGCAAAGCTATTGTGTTCTCCCGGTGGGGGGGGGGGGTGTATGGGGAGCCATCCCTACTGGAAGAACTTAAGAACTTAAACCAAATCCCACTAGGGTTGCGCAGTCATGTTGGAACAGGAAGGGGCCATCTCCAAACTGTTCCCACAAAGTTGGGAGAATTAAATTGTCCAAAATGTTTTGGTATGCTGACGCCTTAAGAGTTACCCTCATTGGAACTAAGGGGCTAAGCCCGACTCCTGAAAAACAACCCAACACCATAATCCCCCCTCCACCAAATGATTTGGACCAGTGCACAAAGCAAGGTCCATAAAGACATGGGTGAACGAGTTTGGGATGGAGGAACTTGATTGGCCTAAACAAAGTCCATACCTCAACCCAATAGAACACCTTTGGGATGAATTAGTGTGGAGTCTGCGAGCCAGGCCTTCTTGTCCAACATCAGTGCCTGACCTCATAAATGTGATTCTGGAAGAATGGTCAAACATTCCCATAGGCACACTCATAAACCTTGTGGACAGCCTTCCCAGAAGAGTTGAAGCTGTTATAGCATCAAAGGGTGGGCCAATTCAATATACGGACTAAGACTGGGATGCCATTAAAGTTCATGTAAAGGCAGGTGTCCCAATACTTTTGACAATTTAGTGTACAAATTAAAGTTATTCCTATTCATATTGATCAACTTGAAATAACCTTCCACTAATCTATCTCTACTGAAAAATAAATGTAATGATTTTGGCAGGGGTTGTAGGGTTACTATTACTGCACTTTGTATGCTCATCTTAGCTCTTGCACTAACTTATCTAATAAAGCTGTCACCTTTATTTTCATAGATTACATTACTTGATGATGAGAAGGTGAGCTGCCTGTAAATGCAGTGGAAGGGATCTACTGTGCATAAATTTTACCACATATAAAATAGGAATCTATTGTACAGTACATATACAGTACAATCCCTTATGTAGCACTACCCTAGGATTTTCACCTTTTCTTGAAGCCAAACTCCAAACACATTAGCCGCGCACAGCAATTTTTTTGTATCATACACTATGGCATTGTGAAAGACCTGGGACACCTTTGGATGTTCCAAGGGGAGTAGTAATGCGGCACGCATAGCATGGCGAACAGTGGGTGTAGCCAAATTGCATTAACAGTGGGAGGGACTTAAAGGGGCATAATTAACTAAAACAAAAGCGTTTTTGCATTAAATAAGCTTAGATTTCTGTGCCACAAATAAAAGTCTCACAGACATGTATAAACTTCAGCACAATCACAAAAAAAAAAAAAAATTTCCATTACATATAATTTTGTGTACTCAGAATATAGTCAGAGAGCTAACATTTTATCTGAGCATACCTAAAAAAGAAGGCCTTAATTAAAATAGTCAGGGACTGCTTAGCAACCAGTTAATGTTAAGACAATCAACACTTTGGTGAGAGCTACTGATTTTTTTTGGATAGAAAGTTTTCAAGCGGGGGGGGTGCTACCGCGGGACATTGACGCCGATCACGGGGGGTTGCTACCGCGGGACATTCATTGATGCCGATTGCGGGAGGGGGGTGCCGCGGGACATTGACGCTGATCGTGGGAGTGGGTGGCGCCGATCGCGGGACTGCTCGGGGCCCCAAGCAGTTGTTTGGTTTGCCTGTCCTGTTCCGCGGGGCCTGGTAAGAAGAATGCAATGTTCAATATAGTGCAGGTGTGTGTAGTCGAATCTCGGTCGCCGTCTTCCTCTTCTCTTTTCAGTATCTCATTGAGTGGGCGAGCTATTTTAGCGAATTCCTTAACGAATCTCCTATAGTATGAGCAGAATCCCGGAAATTACCTAAGCTCAGTCACATTGGTAGGCCTTGGCCAGGTGGGGACGGCTTTCAGCTTCTGGGCGTCAGTGGCCACTCCGTCGGCAGACACGATGTGACCAAGGTAATTGACCAAGGGTTGATAAAACTGGCACTTCTCCAGAGACCGCTTCAACCCCTCGTCATGGAGTCTCTTAAAGACCTTCTCCAGAAGCTCATCGTGCTCCTCCAGAGTCCTGCTGAACACAATGATGTTGTCTAGGTACACCAATACCTCAATCAGGTTCATGTCACCCACAGTCTTCTCCATTAGCCTTTGGAAGGTGGCTGGGGTGCCAGACAGGCCTTGAGGCATGTGGTCAAATTCAAAGAACTCCACCTTGGTAATGAAATCTGTATTTTCCTGATCCTCACGGCGCATGGGGATTTGGTAGTACCCACTCTTCAAATCCAGCATGCTAAACCACTTCGCTCCCGACAGGCTCTGCAAGGCATCTTATATTCTTGGGGTGTTATAATGGTCAGGAATGGTCTTTCGGTTCCGCATCTGATATTCGATGCACAACCTCAGTGACCCATTCTTCTTCCGCACCACCACTATTGGGGAAGCTAGTTAGTTAGTTAGTCAGGTTGAAAAAAGACACAAGTCCATCCAGTTCAACCATAAAAAAATAAATAAAAATAAAATAATATCATACAATCCCATATACCCAATCTATACCCACAGTTGATCCAGAGGAAAGCGAAAAACCCCAGCAGAGCATGATCTAATTTGCTACAGCAGGGGAAAAAATTCCTTCCTGATCCCCCAAGAGGCAATCGGATTTTCCCTGGATCAACTTTACCTATAAATGTCAGTACCCAGTTATATTATGTACATTTAGGAAAGAATCCAGGCCTTTCTTAAAGCAATCTAATGAGCTGGCCAGAACCACCTCTGCAGGGAGTCTATTCCACATTTTCACAGCTCTTATGCCGCGTACACACGATCATTTTTCCCGTCGGGAAAAATGACATTTTTTTTTTCGCCGAGAAAAACGATCGTCTGTGGGCTTTATGCCGTTTTTCTCGTTGAGAAAAACGGCAGGAAAAACGACGAGAAAAATTAGAACATGTTCTAAATTTTCTCATCGTTTTTTCCATCATTTTTTTCCGCGGCAGTTTTCCCATAGGGAGACACTGCCGCGGAGCCCACAGACGGTCGTTTTTCTCGTCAAAGAAAAAAATGACGGGAAAAACGGTCGTGTGTGGGGGAACATGCCGTTCCCTCGTTTTTCATTTTTTTTCATGCCGTGATTCACGCTGTGTTTTCACCGCCGTGAATCACGATCGTGTGTACGCGGCATCACTGTGAAGAAACCTTTGCGTATTTGGAGATGACATCTCTTTTCCTCCTAGACGTGAAGAGTGCCCCCTTGTCCTCAGTGTTGAACGTAAAGTGAATAACTCAACACCAAGTTCACTTTATGGACCCCTTATATATTTGTACATGTTGATCATATCCCCCCTTAATCTCCTCTTCTCAAGAGTGAATAAATTCAGTTCCTCTAATCTTCCCTCATAACTGAGATCCTCCATGCCTCTTATCAGTTTGGTTGCCCTTCTCTGCACTTTCTCCAGTTCCCCAATATCCTTGTCAGGGAAGTAAACAGCTTCTATCTGTTCAGCGTGTCACATGACATCCTGGCTGCCTGTCAGGAAGTAAACAGCTTCCATTTGTTCAGCGTGTCACATGGCAATCTGGCTGCCTATAAAAGCTAAGCAAATCCCCAAGCAAATTGCTGTTTTGTCTTTCAGCTTCCTGTGATCCAAGTTCCTGTTTCCTGCCTGTTTGATCTTCTGCTGTAACCGGATTGCCTTGACCACCCTGATCTTTCCTAAACCTGAATCCTGGCTTGCTTATTGGACTTTGCTGCTCTCTCCTGTGTTTCACCCCCGGCCTGCTTTGGACTTTCTGCTAAATAACACCAGCTGAGCTCTGCTTCCTGTCAGTGTCTACACAAGCCCTCAGTAACCTTCATGCAAGTCCTGTCCTGCCTGCTGGTAGCTTGTGCCTCTTGGTGCCATCCACCCTCTGTCCCATCTCCAGAGGGTGGAGTGCGCTTAGTCGCAAGAGTGAGCCACTCTCTGCATCTCGGCCTCAGTGAGTTCCCTTATCTGACAATCCTTTTTGAGAACTGGTGCCCAAAACTGAACTGCATATTCCAGATGAGCTCTTACTAATGATTTGAACAGGGGCAAAATTATATCTCTCTCTCTGGAGTCCATACCTCTCTTAATACAAGAAAAGACTCTGCTCGCTTTGGAAACCGCAGCTTGGCATTGCATGCTATTATTGAGCTTATGATCTACCAAAACCCCCAGATCCTTCTCCACTATGGATCCCCACAGTTGTACTCCCCCTAGTATGTATGATGCATTCATATTCTTAGCCCTCAAGTGCATAACTTTACATTTATCAACATTAAACCTCATCTGCCACATAGTCGCCCAATAGTGATGAGCCGAACACCCCCGGGTTCGGTTCGCACCAGAACCCGCGAACGGACCGAAAGTTCGTACGAACATTAGAACCCTATTAAATACAATGGATGCGAACGTTCGAATTCTAAAGTGCTAATTATAACGACTATTATGCATGTTATTGTCCTAAAAAGGGTTTGGGAACCCGGGTTCTGCACCAGGGGACATGTATCAATGCAAAAAGAAGTTTTAAAAACGGTCGTTTTTCGGGAGCAGTCATTTTAATGATGCATAAAGTGAAAAAAAAAAAGTCAAATGTCCCTTTAAATATCGTACCTGGGGGGTGTCTAAAGTATGCCTGTGAAGTGCCACGTGTTTCCCGTGTTTAGAACTGTCCCTGCACAAAATGACACTTCTAAAGGAAAAAAAAGCCATTTAAAACTGCTTGCAGCTTTAATGTAATGTCTGGTCCCGGTAATATGGATGAAAATCTTTAAGAAAAATGGCATAGCTACCCCATGACCCCCCCCCCCCTACCCCAGCCCATTACCAGCCCCTTTGGGTCTTGTATGGATATTAAGGGGAACCCCGCACATAAAATAAAAAAGGCCCTATATACTCTGAACAGCCGTATACAGGCGGTGCATACAAGACAGGGACTGTAGGTTTGTTCTTATGTAGAATCTGTTTGTAATTTTGAACAGGTACATTGTTTAAGTGTAGCTCCAGCCCAAAAATCTATTTTTAAACTTTTTGGAAAACATAGGTAAGGGTTATCACCCCTGTAACATTTGTTTTGCTGTCTGTGCCCCTGTTCAGAACATTTCACCTCACTTTCCGTCCCAATGACAACTGTTTTTGAAATGTGGTGTTTTTCTTGAAACAAGGATTGCTGATAAAGCATCAGTACAGAGGAGACACCTTTCTCCCATATTAATTCTTACAGGAGAGAATTTTCCTTCCAAGGGGTAGATTTCCTCTCACTTCCTGTTGTCTTCTTGCGTTTGCAAGTAGGAGTCGTTTGTAAGTTGGATGTTTGAAAGTAGGGACCTGCCGTATATACTCTGCAGAAATAGGCCCCTTAGTTGTTGGTGTTGGCACAACACTGTAAGCACTCACAGTTACTCTTGGTTGGTGCTGGAACGCCCTGCTGTCAACTATTATATCAGGAATTTTAATTACATATAATTGTTGAACAGTGGTAGTAAAAATTGGGCCTTTGATGGTGGTGCTGGTGCCACAACACTGTAAGCCCTGACAGTTACTCTTGGTGGGTGCAGCAATGGGCCCTGCTGTGAATTATTAGATCAAGAATTGTAATTGCATGCCCCTTTTGAACAGGGGCTGAAAAATTGGGCCTTTCGTGGTGGTGGTGGTGGTGGTGGTGTTGCCACAACACTGTAAGCCCTCAGAGTTACTCTTGGTGGGTGCAGGAATAGGCCCTGCTGTGAATTATTAGATCAAGAATTGTAATTACATGCCCCTTTTGAACAGGGGCTGAAAAATTGGGCCTTTCGTGGTGGTGGTGGTGGCGTTGCCACAACACTGTAAGCCCTCAGAGTTACTCTTGGTGGGTGCAGCAATGGGCCCTGCTGTGAATTATTAGATCAAGAATTGTAATTACATGCCCCTGTTGAACAGGGGCTGAAAAATTGGGCCTTAGGCACTGGTGGCACAACACTACAACCCCTCACAGATACTGTACTTGGAGCACAGCAATGAGCCCTATGGCAAATTATTGCTAAAAAAATTGTAATTACACGCCCCTGTAAAACAGGGGCTGAAAAATTGGGCCTTAGCCACTGGTGGCGGCACCCATAAACAAAAATGATCTTCCAAGCTATCATCATCAATCGTATCATTGAGGACTCGGAGGAGGAGGATAGCCAGTCAACATAACAGCACAGGCACTCAGCATCAGCATCAGTCTTGAAGGGATGTGACATGTTAAAATCAATTAGTCTGTTATATCAGCATCAGGTGTGTGGTAGCTGGTGGTGATCCAAGACTGGTTCATCTTGATGAAAGTCAGTCGATCAACCGAGTCGGTGGACAGGCGCACCCTGTGATCCGTGACAAATCCTCCAGCAGCACTGAATGTGCGTTCCGAAAGAATGCTGGATGCAGGACAGGCCAGTAGCTCAATTGCATACTGTGCAAGCTCTGGCCAGTGATCCATCCTCAAGACCCAGTAAGCCAGAGGATTTTCGGTGGGGAAGGTGTCCAAGTCTGACCTTGCCCCTAGATATTCCTGCACCATGTTTATCAGACGCTGGCGATGGTTGCTGGAACCGATCATACTTTGGGGCTGCGGACTAAAGAATTGTCTGAACGCATCGGTCAGACGGCCACCTTCCCCACCGCTCCTTCTTTGACTGGCCGAAGCCTCAGCAACTCGTTGTCCAGGACCAGGAGTTTGTAACCTCCCAGTCTCTGGGAACGCGTTGCACAGACCTTTCTGCAAGGCCTCCCGGAGTTGTCTCATCCTCTGCTCCCTCTGCGACGGTAACATAAGGTCCGCAACCTTACCCTTGTACCGTGGATCAAGGAGAGTGGCCAGCCAGTAATGGTCCCTCTCCTTGATCCGAAGAATACGAGGATCCTTCCGCAGACTTTGCAGGATCAGGGAGGCCATGCAGCGTAGGTTTGCTGAGGCATTCGGTCCGGAGTCCTCTGGGTCACTAAGGACGACATGATCCGCAGCCACCTCCTCCCAGCCACGTACAAGTCCACTGGTTTCTTGGGACTGTAAATCATCCCTAAAAGACTGCTGCTGATGATGCTGAGTGCCAGCCTCCACCTCCATGCTGACACAATCCTCCTCCTCCTCCTCCTCCTCCTCTTCCTGTGCGATGGGTGGGACAGAAGGAACACTGTCTGGGTAAAGGGGGCCTTGAGAGGCAAGGAAGTCCTCCTCTTCCTGCCTCTGTTCTGCCTCAAGTGCCCTGTCCATTATTCCACGCAGCGTGTGCTCCAACAGGTGGACAAGAGGTACAGTGTCACTGATGCATGCACTGTCACTGCTCACCATCCTCGTGGCCTCCTCAAATGGTGCCAGGACAGTGCATGCATCCCTGATCATGCCCCACTGGCGTGGAGAAAAAAAAACAAGCTCCCCTGACCCTGTCCTGGTGCCGTAGTCGCACAGGTACTCATTGATGGCCCTCTGCTGCGTGTGCAGCCGCTGCAGCATGGCCAACGTTGAGTTCCACCTGGTGGGCATGTCACATATAAGGCGGTTCTTGGGCAGGTTCAACTCCTTTTGCAGCTCAGCCAGGCGAGCACTGGCATTATAAGATCTGCGGAAATGCACACAGACTTTCCTGGCCTGCCTCAGGACATCCTGTAAGCCCGGGTACCTGCCCAAGAACCGCTGCACCACCAGGTTAAGGACGTGAGCCACACAGGGCACATGGGTCAGTTGTCCCTGGCGGAGAGGAGGTTGGTGCCATTGTCGCAAACCACCATTCCTGGCTTAAGCTGGCGCGGTGTCAACCACCTCTCGGCCTGGCCCTGCAGAGCAGACAGGACCTCTGCCCCAGTGTGGCTCCTGTCCCCCAAACACACCAGCGCAAGCACGGCATGGCATCTTTTTGCCTGCGTACTTGCGTAGCCCCTTGAACGGCTACGGAGCACCGCTGGTTCAGAGGACAAACCACAGGAAGAGGCCATGGAGGAAGAAGAAGAGGAGGGGGTGGAGGAGAGAGGTGTGTCACAACCAGTAGTAGCATTTTGGAGGCGTGGCGGTGGAACAACCTCCAACACTACTGCACCTTGTCCTGCATCCTTCTCAGCTGCCAAAAGAGTGACCCAATGGGCCGTGAAAGAAAGGTAACGTCCCTGTCCATGCCTGCTGGACCATGAGTCAGCGGTAATATGCACCTTACCGCTGACCGCCCTGTCCAGCGAGGCCAAGACATTGCCTTCCACATGCCGGTAGAGAGCCGGAATAGCCTTCCGTGAGAAAAAGTGGCGTTTGGGAACCTGCCACTGAGGAACCGCACATTGCACAAACTCACGGAAGGGGGCCGAGTCTACCAACTGAAAAGGCAGCAGTTGAAGCGCTAGCAATTTAGCCAAGCTAACATTCAACCGCTGGGCATGTGGATGGCTGGGAGTGAACTTCTTTCGACGGTCCAGCAGCTGGGGCAGGGAAATTTGCCTGCTAGAATCGGACGTCGGTGTACTGCTAGCAGAGTGGCCGCAACTACTTGGCTGTGACACACCTAATTCTACACCTTCATTCCTCTCAGTGCATGTTTCAGAGAGGACTGAAGTTATAGTGGGGTTGGAGATCCCAGCTGATGCGGTGCAAGGAGAGGTCCGCTTTGTTCTTTGGTGTGGGTCTTTGAGGTAGGCTTGCCAACGAGCTGCATGGCAGGTCAACATATGTCTGGTCAGGCATGTGGTACCCAAGCGGCTGATGTTTTGGCCATGCGATATACGCTTGAGACATATGTTGCAAACAGCAGCTGTGCGATCTGATGCACTAGCCTCAAAAAAGGCCCACACCAAAGAACTTTTTGAATGACGGGCAGAGGCAGCGCCCTGCACAGGCGGAGCTCTGCGGTGTGATTCCGTCGGTGTACTGCCCTTACGCTGGCCACCAAAGGGCATCCTGCCTCGTTGGAGATGTGCCTCCTCCTCATCCTCCTCCTCCTCCTCTCTCCTATTAGGCACCCACGTGGAGTCAGTGACCTCATCATCCCCTCCCTCCTCATCACTGGAGCCAATCTGGCAGTATGCTGCAGCTGCTGGAACATGACTGCCAGATTGGTGTCCTTCTTGAGCATCCCCTCTGTCTGCTCTCACGCTACTGCCTTCCTGTAGCTGGGTTTCATCATCAGACCCTTCGAAACGCTGGGCATCCTCCTGGAGCATGTACCCAACACTGTGCTCAAACAGTTCGGGGGACTCCTCAGGAGGAGGACATGGTGGGTCTAGGGAAGGAGTGACTGATGATGAGTCTGACATTGATACCAGGGAAGAGGACGCTTTGGCAGCTGCTTTGCCAGTACCCTGAGCCTGGGTGAGAGAGGATGAGGAGGAGGAGGAGGGCTTGGTCATCCACTCTACCAAGTCTTCGGCATGATGTGGCTCAACATGTCCAGCTGCCGAAAAGAAGGACAAGCGTGTCCCATGGCCATGTGCTGATGACAATGCACCGCGTCCACGACCAGCACTGTTGCCCCCAGACACAGAGCCTGCTTGCCCTCTTTTATTGCCTCCTGACTGTCTGCCTCTCCTTGTTTGCCTTCCAGACATTCTAATAGATGGCCTGCAGGGAGATGGGGAAAAAAGCAATAAGGGCTACCTTCAGGTGTCCTTCTCTGTCCCTTTACTTAAGGATTTCTAAATATGGTTGAGGATGATTGCTTTCGCACAGAATAGCACAACGACAATTTCCCTGACTGTCCAAAAAACAAGGATTTCAAAGATGGTTGATGAGGAATGCTTTAGCACACTATAGCACAAGGAGAATTTCCCTCACTGTCCTTCCCTGTCCCTAGAAACAAGGATTATCACAGTGAAAGAAACTGACACTCTTCCTACCTATAGTTTTCTGTCCCTAGAAAAAATGTTTTTTTAAAGATGGTTGATGATCAATGCTTTAGCACACTATAGCACAAGGAGAATTTCCCTCACTGTCCTTCCCTGTCCCTAGAAACAAGGATTATCACAGTGAAAGAAACTGACACTCTTCCTACCTATAGTTTTCTGTCCCTAGAAAAAATGTTTTTTTAAAGATGGTTGATGATCAATGCTTTAGCACACTATAGCACAAGGAGAATTTCCCTCACTGTCCTTCCCTGTCCCTAGAAACAAGGATTATCACAGTGAAAGAAACTTGACACTCTTCCTACCTATAGTTTTCTGTCCCTAGAAAAAATGTTTTTTTAAAGACGGTTGATGATCAATGCTTTAGCACACTATAGCACAAGGAGAATTTCCCTCACTGTCCTTCCCTGTCCCTAGAAACAAGGATTATCACAGTGAAAGAAACTGACACTCTTCCTACCTATAGTTTTCTGTCCCTAGAAAAAAAGTTTTTTTAAAGATGGTTGATGATCAATGCTTTAGCACACTATAGCACAAGGAGAATTTCCCTCACTGTCCTTCCCTGTCCCTAGAAACAAGGATTATCACAGTGAAAGAAACTGACACTCTTCCTACCTATAGTTTTCTGTCCCTAGAAAAAATGTTTTTTTAAAGATGGTTGATGATCAATGCTTTAGCACACTATAGCACAAGGAGAATTTCCCTCACTGTCCTTCCCTGTCCCTAGAAACAAGGATTATCACAGTGAAAGAAACTAACACTCTTCCTACCTATAGTTTTCTGTCCCTAGAAAAAATGTTTTTTTAAAGATGGTTGATGATCAATGCTTTAGCACAGTATAGCACAAGGAGAATTTCCCTCACTGTCCTTCCCTGTCCCTAGAAACAAGGATTAGCACAGTAAAACACACTGACACTCTCCCTACCTATAGTTTTCTGTCCCTAGAAAAAATGTTTTTTTAAAGATGGTTGATGATCAATGCTTTAGCACACTATAGCACAAGGAGAATTTCCCTCACTGTCCTTCCCTGTCCCTAGAAACAAGGATTATCACAGTAAAACACACTGACACTCTCCCTACCTATAGTTTTCTGTCCCTAGAAAAAATGATTTTTTAAAGATGGTTGATGATCAATGCTTTAGCACACTATAGCACAAGGAGAATTTCCCTCACTGTCCTTCCCTGTCCCTAGAAACAAGGATTCGCACAGTAAAACACACTGACACTCTCCCTACCTATCCTTCTCTTTCCCTAAACTAAAGGAATCCAGGTTAAGCAAAATTTCACTGTCCCTGCCTATGCTTCTCTTTCCCTGCTCCGAAACACACTACACTAGGCCGCCGTGCTGGCGGCCTTTTATAGTGTGGGGCGTGTACTAAACACCCTCAGCAATAATTGGCCACAGGCATCCTGCCTGTGGCCAATCATTGCTCTCCTCGCTGCCGGCGCTGTGATTGGCCAAGCATGCGGGGTCACAGTGCATGCTTGGCCAATCACAGCGCCTGGATGACACTGCGATGGCGTAGTGCATTGTGGGCCGTTCGCGTCACTCGAATTAGGCGCGAACGGCCCAAATCGTTCGATCTTCGTCGAACGATCGAACAGCCGATGTTCGAGTCGAACGTATGTTCGACTCGAACACCGAGCTCATCCCTATCGCCCAATTAGACAGAGCATTGAGGTCGGCTTGTAAATTGGAAACATCCTGTAGGGACGTTATTCCACTGCATAGCTTAGTGTCATCTGCAAAGACAGAAATGTTACTTTTGATCCCAGACCCAATATTATTTATAAAGATATTAAAAAGTAAGGGTCCCAGCGCTGAACCTTGGGGTACACCACTAATAACCTTAGACCATTCAGAGTAAGAATCATTAACCACTCCTCTCTGAATTCTGTCTTTTAGCCAGTTTTCTATCCATTTACAAACTGATATTTCCAAGCCTGTAGACTTTACCTTACCACATTAGCTGTGTGTGGGGAACTGTATCGAACGCTTTTGCAAAATCCAAGTATACCATGTCCACAGCCACGCCTCTGTCCAAGGTTTTACTTACCTCTTCATAAAAAGAAATCAGCTTTGTCTGACAACTTCTGTCTTTCATAAATCCATGCTGTCTGTTGCTTAAAAAAAAAAATTCCAGCAAGAACTCGTCTATGTGCTCTTTTATTAATCTCTCCAGTATCTTCCCAACTATAGAAGTTAAACTAACAGGTCTATAGTTACTTGGTAAAGACTTTGTTCCCTTTTTAAATATAGGCACCATGTTCGCCCTGCGCCAATCCAGTGGTACTATTCCTGTCATTAATGAGTCCCTAAAATTTAGATACAATGGCTTTGAAATTACAGAGCTCAATTATTTTAGGATTCGTGGGTGTATGCCATCTGGTCCAGGTGCTTTATCCACCTTTATTCCATCTAAATATTTCTGGACCATATCACTTTTGAGCCATTGTGGATTTGGGGCTGTGTCACTACCACACCCATTTTGGACATGAGCTCCCCCATGCTCCTTTGTATACACAGAACTGAAGAAAGTATTTAATAAATTAGCCTTCTCTTTGTCCCCAGTCACCCACTCTAGATTATTTTGTAAGGGGCCTACATGCTCAGACTTGACCTTTTTACTATTAATATATTTGAAGAATTTTTTGGGGTTTGTCCTACTATCTTTTGCAATCTGTCGTTCGTTTTGAATTTTTGCATCCTTGATTTCCTTTTTACATATTCTGTTATATTCTTTGCAACATTTAAATGACACTAGTGTTCCTTAATTTTTTTATTTTTTAAAAGCTCTTTTCTTATAGTTTATAGCTTTTTTAATTTTGGCCGTGAGCCACATAGGTTTTATTTTTAGCCTTTTAAACTTATTGCTCATGGTAATATACTTTGCAGTCTTTTTGAAGAATTCCCATTTCTGTTCCGTGCTCATTGATGCCAATATTCTCTCCCAGTCTAAGTCCTGGAGTGCAGCCCTCATCCTTGGAAAATTTGCTCTCTTGAAATTAAGAGTTTTTATCTGTCCCGTATGTGATTTTTGCTTACAGCTAACATCAAATGAATCATGTTATGGTCACTGCTACCAAGGTGTTCCTTTATCTGAACATTAGTAATACGCTCTGCATGGTTTGAGATTACCAGTTAAAACAGAGCATCATTCCTAGTTGGGGCCTCAATAAACTGGACCATAAAAATAGGATTTTTATAACAGCTTACCTGTAAAATCCTTTTCTTGGAGTACATCACGGGACACAGAGCGACATAGTCATTACTAATGGGTTATATAGATACCGTCAGGTGCTGGCACTGGCAACTTCCAAAACCGGAAGTACCCTCCCCTATATAAGCCCCTCCCATCCGGGAGCACCTCAGTTTTGTAGCAAAGCAATAAGTGTCCCTAAAGAGGGGTGGGAGCTCTGTGTCCCGTGATGTACTCCAAGAAAAGGATTTTACAGGTAAGCTGTTATAAAAATCCTATTTTCTTTCTCGTACATCACGGGACACAGAGCGACATAGTCATTACTAATGGGATGTCCTAAAGCAATGCCAAATGAGGGGGGGGATACACCATATATAAGCTGAGCGCTATCAGACATGAGGATCTTTTGCGGCCTGCAACACACTGCGCCCAAAGGCGACATCCTCCTGACTTCTAACGTCCACCTGGTAGGACCTAGTAAACGTGTGTACCAAAGACCATGTTGCGGCCTTACAGATTTGAGCCAGGGAGGCCTGGTGATGCACTGCCCATGAAGTTCCAACTGCTCTCGTGGAGTGCGCTCTAACTTTGAACGGAGGCGGTCTCCTTCTCAAGCCATAAGCTTGCATAATGACCTGTCGAATCCACTTGGCTAAAGTAGATTTTGACGCTGCCTGACCCTTTCTGGGGCCTTCCGGCAGAATAAACAAAGTATCCGTTCTGCGAATCTGAGCAGTGGCTTTTAGATAAGCTTTAACTGCTCTTACTACATCCAAAGAATGCAATAACTTTTCCTCTACCGAAGTAGGTTTGGGGAAAAAAGAAGGAAGAACCACATCTTGGTTCAAATGAAACCTCGATACCACCTTAGGAAGAAAGGCTGGATGAGGACGTAACACTACTCTGTCCTTATGGATAACCAGATATGGCTCCTTACAGGACATAGCTGCTAATTCCGATACTCTTTTAGCCGAACAAATGGCTACTAGAAAAATCAATTTCCTGGTGAGAAGCACCAAGGAAATATGCTGTAATGGTTCAAATGGTTGTTTCTGTAGAACCGACAGAACCAAGTTTAGATCCCATGGACATATGGGAATATTAACCGGAGGACTAATACGCATCACTCCTTGTATAAAGGCTTTGACTAGTGAATGCGAAGCCAAGGGCCTTTGAAAAAATATTGACAAGGCCGAAATCTGACCCTTGATAGTACTCAAGGCAAGCTTCCTATCTACAGCCCACTGTAGGAAGTCCAGAATCCTACCTATTACGTACTTATGTGGATGCCATTTCTTGGCCTCACACCACGCGATGTACGCCTTCCAGATTCTATAGTAGATCTGCCTGGATACCGGCTTCCTGGCATTGATCATGGTAGATACCACAGCATTAGAGAGCCCTCTCTTTTTTAGAATGTGGGCTTCAATAGCCAGGTCGTCAAACCTAGGGCTGGTAAGGAAGGGTGGTATATCGGTCCTTGCGAAAGCCGTACGACGTGGGAGAGTCCAAGGACTCCCCACTGAAATTTTACAATCTCCGCGTACCACGCTCTTCGGGGCCACGCTGGAGCCACCGGAATCACTGGTTTCTTTTCTACCCTGATTCTGCGGAGTAATCGAGGTAACCATTGTGGCGGTGTGAATGCATATATCAGCTTGAACTGATCCCAAGGGAACACTAGGGCATCCGAGCCGCAAGCTAGGGGATCCCTTGTCCGAGAGACAAACCTGTCCCCCTTTGCGTTGAATCTGGATGCTAGAAGATCTACATCCGATGTTCCCCACCGCTGACATATTGTCCAGAAAACCTCGGGGTGAAGGGACCCTTCCTCTGGGCCTAATTGCTGGCGACTTAGAAAGTCCGCCTTCCAATTCTCCACTCCTGGAATGAATACCGCAGATATGGCTGGGACATATTTTTCTGCCCATTTCAGGATGTAATTTACTTCCCTCTGGGCTGCACGACTCCTGGTGCCCCCCTGATGATTGATATATGCCACTGCTGTGGCATTGTCTGATTGCATTCTGACAGGGGACCCTTGGAGTTTGGATGTCCATGCTACTAGGGCATACCGGGCTGCTCGTATCTCTAAGAGATTGATGGGCAGGGCCTTTTCTGCATCCGACCATCTGCCCTGGAGAGACTATTGCTCCAGTACTGCTCCCCAGCCTATAAGGCTGGCATCTGTAGTGACCACCTTCCAAGAAATCGGACTGAAGGATTTCCTTTTTTCCAGATTCTGGGGAACCAACCACCAACGGAGGCTCTTGCGAACGGAAGGGGACAAGGACATTGTAAGTCTAGGGCCTGAACTTTTTTGTTCCAGGCTGACAGTATGGCCCCTTGCAAATTCCTTGAATGGAATTGACCGTAGGGTACTGCTTCGAATGATGCCACCATTTTTCCCAGCAGCCTCATATACAGGCGTATGGACGGCTGTCTTTTTTGTACCCACTAAGTGGATCAAATCTTTCAAAGACAACACCTTTCCTCGAGGCAAGAATATTTTTCTCTGGCCTGAATCCAACCTTAGCCCCAAGTATTCCAGACTTTTGACTGGTTTTTAGGGCTGACTTGTCTCGGTTGATAATCCAACCGTGAGATTCCAGATACTTGATCGTCTTGTGAACGACCACGTCTAGTTTTTTCACTGAGTGGTCTATCAGCAACAAGTCATCCAGATATGCCATTATCATTACACCTTGTGTTCTTAGATTGGCCAATAAAGGGCCAGAATTTTTGTAAACACTCGTGGTGCTGTGGCCAAACCGAAGGGTAAGGCTCTGAACTGAAAATGGCGCCCTTCTACTGCAAAGCGTATAAATTTTTGGTGGACTGGAAAGATGGGAATGTGCAAATAAGCATCTTTGATGTCGATCGTGGCTAACCAATCCTCCCCTTGTAGGGCAGTGGCCACCGATCGGATCGACTCCATCGGAAAGTCCTGATATACAGGAATTTGTATAGCCCTTTTAGAATTAATATGGGCCTCCCGTCCGCGTTTGCTTCGGGACTGTAAAGAGGTTTGAGTAAAACCCGAACCCTCATTCTTCCAGGGGAACCTCCATAATTACTCCTTGGAGCAATAGTTGTTCTAGTGCCAACAGGAGGGACTCTCTCTTCCGGGGATCCCTTGGCACGTTTGACCTCAAAAATGGGAAGGAGGAGAGTCTTTTAACTCCAAACTGTATCCCAAACCTACTGCGGAGAGCACCTATCTGTCTTGATCGTGTCCCGCCAGGTCTGTTGCGAACAACTGGAGTCCTCCCCCCACCCGACTGAGTGGGGGCTTCATGAATTTAACTTTGGGGGAGGTTTTGTACCTCCCCTGCCCAGGGTTTCTCATTACCCTGCTACTGTCCCTGTTTTTTACCCCCGGGATTTGACCGAGGAGGCCGTCGGAACTGTTACACAGCCGATGCCCCAGGGACTGGAGAAGCAGGCCTCTTAAAGAGGGACCTCTAACTCTGCTTTTAACCGGCAAGAGCGTATTTTTACCGCTGGAAATTTTCTGGATATATTTGTCCAGGTTTTCCCTGAATAAGCGTTCACCATGAAATGGGACGCTAACCAGCCATTCTTTACAGGGAGCTTCAGCAGACCAGTTTTTGAGCCATAGGAGCCTACGCATATGTACTATAGACAGCGTAAGGCGGGAGGCCTGATGGACTGAATCCTCTATGGCGTCAACCGCAAAGCCTAAGGCTCTAGGTAGATCAGCTAGGGCAAAGCCTGCTGATCTGTCAAGTCCCTCAAGACCTGTTTCAACTGATCCTTCACTGCTTAGCAGACCCCAATAGCTGCTACTGCTGGTTGTATCACCAAGCAGATTTTCATAAGGACTCCAATCTTTTATCTATTGGGTTCTTGAACATTTGGACATTATCCACTGGACATGTCAGTGATTTATACATAGAAGAGATGGCTGCGTCCATTGTAGGGACCTTCCATTTTTTTTTTTTTTTTATGAACTTATCCTCCATGGGATAGACCACCGGAAATCTCTTGGGGGAATAAATATTTTCTCAGGACGTTCCCAATCCTGGTAAATGAGCCCTTTCAGTAAAGGGTGAAGTGGAAAAGAACAAACAGTCTGGGGGCTTCTAGCGACCCCAACGAGGATACAGTAGTGGTTGATGGTTCCGCAAGGTGCATTTTTAAATGCTGATCGGACCATGTTAGTCAGAGACTGAACCCATAATCTTTCAGCTTGAGATGCTGAGAAAAGGTTCCCCCACTGTTGATTCCTCTATAACAGAATCAACCTTATCCTGATCCCCTTCAGGCAGGTCGATCCCTGTATGGGACTGTTGCTCTGCTAACAGGCACTCTGAAGGAGGAGACGGAGATCGGGCGTGCTTTCCCTGACAGGGAGGCAGCGATAAATGTTGACAATCTCTCTCTAATCCTCCCAGAGCTGAGGAAAAAAACCCTCCTCTGTTACATACACAGGAGCAGGTGACTGAGGACAGCCACAGTACCAAGTACCCCTGCGGGGTCTCTACGGTCACTTACCTCTGAACTTCAGGGGAGACTGGTGCAGCAGGAGTATGCCCAAGATCCTCCGAGCCCGATGAGACCCCCTTCGCTTCCTGGAAGATTCAGTTCCGGAGCTTCTGGACGGCATATTCCTAAGCCTAAAGCTGAGGTATTCCAGCCGTAATACACCACTTTTACTGAGAATAGTCTAGCACAATTGCTGCTATATCACAGTTGGTGTCTACTAATGTGCCTTTCTAGGGGATGCCTGTATCAACCGCTTGCTGTATGCCTTTAAATGTTGCCAGCTCTGTCTCTGTACTTCATAGACAGCTCACTACAATATTGTGGTTTTTATAAACTGCTGGGACGCCCGCACATGCGCAGAAGCGCTGCGGCGCGCACAGAGCGTCATCCCCCAGGCTCCGCCCCCTTTCCCGGCTCACCTCTATATATAGAGGCGCGTGCACGCGCACGCGCGCGGGCACGTGCGCCTTCGGCGCTAATTTCAAATATGGTAACAAGGGACAGGAGCCAGGGCCCCTCTTTGCCGCAGGCCGGGGGATGGACGAGCACTGCAACATGGCAGAGGAAGCAGTTTCCTATAAGAGAACTCACCATCTGCCTGGACTTTGCTCTGCTGAGAAGAAGCTAGTCCACATGACAAGAAAACATTCCACAGCGGCCTCTAGTGGACAAACACAGGTACCGCAGTCTAATATATTAAATATATATATAAAAAAAAATTATTATTTTTTTTTTTTTTCTTGACCACCATTAAAAATTATTACATTTTTTTAGTAGTTACAGGCATGCACAGAATTTTGCGGGAATACCATTAGGTAACAGACAGACAAATTAGGCTTGGGGGTCCCCCAATAGAACCAAGTTCCTGGGGGCCCCCACTTACCTGTTCCCCGCCGCAGGACTTTGTTTGGTCCACAAAAGCCCAAACTTCACCTATCACGGCAGGCATTGTAATCAAACCTTCAGGGACCGGGTTCCCAAGGATTCCACTCCCCTGGACCTGTATAGCACCCTGCACAGAAAACATCTTGGTCGTGGGTATGACCAGAGCTCTGGATCCCAGGGTCCAGCTCTCCTAAGAGAAGCATTACAGGCAAAACCTTGCTCTTCTCTGCAAGGCCCGGGTACCGACCGTTTAGCTATGAAGCTTTTTTGGTTGGATCCGGAATAGCTTACTGAGGCCCAAAAGAACCTGTACGCAAGCTCAGTGAAAAACACATGTTTCTTCTTGGCCAACACCTTAGACACTGGCAAAAAACTGAGGTGCTCCCGGATGGGAGGGGCTTATATAGGGGAGGGTACTTCCGGTTTTGGAAGTTGCCAGCACCTGACGGTATCTATATAACCCATTAGTAATGACTATGTCGCTCTGTGTCCCGTGATGTACGAGAAAGAAATTGTCCTGTAATAGGTTTAAAAATGTATGCCCTTTAACTGTCCCAGCAGTGCCATTACTCCAGTCAATTTCTGGGTAGTTAAAATCCCCCATTAGTATCACCATCCCAGCCCTTGCAGCCCTTTCCATCTGTTCAAGGAGCTGAGTCTCCACCTCCTCATTAACATTGGGTGGTCTATAACAAACTCCAATGATTAACTTTGAACTATGCACATCTGTATGCAGTTCCACCCATAATGCTTCAGACTCATCACACTCTCCATCCACCAGGTCCTCTTTCACACTTGCTTTGAGATCACTTCTCACATAGAGACAGACCCCTCCAACTTTCCATTTTACCCTGTCTTTCCGAAAGAGTGCATAGCCAGGAATATTAATAGCCCAGTCATGTGAGGAATGAAGCCAAGTTTCAGCAATACCAATTACATCATAGCTCTCCTGATGCACCAGAGCTGCCAACTCACCTATTTTGCTTGGCAGACTTCTTGCATCGGTGAACAAACACTTTAATGCATTAATATATTTTGACCGGTCACATATTATCCTCTTGGGTGTTCCGAGATTGCAACTTGGACTTGCTACTATACTTACCTTGGGTTTATGTGCTTTGGTTACCCTACCACTAATGCCCCTAATGCCCTGTACACACGATCGGATTTCCGATGGAATAAAATCCAATTGATTTTTCCATCGGAAATCCGATAAAGCTGACTTTCATCAGTCTTGCCTACACACCATCAGTCAAAATTCCGACTGTCTAAAACGCCGTGACGTAAAACACTCCGACAAGCCGAGAAAAATGAAGTTCAATGCTTCTGAGCATGCGTCGACTAGATTCTGAGCATGCGTGGGGTTTTTTGTCCGATGGAGTTCCACACAGACGATCGTAATTTGCTATTGTTTTTTAAAATTGAAAACAGGTTCTATTTTTTTATACCGATGGAAAAACCGATCGTGTGTACACGGCATAATACTAACCTCTGGAATATGTTCCACACTGACTATGTCTATCTCTGGACCCTCCCCCCGTCGCCTAGTTTAAAAACCCCTCTAACTTTTTGGCCATCTTCATTCCCAGCTGATCTGCACCCTCCTCATTTAGGTGCAGTCCGTCCCTTCTATAGTACTGGTTATCGACTGAGAAGTCAGTCCAATCCTCCAGGAACCCAAACCCCTCCTTACTACACACCAGCTCTTCAGCCACTTGTTTACTTCCCTAATCTCCCTCTGCCTTTCTGGTGTGGCTTGATGTACCGTTAGTATTCCTGAGAATACTACCTTGAAGGTCCTTTTCCTCAACTTAGCTTCCAAGTTCCTAAAATCGTTCTTTAGGACACTCCATCTGCCTCTGACTTTGTCATTGGTGCCAACGTGCACCATGACAGCTGGGTCTTTCCCAGCCCCTGCCAGTAATCTGTCCACCAGATCCGTGATGTGCCAAACCCGAGCGCCCGGTAGACAACATACAGTTCGGCGCTTCAGGTCTTTGTTACAGATGGCCCTCTCTGTCCTTCTAAGAAATTAGTCCCCTACCACCAGAATATGTTTTTCCTTTCCCTTCTCTTCCCCCCCACGCTCACTGGAGGAGTTCTTCCCCCGGCAGCTAGGAGAGTCCCTCAGCTCCAGCAGTGCTGGTCCCTGACTCGTTTCAGCAATGTAACTCAATGGAGCATACTTATTGGGATGCTCCAACCCTGGATCGGCCTCCCTGGCACTTTCCCCTCTACCCTTCCTGACTGTCACCCATCTACTATTTTCTAGTGCCTGCACCTCTTTGTCTCCACCCTCCTCTGTGCTGGCCCCTTCCGGCACCTGCCGTGTACGTTCCTGGCTCTCCTTTAGTGTGGTGTCTACTCAGTGCTGACAGTTGCTTCCCCAGATTCAGAACCTGGGCTTCCAGGGAAACAATGTGCTTACATTTTGCACAGCAGTAATCGCCCTCGATCAGATGATCAAGGAACGCATACATGCTGCAAGATGTACACCGAGTCGCCTCTCCACACCCGCCGGGCATCGTACCTATTAATTTAATGAGGATTATACCCAGTCCAAATTACTAGGCTTGTGCAATTCGTTTCGTAACGAATCGAAATTCGTCCGAATTTAGCAACTTTCGGACATTCGGAAGCATTCGAATTTCCGAACAGAGCAATTACGAATAAAACCGAATCCGAAATAAATTATACCGCAAAATAGCGAATGCCCGAAGGTCTTCGGCATAATTCGTTATGAAAAAAGTTACGAATGTACGAATCCATTCGAAGCACAATAACACTCACTCTGCTCTCTGCTTCTCCCTCACCATGCTGAACTCCCTCTCAAAATGGTGTACAGGGGGCGGAGGCTATAGCCGCATGAAAAAACGAAAGTAAAATACGAGATTTCGAATCCATTCGAAGCACAATAACACTCACTCTGCTCTGCTCTCTGCTTCTCCTTCACCGTGCTGAACCCTCTCAAAATGGTGTACAGGGGCGGAGCCTATAGCCGCATGTAAAAAACGAAAGTAAAATACGAGATTTCGAATCGTTACAAATAACCGCTATGTATTTAGAAAAGTACAAATCCATTTGAAGCACATTAGGCATAATAGGCAGCGTCGTTGTGAGAGAGACACGGAAATTTACGAATCAACGAACCCAAAAAAAGTTACGAAAGTAGGAGTTGTGTCCAGAATCAACGAAAAACAACGTACTCTACCGAAAGTACGAATTATAAAGCAACAAAAAATTCAACGAAAAATGTCGCTTGCAAAAATACGAATGAGTCCGAACACGAAAAATCCCGTCTAGCAAAATTACGAATGATTACGAATCAACAGGACCGGAAAGAAACAAACCGAAACGGAATGAATTTTTCCGTTGTGCACAAGTCTACAAATTACCTAACAACTAGCTTCCTGACACTAATACTCAACAAGACAGTACACAGGTACTTGCAGACCAGTGAGCACCCACAATACACAAGTACTAACGATCCACACACACTACTCAGACAACACTCAGGTACTCACACACTACACAGGTACTATGACCCCTGTTTTAAACTCTTGATTTTAACTCACCACTTAGTCCAGTTCCACTAACTCTTGATTTTAACTCACCACTTAGTCCAGTTCCACTAACTCTTGATTTTAACTCACCACTTAGTCCAGTTCCACTTGGACAGAGTTCCAGCAAACTCAAAGATGAGCAGGCTCAAATGAGTTCTACAGAAATGTATATAGGCCTCAAGCACCTGTGACCAATTAACCACTCCCCTTAATTAGTAGGCTGAAGGAAAAAAAAAGAAAAAAAAAAGGCTGTCAAAAGCAAAACTTTATCACACTCTCCACTCAAGGTCCACACTGTCTAGAGTACTGGTGTCAGTGTCCTCTATTTCAAAGCTGGTGTCAGTGCTGGCATGCTCTCAGTACTGGTGTCGGGGCACTCCATCTCATTGCAGTGTGCTCTATCTCAAAGCTGATGTCAGTAAGCTCTCTCTCTCTCTCTCAGTGCTGGTGTTAGTGTACACTCTGCTAGTGCTGGTGTCAGTGCTCTGTCTCTCTAGGTGCTGGTGTCTGTGCTCTGTCTCTCTCTCTTTGCTGGTGTCAGTGCTCTGTCTCTCTCTCTGTGCTGGTGTCAGTGCTCTGTCTCTCTCTCTGTGCTGGTGTCAGTGCTCTGTCTATCTCGGTGCTGTACTCACATAGAGCTTCTTGAACTTGGCCTCATAGAAGGGAAGGGGCTGTGTGAAAATTTCCACACCTCGGAGGTCTCATCATCCCTGTTGGGCAGCAGTAGGTCTCCTCGGACTCCTTATAGTGGAAGAGCTCCTGGTGGGAGATAGCCGCAGAGAAGCCGATCATGAGCAGTGCCAGTGCAGAATGAAGAGCGCCTTGCCCACCATGGCTGAGAAACGGGACTGGACTGAGCTGGGACCTCCTGACCACCGCAGTGGAGCCCTGGGTGGCTGGGGTCAGGTCAGGGGGACCCGGTGTTGTAAAAAATGTCTCGACCCATGCAGGATCTCGATCGCGTCACTTCCTGTGCGGCTACGTCAGAAAACAGCTGATCGCGGGATAGATTAGAAGAGATGGAGGCCCGGAGACATGTCCAGAGAACACAGAGGATACATGGGTTAGATTAGAAGGGATGGAGGCCCGGAGACATGTCCAGGGTACATAGAGGATACATGGGTTAGATTAGAAGGGATGGAGGCCTGGAGATATGTCCAGGGTACACAGAGGATACATGGGTTAGATTAGAAGGGATGGAGGCCCGGAGACATGTTCAGAGAACACAGAGGATACATGGGATAGATTAGAAGAGATGGAGGCCCGGAGGCATGTCCAGAGAACACAGAGGATACATGGGTTAGATTAGAAAGGATGGAGGCCCAGAAATATGTCCAGGGTACACAGAGGATACATGGAATAGATTAGAAGGGATGGAGGCCCAGAGACATGTTCAGAGAACACAGAGGATACATGGGATAGATTAGAAGGGGTGGAGGCCCAGAGACATGTCCAGGGCACACAGAGGATACATGGGATAGATTAGAAGGGATGGAGGCCTCCTCTGTTTTCCCTGGACATCCATCCCTTCTAATCTAACCCATTTATCCTCTATGTTCTCTGGACATGTCTCTGGGCCTCCATCCCTTCTAGTCTTACAGGGGGAACTCTGCGAACCCTGATTTAAAGGGGAACACTGATGTAAAGGGCAATGCTGCAGACCCTGATGTAAGTGGGAACTCTGATGTAAATGGGAATGCAGTGGACTCTGATATAAGATGGTCTCTGGTGACCAGAGCACTCCTTACATCAGAGTTCCTCCTTAGATTATGCTCTGCAGCATTTTCCTTTACATCAGAGTTCCCTTGCACTGTAAGGGGGAATCCTGCCGACTCTGATGTAAAGGGAAATGCCGGGAAATGTGATGTGGGGAGGGGGGGGGATCTGGTGACCAGAGACCACCTTCCGCAGAGTGAATACACTAAGGTAAGAGGGGGGAGGGTGTTACTGATATAAGGGAAAACCTTTATATCAGTGCCCACTTACATAATTGTATTCACTCCTCCCTTACATCAGTGACCCCCCCCCCTCAGACTGACCTGATGGCGCTGTCACTGACCTCCTCTCCGGTGCAGTGTGCAGGGCTCAGTCAGATGGATCCAGGTTGGTGGCTCTGGTTTTATTCTATAGTCTCTTCTCCACAGTCCATACACGTCTGTCTCCTCCCATAATCCCAATCCCGGCGACGCTCTCACTCTTGATTCCTCTCCAGACTCCCCCTAAGAGACTGTAGACACGATAAAAGACAAGAGATAGTCAGAGATTGCAGACAGGTTAGAGGCTGCGGACAGGATACAGGAGGTGGTTAGAGGCTGCAGACAATAGGTGGTCAGAACATGTGCACAGGATAGAGGAGGTGGTCAGAGGATGGCGGACAGGATACAGGAGGCAGTCAGAGGATGTGGAAATGGTATAGGTGGTGGTCAGAGTATGCAGACATGTAGGGGTAGCAAACAGAGGGGTTCTTTCTGCCGGACCCCCGCTATCTTCTGCTAGCTCTTTTGCTAGCGGGGGTCCCGGGCTTCCTCGCCGTCTTCTTCGGACTTCGGGGGTCTCTTGTTCTGTTCTCCGGTTCTTCTCTGGTGTCTTCTCCACGATTTCCGGTTCTTTCTGCCCTCTCCCGGGCCCCCGCTATCTTCTTCCAGCTCTTTTGCTAGCGGGGGCCCGGTCTTCTTCGTCGCCTTCTTCCCTCTTCTCTTCGCCCTGATGTTGCCTCGTCGCTGTCCACCGCTGCAATGATCTGTCCGAGCAGCGGTGCCACTTTTATTGGCATGGGGCGTGGTCACCGGATGATGCCACCGCTGACCCCGTCCCCGTTTCACGTGACAGTCCCATCATTCCCCGGGACTGTGACATCATACAGGGGTGGGGTCACCATGCCCATGCCAATAAAAGTAGCACCGCTGCTCGGACAGATCATTGCGGCGGTCTACAGCGACGAGGCAACATCGGGGCGAAGAGAAGAGGGAAGAAGGCGACGAAGAAGACCGGGCCCCCGCTAGCAAAAGAGCTGGAAGAAGATAGCGGGGGCCCGGCAGAAGGCAGAAAGAACCGGAGATCGTGGAGAAGACACCGGAGAAGAACCGGAGAACAGAACAAGAGACCCCCGAAGTCGGAAGAAGACGGCGAGGAAGCCCGGGACCCCCGCTAGCAAAAGAGCTAGCAGAAGATAGCGGGGGCCCGGCAGAAAGACCCCAGAAGACGGCGAGGAAGCCCGGGACCCCCGCTAGCAAAAGAGCTAGCAGAAGATAGCGGGGGCCCGGCAGAAAGACCCCCGGAGCTGCCCAATAAATTACTTTTCAAACCTGTGTTGTCTTTTTTTATTGACTTATTTTGCCACCAGGTGAATGGGTAGGGGTACGATGTACCCCATACTCATTCACATAGGGTGGGGGGCAGGTATCTGGGGTCCCCCTTATTAAAGGGGGCTCCCGGATTCCGATAAGCCCCCTGCCCGCAGACCCCGACAACCAACGGCCAGGGTTGTCGGGAAGAGGCCCTTCTCCCCATCAACATGGGGGCAGGGTGCTTTGGGGTGGGGAGGGCCGCAGGTCGCCCTCCCTGCCCCGTAGCATGAAACCCCCCATGTTGAGGGCACGCGGCCTGGTACGGTTCAGGAGGGAGGGGGGGCGCTCTCTCGTCCCCCCCTTTTTCCCTGCGGCCTGCCAGGTTGAGTGCTCGGATAAAGGGTCTGGTGTGTATTTTTAGTGGACCCCACGCAAATTTTTTTGTTTTTGGCGCGGGGTTCCCCTTAAAATACATGCCAGACCTGAAGGGCTTGGTATGGATTCCGGGGGGACCCCCACGCCAGTTTTTTTTTCATTTTTTTTGGGGGGTCCCCTTTGAATCCATACTAGACCCAAGGGCCTGGTATGGACCTGGGGGGGGGGACCCCACACTGTTTTTTTTTTAACCTTTTTTTTTAACCTTTTTTTTTTAACCTTTTTTTTTTTTTTTTTACATTTCCTTTAACAACCAGCTATAAGCAGGTAAAACAAAAAAACGCGGTACTTGCGTTTTGGATGCGGGTCCATTGAATTCTATTACATCCAAATATATATATATATATATATATATATAAAATAAATTGCTTCCATTGCATTGTGGACAATCCACAACTTGGGGCAGCTGACGTGGCAAGTGGACAATCCACAACTTGTGGCAAGTGATGTGGCAAGTGACACGCTAAATACAACTACACTGCTGCTCTCAGCTGCTGGTATCACTCTGGTCTCACTAAATAGCTAAAATCGTAAATAATACTGTTTTTGGAGCTTAGGGCGGCTCCTTATCATATACACGCAAATGTGGTAAAACACGGCATGCAAACGCCACAAAGCGCGCCTTTCTAAACGCCACTTTCAACCTTAGTTCTGAACACTTTGCACCAGTGTCCCGTCTACATGGGGCCTAAAATCGCCTATGCCATTTACAGCTCAAAAACGTCATGGTGGCCATGAGGCCATAGGCTAACATGGAGAGATGTTTTTAAGCTGCAAAAAACGCTCAAACAAGCCGCTTGAAAAACGTCCGTGTGCATGTAGCCTTATATTAACCACTTGCGCACTGCCCAGACCAAGTTTCACATTTCAGCGCTGATGCACTTTTAATGACAATTGCGCGCTCATACAACACTGTAACCCAATGAAAATGCTTTATTTGTTGGCACACAAATAGAGCTTGAAAGAAAAAAAGCCCAAGGGCTAACGTTGCGCTGGAGAAGCAATTGAAATTGGTAAAGTGATCAGTGATCCAAAGACAGCAGCTAGCATAAATAGCTAAATACTAAAACTATACAAAACATAAAAAACAAAGGTATGCAGCGCTGAAATAAGATCTCCAAAATAAAATTAGGAGAACATAAAATAGGTTGATAATCAACTAAATGATTAAACACAAAATATAAAGTGAATTATAAATAAATGCAGTAGTGAACCACAAAAGATTATTAAATAAGTAAATGTTGACAATATAAATAATGTTAATAACTAATCCGTGAAGAAGTTCATAAACAAAGTCCATCAAAAGAAACCTCCTTGGTGCAAAAATAAACAACAATCCAATGTGAAGTGAAGTGTTCCAAAAAAAAGAAGAAAGCTTGCTCCCAAACGTGAAGTAATGGATACAATGGTGACACCCGGCTGAGAACGATATATATCCTGCTTACCAGATGCTCATGACTGCATCCAACAGTCTCACCCAGCACAGGGAAATTAGGCTTCCCCCACAGCCTTTAAATTTCAATGGTGTAGATTCCTCGTCCAACCTTAAACTCAGGCATGAAAAAAGAATTCCATAGGGTAGTATGTCAAACCAGCTTAGTTTATTAAAAAGTATTGCACTTACAATGTCGAAGAACGTTGAAAGCAGTGATCACAATACAACGATATGGCAGTAACAGCTCCGGCGTTCGTCTGTGTCTCTCGTTCCTGTATGTTCCGCGGCACTTCCTCGTATTCAAAAAATGCGTGATGACGTCTACACAAATAGAGCTTGCTTTTGGTGCTATTTGATCACCTTTGTGTTTTATTTTTTATTTTTTTCGATAAATACAAAAGACAGAGTTTAAAAAATACATAAATGGATATTTTACCCACTTCAGCACTGGGCCTATTCTGGCACTTTTCTCCTTCATGTAAAAATCATAAATTTATGGCTATAAAATTACTTCAAAACACCAAACATTATATATGTTTTTGGAGCAGACACCCTAGGGAATAAGATGGCGGTCATTGCAAATTTTTATCTCGCTCGGTATTTGCGCAATAAATTTTCAAACGCCTTTTGTTTGCTAAAAATATTACAAAACAGTAAAGTTAGGCCAATTTTTTGGGATAATGTGAAAGATGTTGTTATGCTGAGTAAATAGATACCTAACACGTCACACTTTAAAATTGCGCACACACATGGCATGACACCAAACTTCAGTAATTAAAAATCTCCCTAGGCGATGCTTTAACATTTTTTACAGGTTACCATTTTGGCATTACAGAGGAGGTCTAGTGCTAGAATTGTTGCACTCGTTCTAACGCACGCAGCAATAACTCACATGTGTGGTTTGAACGGCGTTTACATATGTGGGCGGGACTTACGTGTGTGTTCGCTTCTGAGCGCGAGCTACCGGGGACATGGGCGTTTTTTCTTATTTTGCTTATTATTTTTTTTTACTTTTTTGTATTTCTTACTCTTTTAAAATATATATTTTTTTGGATCACTTTTATTCGTATTACAAGGAATGTAAACATCCCTTGTAATAGGAATGTTGAGGGCATGTCCCCATGTTGAGGGCATGTGGCCTGGTACGGTTCAGGAGGGAGGGGGGGGCGCTCTCGTCCCCCCCTCTTCCCCTGCGGCCGGCCAGGTTATGTGCTCGGATAAGGGTCTGGTATGGATTTTTGGGGGGACTCCACGCCATTTTTTTTTAAATTTGGGGTGGAGTTCCCCTTAAAATCCATGCCAGATCTGAAGGGCCTGGTATGGATATTTAGGGGGAACCCCACGTCATTTTTTTTTAATTTGCAGCGGGGTTCCCCTTAATATCCATTCCAGACCTGAAGGGCCTGGTTATGGAATTTGGGGGACCCCCACGCTTTTTTTTTTTGGTTAGCAATGACTTTCTATGACTTTTCTCTATATTGCCAGGAGCCGACAATTCATTACAGCCGCGGCTGCTTTTAAATGCCTTTTTTTTTCCTTTAGAAATTTCATTTTGCCAGCGCACTGGGAAGTTCAGAGCTGCGCCTGTTCAACTTATGCAAATTGACTTAGGTGACTTGACATTTACTAAGATTTTGCCGGCGCAGTGTATCGGCGCATTTAAACCATTGAAATTCCCGCGCTGAGCTCAAAAAAACCTCCCGCAGCTCGAATCGGAATTGCCGGCGCAGCGGGCTGGTTTTGAAAAAGTTACTTTCTCACTCAATTTGGGCATGTTTGTTATTTGGGCAGGTGTCACTACACTTCCTCACATCCCCCCATGTCACCCCCATTATATTCTCACTTCCAGCTTCTTTATATTTATATTTTAACATGCTGTGCGCCAGGTCCCTAGTGGCGCACTGAGCGCCTCCTCCCGTCTGCCGACAACACTATAGTAAATGGGAAATAGGGCTGCGCTACAGGCGCTAATCTTTTGTAAATACCAAAACAGCCATTGTGCACGCAGATGCGCCAATACTCATGGCGCAAACATTTTGTAAATCAGCCCCAGTGTGTCTACTTGTTCAAGTGCTTTGACAAATGCTTTTAAATCCATTTGATCAGCATGACAGCCAAGTGAGCAATGGACGCGTCTGTTATTATCTCAGTGCAGGCTTCTTTTAGGGAACCTTCAATAGACTTCTGTGATAGCAATCAGTGTGATGCATCATTAGTTATTGTGGTTGTTGTTTTGTTTCCACTGGTGGCAAGTACCGGAAGGCTGGAACATTATCGACTTCTGATTACAAAATTTTTCTCTTAGAAAATGTACTTATTCTTTAAATGTAGTGACAGTTATCTTTTAACATGGAGATTGGATAGCCAGTCTTGCCTCACTGTACCTGTAAAATAATGGGTCATTATGTTGTGATAAAGGCCAATGTTGTACTGCTCCAGCTACTTCTTTTGGGTTGGTTTGCAGTACCCAAATAATATCACAAGATGGCAGAAAAGGCTTACCTAAATAATGAGATGCACATTTTCAAAACGAAACATATTAATTTTTCAAGGTGATGGTATATCTAGAAGTAGTTAGTCTCATTCAACTGGATTTATTCTACAATTAGTGATGAAATTAAGCATGTCTGGATCTTTAGTTTGAAACGCTGAACCCACCTAAGCAAGCCTACAGGGAAGCTGTTGTTATAGCCGGGCATTCCCTTCCCCATGGCCACACTTATACAAATGACGTGTATATTCACAACTGTGGGGCAGAGAATGCCTTGGCTTCCTATAATTAGCCCAGTGCAGGGACAACTTCGAGGCAGGCTTGCTGCGGTGGGTTCGGACTCTGATCCAAACACGCCTGAGCTCATCCCTATCTATAATGATGAAGATTGCACTGCTTATCTTTATGGGTTCTTCACTGATGAGTGCCAGGAATATACCCCAGCATTTATGCAGTCATACAGGCAGGGCTCATTTTTAGAGAATAGATACAGGTACTCTTTCCGAGTCAATTCTTGTTTTTATCCCCTACCCACCTCCGAGCACGTTCCTCTGCACACCGTAATTAAAGATCCCCCAATAACAACAGATCCAACCACAACAATAGATTCTCCCCAGCAACTATAGACCCCCTAGCAACATAATATCCCCCCCCCAACAACAATAGACTCACAATACAGTAGCCAGCAACAATAGACCCCTCCCTTAACAGTAGGTCCCTCCCAGCAACATTTGACTCCCTGGCAATATAAGATCCTCCCAGCAAAAATAGACTCCCCACCAGCAACAATAGAACTCCCCAGTAAGGATGAGCTCAGGCGTGTTTGCAAACCCCACGTGCAGAGCCCGCCAGGAAGTCAGCACTGTGCTGCACTAATCACTCTCTGCAGCCGCACATCGGGACAATATCTCACTGCCTGTGATTAGCGCAGCGCAGTGCCGACTTCCTGACGGGCTCTGCACGTGGGCTGTGCGAACACGCCTGAGCTTATCCTTACTTTCCAGCAACAAATGAACCCCTCCTCCCCCCCAGCAACAATAGATCCTACAGCAATCAGAATCAATAGGCCTTCCAGCACACCCCTGAACTCTATTCAGTGCTGGAGGAGCCGTAAATGCATTCCCCCGTGTTCCTGCTGAAAAAAAGACATACACACAGATGTTGATTGTCAAAGAACAGAATGGGAGATGTGAAGGTTTGTGGAATGAAACATTTTATTACGTAATCCAATTCCTTGGATCTCCAGAAAGTCTGCAATATATATTTCTATCAAAAAACTTATCTGTAGATCATGGTACAATACCCTTGGGGGTTTCAAAAGAATGACTTTGAAAAAGAGTAAAAATTCAGAAAGAACCATCTGTAGACTACTCTATCTATGCGCAAATCTACATGATGAAAAAGAAAATATATATTTTTTTTTTTTAAAGTGTAAAAAATGTTTAGTTACACCTAAGCAATTTAACCCCCCCCCCTTAAATGTTTGACCCCCACCTCCACATACATGCACATGTCAGGGGTGTCTACGTGCGAAAAATAGGATTTTTTACTCACCGTAAAATCCTTTTCTCTGAGTCCATGGACCGACACAGCTTCTCTATTGACAAAGTGGGTATTATCCGTTAATTAGGAGTGACTAGGCAGAAAAACTTGTAAAAAGTGTTGCATCACACCTTCTACAGTACCGCCCAGGGGGCGGACCCTCCGGGTATAACCTCTCAGTCTGCATCTTCGCAGATCAGTTCGTCAAAAAGCAGTACAAACTTAAAAGGAGGGGTGGGTGCTGTGTCGGTCCATGGACTCAGAGAAAAGGATTTTACGGTGAGTAAAAAATCCTATTTACTCTTTCATCCATGGACCGACACAGCTTCTCTATTGACAAAGTGGGACGTCCCAAAGCAGTGTCAGAGAAAAAACGAGGGGTGGTAACAGCATAAAAATAAACTTCACCCCAAACACAAAACAGCACTCCTCCAACGGAGGAGCTGCAACTCTAAACAACCGCTTGTAAAACCTTGCGGCCGAAAGAGGCATCTGAAGATGCACCTACATCAATTTTGTAGAATTTTGTGAAAGTGTGAGCGGACGACCAAGTCGCCGCTTTACATAATCGGGAAACAGACGCTTGATGTCGGAAAGCCCAAGAGGCACCTATTGCCCTGGTCGAATGTGCCGTGACCAGGAAGGGGGGCGCTTGACCCTTTAAGGCGTAAGCCTGGATTACTATCTGACGGATCCACCTAGAGATGGTGGCCGATGAGACTGCTTGGCCCTTCTTGGGACCAGCCACCGAAACAAACAGTGAGTCTGACTTCCGGAACCGGGAAGTAGCAGATAGGTATACTCTCCAAGCTCGGACAACGTCCAAGGAATGCAACGCCGACTCCTTAGGATTCGACGGCTGAGGACACAAGGATGGAAGTACAATGTCTTCATTGAGATAAAAAGCCGAAACGACTTTTGAAAGGAAGGCTGCGGCCGCAGCACTACCTTATCCTTGTGGAAAATCAAATAGGGAGCCTTGCAGGCCAAGGCTGCCAGCTCAGAGACTCGTCTAACTGACGTAACAGCCACCAAAAAGACCACTTTCTGAGAAAGTGTCAACAGGGGAATATCTCTAATATTCTCAAACGGTGCCTTCTGAAGCACCGAGAGGACCAGGTTCAAGTCCCACTAAGGTAGCGGGGGACGGACCGGAGGGGCCACATGTCAGACCCCCTGCACAAATGTACTCATGAGAGAGTGAGCCGCCAGGGGTCGCTGAATAAAAGACAGCCAGGGCAGATATCTGTCCCTTAATCATACTTAGGGCAAGCCTTTGGTCCACCCCATGCTGTAAAACCAGCAGGATTCTGGAAACCAAATAAGTACGCGGATGCCATTTCATTTCCTCACACATGGAGATGTGGGCCTTCCAAGTGTGGTGATAAACCTTCCTAGGGGACGGTTTCCAAGCACTTCTCATAGTAGAGATTACTGAATCTGACAGGCCCCGGTCTCTCAGTACCTGGTTCTCAATAGCCATGCCGTTAAAGCCAGTGACCGTAAAGCAGGATGGAGTATGGGACCTTGCGATAGCAGGTCCTTCCGTAGTGGTAGGCGCCAGGGGACGTCTGCTACCAGACGTACAAGATCGGCGTACCAAGGACGCTGAGACCAATCTGGAGTGATTAGGATCATTGGAATTCCCTCTGCCTCCACTCTGCGGAGCAGAAGAGGAAGAAGCCTTAAGGGAGGGAAGGCATAGATTAGCCGATACTGACCCCACGATGCTACCAACGCGTCCGTTGCGTCTGCCCATGGGTCCCTTGACCGGGCCACAAATCTCAATACCTTCCGATTGAGTCGGGAAGCCAGAAGATCTACGTCTGGTGTGCCCCATCTTTGGCAGAGGAGTTGGAACACCTCCGGGTGTAAGGACCATTCTCCCTGGTCCAGCATCTGGCGGCTCAGGTAGTCTGCCTGCCAGTTTTCCACGCCCGGAATGTACACGGCCGATAGTGCCGGTACGCTCTTCTCTGCCCACTTCAGGATGCGAGCAACCGCCGATGCTGCAGCTGAGCTTCTTGTTCCTCCTTGATGATTGACATATGCCACCGCTGTGGCGTTTGTCTCACTGGATCCTGACTGGACGCCCTTGCAGCCTCTGAGACCATTTGAAGAGGCACAGCTTGATCGCCGGATCTCCAGGACATTGATCGGCAGGAGGGCTTCCTCTGGGGTCCAGCGACCTTGCACCGACTGGACACCCCAGACTCTCCCCCAACCTGTAAGGCTGGCGTCCGTCGTGATCACTATCCAGTAAACCGGAAGAAATGACTTCCCGGCCATTAGAGCCGGTGCTGTCAGCCACCATACCAGGGATCTCCTGACTAGGTGGCTCACTCGGATTTGATAATCCAGAGATGAAGGGCATCTGTTCCATCTGGGCAGAACTTCCTTCTGTAACACTCGAGTGTGGTATTGAACATATGGGACCGCCTCGAAGGAGGCTACCATGAGGCCCAACACTCGCATGCAAAAACGGAGTGACGACCAATTCCTGGAAGTCAGCTGCCGTACTGCAGCCCGGAGGGTCTGCAACTTCTCCACAGGGAGGAATACCTTTGCCTCTGAGGAATCCAGAATCAAGCCCAGGTACACTAGGCGTTGAGTGGGCACCAATACTGACTTTTGCGTGTTTAGTATCCAACCACAGTCTCGAAGAGTCTGACAGGTAATGGACACGCTTACCTCTAATTCTGAGCTTGAAGGGGCCTTCAGCAGAAGGTCGTCCAAGTAGCCTGTGATAGCGATACCCCACTGTCTTAGAAGTGCCAGAATCGGAGCGAGCACCTTGGTGAACGTCCTGGGTGCTGAGGCAAGGTCCAACGGGAGGGCCACAAACTGGTAGTGGTCCTTCCCGATAGCAAATCGCAGAAACCTCTGGTGTCTGGAGTATATGGGGACATGCAGGTATGCGTCCTTGATGTCCAAGGAGGCCAGAAAGTCCCCCGGATGGAGAGCCGTGACTACAGATTGAACCGACTCCATCCCAAATCTTTGTACCTTCACAAAGCAATTAAGGGCTCTGAGATCCAAGCTTGGACGAACCCCCTCCTTCTTCGGCACAAAGAACAGATTTGAGTAAAAACCCCGTTCCAGTTCTGGAACTGGAATAACTACCCCGCGTTCCAGTAGACCCTGGACCGCCCTATACAGGGCCTCCCGACGGGTCGGTAGTAGCTGGAGATTGGAGGTGTTGAATCTGTCCGGTGGACAAGAGAGAAACTCTATCTTGTAGCCTGAGGAGATTACTTTGCAAACCCACCTGTCGGAGATTAGAGCTGTCCACTGAGTCGCGAATTTGTGAAGACGTCCCCCCACCCGAGAGCTGGGTGGGGGTGGACCTTCATGCGGACGCAAATTTGTCCGCAGGCTTATTGGGTATGCGGGACCAAGGGCGCTTTTGTCCTTGGGCAGGCGCTTTATCGGCCTGGGGTCTTTTCCCTGTCGCCCTAGGGGGACGGAAAAAACGCTTGCGTGAAGTAAAGGAGGGCCCTTGCCCCTTGGCGTGGCCCCTTACCCTTGCTAATTTGGGGAAGCAAAGTGCTTTTACTTCCTGTGGCATCCTTGATGATGTCATCCAGAGAAGCCCCAAAAAGTCTGTCGCCCTTAAAAGGCAGATCCAACAGGGCTTTCTTGGAAGTCTGGTCCGCAGACCAGCCTTTTAGCCAGATCAGGTGGCGTATTGCTACTGCATAAACCGAAGTTTTAGACAGCAGGGGAATAGTATTCATGTCTGACTCGCAGACAAACCTAAGGCCCTAGACCAACTGGTCGGCCAATGTTATCTCATCAGGAGGAGCATCTCGCTCCTTAACCCCTGGAGTAGCAATCTTGCCCATTCAGTAAGTGTCTGAGACACTAGGGCCCCCGCCAATGCCGGGCGTACTGCCGAGCCTACCACTGAGTATAGGTAGCAAGCGAGTGCTTCAGCCTTCTTATCCACAGGGTCCTTGAAAACAGGAGCCCCTTCTACAGGAATTGTGGTGGCTCTATTAAGTCTGGACACCGGAGGGTCCACTATAGGGGGAGAGGTCCATTTCTTCAGAAAACTCTCCTCAAAGGGGTACCGTACCGCAAACCTCTTTGGGGCTGTAAAGACCCTCACTGGGTTCTCCCATTCCCTGTATAAGAGTTTATCAATAGACACACAAGGGAACACCTTAGCAGTGCGGGCAGGTCTATGAAACCCAAGTGGACCGGAGTCTCTGCTGCTTCTGCAGTATTTTCCAACTTTAGCATATCCCGCTCTGCAGTAATAAGGTCAGATACCAAAGCCGTCTTGCGTGCTGACCTGGACTTGGAGTCATCCTCACTGTCCGGTCACGGTCTGCAGTCTCTGATGCGTCAGAATCTGGGCCCCGAGCCGTAGCTGGACCTGGTTCTGCATCAGAATTATCCCCAGAAGCTTGCAGGGGACGGGGCGTTTACTACCCCCTGTATTCCCGTGTGCTGCTTCCACCCTGGCAGCAAACGCCTCTAGGATTGCCGTCATAGCGTTCATAGACACCTCAGGGGCACCAGCTGCTAAATCTGGTGTTTCAGGGGAGAAGACATCTGGCTCAGATGCCATGCTGACCACACGCTGACACTCACAGGGCTCCAGGCAAGATATCAATAGGCCACCCTCCTGTGCTGCAGAGAGGCTGGGTCATCCAGAGGACTCACCACCCTGGATAAGTACTGCTATGCTGCCGTGTGCTGCGCCTGTGATGCTGTCCCACTGCTGCTGTGTCAGTCTGCTTCTTTTATCAGCATTTCCTGTGTGAATTTTCGCACCAGTGTAATGCACCCTAGAGGCCGGAGGCTCTCGCAAAATGGTTACTAAAAATGTCTGTATGGAAGATAATGTGGGCTCTAAGAAAATGGCCGCCGACCGAAGATAGAGGTCAAGCAGCCATAGCCCACAAAAAGATGGCCGCCGAACGGCAATATATGCATACAGGGTGGACAAACATGGCCGCCGATCAGCTGATAGGGGCCAGTGGGTGTGGCCGAACCACAGGAAGATGGCCGCCGGGCAGTCACAAGAGGCCGAACTCGGCATGGACCACCTCAAAATGGCCGCCGACAGCATGGAGGAGGAAGCACACAAACACAGGTAGCAGAAATGACATTTCTTTTAAATGTTAGTTACAGCCAGCCCCGCTCCAGTGGAACCCCCTAGGTGACCCCCAGCACCCAGCAACCTTTAGCTAGAAGCCCAGGGAGGAGGGAAAGGCAGGGAGAGAGGGAAGAAAGGGGCCACAACCACTTACTTGATCTCTCCAGGAATGTCCAGCTAAATCACCCAGCCAAGGCAGGGGAGTTTTACTTACCTATCCTGCATGTATTATGCTGGAAGACATTCCAAACAGGTCATCGTCCGCGCACGGAAGGTGACTGTTGGCCAGGCATGCTGTGATTGGACCCAAAAGGGACGATCATATGTATGCCCTGGAGCGTGACGCTCACCGGACAGGCTGCTGCGACTCGGCCGTAAGGTCAGCCGAAGCTGAGCGGTCCGATGCAGGCCCTGAAGCGTAGGCTCACCGGCCACCAGTGGAGCGACGGGCATGTCGTGGAAGACCCAGCGCGTAGCTAGGGTCGGCACACGCTCGATGGCCGAAACTGGGGAGACTACAAGGATCGAGGATCCAGCCTGTCACCCAGTCGGCAGTTGATCGAAGATCGCAGGAAACAAAAATGTAGCAAAAAAAATATATCTTTTTCCCCCGGACCAATGGGCCCGAAGGGAGCCATGTCCTACTCCTTGCTAGACAGAAAAAAACTGATCTGCGAAGATGCAGACTGAGAGGTTATACCCGGAGGGTCCGCCCCCTGGGCGGTACTGTAGAAGGTGTGATGCAACACTTTTTACAAGTTTTTCTGCCTAGTCACTCCTAATTAACGGATAATACCCACTTTGTCAATAGAGAAGCTGTGTCGGTCCATGGACGAAAGAGTAACATAAATTGTGCTACACATGTTACATATTGTCGCGCATGCCGGAGTGTGAGCAAAAACTCTAGGCCCATTATTCATGGTTAACTCTAAATAGATGACATGTAGGGTTTTTTAAAGCATTGCTTATGGGAAATATAGGGTACCAAAGTTTATCCTTAATTCAGGGGCGCATGCAATTTTAAGGCTTGACATGTTAGGTAGCTATTTACTCTGCGCAACCTCATCTTTTACATTATGCTAAAAAGTGGGTAATATATTGCATTTGTGTGCCCTTTATTGTATTTAGTAAAATTCTGTATTTCACAAACCAGTGCATGAATATTGTGTGACAAAAACAAAAAAATTGGAACTACCACAATGTTTTTCTAGGGTGTCTGCTTTCACAAAGTATATAATGTGGGGGATTTTAAGTACTCTTCAGGCCTAAAATAATTTTTTTGAACGCGTGTCCAAAAAAAAAAAAAAAGCAAAAACGGCTCTGGCAGCAAAAGTGGATGTAAACCTGATTCATGAAATTTAAGCTGAGCACATATCTGTAGTGTTTTCTTATCTCTCGTCAAATCACTAATTCTGATGTGTTTCTTCTGTTCGGTAGCTCTGTTATCAGCCTGATAACTTCTGACACGTTTTCTGACACAGGAGATAAAAGCAGTGCAAAGTTTGTGTCGGGGGAGGTTGCTATAAGTATATTAGCACAGAGCTTGGCCTCTCACGGCACAGCTCTGCACATTTCTTCCTTCTTTTGCCAATGTGGAGGGGGGTGTGTGCCTTTCCTCCAATCAGCTGTCTTGGCTGTATACCAACAATCCACTCCCAGTGCTGAACAGGAAGAGAAAATCTCTAACACGATGAGCACTTTCTAAAGGATATACAGTATAAAGCTGAAAACAGCAGATATACTGTACATGTAAAACATATGTAGCGCTACCCCCAGTTAAGAGAGCCGCTGGTTTGATTTCGGGCCCTGTATACAGCACCGCCAACCCCCGGCAATCTTACTCGACCCACTCTGGCACAGTTAGTCTAGGTTTAAACTTATATCACATGCAATATAGTATTGCAAGGAGTAATCTCTTTGCAATAAGACAACACACTGAGGCGAGAGATCAAATATAACAGTTTTACTTTTATCAAAAGGCATAGGCAAAACAGAACACATGCAACTTTCTTACAGAGCCCTGCAGCAATTGGTGTAGCACACAACAATGGGCCAGCGCGGTAACCCACCGCGCGCAGCTATTATGGTGTACGCGCCCTGTGGCGCACTAAACAATATTTCTCTCTCCCCTCCCTGGTCAGACCTGACATAGAAGAAATCTCAGTCTTTTCACTTAGGATTTCTTCGCATGCAAACTTTCGGTGGTGCACTTGATGAAATAGTATTTGTAATCCACAAGTAGGCAGTCCCAATGAACACTATACTGGAGACCCTTTAACTCTGTCCTGCTACTGGTCTCCTAATGGAACAACAAACTAACGATAGGTGGGCCAAGGCAGTCTATAGGCCTAAACACGGTACAGTCTATTGGCTTGAGCAAGTGCTCGCTCACCACTCCGGACGCGATCCCAGTCCGAGACTTCCACCTGCTGTGTCTCCGCACACAGCGTCTGCAATGATCGGGTCTCCGATCCAACTGATGTCCTCACTCGACCAGTCTGGTGCCACCCAGGCTCCGCAGTGGGGTGGAAGGCTCTTCGGAAGTTGCGCAAGGCCCCAGGCTTCAGGCCTTGCACTGCAGCAGATCCGCACAGGAAGAAACTGTTGCTTGCAGCGCGGTGTCCCAAAGAGGCCGAGCTCCGCCTCGCCTCCTTCTTAAATAGCCCCTCCCATGAGTCTCTGCGGTGGCCAATTGCACTCTGGGTGCCGAACAGGGTTCTGGGTAACGTAGTCCCGGGCCTTAAAGGAGACCCCACTACACACTCCCCCCACTTAAACTCTTTGGTCCCCAAAGATAACATAACACTACATTACAGAACGTACAACATCAATCAAAGTTTCGTATGATGTTGGCAGAGGAAATTCCCACCAAAAACGAGGCAGCGAACTTCCCTGCCCACAGGTCACACTATCATTAGTGTCCTGCCTAACTGTGCCAGAGAGTGAGTTGGGGTTGCCCCCCACTAAATGAACAGTGGGAGGATCAGGGTCTTCCATACTCCTCCTGGCAGTAACAACAGTGTCTTCCGCACTCCTCCCCATCTGTGGGTAAGTTAATCTTCTGGGAGGCTTTATGGCTCTCCGCTTCCTCTGTCCTCTTGGGCTTTCTGTTAAAACAGGCTCTTCTTCTGGAACCGACTTAGGAATTTCTTCTGGTTCAGGAGCACTGGACTCCGGAGCAGGGAGGTACAGGGACTCCCTTGGATCTTCTTCTGGGAGTAAGTCACAGGAACTCTCCCAAGAATATGACCAAGGACTGGACGGAATTAACTCAGTAGCTTCTGCATTCAGCGTCTGATCTATGGTGTCCTCTTTAGGTGGAAGATCAATAGCAGAGGTTCCTGGGGCCTGTGAAGGCCAAAGCCAATCAAGTTCTTCTCCCTCATCTTCACTTATCTCCGAGGTCTCTGTATCCCCAATCTGAGGGGTCTGGGACCGAGTGTTTGGTCTAGGAGTATCCAGGATGGAAGTTGGCTCAGGGGAATCCATCACAGGGGGTATCCGAACTGCCTCAGCTAGTGGGAGTAGGTGGTTCCGATGCCAGGTCTTCAAAGGTCCCACCTTCCCTTCTGGTTTAAGTCTGTAAACGGGCAGGCCCGGTAGCCTTTTGCAAACAACATAAGGTTCAGGTCTCCATCTGTCTGCAAGCTTGTGTTTTCCAGGGACCCCCAAGTTCCGTAGCAACACTCTGTCTCCTGGTTGTAAATCCTGAATCCTAACTTTCAGGTCAAAATTTTTCTTGTTGCGGGCCCCCCTTTGCTCCGAGGCCGCTCATAGGCCAATTTCAAATTGCGTCTGAGTCTATCGACATATTCCTTGTGGGAAGCAGCAGAACAATGGTCAATGGAAGTGCCAAAGGCCAGATCTACTGGTAGTCTTGCTTCTCTCCCGAACATAAGTCGATAGGGTGAGTACCCTGTAGCGTCACTGGTGGTGCTGTTGTATGCATGCACAACTGCCGCTATGTGGTTGCTCCAATGCTGCTTCTTTTCACTGCTTAGGGTCCCCAGCATGTTGAGCAGGGTTCGGTTGAACCTCTCCGGCTGAGCATCACCTTGTGGATGATAGGGGGTAGTTCTTGTCTTCTTGATCCCCAAAGAATCCAGGAGCTTCCGGATCAACCGACTTTCAAAATCCCTTCCCTGATCTGAATGGAGCCGTTGTGGTAGCCCATAGTGTACAAAGTATTTCTCCATCAGCAGTCTTTCTCTGGATGCATCGTGCACATGAGTGGCAGTATTCTTCAACTTCAGCCCTCATGCAGAACCAATAGAAACGGTTCCTAACAAGTTGGAAAGTCCTTTCCGCCCCTAGGTGGCCATGGTTGTCGTGCAAAGCAACCAGAACAGTCTCTCTGTGTTTCTCGGGCAGGAACAATTGCCATTTGTCTTCCAGGTCATCAGAGGGGCCCCTTCGGTAGACCACTCCCTGATGCACCTGCAACCTGTCCCACTCCTTCCTCAACGGGTGAGCTTCCTTTGAAGGGTGACGTAAAAGTCTATTCGGGTCCTGATTCTCCAGGGCCTCTAGGACCAATCTCCCCATGGGGTCTTCCAATTGGTCGGATCTCAACTCCTTCTTGGACAGTCTTGGCAAGTTATCTTCCCCCAATTGGGTTACCCCACAGTACTGCTTGGGGACTCCGACTATGGTAACCCCTATCTATTTTGCTTTTGAGCCGCCACTGGCTTGGAGTTCAGCCCCTTGACAGAGGGCCCGCACCCCATCGGGTGCCACTTGGGTCCACTCTTCTGTATTGAAGGTGGAGACATGAGATCTTCTAGACAAGGCGTCTGCATCTCGGTTTCCAGCCCCAGGTCTGTACTTTAAGCTGAAATTGAAGGCAGACAGAGCCGCCAACCATCTATGTTCTGTGGCATCCAACTTTGCTGTGGTGAAAAGATAGGTGAGGGGGTTGTTGTCGGTTTTCACTGTGAATTCCGCCCCATACAAATAGTCTCTGAGTTTGTCAACTACCGCCCACTTAAGGGCCAGGAACTCCAACTTATGGGTGGGGTAGTTCTTCTCGGAGGGAGTCAGACTTCTGCTCACATACGCAATGGGCCTCAGTTGCTCTTCATGCTCCTGGTATAGCACTCCTCCCAAACCATCATGACTGGCATCTACATGTTCATAAGGCTTCTTAGGGTCTGCGTGTTTTCTTCAACATCTGGAAGGCATCCTCACACTTCTCGTTCCACTGGTCCTTGACTGACTCCCCTGGCTTTCTGGGGCCTGTGTCATCCTCTTCCCCCTCCGTCTTAAGCAGCTCATTCAGAGGCCTGGCTATCCGAGCAAACCCCTCCACAAACCTCCTGTAATAGGAACATAACCCCTGGAAGGATCTGAGCTCTGTCACAGTGGTGGGCCTTGGCCAGGAGGTGACTGTCTCCAATTTTTCGGGGTCTGTGGCTACCCCATCTTCAGACACTATGTGCCCCAGATAGTTGACTGGTGACTGATAGAATTGTCATTTTTCAGGTGAGAGCTTGAGTCCTTCCTCACTCAGTCTCTTCAAAACTTTCTCCAGCCTCTCTTCATGTTCTTCCAAGGTTCTTCCGAAGACATTGACGTCATCCAAGTATACTAAGACTTCGATGAGGTTCATGTCTCCTACAGTCTTCTCCATAAGACGTTGGAAGGTAGCTGGGGCTCCAGACAGACCTTGAGGCATCCGATCAAATTCAAAGAACCCCACTGGGGATATGAAAGCCGTCTTCTCTTTGTCTTCCGGATGCATCGGGATTTGATAGTACCCGCTCTTTAGGTCCATAACACTGAACCACTTGGCTCCAGACAAGCTCTGTAGGGCATCCTCTATAATCGGAGTGGTATACTGGTCGGGTATGGTTCTCCTGTTGAGGGTCCTGTAGTCTATGCACAGCCTCAATGATCCATTCTTCTTTCTTACCACCACTATCGGGGAGGCATAGGGGCTTCTGGATTCTCGAATCACACCGGTTCGCTTTAGCTTGGCGAGCTGCTCCCTCAAGTCCTCGAGGTCTGCTAACGAAACTCGCCTGACTCTTTCCCTGAAGGGCTTGTCTTCTTGGAGGCGGATTCGATGGGTGGCACTCCTTGCACACCCCACATCAAACTCATCTTGGGAGAAGATCTTTTCCCACCTGGTCAACTGGGCCTTGGCTCTCTCTTTCCAAGCCCTGGGTAGGTTTGGGTTCTCCATGGAAAGTTTCTCCCACACAGTGCTTTCTCCATCTGTCTTCTCCACATCTGACAAACCAACTGGGGTGGCAGGGCTAACCTGGCCCAGCAGCATCCTGGCTGGGATCTCCATGGGGCCACCTGTAGTATTCCTGACACTCACAGGTACCTTACAGTGGGCCTTCTTCAGGGCCCTCTCCGGGACCACTTCTGGGACTACTTCTAAGCCCGAATGTTCTTCCCTTGGGTCAGGTTCCAACATGACAAAGGGCCCAGGCTGTTCCCAAGTGAGTTTCACAGTGGCTTTCAAACAGGCCACTTCACCGGGCTGTAGCACTATTCCTTTTCTTCCCAGCCTCCAAACCTTCCCTACCCCCCCTTCTGGGGCCTTCTGTTCTAAGATCAGTCGTTGATAGGCTTGTCTTCAACATTGGGTGGATCCCAGTGACTGTGGGGCCTTTTCCTTTTGTTAGGGGGGTCAAGAGTCTTCGGACCAGATCCGTGTTGGTCCCTATTATTAAGGAACTCTTGTTAGCTCCAGGCGGTTGGGGGCATACCACAGCTAAGGTATCAAACACTTCAGCCTTCCCGGCTATGGACGGGTCAAAAGTCAGTTTTATAGGCAGATAGCCATCATAAAGGAAACTCTCTGTCCCAATTCCCCATATCTCCAGCTCTTCAATCTTCTGGATGGGTAGGTGACTTAAATGCTTGTCATAAAAGTCCCGGTACAACAGGGTCACTTGCGCCCCAGTATCCAATATGGCTCTTGTGTAGACTCCCTCCACTTGAACAGGTACTATCGGGGAGGGACCCACCAGCTTCTTTGGATATCGCTTCGAAGGGGTCTCTTTCCTTTGATCTTTGCATTTTCCTTTTGGACTTTCTTTCTTCCATTTCTCTTTGGACTTAAGTCTCTCTTGGGCCTGGTATGCATTGATCTCCCTCCTTTTGATGGGTGTAACTACCCGCTGAGGGACACTACTCTCTTTCTTTGGGGTGCGTTCCCTCTGAGGAACCTTATGTTTCTTCTGAGGGGTCTTGTCCATTCTTTTCATGTGCTTCTCATTCAATTTGGAGCTCACTGGAGATGATGGGCACCCGGTTGACTCCTTCACCGGGGCCGGCTGAAGTTTTCCGGCGGCTTGCGGTTATTCATCTTTTTTTTCTTTGGCCAGCTCCTCCACAATTGAAACAAATCACATCCCCCCAATCTTCCAGGGATGCGGGCGCTGAGGTGTTGGGAAACAGCTCCTTCCTCAGACTTTCCCTCTCTGGTTCCCTTGACTTCATTTCCATCAGGGAGGTCAGCATTCCAAATACTTGGGACATCTGTGACTTTAAGGTATCCACCTCTGAGTCTCTTTCCAGGGTCATGGCCGTCCTGACCATCACCGGAGCAGGATTTACTGACTCAACTAGTTGGCTCCTCTTCTTCTCCTCCAGCATCGCTTCTTCCTCTCTGACCACTCGGATCAAGTCAGGGTACTCCAGGCTCTTCCCGTCCTGTCTGGTGCGTAGCGCCAATGCGATGGGGTCGGGAAAAGAAGGTAGAATATATGGACAGCCGCACTCTAAAACCATTGAGGTTGCCTTTATTGGGTGAAATACATGGGACACTGCAAGTCACAGCAAGAATAAAAGGGTACAGCTGACGCGTTTCACACTAGGGTCTAGTGCTTAGTCATGGCTGATGAGGTCCAGTGGCTGAGATCCTCTCATCACCTGCTGAACACGGGCCTCATCCACCTTCCGCGGGTCAATCCCCTTCTTCAGAATCATCTTATGCAGGATCTTATCCAGGCGCCTCATGAATTCTGACAGTTTCTCTCCTGTCTTTTGGTAGCAGTGCTCCAGCTGATAAGTGAGCTCAGTGATTTTCTCTGTTCCACCGAACACATTCTGCAGAATGTCCAGATAGTCCTGTGCATCACAGTCTGTCTTACTCATCTTGAGGTTGCGTATGGCCTCTAGAGCAGGCCCCTTCAAGCTCTCAGCAATTCTCTGCTTCTTTCTGTGGTCTGGGACTTCCCATTCTTCTAAGGCCTGAGTGGCACCGTCTAACCACTCCTCAAACCCCTCTTCACCCGAAGGCACACGTTTCCTTCCAGAGAATATTCTGAGTTTTCTGTATCCTGACATTTGGTAGTCTGTAGGATCCTTCTTACACTGGGCTACAATTTCCCCCAGGACTGCGCATAATTCTGCGCTGAGGGTGGCAGGTGGTGACCCGGGACTTTCCCTTTTCTGCTGTTTCTCTGCTTTTGGGGTGGGTGATGGAGATAGTTTCGGTGTCTGAAACCGTCCTCCTGGCTTGAGCGGCAGCGCATGTATTAGGCTATAAGTCTGATCATCTATTGCTTCTACACTTGGATTCTTGAAATGCTCTGGGACTCCGTCCTTCCACTCTATTAGTGCGTGGGTCAGTGAGGAATTCGTCCTGACATCCACCACCTATGCCTTCTGATACAGGGACAGTGACATCACTAGCTGCTTCACCGCTTCTTCTTGCCAGATCCCTGGGAGTTATATGACTACTACCCTGGCTGGATCTGTGCCGACCGCTTTGCACCACTGTCCTACTTCTAGTGGGTCCATGCTGGTACTTTTGGCGCGTTACTTGCTGCAACAGGATCCCGGACTCGAGAGCCCCCACGTGTAGCGCTACCCCCAGTTAAGAGAGCCGCTGGTTTGATTTCGGGCCCTATATACAGCACCGCCAACCCCCAGAAATCTTGCTCGACCCACTCTGGCACAGTTAGTCTAGGGTTAAACTTATATCACATGCAATATAGTATTGCAAGGAGTAATCTCTTTGCAATAAGACAACACACTGAGGTGAGAGATCAAATATAACAGTTTTACTTTTATCAAAAGGCATAGGCAGAACAGAACACATGCAGCTTGCTTACAGAGCCCTGCAGCAATAGGTGTAGCACACAACAATGGCCCAGCGCGGTAACCCACCACGCGCAGCTATTATGGTGTATGCGCCCTGTGGCGCACTAAACAATATTTCTCTCTCCCCTCCCTGGTCAGGCCTGACATAGAAGGAATCTCAGTCTTTTCACTTAGGATTTCTTCGCATGCAAACTTTCGGTGGTGCACTTGATGAAATAGTATTTGTAATCCACAAGTAGGCAGTCCCAATGAACACTATACTGGAGACCCTTTAACTCTGTCCTGCTACTGGTCTCCTAATGGAAAAACAAACTAACGATAGGTGGGCCAAGGCAGTCTATAGGCCTAAACACGGTACAGTCTATTGGCTTGAGCAAGTGCTCGCTCACCACTCCGGACGCGATCCCAGTCCGGGACTTCCACCTGCTGTGTCTCCGCACACAGCGTCTGCAACGATCGGGTCCCCGATCCAACTGTTGTCCTCACTCGACCAGTCTGGTGTCACCCAGGCTCCGCAGTGGGGTGGAAGGCTCTTCGGAAGTTGCGCAAGGCCCCAGGCTTCAGGCCTTGCACTGCAGCAGATCCGCACAGGAAGAAACTGTTGCTTGTCCCAAAGAGGCCGAGCTCCGCCTCGCCTCCTTCTTAAATAGCCCCTCTCATGAGTCTCTGCGGTGGCCAATTGCACTCTGGGTGCCGAACGGGGTTCTGGGTAACGTAGTCCCGGGGCCTTAAAGGAGACCCCGCTACACATATGTAGGGAGATTTGTTTTATCCCTGTGTATCACCTGATACTGTTCAGTTCACTGGGTATATATGAGGGTTTACATCCACTTTAAGCTGACCAACACTGTAGAACATGGCACTGTAAGCTTGGTGGTTACAAAAGAACGTCTCTGCTAGAACAGGGTACACTACACTTGGTGGTTTCTAAAACATAATGTCTCCGTTAGAACAGGGTACAAATTCTTGGTGGTTTGTATATGTAGCACTACCCCCGGAGGAGCTGCTGGTTTAGTTTGGGTCAGTACTCTGTTTGCTGGGAACACAATTTTGCATGTATATAGATATATCACAATAACATGTAATATTATTGTTACCTTCTCTGGTAGCAGTCCCTCAGGAAACAAAGATACTTCCAACAAAATGTTTTACTTAACCAAGGAGGGGTACTTTACTTGGTATGAGAAAAAGGGAACAGTAACACACATATGCATACAGTTGACTCAGCAGGGCCCTGCAATAGTCAATAAAGATAAAGACAAAAAGGGTTTCTAAAACAATGTTAAATCTACTTATGATCTAATGAAACAAGTATAGTGCTCGCGAGCTCCCCCTAGCGGGCAATACCACCCAATGTCCCGTAGTGTTAGTTCCAGTCAGGTCTGACAATATCACTACACAAGTTCCTCAATGGTGGGAGTCTTCGCTAGCAACGTTGGTGCACGTTATATTTGTAATCCAAAGGGAATGAAGAAGAAACTAAACCTTCACAATGTTTATGGAAGTGAACTTTCAGTCAGTATAACTCTCTCAGTCTGCATAGTAACCACGCGCTGCACTGATATACGTGTGGCGTACTACTCTGCTGCTGTTGGGCCTTCAAGAGTCAATGAGCCTAGAACAGTTGTAGAATATAGGCAGGTGCCCTCTCACCAGAACAGGCTTAGTCCACCTGTTTGTTCCGCTGAAAGTGATTCAATCCGTGGCCTCTCCGCAACGTGCAGACTCCGGTCCCTCTCTCTCAGCAGCTGTAGGTGTCAGCTGATGGACCGCTCTGGTCTCTGGAAAGCGTGAGCTGGACACACAGAAAGTGATCACCCTCCTGGCTTGGTGATCCTCCGCAAAGTTGTAGGCCCAGGCTTTAGGCCTAGTCCCTCTGGCAGCAGGCCTCACACACACGTCATGCAGGGAGGAGGTGAAGATCCCAAGAGGCCGAACAAAGCTCCTCCCCTCCTTTAAGTAACCTCTCCCATAAAGCTGTGCGGGGATGCAATGCGCTCTGGGAGGACAACTGCACTGTGGGCACCATAGTCTATTATCTACTTATGTCAATGGAGTCCCGTTCTCCTGATACCGCAAGTTCCACAATGCATTTCTTCAAGGTTAATGACAGTCTTATATTACACCACAAACCGCCACCCCGCTACACATAAAAATAATGTCTCTGTTAGAACAGGGTACTAATGCTTGGTGATTTCTATAAAAAGGAACATCTCTGTTAAAACAGTGTACAAATTATTTTTTATGAATTTGAGACTCTCTATAGATAAAGTCCAATATCTACCAGTGAACTTGGCTCTTAATGTAGCGCCCTCCCCAAAAGGTTGGGACGCTATTCAAAATATAGAGGCATGTCTGAGCCAGTAGTTGGGCTCAGACGGTTGAATTACATTTTTGATTTGCCTCTGTTCTAGTTGTGGTTTGCCTGGTAGTGATTTCCCTTATTGCCTGTAGGTGGCGTTGCCACCTCCGGCACCTGTTGGAACACGGGCAAACCATGGTGCATTGAGTGGCCCTTCTCGGCAGCGGTGCAGTGGGAGTGGTCGACCAGCTGTGCCTGCTGGGAGGGGATACTTAACCACTTAAGCCCCGGACCATTTGGTAGCTAGAGGACCAGAGGTGAATTCAGAATTTTGCACTGCGCTGCTTTAACTGTAAATTGTGCGGACATGCAATGTTGTACCCAAACGAAATTTGCGTCCTTTTCTTCCCACAAATAGAGCTTTCTTTTAATGGTATTTGATTGCCTCTGCGATTTTTATTTTTTGCGATATAAACGGAAAAAGACCGAAAATTTTGAAAAAAAATGATATTTTCTACTTTTTGTTATAAGAAAAATCGAATAAACTCAATTGTAGTCATACATTTAGGCCAAAATGTATTCAGCCACATGTTTTTAGTAAAAAAAATGTCAATAAGCGTATATTTATTGGTTTGCGCAAAAGTTATAGAGTTTACAAACTAGGGTACATTTTCTGAAATTTACACAGCTTTAAATTTATGACTGCCTATCTCATTTCTTGAGGTGCTAAAATGACAGGGCAGTACAAACCCCCCCCCAAATGACCCCATTTTGGAAAGTAGACACCCCAAGGAAATTGCTGAGAGGCATGTTGAGCCCATTGAATTTTTTATTTTTTTGTCCCAAGTGATTGAATAATGACTAAAAAAAAAAATTACAAAAAGTTGTCACTAAATGATATATTGCTCACACATGCCATGGTTATATGTGGAATTTCACCCCAAAATACATTTTGCTGCTTCTCCTGAGTACGGGGATACCACATGTGTGGGACTTTTTGGGAGCCTAGCCGCGTACGGGACCCCGGAAACCAAGCACCGCCTTCAGGATTTCTAAGGGCGCAAATTTTTGATTTCACTCCTCACTACCTATCACAGTTTCGAAGGCCATAAAATGCCAAAATAGCACAAAACCCCCCCAAATGACCCCATTTTAGAAAGTAGACACCCCAAGGAAATTGCTGAGAGGCCTGTTGAGCCCATTGAATATAATTTTTTTTGTCCCAAGTGATTGAATAATGACAAAAAAAAATAAAAAATTACAAAAAGTTGTCACTAAATGATATATTGCTCACACATGCCATGGTTATATGTGGAATTACACCCCAAAATACATTTTTCTGCTTCTCCTGAGTACGGGGATACCACATGTGTGGGACTTTTTAGGAGCCTAGCCGCGTACGGGACCCCGAAATCCAAGCACCGCCTTCAGGATTTCTAGGCACAAATTTTTGATTTCACTCCTCACTACCTATCACAGTTTCGAAGGCCATAAAATGCCAAAATCGCACAAAACCCCCCCAAATGACCCCATTTTGGAATATAGACACCCCAAGCTATTTGCTGAGAGGAATGGCGAGTATTTTACAGCTCTCATTTGTTTTTGAAAATGAAGAAAGAAAATATATATATATATATATATATATTTTTTTTTCAATTTTCAAAACTTTGTGACAAAAAGCGAGATCTGCAAAATACTCACAATACCTCTCAACAAATAGCTTGGGGTGTCTACTTTCCAAAATGGGGTCATTTGGGGGGGTTTTGTGCTATCTGGGCATTCCATGGCCTCCGAAACTGTGATAGGCAGTGAGAAGTGAAATCAAAAATTTACACCCTTAGAAAGCCTGAAGGCGGTGCTTGGTTTTTGGGGTCCCGTACATGGCTAGGCTCCCAAAAAGTCTCATACATGTGGTATCCCCGTACTCAGGAGAAGCAACAGAATGTATTTTGGGGTGTAATTCCACATATGCCCATGGCATGTTTGAGCAATATATCATTTAGTGACAACTTTGTGCAAAAAAAAATAAAAAATTGTCGTTTTTTCCGCAACTTGTGTCAACATATAAAATATTCCATGGACTCGACATGCCTCTCAGTATATAGCTTGGGGTGTCTACTTTCCAAAATGGGGTCATTTGGGGGGGTTTTGAACTGTTCTGGCATTTTATACACAACATTAGGAAGCTTACATCCACTCTTCTAACCACTTGAAGACAAAGCCCTTTTGGACACTTTTTGTTTACATGAAAACATTTTTTTTTTTGCAAGAAAATTATGTTGAACCCCCAAACATTATATATATATTTTTAAAGCAAAGGCCCTACAGATTAAAGTGGTGGGTGTTGCATTTTTTTTTTCTACACAGTATTTGCGCAGCGATTTTCAAACGCATTTTTTGGGTTAAAAAATACACTTTTTTTAATTTTAATGCACTAAAACACACTATATTGCCCAAATGTTTGATGAAATAAAAAAGATGATCTTAGGCCGAGTACATAGATACCAAACACGACATGCTTTAAAATTTCGCACAAACGCGCATTGGCGACAAACTACATACATTTTTAAAAGCCTTTAAAAGCCTTTACAGGTTACCCCAGTAGATTTACAGAGGAGGTCTACTGCTAAAATGATTGCCCTCGATCTGACCTTCGCGGTGATACCTCACATGCATGGTGCAATTGCTGTTTACATATGACGCCAGACCGACGCTTGCGTTCGCCATTGGGCAAGAGCAGGGCAGGACAGGGGTGCTTTTTTTTTTTTTTTTTTTTTTTTTTTATTATTAATTTTGCTTTTATATTTTATTTTTAAATTGTTCCTTCCAAGTATTTTTTTTTTTATCATTTTTATTGTTATCTCAGGGAATGTAAATATCCCCTATGATAGCAATAGGTAGTGACAGGTACTCTTTTTTTTGAAAAAAACTGGGGTCTTCTAGACCCTAGATTTTTCCTCTGCCCTCAAAGCATCTGACCACACCAAGATCGGTGTGATAAAATGCTTTCCCAATTTCCCAATGGCGCTTTTTATATCCGGGGGGGGCATTCCCTCCCACTGCTTGTAAAAGCAGTCCAGAGGCTAATTAGCCGCTAGGATTGCTTTTACATGAAAGCCGGCCGCAGGCTGAAAAGAATGATACCAAGATGATACCTAAACCCGCAGGCATCATTCTGGTATAAACATTCAAAGTCCAGCAACATACCAGTACGTTGCTGGTCCTTGTTGGACATGTATTGTAATCTTTTTATTTCATGCAGCCAGTTGGCTGAACGAAAAAAGAGATTGATCGGTGGGTATGCCCACCATTAGAATACCGCCCTTCATCCACCCACTTCCAATGATGGGCATACACGCACCATTTATATATGCCGAAGCATGGGGGCATCCTCCCGCAAAAAAGTTATGCCGCACACACATGGTCGGACTTTTCCACGGGCAAGCCTCCGTCGGAATTTCGACCGTATGTACGCGGCATTAGGAGCAAAATCGCTCCTCCGCCCCTGCTGCCCCAATGCTTCGGCATATTTGCTTTTTTTTTTTAACTGTGGTGGTGAAATCACCTCCTACAGCACTGGAGTCGCAGGGATCAGGCCTGTCTCTGCGAACGCTGCAGTTATGTGTGTTTTTGTTTTGTAAGTGACAGTGATCGATCGATACTGCACTTGGGTGGCCTGGGCTGGACGGAGGGGCAAAACGCAGGTGCCAGCAGGTATCTGGGCTGATCCCGCTAACACTGCGTTTTTGGGAACCCTAAACTGCTGGGGACGCTAGTATAGATCTGATCAGATCAGATATTGATCTGTTCAGATACTATACCACTAAGGGGGGTGTATGCTTCACGCGTGGGTGTTAGCGTTACTGGCACTAACCTGACGCTGCCTGGGGTGTGACTCAGACCCTCTCTGACGCTAAAACCTAATTGATATCACCCGCCGGGCGATCAGGGGGTTAAACCTTTATTGGGTTATATACACGGCGGGTGCCCTGACACTATAAAAAGCAAACTAACTAACCAGCGTCACCCGTAACACTTATATGGTGATCACTGGTGAAAGGGTTAACTAGGGGCAATCAGGGGGTTAAAACCTTTATTAGATAATATATGGGGGTACCTGACGCTATAAAAACCTGCGGCGAACCTAAAAAAAATTACCAGCTACCGATCTGCATCACCGACACTAAGACAGCGTTTAGAAAAACGATTGCTTAGCGACAGTGGTGATGGGGGTGAAAGGGTTACCTGGGGGGGCGATCAAGGGGGTTAAACCTTTATTAGATAATATATTGGGGTACCTGACGCTATAAAAACATGCGGCGAACCTAAAAAAAAATACTGGCTACGATCTGCATCACCGACACTAAGACAGCGTTTAGAAAAACAATTGCTTAGCGACAGTGGTGATAGGGGGTGAAAGGGTTACCTGGGGGGCGATCAAGGGGGTTAAACCTTTATTAGATAATATATTGGGGTACCTGATGCTATAAAAACCTGCGGCGAACCTAAAAAAAATTACCGGCTACCGATCTGCATCACAGACACTAAGACAGCGTTTAGAAAAACAATTGCTTAGCGACAGTGGTGATAGGGGGGTGAAAGGGTTACCTGGGTGGCGATCAAGGGGGTTAAACCTTTATTAGATAATATATTGGGGTACCTGACGCTATAAAAATCTGCGGCGAACCTAAAAAAAATTACCGGCTACCGATCTGCATCACAGACACTAAGACAGCGTTTAGAAAAACGATCGCTTAGTGACAGTGGTGATAGGGGGTGAAAGGGTTACCTGGGGGGCGATCAAGGGGGTTAAACCTTTATTAGATAATACAGGTCCTTCTCAAAAAATTAGCATATTGTGATAAAGTTCATTATTTTCTGCAATGTACTGATAAACATTAGACTTTCATATATTTTAGATTCATTACACACAACTGAAGTAGTTCAAGCCTTTTCTTGTTTTAATATTGATGATTTTGGCATACAGCTCATGAAAACCCAAAAATCCTATCTCAAAAAATTAGCATATCATGAAAAGGTTCTCTAAACGAGCTATTAACCTAATCATCTGAATCAACTAATTAACTCTAAACACCTGCAAAAGATTCCTGAGGCTTTTAAAAACTCCCAGCCTGGTTCATTACTCAAAACCGCAATCATGGGTAAGACTGCCGACCTGACTGCTGTCCAGAAGGCCATCATTGACACCCTCAAGCAAGAGGGTAAGACACAGAAAGAAATTTCTGAACGAATAGGCTGTTCCCAGAGTGCTGTATCAAGGCACCTCAGTGGGAAGTCTGTGGGAAGGAAAAAGTGTGGCAGAAAACGCTGCACAACGAGAAGAGGTGACCGGACCCTGAAGAAGATTGTGGAGAAGGACCGATTCCAGACCTTGGAGGACCTGCGGAAGCAGTGGACTGAGTCTGGAGTAGAAACATCCAGAGCCACCGTGAACAGGCGTGTGCAGGAAATGGGCTACAGGTGCCGCATTCCCCAGGTCAAGCCACTTTTGAACCAGAAACAGCGGCAGAAGCGCCTGACCTGGGCTACAGAGAAGCAGCACTGGACTGTTGCTCAGTGGTCCAAAGTACATTCGGAAATCAAGGTGCCAGAGTCTGGAGGAAGACTGGGGAGAGGGAAATGCCAAAATGCCTGAAGTCCAGTGTCAAGTACCCACAGTCAGTGATGGTCTGGGGTGCCATGTCAGCTGCTGGTGTTGGTCCACTGTGTTTTATCAAGGGCAGGGTCAATGCAGCTAGCTATCAGGAGATTTTGGAGCACTTCATGCTTCCATCTGCTGAAAAGCTTTATGGAGATGAAGATTTCATTTTTCAGCACGACCTGGCACCTGCTCACAGTGCCAAAACCACTGGTAAATGGTTTACTGACCATGGTATTACTGTGCTCAATTGGCCTGCCAACTCTCCTGACCTGAACCCCATAGAGAATCTGTGGGATATTGGGAAGAGAAAGTTGAGAGACGCAAGACCCAACACTCTGGATGAGCTTAAGGCCGCTATCGAAGCATCCTGGGCCTCCATAACACCTCAGCAGTGCCACAGGCTGGTTGCCTCCATGCCACGCCGCATTGAAGCAGTCATTTCTGCAAAAGGATTCCCGACCAAGTATTGAGTGCATAACTGAACATAATTATTTGAAGGTTGACTTTTTTTGTATTAAAAACACTTTTCTTTTATTGGTCGGATGAAATATGCTAATTTTTTGAGATAGGATTTTTGGGTTTTCATGAGCTGTATGCCAAAATCATCAATATTAAAACAAGAAAAGGCTTGAACTACTTCAGTTGTGTGTAATGAATCTAAAATATATGAAAGTCTAATGTTTATCAGTACATTACAGAAAATAATGAACTTTATCACAATATGCTAATTTTTTGAGAAGGACCTGTATATTGGGGTACCTGACGCTATAAAAACACGCGGCGAACCTAAAAAAAATTACTGGCTACGATCTGCATCACCGACACTAAGACAGCGTTTAGAAAAACAATTGCTTAGCGACAGTGGTGATAGGGGGTGAAAGGGTTACCTGGGGGGCGATCAAGGGGGTTAAACCTTTATTAGATAATATATTGGGGTACCTGACGCTATAAAAACCTGCGGCGAACCTAAAAAAAATTACCGGCTACCGATCTGCATCACTGACGCTAAGACAGCGATCAGAAAAATGATCGCTAAGCGACAGTGGTGATAGGGGGTGAAAGGGTTATCTGGGGGGTGATCAGGGGGTTAAACCTTTATTAGGGGGGGTTAGGGGGCTACACTGGACCTAAGACTAAACTTTGGTGACACTTTTACAGTCACAAATGTCACTGATTGCAGTGATCACTAAATAAATGGTCACTGCAATCAGTGACACTGTGACTGGGGGCTGGGGGGGGTGATCTGGGGGGTGATCTGGGGTGTCTGGGGGGGCCTGGGGGGGCAATTTATGTCCCTATGTGTCCTGGTGTCAGTGTAGTGTTGTGTGCACTGACCTGATATCTTCTCTTGTACGGCGCTCGGTATATGTGAGCGCCGCACCAGAGATGACATCACTTCCTCCTGCTCCCTCTGTCTGACACAGACAGAGGGGGCATTTCTATTCGCCGGGAGCGATCGCGAGGGGGTGGCCAGAAACGAATGGCTGCCCCCTCATCCCGGAACGCTCCCGGACACTTAGCCACCGCTCACTGTATAGAAGGGGGGTCCGATTGGACCCCCCAACTGTACAAAGGCAATCACGTACACACTACGTGATTGTGCCTGTCGGTGCCATTCTGCCGACGTATATATACAGTGAGCGGTCGTTAAGTGGTTAAGGGACAGATGCCATTGATTGGGGTCCGTTCCCGCCCCGCAGCCCTCCGGGCGCGAGGTGTGTGTGGTTCTGGTCTCGGGGCCATGTTGGCCCGAGGCTGCATCGCTATCTAGTAGGCCCAGCTAGTCTGGCTGGGGCCTACATTCAGAGAGGGGATCCCAAGCTGTCCGTCCAAATGGGGAGGAAGCTATCTTGGCGAAGGAGACCAGGGGAGGACCTGCCTTGGAGGGGACCGGCAAAGTGCTGCTGTCTCGGGGAGAGGCCTGGTAACTTTATCAAGGAGGGATCCACTACACTACAAGCCCTACAGTTCGCCGGATTGGCTTAAAGGGGTTGTAAAGGTTCGTTTTTTATTTTCTAAATAGGTTCATTTAAGCTAGTGCATTGTTGGTTCACTTACCTTTTCCTTATATTTCCCTTCTAAATATTTTTTTTCTATGTTTTCTTTGTCTGAATTTCTCACTTCCTGTTCCTCCTCAGTAAGCTGTTCAGTAAGCTGTTCTGGCTGACTCCACACCACTCGGATGATGGTGTGAAGTTTAGTGAGGAGAAACAGGAAGTGAGAAATTCAGACAAAGAAAAAAATCATTTAGAAGGTAAATCAAAGGAAAAGGTAAGTGAACCAACAATGCACTAGCTTAAAGGAACCTATTTAGAAAATAAAAAACGAACCTTTACAACCCCTTTAAATGCTCTTTCGCTCATTTCAAGAGGTCTGTGGCAGAGACCCATTTAATCTTGGGCAGTCTGTGGCAGAGACTGCCCCGTTGCTGATTCGTGTGTCATCCCGGCTGCTAGGCCATGTGAGAGGGGACTATCCAGGTGACCAATACCCACTCTAAACACTGAGAGTGGTAAGTGACTGTGAGCTGATATTTTTGGCTAGTAACGCTGAGTGCAGGAACCTTCCCCTACTCTTCTATACCTTCTACTTCTCAACGTTTTCCGCATAAGAAAATAAAGCCTAAATGCCGTGTACACACGATCATTTTTAATGACGAGAAAAATTACATTTTTTTAAATGGTCATTAAAAATTATCGTGTGTGGGCTTTCCAGCATTTTAGCCGACGAGAAAAACGCAGAGAATCACGACGAGAAAAATTGGAACATGCTCTAATTTTTCACGCCGTTTTTTACATCGTGTGTGGGCTTTAACGACCTGAAAAAAAATGCGCATGCTCAGAATCAAGTATGAGACGGGAGCGCTCGTTCTGGTAAAACTAGCATTCGTAATGGAGATAGCACATTCGTCAAGCTGTAACGGACTGAAAAGCACGAGGCTGAAAAGCGCGAATCGTCTCTCAACAAACTTTACTAACATGAAGGGTGGCGCCATCCGAATGGAACTTCCCCTTTATAGTGCCATCGTACGCGTTGTACATCACTGCGCTTTACTCGAACATTTTTTTCCACGATAGTGTGTAGGCAAGGCAGGCTTGAGGGGAAACACAAAAAATCACGTCGAGAAAAATGCAGTTTTTTTCAATGACATTAAAAACGATCGTGTGTACGCGGCATAACTGTTTGAGGTTTTACATCTGTGTGGACATTGCATTACTATAGACCAGGGATATGCAATTAGCGGGCCTCCAGCTGTTGCCAAACTACAAGTTCCATCATGCCTCTGTCTCTGGGTGTCATGCTTGATGCTGTCAGAGTCTCGCTATGCCTCATGGGACTTGTAGTTTGGCAACAGCTGGAGGTCCGCTAATTGCATATCCCTGCTATAGACTTTCCTACCCGGACAACGAAGCTGAAGAGGTAACGTGCAAAACCCAAAACTAACCAGCAGCTCCTACGGGGGTAGTGCTACATAAATTTTTCTCACAAATTACTGCCTGCTTTAAAAATAGTATTCAAATCAACAGATTTCAATCATAAGTCTGAAAATGCAGCTGACTTAGTACATAAAGGATAACAGTATTTACGTAAGTAAAAATTATAATTGAATGAAAGTGCAGTTACTTGCCAATCAGCAACGTACCTGTACATCACTGGACTTCAAGTACCTATACCAGTATGATGCCTGTCCCAGCGGTCGGCTCTCTTGTCAAAGCAATCCTAGAGGTTAACCGCTAGGTCACTTTTACAAGCAGCGGACCGGCTTTGCTGGGCTCTATGATATAGTAAGCCAGAAGTTATGTGACGTCACATCGCTTTCGGGATACCTGGATATAAATGATGCCATTTAAAAAAAATCTTGAAGTCTAGTGATGTACAGGTACGTTGCTGGTTGGCAAGTAACCATACTTTCATACAATTATAATTTTTACTTACGTAAATACTGTTATCCTTTATGTACTAAATCAGCTGCATTTTTAGACTTATGATTGAAATCTGTTGATTTGAATACTATTTTTGAGGCAGGCATTAATTTGTAATTTAAAAAAATCAAAAGCATTTGATCTCACCGATCTTGGTGTGATCAAATGCTTTTAAGTGCAGAGGAGGGATTTGAGTACCCCAGATCTCTCCATAAAGATTATCTGTCACATGCCTTTTACTATCACATTCCTTGTGACAGCAATAAGTGATGAAAAAACGTTTTAAAGTGATAAAATAAACATAAATGCACGCAGGCATTCAAACACTGACCGTCACACACATGTGAGTCATCACCGTGAACATCAGATCGTGGTCAGCACCAGACCAGACCTCATCTGTTAATCTAAAGCAGAAAAGGCTTTTAAAGTTTCGCCTGTGGATAGTAAAATTTACGTCATTTGTCAGGGTTACAGGGGCTTGCGCAATTTTAAATCATGACATGTTTGGTATCTATTCAGCGTAACATCATCTTTTATATTTTACCAAAAAAATGGGTTATGTATTGTGTGCGTGTGTGTGTGTTTTTTTTATTTTTTTTTATTAAAAAACTTAAAAAAATATTTTTTCCACAAAAATTGCTGAAAAACCGCTGTATAAACACTGAGTGACATAAATAAAATGGCAAAACCCACCACTTTTTTCTGTAGGGCCTCTGCTTTAAAAAAAGATATAATGTTTGGGGGTTCTAAGATATTTTCTAGCAAAAAATACTTACTGTTACATGTAAACAAAAAGTGCCAGAAAAGGCCTGGTCTTCATGTAGTCAATATATGATTTAGAAAATGATTGTTTTGGCACCACTGTATTGTTTGAGAAAACCTGGTACCTGCTACTATTCTACCTGTCCTGCTTACAGTCCCCTGCAGCTATACAGAAAGTGCACGTCTGTTTATTCTGGAAGACTCACACTCCACCACTGTTGTGTGTGGCATACTGTAGGATTTTTACAACCAGCTACTACATGAAACTGACTGATCTTCTGTACTCAGCTGTGTACTTAAAGAAACTTTAAGGAATGCGTAGAATTTAGAAGGCTTCGAATAGTTTCTTACCAAGTAGTCTGTCAGGGAACACTAATACTAATATTGTAAGTTAACAGTTAATGCAGAGTTTTTTCAAACTGAAAATCTTTTACTAGTTAAGAGGAAAAATTTAGCCATAATAAAAATAAAAAAAAAGTAGAGATGCAAACTCTCGGAATAAATGTATTGCATGTGTATGCTGTGTAAACAGTGCCTTATGAAGCATAAAACAGTTTTGGGGCCTCAAAAGGTCTCTTTTCTCAAAGCAACATAGTATGCTGCCTTGAGAAAGGGACCCTGCAAGGCCCAAAACATTGTTTTATTTTGCCTTATGTGATGCTGTTTTCACAATAAACACAACATACATTTATATAGAGTGCTGGTGATTTTGTATCTGGTTCTGACATGACCCCATCCACGGTATTTACTTTGAGCACCCATCATTACAAGGTTAAGTACTGTGAGAATTGCAGCTTCTATCTGCACTTTATAGGATAGAAAAGTAGTCTGAAGAAACTCTTAATTCAAGCAACTGCCACATGTGCTGCTTGTAAAATACAAATGGCTGAGTGCCATAACCGAAACATGTGAATGAAGGGCCTGCACTTCTGAAAATGTATCCTACAGGCTTCAGTAAATCAGGATGACAGTGCAGACAGCTGAAAATTCATATCATCACTAGTTATTACTTGGCCCACCTGTATTAGAGGATATGCTTGTCAGATGTTCACTTTGGAAGCTTTTATCATACAAACGTGCACAAATACAGGTTTAACATGCACTTAGGAAGGCCTGGTAGTTTCTGTCCTGACAGGAAAGATAGGCCCGGAGCAAAATAAAAAATAAATAAGTGGATGGCATACATAAAAAGTAAATAAGGGAGACAAGGAACCAAGCGGTTAAAAGTTTTTTAAAATATACACTAAAGAGAGGTCACTTATACAGTATTATTATACAGTATAATGTCTCAACACGTTACCTAGAGCTTGACACCTGGGAGAATACCACCTTATGTGTAGTGGATTAAAAAAAAAAAATATTGCAATATTAATGGTTTCTCAGAGTGAAAGGTGTGCAGTACACATAGATACACATCCAATGCACCATAAAAATTGTGTACTTGCACCTTTCACTATGTAAAAGATTTACCAAAAGGCAAATAAAATAAAGAAAGGTGTGCAGAGCAATCTATAAACATGCACAGAAAAGCTATTAAAGGGGTTGTAAACCTTTGGTGTTTTTTCACCTTAATGCATCCTATGCATTAAGGTGAAAAAACACCTTGCTGTGTCCGGCCCCCCCCCGAGCCCCGTTTTACCTGAGCCCCTGAATTTCCAATGGCGCAATCCCACGTCGTTCTCTCCATGGCAGATCGGCTCCTCATTGGATAGATTGATGGCAGCGCTACCATTGGCTCCCACTGCTGTCAATCAAATCCAATGACGCGGCCGCTGGGGGGGCGGGGCCGAGTCATACACGCCGAGTGTATAACACAAGAGCGCGCCCGCAAAGGTAACCTTTAGCTTTTGCGGGGAGGAGCTGAGAGAGCCGCCGTGGGACCCCAGAAGAGGAAGTTCGGGGCCGCTCAAAACTAACTGCACAGTGGAGGTAAGTATGATATTTTTGTTTTTTTGTTTTTAAACAAACCCATAGTATCACTTTAAGCAGCTTTATCTACTGTATGTTGAAAAAAAAAACATGACACGACACAAACAAATGTATCCAACAACCTTTTTTTATTTTCTTAGGTCGCAGAACATTGTAGCCAGCAGTGTTCCGTTTTCTTCTTGTTTATTTTTTTCTATTATTTATATTTTTATAAATCTGTATAACAATAAATATATATATATATATTTTTTAACTTAAACAAATCTGGGACTGTTAGAGCCCATTCACACAGGGGCGTCTTTGGATCCGACTCCAAATCGCCCCAGGTCGCCCCTAGTCGCCTCAGGTCGTGCTGGCTGAAGAAATCAATGTAAGTTAATGGAGCCGTCCTTATGCACACTACTGCAGTCGCTCCGACTTCAAAAAAGGTCCCTGTACTACTTCAATCCGACTACTAGGCGACCTGTAACCATTCATTTTAATGGGAGTCGCCTCTCACTGTCTTAATAGGAGCGACTCTCCAGGAAGAAAACATACATTTATCAGGCAAACCTCTCCCTCCCCCCTCCCTCCCACAGAGCTGATTCTTGTTTGATTGGCCACTGGAATGTCTCTTGTCCTGCAGGCAACTTGGAGTTGCCTTGTAAATAGCTCCGGGTCGCGCTGTGATTCATACTCAGGTCGTGTCTGAGTTGCCTCATAAAATCGCGCTGGAAGTCGTGTTGCCCCTGTGTGAATGGGCTCTTAGGGCTCTTTCACACATGCGGATCATGTGAGGATCTGCTTTTAAACATCCGCTTGCTCAGCGGGGATCGCTCCGTTGATCCCCGCTGAGCCGGCAGATGACAGGTCTGCCTCTGCACACTGTGCAGAGGCGGACCAGTCAGATCTCCACTCTCCCCTATGGGGGATCGGATGAAAACGAATCGTCTGTTCATTTTCATCCGATCTGATCCGCCAGACGGATGCAAAATAGGGTTTGCATCCGTCACATTTTAGCGGAGAGGATCGGATTGGGGCGGATCGGGTGTCAGCGGACATGTCACCGCTGACATCCGACGCTCCATAGAGGTTTATGGAGCGCCCGTTCAGATCCACCTGAAAAAACTGACAGGCGGATCTGAACGGTCCGCTTGTGTGAAAGGGGCCTTACCATAACAGTTCCAGGTTTGTGCTAGCACAAATACAGATTTCTTTCAAAAATTACTTTCTTTATTAAAAATTCATTAAAATTTCCTAAAAAAGTGTAGCCTTTATGGAAAAACAAGATATCAATATTGTCTGCTGTATACGTTAAGTAAAACCTGTATGCACTTTCTATGAAGTTTTAATGAAAATTATTTTTTAAAGAAATCTGCATTTGTGTATTTGTGGTAGCACCATAAAAAGTCCCAGATTTGTTGGTATATATAAATTAGGGGATGCTGGTGCCATTTCTCATGTTTCATATCTCCCAACCCTATAACATCATTTACAGAATCTTTTTTTTTAATGTACACAGAGTGCACATTTTTATTGCAGTAATATTTGCAAATCGAATCGTTTTTTTTTTAACAAGTCAAAAACAAACCTCAAAATGAAACTTTACCCAACATGTTATTGGTTGGAAATGCTTTGGATTTCAGCCTTACAGGCCAAAAGCTCATTGATGAGTAATTGTGCACTGACAATTAAAGAAATGTTTTTCATCATAGAACTCAATTTCTCCTACAACAAATAAAAACATTGCCATTAGAGACCTAATGCATGCATGATTAAAAATCAGTTATTGTATAGCCCCATACACACGGTCGGACTTCCATCGGACTTTTCCGTGTTTTTTTGTCTGAACAGAGTTGGTCGGGCACACCCATAGCATACACACACTCAGACTTTTCTGCAAACTTTTCCAAAACTTTTTGCAACATCACGTGGTTTTCTGCTCTTTTCTGCTCTTTACCGCCACCCTTTGGTCAACTTCTGCTATTGCTGGTTGATTTTAACATTAGTTGTTTTGTCCACGGACAAAAGTCCTATGGTTTTCTGTACACACGGTCGGACTTTGCTCCATTGGACTTTTGTTGGCCAAAAGTTTGTCCGTTTACAGACCCAACTTTTGTCCGATGAAAACACAAAAAAAAAAAGTTTGTCCGATGGAGCGTACACATGGTCGGATTGTTGGTCCAACTTGCTCAAAATGAAGTTTGTTGGCCAAAAGTCCGACCGTGTGTACGGGGCTTTTTACTAACTTACCGGCGCATGGGACATTTCTGGGTTTTCTCTTTGGCTGCTCTGCTGTGTGTCATCAGTTGCCATGACATTCATGTCAGCTCATTGCTCAGCTGCTCTTCTTTTATCTCCTGTTAAAAACAAAAAAACATGTTGTTAGACCACAGGATATGTAAGTATCTACGGTACAAGCAAAGTAAATGCATTTAAATTCAGAACAACTGGCATATATGGTGGATAAGCTATATTGAAAATCTAAGTAGCCCTTTCCTTAAAGTGGTTGTATAGTGATTTTTTTTTTTACTTTTACCTACAGGCAAGCCTATAATAAGGCTTACCTGTAGGTAAAAAATAAATATCTCCTAATATTCCCCTCGCAATGAGCTGCTGACTGCAGCGGCGCATGCGCACAGGGGATTCTCGGCTGAAGGCCCGGCAGACGCCGGACCTTGCCGGAAAAGAAGTCTCCCACGCACATGCGCGGGAGTGACGACATTGCGGCTCCAGCCACTCACAGCGCTGGAGCCGCAATACCCAGAAGACACGCAGAGGCAACATGTCATCTCCCTCAGCGTGGACCAGGTAAGTTACAGATGCCTCGTTCTAAGGTAAGTATTTCATAATGAGCTAGTATGCAGTGCATACTAGCTCATTATGCCTTTTGCCTTACAGCTAAAAAAAAAAAAGTTCAGTGGGTATACAACCTCTTTAAAAAATAAAAGTACTTACCAGCCCTTTACAATGGTTTCTGCACAGAGCAGGGCCATCCTATTTCAGTGTTGGCACTCCTTTCCCATACCTCCTGGGCAAGTAGCCTGTGCACTGTAGTAAGCACCCCAACAAATCATAAAGAGCTAAAAGTTCGCTTCTCTGTCTTTTGGCTAAGATCAAGTGTAGTATCTGTTCTTATCAGTTTAATATCTGATATGTCCCCTATCTGGGGACCATATATTAAATGGATTTTTAGAACAGGGAGATGGAAGAAGAGCTTGCTCTGTCCACTCCACGCATCGACCTGGTATTGCAGTACCTCCAGGACCGGTGCAAAAAATAAATAAAAAAGTTTGACGACATGATACACAATAGATTTGTCATTAGGAACAATTGCAATAGCAGATACAACTAAGCACACTACAGATTATCAAGAGTAGCACATGGCACATAAGGAAAGTAAAAAGCAGACTGCAGAATAGTTTGCAAAGTACATGGCACAGAAAGGTACAGGAAGACATTAAATATACTCACTTTTCTTTAGAACTCTCTTTTTACAAACTGATCCTCCTCCTGCAATTTCAGATCCGACCATTGTTTTCAGAGTTGTTCCTTTGTCCTCCTCACCCCAAACTTCTTTTGCAGGACACCTTCTCCATGATTTTTTTTCCTTTCTGGCATTAGGCCTCTGGTAGGATCCCATTCTTCCTTCATAATGTTTTCTGATCAGGATGTTCGCCATCTTCGTCATCTCATTGAAGGCCATTTGTTGCCTTCTTCTTCCCAGGCCGGGTAGTCTGCCTTTCCTCTCTATCTGAGCTGCTGCTGCTGTGGGACATATATCTGTCCCCCGCCATCTTCCTTCTGCCCACACCAGAAGAGAGAAAGGGCAGGGCATATTTAGGACATTGGCACCCTTTCATGGGACAGAAACTTTCATTTCAAAAAGTTTGTGTAGTTAGTGTTGCTGTTGACCTGTCGGGATTAAACAGTAGGTAGTTTGCCAGTTTTGTACTTTTACTACTATCAGGTCGTGTATATTTTTCCTGAGCCAATATTGAAAACTATAATCCACTTGCTGTAAATTTCGATGTGTTTAATGACTAGACACAGTGGTTTCAGTAGCATTATGTCCGCTGGTGTTTTTTTGTTATGCTCATATGTCTTGAATAGTAATATATTTTTACATTTTCCTACAGCAATGACAGGAACATTTACCTTCCCCAAATGACCTACCACAATTTATTGATATGTACAGGGAGAATTCACGTTACTGGAATGAGAAATCAAAGGAATATTCCAATAGACAGTTGCGAGATGAGGCATACAAAAAGTTAGCAGATTTATGCAAGACCATAATGCAAAAAGCTGGTGAGTCGTATGTCAAAGGCAAGATTGCAAACCTTCACACTGTCTTTAAGAAGGAATATAGAAAAATGCAAGTTTCCAGATTTAGGATCTGGAGACGCCAAGAAATAATCTCTGCTCTTTGGACCTTAGTTCCCCTGACCATCCCCATACTCACAGCGGAATTTCTGCATAGGGGCGTTTCCTACCCCGCCACAGCCAGGAAGGCTGAGCTGTTCCGACTGCTGTTCCCACCACCGGCAGCAGCTGGACCCGGCACTGAGCAGGCGTCCGTGCAGTCTATTTCCTCGGCTCTCGCCAGTCCTCCACCCACACATTAAACTGGTGCTCCAACACGGATGTCAGATGCTCCCTGACCCTCCCCTCCACCTCTAGTGCCAGCCAGGGCATGCTTTCCCACTTGCAGCACCCCCAGGTGGACAAGTTGGGACGACCTGTCCAGTCACTTGGGAGAGCACAGATCTGTAATAACTTGCTCCACATCTGTGTCATCTGCCACAGAGCACACCCCAAGATCGCATGCACCCTCAAACATCCCAACACATCATGACTAAGCCGTGTGGACATGCAGAGGTTGGGGTTCTACCTCTCCTCTCACCCATCGCCTGCGCTTTTGCTGGTGCGCAGTTTCATCTCCGGGTTTCACACAGGGCTCATCACCCTACCCCACACCACTCACTAGTGCAAGAATCTTCTCTCAGCCTCCACCGATGAGCAAGCAATAGACACTCTCTACTACAGACTGAACTGGATTGGGGGTTCATCATCGGCCCCTTTGCTGTGTCGCCATTCGTCACCTGGAGAGTCTGCGCTATCGGGCTTGTCAAGGGCAAGTTCTCAAATAAACTCTGTTTGGTTTATGATTTTTCCGCTCCTCATTCTTCCCACATCCCTAGTTTAAACTCACTAATTCCATCCGAAGAGTTTTCGTTGACCTGGCCATACAGGCCATCATTAGCATAGGCACGGGCGCATTGCTGTCCAAGGTGGACATTTCAGACGCCTTCAAACTGTTAGCCATTGAGCCATCCTTGTGGCAGTGGTATGACATCAAATTACAAGGCTCGTACTACTTCACCACTAAACTGACCTTCGGCTCAAAGATCAGTCCATGGCTCTTTAATACGTTCGCTCAATCTCTCACCTGGATCCTAACTCACCAAGCGCAGTGCCAGAAAGTCATCCACTACTTTGATGACTTCCTGCTGATTGAACGGCCCAACGAGAGCCCCCCTCAGATTCGGACAAGTTGAGGGTAGTATTTGGCAACCTCAACGTGCCCATAGCAGAGCATAAAGTGGAAGCCCGGCGCAATCCATCACCTTTCTAGACATTGCCCTCGTCCCAGATCAGGTCGGTCATTCACGCCTTCACTCTTTCATGAGTTTGTACCAAGAGACAGCGACTGTTAGGGATCCTTAGTTTTGCTATGAGGATTGTTCCTCTGGGGCGGTCCTTCATTTCATGCCTCCTGGTTTTCCTTTCTCAGACACAGGACCCCAATCAAGTCCTCAAGCTGGACCAAGCAGCTACAGTGGACCTGGCAATGTGGGACGAATTCCTCAAAAAATGGAACGGTGTGTCCATGTTCAGCCCAGTGGCATCAGCTTTGTCACCTCACCTAGTGACAGACGCTGCAATTTTTGTCCCACATTGGTTCACCGGACCATATCCACAAGAGATTCTCCTGGTCCCAGGGTTTAGCCAGATGTCCTCCTTATTTGAGCTCTACCCCATAGTTGCAGCAGCTCAGGTCTGGGGCCACATCTGGGTAGGGCAGACCATGGTCTTCTCCACAGACATCCTGGTCATGGCCGAAATTGTCAATAAAGGCACGTCCAAGTCCCTGGCCATCATGTCTTTCCTACACAAGCTGGTGCAGATATCCCTTCAGTACAAATTCAATGTGCACTGTACCCAGTGGCGGCTGGTGCTCAACATTTTTGGGGGGCGCAAATGAACTGAAAAATACTGAAACAAAAACAGCAATTGCAGCCACTGTGCCATCAAATGCAGCAACTGTGCCCATCATATGCAGCCAACTGTGCCCACCATATGCAGCCACTGTGCCTGCCCATCATATGCAGACTCTGTGCCCAGCAAATGCAGCCAACTGTGCACATAATATGCAGCCAACTGTGCCCATCATATGCAGCCAACTGTGCCCATCATATGCAGCCAACTTCAAATACACCCCCCGCCGCTGTAATTCAGGCGCCTGGCGTCCGAAACGGGGCCCGATGCCTGAAAAGGGGGTGGCTACAGCGCCCATTGATAGATTCATGCAATGCATGAATCTATCCATACTACACAGAGGGGGTGGCTGGAGAGAGAGGGCAGCGCCTGTGCGCCCTTAATGGACACACCGCCACTTACTGTACCTACATCCCTGGCAAATGCAATCTTGCAGCAGATGCACTGTCCCGTATGTATTTTCCATTGTATTTCCAGCAGGAACCCAGAGCCGACCCAACCACGTCTCCTATCCCACCTTGGTCACAGCCAACGATGGGCTGAGGGATCACTTTCACAACGCAACCCAACTTATAAAGTGGTCACTGTCTCACAACACACTGAAGGCCTACCACACCGCCTGGAATACCTATTGCAGATTTCTAGCTGCGTGTCCTGGGTCGGGGACAGGCGACATCAAGCACATCCTGGCCTTCGAGTTGTATTGTCACACGCAGCTGACTCTATCCCACAATACCATCAGGCTGTACTTGGCTGGCATACAACATTTCCTGTCCTTACAGGACCCTGAAAAGCCTTCATTGTTCACGGCCCACGCGGTCAAAGCTATCCTACGGCATCCTGAAACATCAGCCAATATCCAATAGCAAGCGCTTGCTTGTCTCAAGTGCCACGTTCCAGGACATGTCGGCTATCCTATGGAGTTCCACCTTCGGGTTACTGCCCAGCCTGGTCATCCAAGCGGCCATCTACCTGGCGTGTTCCTGCAGCCACGTGAGTTTACCTACAGTGGCCCTGGTTGCCAAGTGCTACGCAGGTGCCACCTGGCCCGTCTTCAATATCATTTTGTACTGCACCAAAACCCAACAGTCCGGCAACGGGGTCAACATCAAGTTCTTACAGATCTTTTTTGGCATACCGACCAGCTAACCAGGGCACACCTCACACCTCCGTGTTATGTTGTGAGTCTTTTTGGCATCTTTATGTGGTTCCATGTCTGTCTCGGTTGAAGGACTGCGACCATAAATGTGTGTGTGTGTGTGTGTGTGTGTGTGTGTGTGTGTGTATGTATGTGTATATATGTATATATATATTGTGAGGGGGTTAACTCGGTAGCGGGTGTGTGTGACCCCCTGGTTGGGCTCCCCACACAAAAACAGGGCCAGCAGACGGAGGTTGTGGTTTTCAAAATCAAAAGGTGCGGTTTATTTCTCTATGTACAGTGACAAAAACACAGCAAAGCCAAAAAGAAACATAAACAAAATAAATCCTGGTCAGCTTGACCTCTGACTAAACATGCAGGTTTCCTAACTAACAACTGGGATCAGCCTGGTGCTGTCCTAGCCCCTAAGTCCCTGGTTTAGTCAATGTTCAAACAAATAGCCACACAGGCTTTTTCTCACCGCACAGGGGTTCACTCTCCCTAGACAGTCCACACAGGTCTGGTTCCAGGCATCAGCAAACACCTAATGAATCTGGGAGTTTTTATAGAGGCCTTAAACGAACTGACAGGCTTCAGCTGGTCTCATCAACTCCCTGCCTGCACGACGCCCAGCCCTCTCCCTAGAGGTATGAGTCATCCATGAGCCCACTAGCCTCAGCTGGGCTTCATCAACTCCCTCCCTAGTTGTATAAGTCGGCATAAAGCCTGAATCTGGGAGAAATATATCTACCCCCCTGGATGCAACCAGGTGACTTTACCTTCCTGCTGTCACATACCCCCCCCTCTTGTTTTAACCTTGGGGTTGGAACACCAGCAATCAGGCATTCATGTACTCGAGACAAAGCATCCACATTCCCCATTTGAACGCCAGGGCGATGCTTTACTGTGAAGTTGAATTCCTGTAGGGCCAGGAACCACCTATTCACTCTTCTATTTGTCTCCTTGTTTTGAGCCATCCACTTTAACGGAGCGTGATCCGTAACCATGTCAAAGTGCCTACCTAGCAGATAGTACCGAAGGGAATCTAGAGCCCACTTCACCGCTAAACACTCCTTTTCAACCGTGGCGTAATTTACCTCATGGGACTTCAACTTCCTGCTGAGGTAAATGACTGGGTGCTCTTCCCCGTTCCAGACCTGGGACAATACTGCTCCTAACCCCACATCTGACGCATCACTTTGTACGACAAAGTCTTTAGAGAAGTCGGGTGAGTACAACACTGGCTGGCTACATAAGGCTTGTTTCAAGAATTGGAATGCTGCCTCAGCCTCGGGGGTCCATTTAATCATGACCGACCCTTTCCCTTTCGTCAGGTTGGTTAGGGGCACAGCCTTAGAAGCAAAGTGGGGAATGAAGCGCCGATAATAACCCGCGATTCCCAGAAAGGCCCGTACCTGCTTCTTGCTGTTGGGACGTGGCCAACTCTGGATGGCCTCGACTTTGTTGAGTTGGGGTTTTATCACTCCCCTGCCAATGGTGTACCCAAGATATTTGGCCTCCTCCTGCCCAATGGTACACTTCTTGGGGTTAGCCGTAAACCCCGCTTCCCGGATAGAGTCTAGGACTGCTTGCACTTTTGGCAGATGTGAGGCCCAATCTGTGCTATGGACAATTACGTCATCCAGGTAAGCCGCAGCATACTTCCGATGGGGCCTCAGTATCTGGTCCATTTTCCGCTGGAATGTGGCCGGCGCATTCTGTAACCCGAACGGCATTCTCTTATATTGGAACGCCCCGTCTGGGGTTACAAATGCGGTTTTCTCTTTGGCCGACTTGGCCAGGGGAATTTGCCAATACCCTTTTGTGAGGTCAAGAGTCGTCATGTATCGGGCTGTTCCCAGCCGGTCGATCAACTCATCTATACGTGGCATGGGGTAGGTGTCAAATTTTGTAACTTTGTTCAACTGACGAAAATCGTTACAAAATCGCCAGCTCCCATCCGGTTTAGGCACCAACACAATGGGACTAGACCAATCACTTTGGGACTCCTCTATCACCCCTAAGTTCAGCATTTTCTGTACTTCCTCCCGTATTGCCTCCCGTCGGGCCTCTGGGATCCGATAGGGTTTTAACTTCACCCTTTCACCGGGCGGGGTAATAATATCATGCTCTACCCCAGATGTTTGTCCCGGCAGCTCAGAGAACACCTCCTTGTTGCGAAGCACAAACTCCTTAACCTCCTGTTGTTGGGGTTGTGACAAGGTGGCTGCTATTCCAACCTCCGGAATCACGCAACCAGTTTGAGCTGGTGACCAAGTTTCTGCGACTAGGGACTCTCTATCCCTCCAGGCTTTCAACAGATTAACGTGATATATCTGTTCGGGCTTTCGCCTTCCTGGTTGTCTGACCTTGTAATTCACTTCGCTCACTTTTTCCATTATCTCGTAGGGGCCTTGCCATTTGGCAAGGAATTTACTTTCAACCGTAGGGACAAGTACCAATATCCTATCCCCCGGGGAAAAGGTACGGGTCTTTGCTCCACGGTTGTACACTCTCTGCTGTGCCAACTGCGCTTGGGCCAAATGTTCCTTCACGATGGGCATTACCTGTGCAATTCGATCTTGCATCAGGGCGACATGCTCAATCACACTCCTGTGGGGAGAACTCTCACTTTCCCAAGTTTCCTTGGCAATATCCAACAGCCCTCTTGGGTGTCTCCCATACAGTAACTCAAAGGGGGAGAATCCCGTAGAGGATTGGGGCACCTCCCTAATAGCAAACATCAAATAAGGAAGTAGACAGTCCCAATCCCTTCCATCTCTATCCACCACTTTCTTCAACATTTGTTTTAGGGTTTTGTTGAATCTTTCAACCAGCCCATCAGTTTGGGGGTGATACACAGATGTACGCAATTGCGTCACTTTGAACAATTTACACAGCTCTTTCATAACCCGGGACATAAAGGGTGTACCTTGGTCCGTAAGCAGTTCTTTACAAATACCCACCCGGCTAAAAACAAGAGATAGCTCTTTGGCTATGGTTTTGGCCGAGGTATTTCTGAGAGGGATCGCTTCTGGATAACGGGTGGCATAGTCCATTATAACCAATATGTACTGGTGCCCCCTAGCGGACTTGATTATAGGACCTACCAAATCCATTGCGATTCTCTCAAACGGGACCTCAATGATGGGTAGAGGGACCAGCGGGCTACGGAAATGTGGCATCGGGGCCGACCTCTGACACACAGGGCAGGAGGAACAATAATTTTCTATGTCCTTCATCACCCCAGGCCAATAGAATCTCTGTAATACCCTCTCTCGGGTTTTCTCTGTCCCCAGATGACCTCCAAGAATGTGCCCATGGGCCAACTCCAACACCAACTTCCTGTAAGGTTTGGGCACCACAAGCTGCTCAACGGTTTCTTCTGCCCTTTTTGCCACCCGATACAGTAGGTCCTTCTCTACGCTGAAGTATGGGTAAGTGCAGGTATTATCTGGGTTCACTAACTCGCCATCTATTTCCACTACGTTTTCCCGTGCCTTTATTAGGGCGGGGTCTTTTAACTGTTCTGTGGCAAAATTTTCCCTGTGAACCTCCAGATCAGAAAACTCCACAGACGGTAGGTTTTCGTCTGAGGAGGTGGGCTCCTCTCCAGTTTCTTGAGTCTCCCCTGCCAATACTGACAAGGGAAATTCTGGAGAGTCCTCACCACTCTCAGAGGAGTTCTGACTATCACATTCCTGGTACATAGGGGCACCAGTGGGGGGCTCAGGATCATCCCACAGTTCCCAGAACTTCGGAAAATCCCTTCCCACAGTGGCATCATGCGGTAATTGAGATACTAACCCCACTGGATGAGAGAGGGTACCTTTGGGGGTCTCGAAACACACTGTAGTCACTGGATACTCTCGGGTGTCCCCATGCACACAAATAACAGCTACCTTGCTATTCCCAGAGACCTCTGTTTTAACTAATTCAGCCTTTATCAGGGTCACAAGGCTACCTGAATCCAGTAATACCACAACATTTCTACCATTAATACACATTTTGCATAAATGTTTCTCAGTTCCCCGAATGGCAGTGCATGCGACTGTCGCACACAGCGACTGACGTCGGTCCGTCAGAAAGTCACATTGCATGGGTTCCTCCACAACCGGGCAATTTGCTGCAATATGTCCCGCTTGCCGGCAGCGGTAGCAAACAATCCATTTGGCTGCCTCTTGAGCCCCTGACTTCCCAGGCTGTTCTCGCCAAACTTTGGGTAGAGCTCCCACCCTCTCACTCTCTCCACCCTCACCCCTTGGAATCCTCTTATCCGCCCCTGGGGATGATCTGGTCTTAGGGTGGAAAGTCCGAGAGTCTCTGGAAGAGGCCGTCAGGTTCTCTGTAGCCAAGTATTTCTCTACACGATCCACAAGACCACCGGCCGTCTCTGGGTCTCCATGGCTTACCCACTTTTGGATGGCAGTAGGAAGAGCGCTCAAAAACCGATCCATTACAACACGTTCCACAATCTCTGGTGCGGACAAAGTCTCTGGCTGTAGCCACTTCCTGCTCAGGTGAATGAGATCATATATTTGAGACCTGGGGGGTTTTCCAAGCTGGAAAGTCCAGTTATGCACACGCTGAGCCCGGACAGCCAGGGTGACACCCAGCCTTGCCAATATTTCAGCTTTTAGCATCACATAGTCTTTTGCTTGGTCAGGCTCTAGGTCATAGTAAGCCTTCTGTGATTCACCAGTTAACAGAGGAGCCACCAGTCCAGCCCACTGCTCCTCAGGCCACTTTTCTCTTTCAGCAGTCCTTTCAAATGTGGTCAAAAATACCTCTGGATCATCCTCTCCAGTCATTTTTGTCAATAAACGACTCACCCCAAAGGACGCGGTATTAGTGGGACGGCTTTCCTCACTGGTCTGCGGACGTTGCTGCATTACTGCTTCCATTTGTTGTAGTCTCTGCTCTTGCTTCTGTAACAGGTCTATGAAGCGGGCCTCAGATTGCTGCTGGGCTTGTTGCTGAGCTTCCAGACTGTTGGTGAGCTTGCTGCTGGGCTGCAAGGCTCTGTTGATGAGCTTGCTGCTGGGCTGCAAGGCTCCTTTGCAAACCTGCATTTGTCTGCTGTTGATTGGCATTTGCTAGAGCCAGCTGTTTCAGTATCTCCTCCATGCTGGCTTAAAAAAAACTGCCACTGGTTCTCCACCAACTGTGAGGGGGTTAACTCGGTAGCGGGTGTGTGTGACCCCCTGGTTGGGCTCCCCACACAAAAACAGGGCCAGCAGACGGAGGTTGTGGTTTTCAAAATCAAAAGGTGCGGTTTATTTCTCTATGTACAGTGACAAAAACACAGCAAAGCCAAAAAGAAACATAAACAAAATAAATCCTGGTCAGCTTGACCTCTGACTAAACATGCAGGTTTCCTAACTAACAACTGGGATCAGCCTGGTGCTGTCCTAGCCCCTAAGTCCCTGGTTTAGTCAATGTTCAAACAAATAGCCACACAGGCTTTTTCTCACCGCACAGGGGTTCACTCTCCCTAGACAGTCCACACAGGTCTGGTTCCAGGCATCAGCAAACACCTAATGAATCTGGGAGTTTTTATAGAGGCCTTAAACGAACTGACAGGCTTCAGCTGGTCTCATCAACTCCCTGCCTGCACGACGCCCAGCCCTCTCCCTAGAGGTATGAGTCATCCATGAGCCCACTAGCCTCAGCTGGGCTTCATCAACTCCCTCCCTAGTTGTATAAGTCGGCATAAAGCCTGAATCTGGGAGAAATATATCTACCCCCCTGGATGCAACCAGGTGACTTTACCTTCCTGCTGTCACAATATATATATATATATATTGTGAGGGGGTTAACTCGGTAGCGGGTGTGTGTGACCCCCTGGTTGGGCTCCCCACACAAAAACAGGGCCAGCAGACGGAGGTTGTGGTTTTCAAAATCAAAAGGTGCGGTTTATTTCTCTATGTACAGTGACAAAAACACAGCAAAGCCAAAAAGAAACATAAACAAAATAAATCCTGGTCAGCTTGACCTCTGACTAAACATGCAGGTTTCCTAAACTAACAACTGGGATCAGCCTGGTGCTGTCCTAGTCCCTAAGTCCCTGGTTTAGTAAAAGTCCAAACAAATAGCCACACAGGCTTTGCCTCACCGCACAGGGGTTCACTCTCCCTAGACAGTCCACACAGGTCTGGGTCCAGGCATGAGCTAACATCTAATGAAGCTGGGAGTTTTTATAAAGGCCTTAAATGAGCTGACAAGCTTCAGCTGGTCTCATCAACTCCCTGCCTGCACGACGCCCAGCCCTCTCTCTAGAGGTATGAGTCATCCATGAGCCCACTAGCCTCAGCTGGGCTTCATCAACTCCCTAGTTGTATAAGTCGGCATAAAGCCTGAATCTGGGAGAAATATATCTACCCCCCTGGATGCAACCAGGTGACTTTACCTTCCTGCTGTCACATACCCCCCCTCTTGTTTTAACCTTGGGGTTGGAACACCAGCAATCAGGCATTCATGTACTCGAGACAAAGCATCCACATTCCCCATTTGAACGCCAGGGCGATGCTTTACTGTGAAGTTGAATTCCTGTAGGGCCAGGAACCACCTATTCACTCTTCTATTTGTCTATTTGTTTTGAGCCATCCACTTTAACGGAGCGTGATCCGTAACCATGTCAAAGTGCCTACCTAGCAGATAGTACCGAAGGGAATCTAGAGCCCACTTCACCGCTAAACACTCCTTTTCAACCGTGGCGTAATTTACCTCATGGGACTTCAACTTCCTGCTGAGGTAAATGACTGGGTGCTCTTCCCCGTTCCAGACCTGGGACAATACTGCTCCTAACCCCACATCTGATGCATCACTTTGTACGACAAAGTCTTTAGAGAAGTCGGGTGAGTACAACACTGGCTGGCTACATAAGGCTTGTTTCAAGAATTGGAATGCTGCCTCAGCCTCGGGGGTCCATTTAATCATGACCGACCCTTTCCCTTTCGTCAGGTTGGTTAGGGGCACAGCCTTAGAAGCAAAGTGGGGAATGAAGCGCCGATAATAACCCACGATTCCCAGAAAGGCCCGTACCTGCTTCTTGCTGTTGGGACGTGGCCAACTCTGGATGGCCTCGACTTTGTTGAGTTGGGGTTTTATCACTCCCCTGCCAATGGTGTACCCAAGATATTTGGCCTCCTCCTGCCCAATGGTACACTTCTTGGGGTTAGCCGTAAACCCCGCTTCCCAGATAGAGTCTAGGACTGCTTGCACTTTTGGCAGATGTGAGGCCCAATCTGTGCTATGGACAATTACGTCATCCAGGTAAGCCGCAGCATACTTCCGATGGGGCCTCAGTATCTGGTCCATTTTCCGCTGGAATGTGGCCGGCGCATTCTGTAACCCGAACGGCATTCTCTTATATTGGAACGCCCCGTCTGGGGTTACAAATGCGGTTTTCTCTTTGGCCGACTTGGCCAGGGGAATTTGCCAATACCCTTTTGTGAGGTCAAGAGTCGTCATGTATCGGGCTGTTCCCAGCCGGTCGATCAACTCATCTATACGTGGCATGGGGTAGGTGTCAAATTTTGTAACTTTGTTCAACTGACGAAAATCGTTACAAAATCGCCAGCTCCCATCCGGTTTAGGCACCAACACAATGGGACTAGACCAATCACTTTGGGACTCCTCTATCACCCCTAAGTTCAGCATTTTCTGTACTTCCTCCCGTATTGCCTCCCGTCGGGCCTCTGGGATCCGATAGGGTTTTAACTTCACCCTTTCACCGGGCGGGGTAATAATATCATGCTCTACTCCAGATGTTTGTCCCGGCAGCTCAGAGAACACCTCCTTGTTGCGAAGCACAAACTCCTTAACCTCCTGTTGTTGGGGTTGTGACAAGGTGGCTGCTATTCCAACCTCCGGAATCACGCAACCAGTTTGAGCTGGTGACCAAGTTTCTGCGACTAGGGACTCTCTATCCCTCCAGGCTTTCAACAGATTAACGTGATATATCTGTTCGGGCTTTCGCCTTCCTGGTTGTCTGACCTTGTAATTCACTTCGCTCACTTTTTCCATTATCTCGTAGGGGCCTTGCCATTTGGCAAGGAATTTACTTTCAACCGTAGGGACAAGTACCAATATCCTATCCCCCGGGGAAAAGGTACGGGTCTTTGCTCCACGGTTGTACACTCTCTGCTGTGCCAACTGCGCTTGGGCCAAATGTTCCTTCACGATGGGCATTACCTGTGCAATTCGATCTTGCATCAGGGCGACATGCTCAATCACACTCCTGTGGGGAGAACTCTCACTTTCCCAAGTTTCCTTGGCAATATCCAACAGCCCTCTTGGGTGTCTCCCATACAGTAACTCAAAGGGGGAGAATCCCGTAGAGGATTGGGGCACCTCCCTAATAGCAAACATCAAATAAGGAAGTAGACAGTCCCAATCCTTTCCATCTCTATCCACCACTTTCTTCAACATTTGTTTTAGGGTTTTGTTGAATCTTTCAACCAGCCCATCGGTTTGGGGGTGATACACAGATGTACGCAATTGCGTCACTTTGAACAATTTACACAGCTCTTTCATAACCCGGGACATAAAGGGTGTACCTTGGTCCGTAAGCAGTTCTTTACAAATACCCACCCGGCTAAAAACAAGAGATAGCTCTTTGGCTATGGTTTTGGCCGAGGTATTTCTGAGAGGGATCGCTTCTGGATAACGGGTGGCATAGTCCATTATAACCAATATGTACTGGTGCCCCCTAGCGGACTTGATTATAGGACCTACCAAATCCATTGCGATTCTCTCAAACGGGACCTCAATGATGGGTAGAGGGACCAGCGGGCTACGGAAATGTGGCATCGGGGCCGACCTCTGACACACAGGGCAGGAGGAACAATAATTTTCTATGTCCTTCATCACCCCAGGCCAATAGAATCTCTGTAATACCCTCTCTCGGGTTTTCTCTGTCCCCAGATGACCTCCAAGAATGTGCCCATGGGCCAACTCCAACACCAACTTCCTGTAAGGTTTGGGCACCACAAGCTGCTCAACGGTTTCTTCTGCCCTTTTTGCCACCCGATACAGTAGGTCCTTCTCTACGCTGAAGTATGGGTAAGTGCAGGTATTATCTGGGTTCACTAACTCGCCATCTATTTCCACTACGTTTTCCCGTGCCTTTATTAGGGCGGGGTCTTTTAACTGTTCTGTGGCAAAATTTTCCCTGTGAACCTCCAGATCAGAAAACTCCACAGACGGTAGGTTTTTGTCTGAGGAGGTGGGCTCCTCTCCAGTTTCTTGAGTCTCCCCTGCCAATACTGACAAGGGAAATTCTGGAGAGTCCTCACCACTCTCAGAGGAGTTCTGGCTATCACATTCCTGGTACATAGGGGCACCAGTGGGGGGCTCAGGATCATCCCACAGTTCCCAGAACTTCGGAAAATCCCTTCCCACAATGGCATCATGCGGTAATTGAGATACTAACCCCACTGGATGAGAGAGGGTACCTTTGGGGGTCTCGAAACACACTGTAGTCACTGGATACTCTCGGGTGTCCCCATGCACACAAATAACAGCTACCTTGCTATTCCCAGAGACCTCTGTTTTAACTAATTCAGCCTTTATCAGGGTCACAAGGCTACCTGAATCCAGTAATACCACAACATTTCTACCATTAATACACATTTTGCATAAATGTTTCTCAGTTCCCCGAATGGCAGTGCATGCGACTGTCGCACACAGCGACTGACGTCTGTCCATCAGAAGTCCTTTCAAATGTGGTCAAAAATACCTCTGGATCATCCTCTCCAGTCATTTTTGTCAATAAACGACTCACCCCAAAGGACGCGGTATTAGTGGGACGGCTTTCCTCACTGGTCTGCGGACGTTGCTGCATTACTGCTTCCATTTGTTGTAGTCTCTGCTCTTGCTTCTGTAACAGGTCTATGAAGCGGGCCTCAGATTGCTGCTGGGCTTGTTGATGAGCTTGCTGCTGGGCTGCAAGGCTCCTTTGCAAACCTGCATTTGTCTGCTGTTGATTGGCATTTGCTAGAGCCAGCTGTTTCAGTATCTCCTCCATGCTGGCTTAAAAAAAACTGCCCACATTCTCCACCAACTGTGAGGGGGTTAACTCGGTAGCGGGTGTGTGTGACCCCCTGGTTGGGCTCCCCACACAAAAACAGGGCCAGCAGACGGAGGTTGTGGTTTTCAAAATCAAAAGGTGCGGTTTATTTCTCTATGTACAGTGACAAAAACACAGCAAAGCCAAAAAGAAACATAAACAAAATAAATCCTGGTCAGTTTGACCTCTGACTAAACATGCAGGTTTCCTAAACTAACAACTGGGATCAGCCTGGTGCTGTCCTAGTCCCTAAGTCCCTGGTTTAGTAAAAGTCCAAACAAATAGCCACACAGGCTTTGCCTCACCGCACAGGGGTTCACTCTCCCTAGACAGTCCACACAGGTCTGGGTCCAGGCATGAGCTAACATCTAATGAAGCTGGGAGTTTTTATAAAGGCCTTAAATGAGCTGACAAGCTTCAGCTGGTCTCATCAACTCCCTGCCTGCACGACGCCCAGCCCTCTCTCTAGAGGTATGAGTCATCCATGAGCCCACTAGCCTCAGCTGGGCTTCATCAACTCCCTAGTTGTATAAGTCGGCATAAAGCCTGAATCTGGGAGAAATATATCTACCCCCCTGGATGCAACCAGGTGACTTTACCTTCCTGCTGTCACAATATATATATATATATATATATATATATATATGTAGCGGGTATGTACTTTCCCGGGTGTAATTTTGAATTTGGCAGAGACATCAGTGATGTGTAATTCCCTGCAGCCCAGTGGGTGGCGCTGTCGCCCTGGGTTGGGGTTGAATCATTGCTGTGTGCTGTGCCTCCTTTTTGTCCTCCCTCGGCAGCGGTATGGTGGGGCGGGGAACCCGCCGTGCTTGCTGGGAGAGGGTATAAAGGGGGCCGGCCATCTTTGTCAGGAGGAACATCCCAGACACCTTCAGCTTGCGGACAGTGGGTCGTGTCTCTCCTCTGGGTGGCTTAGGCCTAGAGGACAGCGGATGTCGAGTTCCATCCCAGGCACCTTTAGCTTGGGGTGAGGTACTTGGATGGAGGTCCGGAGCTCAGTGCCCAACACTGAGTTCCGCGAGGGAAGGAGATCCTAGGGTACCCAGGGATCGGGTACCCAAATCCGGAAGGCGCAATGGACCAGGGGGAGCTCCTCATTTGAAGACCCGGTGCAGCATATTGCCGGTGACAAGTGAGTCTCTCGTCGGAGACCGCCTGGAAGGAAATTTACCCTCGTGCGGAGACCGGGATACCCTTCTAGGAAGGGAAGTGTCAACTCACATTGTGTCTGGGCCTGTTCGCATCCACACCTCCTTTTCTGTTCTGTTCTATCAAGGGAGTTCAACTGTTTGTGTTCAGACAAGGAGAATAAAGGAGTGTTGAACTTTAATGGTGTAGAGCTCATTTTCTAACGGACATGGTTCGCGGTGTTTCTTGGAGGGAGGATCCAGGTACACAGCACTGACCCAAAGGTAATACAGAACTGTTGCTTATACCACACTAACATCTGTGGTGGAAGCCAGGCGTAGTGTCCCCGCTCCCTCCCCTCTAAGATACCCCTAGACAAGAGAAAGACGAGAGAGAAAGAGGGGAGTGTGAAGAGTGCCGCTACACGTGGGGGCTCAGGTCCGGTATAGTTTTTGTGCACCACAGTATTGAACGTGTCTGTTGAAAGAGTTAAGCGAACAGGCAGGCCTTCATTGGCCGAAGTGCATCCCTGCTCGAAGTCGTGGACATGACCCAATGAAGGGAAAGGCCCGCGCAGAAGAGTGGAAAGAGGGGGAAGCTCAGCCGTGTGAAGTACTACACGTGGGGGCTTCTATTGCACTGCGCCACCAGGCACACCCCCACCGCTTAGTTCGTGGGCGTGACTCAGAAACAGAAAAGAAGAAAAGCCCGTGAACTGGAGCAAAGGGGAGGAGTCCAATACGTGTGAAGGACTACACGTGGGACGTTGGCGCAAAAACTCTGCAGTGTGCGATGGATCAGCAACAGGTCGCCATGTTTGGACACTAATTTTGTTGGTCTATGTACACTGTTAAACTATACATAGGAGTGACTAAGAACGTGATAAAGTGTGCACTAGATCAAAACCAGTGCAAACCCAAACTATATAAAGAATTAATGAATCATATAATTATACATAAACCAAAAACATTACAGTGATAATGTGATAAATATTAGTTGTGACAACTAAAATATTTAAAAGTGAATCCAAAAGGAACGTTCATCAGCTTGAAAGTGAAGTGAAGATCAGTCCAAAAAGATAAAGAGTGTTCATTTAGGATAAAACTTGTATTTCAAATAAGGAATGCTTGTGAGAACCGCCACCAAGAGTGAGTTGAAGGAGGCTTACCGGAAATCTCAGACTAGGAAAGGCATACGCCTACCGAGTCGAGAAAAGCTTTGGGGGTTAACAAACCCAATGTAGATCATCTGGAGTCTGAGGGACTTTGTTATTCCACTTCAATCAAACAGGACATCTAGTATGTTGATCTCATATTCGTAGGTGTATACAAAGGCTTGATATCCATATTGGTACGTATGAAAGTGAAAAATGTTTTATTGTTACTCCTCTTTTTATATTTTTATATTAAAACATTTCCATACGGTATCACGCTATGTGAGTTTGTTTTTCACTTTCATACGTACCAATATGGATATCAAGCCTTTGTATACACCTACGAATATGAGATCAACATACTAGATGTCCTGTTTGATTGAAGTGGAATAACAAAGTCCCTCAGACTCCAGATTATCTACATTGGGTTTGTTAACTCCCAAAGCTTTTCTCGTCTCGGTAGGCGTATGCCTTTTCTAGTCTGAGATTTCCGGTAAGCCTCCTTCAACTCACTCTTGGTGGCGGTTCTCACAAGCATTCCTTATTTGAAATACAAGTTTTATCCTAAATGAACACTCTTTATCTTTTTGGACTGATCTTCACTGCACTTTCAAGCTGATGAACGTTCCTTTTGGATTCACTTTTAAATATTTTAGTTGTCACAACTAATATTTATCACATTATCACTGTAATGTTTTTGGTTTATGTATAATTATATGATTCATTCATTCTTTATATAGTTTGGGTTTGCACTGGTTTTGATCTAGTGCACACTTTATCACGTTCTTAGTCACTCCTATGTATAGTTTAACAGTGTACATAGACCAACAAAATTAGCGCTACACTTACACCCACATTTTCTTATTGCTTTGTCTACAGCAGTGTTGGCGGCTGTTTTTGTTCTTTTTGTTTTAATACTTATCTCAGCGCAGTATATCCTCCCCATTTTTTGCCATGTTTGGACACACCTCGTGGATTCCAGTTCATCCTTCCACCACGACTTTGACCGCTGCTGCTCCAGTAACGGATACGGGGATCCGACTAGAGCCAAGGGGTCGATTCGCCCTGTATTCGTGCATGGACGTTGAGGCCCTGGGTGTGATTTGTCCCGGGTGTTCGGGACTGGTGTGCCAGTTGAAGCCGTTCGGACGCTGTGAGGCCTGTGGGGAGTTCCTGTTCGAAGTGGATCCGACAGTCGAGAGGCCGAGGACTATTTACCCTGGCCGGGCTTCAGGCAACACCACTCAAAGAGGAGGAATCACTGCTGTGAGAGTCACCCCTGCGCACACTGCAACGACCGCGGAGGAGGTCGTAAAACCCCAACGGGAGAAATCCGAGGATGCTGACTCGGTCACCACTGTCTCGCAGCGTCCACCACCAAAGAGGAAGACCGGCATGGTAGCCCCGACCAGCGGTTGTGGTGGACCATCTCGCCCACTTACGCCCAGCCCGGATGAATCCGTCGACAAGAGTTCCGGACGTCCCGCTTCAAGTAAAGGGCGCGGTAAGCCAGGCGGAGAGACTTGGTGTGTGGGCGGAGGTGTCGGGAAGTCATGGCCTAGCGAATCCGCGGGAGGTGGTGACTCCGTTTCTACAACCGGCTACATACCCGCGGAGGAGTGTGACACCTCCGACCTGGAGTCGCTCTCGGACATGGGAGACGACGTGGCAATAGACGATTTGTTTGCCGAGAAGGGCTGGGACAAAGTACCGCTTGCTTCATCCCGCAGGATCAGAGATCCACCCATGTCAACAGTAGTGATGAGCCGAACACCCCCGGGTTCGGTTCGCACCAGAACCCGCGAACGGACCGAAAGTTCGCACGAACATTAGAACCCTATTAAATACAATGGATGCGAACGTTCGGATTCTAAAGTGCTAATTATAACGACTATTATCCATGTTATTGTCCGAAACAGAGTTTGGGAACCCGGGTTCTGCACCAGGGGACATGTATCAATGCAAAAAGAAGTTTTAAAAACGGACGTTTTCCGGGAGCAGTCATTTTAATGATGCATAAAGTGAAAAAAAAAAAGTCAAATATTCCTTTAAATATTGTACCTGGGGGGTGTCTAAAGTATGCCTGTGAAGTGCCACGTGTTTCCCGTGTTTAGAACTGTCCCTGCACAAAATAACATTTCTAAAGGAAAAAAAGCCATTTAAAACTGCTTGCGGCCTTAATGCAATGTCTGGTCCCGGTAATATGGATGAAAATCTTTAGGAAAAATGGCATAGCTACCCCATCACCCCCCCCCCCTACCCCAGCCCATTACCAGCCCCTTTGGGTCTTGTATGGATATTAAGGGGAACCCCGCACACAAAATAAAAAAGGACCCATATACTCTGAACAGCCGTATACAGGCGGTGCATACAAGACAGGGACTGTAGGTTTGTTCTTATGTAGAATCTGTTTGTAATTTTGAACAGCTGCATTGTTTAAGTGTAGCTCCATGCCAAATTCCTTTTTTTTAGCTTTTTGGAAAACATAGGGAACGGTTATCACCCCTGTCACATTTTTTTTGCTGTCTGTGCCCCTGTTCAGAACATTTCATCTCACTTTGCGTCCCAATGACAACTGTTTTTGAAATGTGGTGTTTTTATTGAAACAAGGATTGGTGATAAAGCATCAGTAGAGAGGAGACACCTTTCTCCCATATTAATTCTTACAGGAGAGAATTTTCCTTCCAAGGGGTAGATTTCCTCTCACTTCCTGTTGTCTTCTTCCGTTTGCAAGTAGTAGTCGTTTGTAAGTTGGATGTTTGAAAGTAGGGACCTGCCGTATATACTCTGCAGAAATTGGCCCCTTAGGTGTTGGTGTTGGCACAACACTGAAAGCACTCACAGTTATTCTTGGTGGGTGCTGGAACGCCCTGCTGTCAACTATTATATCAGGAATTGTAATAACATATAATTGTTGATCAGTGGTAGTAAAAATTGGGCCTTTGATGGTGGTGCTGGTGCCACAACACTGTAAGGCCTGACAGTTACTCTTGGTGGGCGCAGCAATGGGCCCTGCTGTGAATTATTAGATCAATAATTATAATTGCATGCCCCTGTTGAATAGGGGCTGAAAAATTGGGCCTTTGGTGGTGGTGGTGGTGGTGGTGGTGATGGTGGTGCTGGTGCCACAACACTGTAAGGCCTGACAGTTACTCTTGGTGGGCGCAGCAATGGGCCCTGCTGTGAATTATTAGATCAATAATTATAATTGCATGCCCCTGTTGAATAGGGGCTGAAAAATTGGGCCTTTGGTGGTGGTGGTGGTGGTGGTGGTGATGGTGGTGCTGGTGCCACAACACTGTAAGGCCTGACAGTTACTCTTGGTGGGCGCAGCAATGGGCCCTGCTGTGAATTATTCGATCAATAATTATAATTGCATGCCCCTGTTGAACAGGGGCTGAAAAATTGGGCCTTTGGTGGTGGTGGTGGTGGTGATGATGGTGGTGCTGGTGCCACAACACTGTAAGGCCTGACAGTTACTCTTGGTGGGCGCAGCAATGGGCCCTGCTGTGAATTATTAGATCAATAATTATAATTGCATGCCCCTGTTGAATAGGGGCTGAAAAATTGGGCCTTTGGTGGTGGTGGTGGTGGTGGTGATGGTGGTGCTGGTGCCACAACACTGTAAGGCCTGACAGTTACTCTTGGTGGGCGCAGCAATGGGCCCTGCTGTGAATTATTCGATCAATAATTATAATTGCATGCCCCTGTTGAACAGGGGCTGAAAAATTAGGCCTTTGGTGGTGGTGGTGGTGGTGATGGTGGTGCTGGTGCCACAACACTGTAAGGCCTGACAGTTACTCTTGGTGGGCGCAGCAATGGGCCCTGCTGTGAATTATTAGATCAATAATTATAATTGCATGCCCCTGTTGAACAGGGGCTGAAAAATTGGGCCTTAGGCACTGGTGGCACAACACTGCAACCCCTCACAGATACTGTACTTGGAGCACAGCAATGAGGCCTGTTGCAAAGTATTGCATCAAAAATTTTAATTACACGCCCCTGTTAAACAGGGGCTGAAAAATTGGGCCTTAGCCACTGGTGGCGTCACCCATAAACCAAAATGATCTTCCAAGCTATCATCATTAATCGTATCATTGAGGAGGAGGAGGAGGATAGCCAGTCAACATAACAGCACAGGCACTCAGCATCAGCATCAGTCTTGAAGGGATGTGACATTTTAAAATCAATTAGTCTGTTATATCAGCATCAGGTGTGTGGTAGCTGGTGGTGATCCAAGACTGGTTCATCTTGATGAAAGTCAGTCGATCAACCGAGTCGGTGGACAGGCGCACCCTGTGATCCGTGACAAATCCTCCAGCAGCACTGAATGTGCGTTCTGAAAGAACGCTGGATGCAGGACAGGCCAGTAGCTCAATTGCACACTGTGCAAGCTCTGGCCAGTGATCCATCCTCAAGACCCAGTAAGCCAGAGGATTTTCGGTGGGGAAGGTGTCCAAGTCTGACCTTGCCCCTAGGTATTCCTGGACCATGTATATCAGACGCTGGCGATGGTTGCTGGAACCGATCATACTTTGGGGCTGCGGACTAAAGAATTGTCTGAACGCATCGGTCAGACGGCCACCTTCCCCACCGCTCCTTCTTTGACTGCCCGAAGCCTCAGCAACTCGTTGTCCAGGACCAGGAGTTTGTAACCTCCCAGTCTCTGGGAACGCGTTGCACAGACCTTTCTGCAAGGCCTCCCGGAGTTGTCTCATCCTCTGCTCCCTCTGCGACGGTAAGATAAGGTCCGCAACCTTACCCTTGTACCATGGATCAAGGAGAGTGGCCAGCCAGTAATGGTCCCTCTCCTTGATCCGAAGAATACGAGGATCCTTCCGCAGACTTTGCAGGATCAGGGAGGCCATGCAGCGTAGGTTAGCTGAGGCATTCAGTCCGGAGTCCTCTGGGTCACTAAGGACGACATGATCCGCAGCCACCTCCTCCCAGCCACGTACAAGTCCACTGGTTTCTTGGGACTGTAAATCATCCCTAAACGACTGCTGCTGATGATGCTGAGTGCCAGCCTCCACCTCCATGCTGACACAATCCTCCTCCTCCTCCTCCTCCTCCTCTTCCTGTGCGATGGGTGGGACAGAAGGAACACTGTCTGGGTAAAGGGGGCCTTGAGAGGCAAGGAAGTCCTCCTCTTCCTGCCTCTGTTCTGCCTCAAGTGCCCTGTCCATTATTCCATGCAGCGTGTGCTCCAACAGGTGGACAAGAGGTACAGTGTCACTGATACATGCACTGTCACTGCTCACCATCCTCGTGGCCTCCTCAAATGGTGCCAGGACAGTGCATGCATCCCTGATCATGCCCCACTGGCGTGGTGAAAAAAACCCGAGCTCCCCTGACCCTGTCCTGGTGCCGTAGTCGCACAGGTACTCATTGATGGCCCTCTGCTGCGTGTGCAGCCGCTGCAGCATGGCCAACGTTGAGTTCCACCTGGTGGGCATGTCACATATAAGGCGGTTCTTGGGCAGGTTCAACTCCTTTTGCAGCTCAGCCAGGCGAGCACTGGCATTATAAGATCTGCGGAAATGCACACAGACTTTCCTGGCCTGCCTCAGGACATCCTGTAAGCCCGGGTACCTGCCCAAGAACCGCTGCACCACCAGGTTAAGGACGTGAGCCATACAGGGCACATGGGTCAGTTGTCCCTGTCGGAGGGCGGAGAGGAGGTTGGTGCCATTGTCGCAAACCACCATTCCTGGCTTAAGCTGGCGTGGCGTCAACCACCTCTCGGCCTGCCCCTGCAGAGCAGACAGGACCTCTGCCCCAGTGTGGCTCCTGTCCCCCAAACACACCAGCGCAAGCACGGCATGGCATCTTTTTGCCTGCGTACTTGCGTAGCCCCTTGAACACCTACGGAGCACCGCTGGTTCCGAGGACAAACCACAGGAAGAGGCCATGGAGGAAGAAGAAGAGGAGGGGGTGGAGGAGAGAGGTGTGTCACAACCAGTAGTAGCATTTTGGAGGCGTGGCGGTGGAACAACCTCCAACACTACTGCACCTTGTCCTGCATCCTTCCCAGCTGCCAAAAGAGTGACCCAATGGGCCGTGAAAGAAAGGTAACGTCCCTGTCCATGCCTGCTGGACCATGAGTCAGCGGTAATATGCACCTTACCGCTGACCGCCCTGTCCAGCGAGGCCAAGACATTGCCTTCCACATGCCTGTAGAGAGCCGGAATCGCCTTCCGTGCGAAAAAGTGGCGTTTGGGAACCTGCCACTGAGGAACCGCACATTGCACAAACTCACGGAAGGGGGCCGAGTCTACCAACTGAAAAGGCAGCAGTTGAAGCGCTAGCAATTTAGCCAAGCTAGCATTCAACCGCTGGGCATGTGGATGGCTGGGAGTGAACTTCTTTCGACGGTCCAGCAGCTGGGGCAGGGAAATTTGCCTGCTAGAATCGGACGTTGGTGTACTGCTAGCAGAGTGCCCGCAAGTACTTGGCTGTGACACACCTAATTCTACACCTTCATTCCTCTCAGAGCAGGTTTCAGAGAGGAGTGAAGGTATAGTGGGGTTGGAGATCCCAGCTGATGCGGTGCAAGAAGAGGTCAGCTTTGTTCTTTGGTGTGGGTCTTTAAGGTAGGCTTGCCAACGAGCTGCATGGCAGGTCAACATATGTCTGATCAAGCATGTGGTGCCCAAGCGGCTGATGTTTTGGCCACGCGATATACGCTTGAGACATATGTTGCAAACAGCAGCTGTGCGATCTGATGCACTCGCCTCAAAAAAGGCCCACACCAAAGAACTTTTTGAATGACGGGCAGAGGCAGCGCCCTGCACAGGCGGAGCTCTGCGGTGTGATTCCGTCGGTGTGCTGCCCATACGCTGGCCACTCAAGGGCATCCTGCCTTGTTGGAGATGTGCCTCCTCCTCATCCTCCTCCTCCTCCTCTCTCCTATTAGGCACCCACGTGGAGTCAGTGACCTCATCATCCCCTCCCTCCTCATCACTGGAGCCAATCTGGCAGTATGCTGCAGCTGCTGGAGCATGACTGCCAGATTGGTGTCCTTCTTGAGCATCCCCTCTCTCTGCTCTCACGCTACTGCCTTCCTCTAGCTGGGTATCATCATCAGATCCTTCGAAACGCTGGGCATCCTCCTGGAGCATGTACCCAACACTGTGCTCAAACAGTTTGGGGGACTCCTCAGGAGGAGGACATGGTGGGTCTAGGGAAGGATTGACTAATGAAGATAATGATACCAGAGAAGAGGACGCTTTGGCAGCTGCTTTGCCAGTACCCTGAGCCTGGGTGAGAGAGGATGAGGAGGATGAGGTGGGCTTGGTCATCCACTCTACCAAGTCTTCGGCATGATGTGGCTCAACATGTCCAGCTGCCGAAAAGAAGGACAAGCGTGTCCCATGGCCATGTGCTGATGACAATGCACCGCGTCCACGACCAGCACTGTTGCCCCCAGACACAGAGCCTGCTTGCCCTCTTTTTTTGCCTCCTGACTGTCTGCCTCTCCTTGTTTGCCTTCCAGACATTTTAATGGATGGCCTGCAGGGAGATGGGAAAAAGAGCAATAAGGGCTACCTTCAGGTGTATACTGTGCAGGAGGCTTAGCAACAATGACACTGACACTGTCCCCTGCCTATCCTTCTCTGTCCCTAAACTCAAGGATTTCAAATATGGTTCAGCAAAATTGGTTTAGAACAGAATAGCACACTGTCAGTTTCACTCACTGTACCTCTCTGTCCCTAAACTCAAGGATTTCAAATATGGTTCAGCAAAATTGGTTTAGAACAGAATAGCACACTGACACTTTCCCTCACTGTCCTACTCTGTCCCTCCCTACAAACAAGATTTAGCACAGAATAGCACACTGATAGTTTCCACGAGTGTCCTTCTCTGTCCCTAAACTCAAGGATTTCAAATATGGAACAGCAAAATTGGTTTAGAACAGAATAGCACACTGACACTTTCCCTCACTGTCCTACTCTGTCCCTCCCTACAAACAAGATTTAGCACAGAATAACACACTGACAGTTTCCACGAGTGTCCTTCTCTGTCCCTAAACTCAAGGATTGAAAATATGGTTCAGCAAAATTGGTTTAGAACAGAATAGCACACTGACACTTTCCCTCACTGTCCTACTCTGTCCCTCCCTACAAACAAGATTTAGCACAGAATAGCACACTGATAGTTTCCACGAGTGTCCTTCTCTGTCCCTAAACTCAAGGATTTCAAATATGGAACAGCAAAATTGGTTTAGAACAGAATAGCACACTGACACTTTCCCTCACTGTCCTACTCTGTCCCTCCCTACAAACAAGATTTAGCACAGAATAGCACACTGATAGTTTCCACGAGTGTCCTTCTCTGTCCCTAAACTCAAGGATTGAAAATATGGTTCAGCAAAATTGGTTTAGAACAGAATAGCACACTGACACTTTCCCTCACTGTCCTACTCTGTCCCTCCCTACAAACAAGATTTAGCACAGAATAGCACACTGATAGTTTCCACGAGTGTCCTTCTCTGTCCCTAAACTCAAGGATTTCAAATATGGAACAGCAAAATTGGTTTAGAACAGAATAGCGCACTGACACTTTCCCTCACTGTCCTACTCTGTCCCTCCCTACAAACAAGATTTAGCACAGAATAGCACACTGATAGTTTCCACGAGTGTCCTTCTCTGTCCCTAAAGTCAAGGATTTCAAATATGGAACAGCAAAATTGGTTTAGAACAGAATAGCACACTGACACTTTCCCTCACTGTCCTACTCTGTCCCTCCCTACAAACAAGATTTAGCACAGAATAGCACACTGATAGTTTCCACGAGTGTCCTTCTCTGTCCCTAAACTCAAGGATTTCAAATATGGAACAGCAAAATTGGTTTAGAACAGAATAGCACACTGACACTTTCCCTCACTGTCCTACTCTGTCCCTCCCTACAAACAAGATTTAGCACAGAATAGCACACTGATAGTTTCCACGAGTGTCCTTCTCTGTCCCTAAACTCAAGGATTTCAAATATGGAACAGCAAAATTGGTTTAGAACAGAATAGCACACTGTCAGTTTCACTCACTGTACCTCTCTGTCCCTAAACTCAAGGATTTCAAATATGGTTCAGCAAAATTGGTTTAGAACAGAATAGCACACTGACACTTTCCCTCACTGTCCTACTCTGTCCCTCCCTACAAACAAGATTTAGCACAGAATAGCACACTGATAGTTTCCACGAGTGTCCTTCTCTGTCCCTAAACTCAAGGATTTCAAATATGGAACAGCAAAATTGGTTTAGAACAGAATAGCACACTGACACTTTCCCTCACTGTCCTACTCTGTCCCTCCCTACAAACAAGATTTAGCACAGAATAGCACACTGATAGTTTCCACGAGTGTCCTTCTCTGTCCCTAAACTCAAGGATTTCAAATATGGTTCAGCAAGATTGGTTTAGAACAGAATAGCACACTGTCAGTTTCACTCACTGTCCTACTCTGTCCCTACAAACAAGATTTAGCACAGAATAGCACACTGACACTTTCCCTCACTGTACCTCTCTGTCCCTAAACTCAAGGATTGAAAATATGGTTCAGCAAGATTGGTTTAGAACAGAATAGCACACTGACACTTTCCCTCACTGTACCTCTCTGTCCCTACAAACAAGGATTAGCACAGAATAGCACACTGACACTTTCCCTCACTGTACCTCTCTGTCCCTACAAACAAGGTTTAGCACAGAATAACACACTGACACTCTCCCTACCTATCCTTATTTGTCCCTAAACACAAGGAATCCAGGATTAGTAAAGGAAGAAAAATGACACTGTCCCTGCCTATGCTTCTCTTTCCCTGCTCCGGAACACACTACACAAGGCCGCCGCGCTGGTGGCCTTTTATAGTGTGGGGCGTGTACTAAACCCCCTCAGCAATAATTGGCCACAGGCATCCTGCCTGTGGCCAATCATTGCTCTCCTCGCTGCCGGCGCTGTGATTGGCCAAGCATGCGGGGTCACAGTGCATGCTTGGCCAATCACAGCGCCTGGATGACACTGCGATGGCGTAGTGCATTGTGGGCCGTTCGCGTCACTCGAATTTGGCGCGAACGGCCCAAATCGTTCGATCTTCGTCGAACGATCGAACAGCCGATGTTCGAGTCGAACGTATGTTCGACTCGAACACGAAGCTCATCCCTAGTCAACAGGGGAAAGCACACCCCAGGTAGAGGCATCAGCGCCTGAAGAGAGGTCCCGTCTCCAGTCTGCTGCTACATCCCCGGTGCCATCTGTACCGAAGGCCGGGGAAAAGAGACTATTGCTGCGGGCCCCTATGCCCCGATCAGATGTGATAAAGGTCCCTCGCCACCCGGACTCGATAGTGTTGCCTGGCGAAGGGGACAAAGCTACCATGCCTCCTCTGGCAAGACTACAGCGCCTATTTGGGCAGAAGAATGCTGCGGAGTACGGATGGGAGTATCCATACTTATCGAAGGACTTACTCTATGAGGTGGAAGTGTGCCGGGAACGCTGGTACAATGACTTTGTGTGGACTCACATTCAGGTTCCTCACGCCCGCAGGTACTTGGCATGCTCTCCGAAGGCCTCCCAGAGATTCAAAGACTGCAAGGCAGAATGGATGTTGGGACGACACATCCATGCGGATAAAGTTTTGATCCGAAGAAAGGAAGGAGAAGATGTGGAGTATCATCTGGAAACCATGGATCAGCACTTGAAGCCACTTGTTTTGCCGCATCCTTGTTTTTACTTGTAGGAGGGAGAAAGACTCCAGGTTTTTTTTCCCAAACTGCTGAACTTTCTGGAGCCCGTTGTTTGTGCCTGAAAGAAGGGAAGAACTGTTGCTGTTTGTTCTTCACTTCCCAGCAAGAGAATACTGACTCTGGGGTAGATAGGGCCGAAAGAAAAGAGGAAAGTTCCACGGGTGCAGTTACCGCGATGCTGTCACCAGGTGGCAGTGTTGCGCAACGTTTAAACACTTATCATACACTCACTCTGGAGAAAAGGGATTTCTTCTTGGAGAAGTTTCTTTTCCACTACACGAATACAGGTGTCAGGGTTATAGGTGTTAACCCTCTTTTTCTTTTCCCTCTGCAGGAGAACATCCCGTCAAGTCCACTGAGAATGGGGTGGGTCTTAGTCAGGATGGGTGGGAAAAGTTAAATGTGATTCTTAGTCATGTGTTGAAATAGTTGTTTCTTGTTTGTCTTATTTCCCATTTCTTTACAGGGCCCAGACACAATGTTTTAGTAGGATAGTTTTTCAAAGTTTTTTATATTTTTATATATCTAATTGTTAGTCTGTTTCTGGACTGGATCATGTCAGCTGTTTAGGGCATGGTTTTCTCCAGACACTGGGGACCAGTGTCAAAGGACTGAGGGGAGAGTGTAGCGGGTATGTACTTTCCCGGGTGTAATTTTGAATTTGGCAGAGACATCAGTGATGTGTAATTCCCTGCAGCCCAGTGGGTGGCGCTGTCGCCCTGGGCTGGGGTTGAATCATTGCTGTGTGCTGTGCCTCCTTTTTGTCCTCCCTCGGCAGCGGTATGGTGGGGCGGGGAACCTGTCGTGCTTGCTGGGAGAGGGTATAAAGGGGGCCGGCCATCTTTGTCAGGAGGAACGTCCCAGGCACCTTCAGCTTGCGGACGGTGGGTGTCGCTCCTCTGGGTGGCTTAGGCCTAGAGGACAGCGGAGGTCGAGTTCCATCCCAGGCACCTTTAGCCTGGGGTGAGATACTTGGATGGAGGTCCGGAGCTCAGTGCCCAACACTGAGTTCCACGAGGGAAGGAGATCCTAGGGTACCCAGGGATCGGGTACCCGAACCTGGAAGGCGCAATGGACCGGGGGAAGCTCCTCATTTGAAGACCCGGTGCAGCATATTGCCGGTGACGAGTGAGTCTCTCGACGGAGACCGCCTGGAAGTAAATTTACCCTCGTGCGGAGACCGGGATACACTTCTAGGAAGGGAAGTGTCAACTCACATTGTGTCTGGGCCTGTTCGCATCCACACCTCCATTTCTGTTCTGTTCTATCAAGGGAGTTCAACTGTTTGTGTTCAGACAAGGAGAATAAAGGAGTGTTGAACTTTAATGGTGTAGAGCTCATTTTCTAACGGACATGGTTCGCGGTGACTCTTGGAGGGAGGATCCAGGTACACAGCACTGACCCAAAGGTAATACAGAACTGTTGCTTATACCACACTAACATCTGTGGTGGAAGCCAGGCGTAGTGTCCCCGCTCCCTCCCCTCTAAGATACCCCTAGACAAGAGAAAGACGAGAGAGAAAGAGGGGAGTGTGAGGAGTGCCGCTACATATATATATATATATATATATATATATTTTAAGATATCGAGATGATTCAGCTCAAGTGGTGTATAGGATTTGATGAAACACGTGTAGCACTGATCCCCGAAGGACCTGCTGATTAATTTTGGGTCATGCAAACTACCTCCATGGCTTCCGTTGTCAGGTTAAAGAGTTTTTAGAAAAGTCAATGTCCACACAGATGTAAAACCTCAATGGTCAGGCTTTATTTTCTTTTGCTGTAGAACTTGAGAGAAAGTGAGAAACGAGAGAAGTAGGGGAAGGTTCAGGCACGCGGGAGATGCAAACAGTCAGTATATTCACCAGTCGAGCCTGAGTGGGTATTGCTCACCCGGATAGTCCCCTCTCACGGTCCTAGCAACCGGAATGATGCAAACTGCTATAGATGAACGAAGGTCTCTGTCACAGACCTGATGAACTTTAGACTGCGTCCGGGAATCCTCTGCCACAGGATCTTAAAAGTCCCGAACCTCCTGCCGAGCAATGATAGAACCTTTAAGCTGGACCGGCGTATTACAGGGCTTTAGTATAGTGGATCCCTCCTTGAGTGAGTTGCCAGGCCTCTCCCGAGACATTGACGTCTTGCCAGTCTCCTCCGGGGCAGGTCCTCCCCCAGCTCCCCTCCTCAAGAGCTTCCTTCCCACGGATGGACAGCTTGGGATACCTTCAGAAGTGTAGGCCCAAATCAGCAAACCCGGGCCTACCGAGCAGAGATGTAGCCTTGGGCTGAAGGTGCCCGGGGCTAGAACACACAAACGCACCCCTTGCCATGAGGTCCACGAGGCGCACCAGGAACTCCCTACACCATGGCGTCTGCCCCTTATGTACCCCTCCCCAGCATGCACAGCAGGCCAACCATGCCCACTCTACGGCTGCCGAGAAAGGACACCCAATATGCTGTGATACACCCGTATTCCAACATGGGCCAGCGGTGGCAGTGCCACCTACGGGCGAACAGGGAAAATAACTGCCAGGCAGTATCACAACTAGAGCAGAAGCAAGAATTTAGAGCAATCAGCAAGTCTGAGCCCAACTATTGGCTCAGACTATCCCCTAAATTTAAACATGGCGTCCCAACCATTTGGGCCGGCACTACACACGTGTCAGTCCAGACTGCATTTTCAAGGGCATGGCAGCCCACTTTTATTTAAAGCAAGCAAAAAGTTCAAATCAAACAGAAATTTCTCTCGCAGGGGGTTCCACCATGATTGCATCATGGTTATTCAGCCTCCTGACTTACTTACTGATGACACAGCTGCTTCAGGCATCACACCTAGGCCATAGGTCTGTTCCTCTGACATGGGTCAAGCTCTCTCTTAGCTTACCCGGGGTTCAAACTGCCACCTGCAGTCTCTCTTCTAAAGAACATGGGTGTTGTCCTGACACTCATACACAGACTCATGTCTGTAGGGCAGAGTCCTCCTGAGTCCTCAGTGAGATTTCCTGTCTGAGATTTCCTGTCTCCTTGGGTGGAGCTGTCTCCAAGTGGGAGCCCTCAGCTCTATCCCTGGGATGTTTATGAACCCAGCCCACAAGTGTGTGTAGCGGGGTCCCTAAATTTAACCCCGCTATACCTAAATTTAGGGGTGACCAGAGCAATAGTTGGCTCGGGTCTCTTAATTATTTGGACTCTGCCTTACTGCTGTGTCACCTGGCATGCAGTTCCCCTTTGGGCGTATAGGTGGTGCTGTCACCTATACCCTGGGTTGAACCACAGGTGATGGAGTAGGTATTGGATGTCCTCTCTCGGCTGCCGTTGGTGGGCGGTTCTGGCCTGCCGTGCATGCCGGGAGAGGATATATAAGGGGCAGATGCCATTACACGGGAAGCCAATTCCCGGGGCCCATGCCCGGAAGCCAGTTCCTGGGGCCCATGACCGGAAGCCAATTCCCGGGGGATCAACTGCCCGGAGAGAGCTACCCCTCAGAGGGGGGTGCGCCCCATCTTGATCGAGGAGTCTTCCTTCAGCCCGAGGCTACAGAGTTCCAGGTAGGCCCAGTACCTTTAGCTGGGTCTACAACCGAAGAGGAGTCCCAGGGAACGTGAGGGTAAACGCTCTGACACAGAGGAAACCAGGGGAGAATCGATCCCATAACAAAAGGGTGAGTAATAAAGTATTGCTGACTCAGGAAAGGCCTGGTGACCTGTCGGAGGGAAGGATTCCTCACTTCGCAGACTGCCTCTGCGGAGTGTTGAAAGTTCAGGAGGGATCTCCTTGACTTGGTCCTTGGAGGGGACTGAGTCATTGTTCCAGCATCACGCCGGCTGCTAGTGCTATCGAGTGACTATCCGGGTGAGCTGTACCCACTCAGGACCGAGTGGCAACGAAGCCAAGAGTGTGCCTGAATCCACTTCTATCTGCTAACCTTTTCTCACTTCAAATCTCTGGTTCCTTAAAGCAAGATAAAATAAACTCACGTTGAAGTTGATATGTTGTGTGGACATTGACCTAATTTGGGAAAGATAAAGACTCGCCTCTATATACATAGAGGGGAGAACCAGAAGAAGGGAGCAACTCGCTGCGGGACCCAAGTATTTAACACCGCCTGACCTTTATAATCTAGAGGACACGGGCATGTGGCATGGTGTGTCTTATCCCCCTGCTTGAGAAGGTAAGAGGGGGAAAAGGATCCGTGTGCTACATGTGCAATCAGCATCATGCCTGTCTTTGTAAAAACCAGGCTGAAATTGCTAATATACACAGTGAAATGGGGTCGCCTCTCCACAATATGCAGTGGATAAAAAAAGTCTACACACCCCTGTTAAAATGTCACGTTTCTATGATGTCAAAAATGAGACGAAGATAAATTATTTCAGAACTTTTTATAGGTCACTTTTAATGTGACCTATAAACTGTACAACTCAGTTGAAGAACAAACTGAAATCTTTTAGGGGGGGGGGGGGGGGGGATAAAAATATAAAACTAAAATAATGTAGTTGCATAAGTGTGCACACCCTCTTATAACTGAGGATGTAGCTGTGTTCAGAATTAAGCAATCACATTCAAACTCATGTTAAATAGGGGTCAGTACACACCTGACATCATTTAAAGTGCCTCTGATTACCCCCAAATAAAGTTTAGCTGTTCTAGTAGGTTTTTCTTGACATTTTCTTAGTTGCATCCTACAGCAAAAGCCATGGTCCACAGAGAGCTTCCAAAGCATCAGAGGGATCTCATTGTTAAAAAGTATCAGCCAGGAGAAGTGTACAAATGAATTTCCAAGGCATTAGATATACCATGGAACACAGTGAAGACAGTCATCATCAAGTAGAGAAAATATGGCACAACTGTGACATTACTAAGAACTGGACATCCCTCCAAAATTGATGAAAAGATGAGAAGAAAACTGGTCAGGGAAGCTGCCAAGAGGCCTACAGCAACATTAAAGGAGCTGCAGGAATATCTGGCAAGTACTGGCTGTGTGGTACATGTGACAACAATCTCCCGTATTCTTCATATGTCTGGGCTATGGGGTAGTGTAAGGGTATGTACTTACCGAGGCCGAGATGCCGAGAGTGGTTCACCTTTGCGACTTGACGCACTCCACCCACTGGAGTTGAGACAGGGAGTGGATGGCGAGAAGCGGCACCGGCTACCGGCAGGTGGTGGGTACTTGTAGACGGTCCGGTAGTGCTGAGTAGACTGAAGAAACAGGCTTCAAGCAGGAACTAGCCGGATTGGTAAAGTTCAACAGCAGGAGATAATGGAAGCCGGTGCAGGTTGAGTCCGGGTTGCAATTGCAAGGTAACAGTCCCGGCTGGGGGTCTAGCACATGTGACAGCAGGAAGGTGAAGTCACCTGGTTGCATCCAGGGGGGTAGATATATTTCTCCCAGATTCAGGCTTTATGCCGACTTATACAACTAGGGAGTTGATGAAGCCCAGCTGAGGCTAGTGGGCTCATGAATGACTCATACCTCTAGGGAGAGTGCTGGGCGTCGTGAGGCAGGGAGTTGATGAGACCAGCTGAAGCTTGTCAGCTCATTTAGGCCTCTATAAGAACTCCCAGATTCATTAGGTGTTAGCTCATGCCTGGAACCAGACCTGTGTGGACTGTCTAGGGAGAGTGAACCCCTGTGCGGTGAGGCAAAGCCTGTGTGGCTATTTGTTTGGACTTTTACTAAACCAGGGACTTAGGGACTAGGACAGCACCAGGCTGATCCCAGTTGTTAGTTTAGGAAACCTGCATGTTTAGTCAGAGGTCAAACTGACCAGGATTTATTTTGTTTATGTTTCTTTTTGGCTTTGCTGTGTTTTGTCACTGTACATAGAGAAATAAACCGCACCTTTTGATTTTGAAAACCACAACCTCCGTCTGCTGGCCCTGTTTTTGTGTGGGGAGCCCAACCAGGGGGTCAGACACACCCGCTACCGAGTTAACCCCCTCACAGTTGGTGGAGAACCAGTGGCAGTTTTTTTTAAGCCAGCATGGAGGAGATACTGAAACAGCTGGCTCTAGCAAATGCCAATCAACAGCAGACAAATGCAGGTTTGCAAAGGAGCCTTGCAGCCCAGCAGCAAGCTCATCAACAAGCCCAGCAGCAATCTGAGGCCCGCTTCATAGACCTGTTACAGAAGCAAGAGCAGAGACTACAACAAATGGAAGCAGTAATGCAGCAACGTCCGCAGACCAGTGAGGAAAGCCGTCCCACTAATACCGCGTCCTTTGGGGTGAGTCGTTTATTGACAAAAATGACTGGAGAGGATGATCCAGAGGTATTTTTGACCACATTTGAAAGGACTGCTGAAAGAGAAAAGTGGCCTGAGGAGCAGTGGGCTGGACTGGTGGCTCCTCTGTTAACTGGTGAATCGCAGAAGGCTTACTATGACCTAGAGCCTGACCAAGCAAAAGACTATGTGATGCTAAAAGCTGAAATATTGGCAAGGCTGGGTGTCACCCTGGCTGTCCGGGCTCAGCGTGTGCATAACTGGACTTTCCAGCTTGGAAAACCCCCCAGGTCTCAAATGTATGATCTCATTCACCTGAGCAGGAAGTGGCTACAGCCAGAGACTTTGTCCGCACCAGAGATTGTGGAACGTGTTGTAATGGATCGGTTTTTGAGAGCTCTTCCTACTGCCATCCAAAAGTGGGTAAGCCATGGAGACCCAGAGACGGCCGGTGGTCTTGTGGATCGTGTAGAGAAATACTTGGCTACAGAGAACCTGACGGCCTCTTCCAGAGACTCTCGGACTTTCCACCCTAAGTCCAGACCATCCCCAGGGGCGGATAAGAGGATTCCAAGGGGTGAGGGTGGAGAGAGTGAGAGGGTGGGAGCTCTACCCAAAGTTTGGCGAGAACAGCCTGGGAAGTCAGGGGCTCAAGAGGCAGCCAAATGGATTGTTTGCTACCGCTGCCGGCAAGCGGGACATATTGCAGCAAATTGCCCGGTTGTGGAGGAACCCATGCAATGTGACTTTCTGATGGACAGACGTCAGTCGCTGTGTGCGACAGTCGCATGCACTGCCATTCGGGGAACTGAGAAACATTTATGCAAAATGTGTATTAATGGTAGAAATGTTGTGGTATTACTGGATTCAGGTAGCCTTGTGACCCTGATAAAGGCTGAATTAGTTAAAACAGAGGTCTCTGGGAATAGCAAGGTAGCTGTTATTTGTGTGCATGGGGACACCCGAGAGTATCCAGTGACTACAGTGTGTTTCGAGACCCCCAAAGGTACCCTCTCTCATCCAGTGGGGTTAGTATCTCAATTACCGCATGATGCCATTGTGGGAAGGGATTTTCCGAAGTTCTGGGAACTGTGGGATGATCCTGAGCCCCCCACTGGTGCCCCTATGTACCAGGAATGTGATAGCCAGAACTCCTCTGAGAGTGGTGAGGACTCTCCAGAATTTCCCTTGTCAGTATTGGCAGGGGAGACTCAAGAAACTGGAGAGGAGCCCACCTCCTCAGACGAAAACCTACCGTCTGTGGAGTTTTCTGATCTGGAGGTTCACAGGGAAAATTTTGCCACAGAACAGTTAAAAGACCCCGCCCTAATAAAGGCACGGGAAAACGTAGTGGAAATAGATGGCGAGTTAGTGAACCCAGATAATACCTGCATTTACCCATACTTCAGCGTAGAGAAGGACCTACTGTATCGGGTGGCAAAAAGGGCAGAAGAAACCGTTGAGCAGCTTTTGGTGCCCAAACCTTACAGGAAGTTGGTGTTGGAGTTGGCCCATGGGCACATTCTTGGAGGTCATCTGGGGACAGAGAAAACCCGAGAGAGGGTATTACAGAGATTCTATTGGCCTGGGGTGATGAAGGACATAGAAAATTATTGTTCCTCCTGCCCTGTGTGTCAGAGGTCGGCCCCGATGCCACATTTCCGTAGCCCGCTGGTCCCTCTACCCATCATTGAGGTCCCGTTTGAGAGAATCGCAATGGATTTGGTAGGTCCTATAATCAAGTCCGCTAGGGGGCACCAGTACATATTGGTTATAATGGACTATGCCACCCGTTATCCAGAAGCGATCCCTCTCAGAAATACCTCGGCCAAAACCATAGCCAAAGAGCTATCTCTTGTTTTTAGCCGGGTGGGTATTTGTAAAGAACTGCTTACGGACCAAGGTACACCCTTTATGTCCCGGGTTATGAAAGAGCTGTGTAAATTGCTCAAAGTGACGCAATTGCGTACATCTGTGTATCACCCCCAAACCGATGGGCTGGTTGAAAGATTCAACAAAACCCTAAAACAAATGTTGAAGAAAGTGGTGGATAGAGATGGAAAGGATTGGGACTGTCTACTTCCTTATTTGATGTTTGCTATTAGGGAGGTGCCCCAATCCTCTACGGGATTCTCCCCCTTTGAGTTACTGTATGGGAGACACCCAAGAGGGCTGTTGGATATTGCCAAGGAAACTTGGGAAAGTGAGAGTTCTCCCCACAGGAGTGTGATTGAGCATGTCGCCCTGATGCAAGATCGAATTGCACAGGTAATGCCCATCGTGAAGGAACATTTGGCCCAAGCGCAGTTGGCACAGCAGAGAGTGTACAACCGTGGAGCAAAGACCCGTACCTTTTCCCCGGGGGATAGGATATTGGTACTTGTCCCTACGGTTGAAAGTAAATTCCTTGCCAAATGGCAAGGCCCCTACGAGATAATGGAAAAAGTGAGCGAAGTGAATTACAAGGTCAGACAACCAGGAAGGCGAAAGCCCGAACAGATATATCACGTTAATCTGTTGAAAGCCTGGAGGGATAGAGAGTCCCTAGTCGCAGAAACTTGGTCACCAGCTCAAACTGGTTGCGTGATTCCGGAGGTTGGAATAGCAGCCACCTTGTCACAACCCCAACAACAGGAGGTTAAGGAGTTTGTGCTTCGCAACAAGGAGGTGTTCTCTGAGCTGCCGGGACAAACATCTGGGGTAGAGCATGATATTATTACCCCGCCCGGTGAAAGGGTGAAGTTAAAACCCTATCGGATCCCAGAGGCCCGACGGGAGGCAATACGGGAGGAAGTACAGAAAATGCTGAACTTAGGGGTGATAGAGGAGTCCCAAAGTGATTGGTCTAGTCCCATTGTGTTGGTGCCTAAACCGGATGGGAGCTGGCGATTTTGTAACGATTTTCGTCAGTTGAACAAAGTTACAAAATTTGACACCTACCCCATGCCACGTATAGATGAGTTGATCGACCGGCTGGGAACAGCCCGATACATGACGACTCTTGACCTCACAAAAGGGTATTGGCAAATTCCCCTGGCCAAGTCGGCCAAAGAGAAAACCGCATTTGTAACCCCAGACGGGGCGTTCCAATATAAGAGAATGCCGTTCGGGTTACAGAATGCGCCGGCCACATTCCAGCGGAAAATGGACCAGATACTGAGGCCCCATCGGAAGTATGCTGCGGCTTACCTGGATGACGTAATTGTCCATAGCACAGATTGGGCCTCACATCTGCCAAAAGTGCAAGCAGTCCTAGACTCTATCCGGGAAGCGGGGTTTACGGCTAACCCCAAGAAGTGTACCATTGGGCAGGAGGAGGCCAAATATCTTGGGTACACCATTGGCAGGGGAGTAATAAAACCCCAACTCAACAAAGTCGAGGCCATCCAGAGTTGGCCACGTCCCAACAGCAAGAAGCAGGTACGAGCCTTTCTGGGAATCGCGGGTTATTATCGGCGCTTCATTCCCCACTTTGCTTCTAAGGCTGTGCCCCTAACCAACCTGACGAAAGGGAAAGGGTCGGTCATGATTAAATGGACCCCCGAGGCGGAGGCAGCATTCCAATTCTTGAAACAAGCCTTATGTAGCCAGCCAGTGTTGTACTCACCCGACTTCTCTAAAGACTTTGTCGTACAAAGTGATGCGTCAGATGTGGGGTTAGGAGCAGTATTGTCCCAGGTCTGGAACGGGGAAGAGCACCCAGTCATTTACCTCAGCAGGAAGTTGAAGTCCCATGAGGTAAATTACGCCACGGTTGAAAAGGAGTGTTTAGCGGTGAAGTGGGCTCTAGATTCCCTTCGGTACTATCTGCTAGGTAGGCACTTTGACATGGTTACGGATCACGCTCCGTTAAAGTGGATGGCTCAAAACAAGGAGACAAATAGAAGAGTGAATAGGTGGTTCCTGGCCCTACAGGAATTCAACTTCACAGTAAAGCATCGCCCTGGCGTTCAAATGGGGAATGTGGATGCTTTGTCTCGAGTACATGAATGCCTGATTGCTGGTGTTCCAACCCCAAGGTTAAAACAAGAGGGGGGGGTATGTGACAGCAGGAAGGTAAAGTCACCTGGTTGCATCCAGGGGGGTAGATATATTTCTCCCAGATTCAGGCTTTATGCCGACTTATACAACTAGGGAGTTGATGAAGCCCAGCTGAGGCTAGTGGGCTCATGAATGACTCATACCTCTAGGGAGAGTGCTGGGCGTCGTGAGGCAGGGAGTTGATGAGACCAGCTGAAGCTTGTCAGCTCATTTAGGCCTCTATAAGAACTCCCAGATTCATTAGGTGTTAGCTCATGCCAGGAACCAGACCTGTGTGGACTGTCTAGGGAGAGTGAACCCCTGTGCGGTGAGGCAAAGCCTGTGTGGCTATTTGTTTGGACTTTTACTAAACCAGGGACTTAGGGACTAGGACAGCACCAGGCTGATCCCAGTTGTTAGTTTAGGAAACCTGCATGTTTAGTCAGAGGTCAAACTGACCAGGATTTATTTTGTTTATGTTTCTTTTTGGCTTTGCTGTGTTTTGTCACTGTACATAGAGAAATAAACCGCACCTTTTGATTTTGAAAACCACAACCTCCGTCTGCTGGCCCTGTTTTTGTGTGGGGAGCCCAACCAGGGGGTCACACACACCCGCTACCGAGTTAACCCCCTCACACACAGTAAAAGGTAACAAGTCCAGAGAATACCGGGAACCAGGCAGGAGTTCAAAGGAAACGCGGAAGTCCAAAAGGTACAAGCAGGAGGTCAAGGATTGTAGACAGGCAGCAGATCCGAGTCACAGGCCGAGGGTCAAACACAGGAGAAGGCAGAAGTCCGTATAACAAGCCGAGGGTCAGGTCCAGGAGAGAGATCAGAGGAATCAAGCCAGTCCGGGTCACAAGGAGATTTTCAAGATAGTTTTCCAGAGTCTTGGGTATACAGGAAAGCTGACAAACCAGCAACTTGTCAGTGCAACTAGGTCTCTTTAAATAGGCCCGCCTGGATTCCTATTGGTGCGCCGCCGCGCTTGCGCGCTGCGCGCCGCTGCGTCGGCGCGCGCACCCGAGAACGTAGAAGCGCCGAAGCATCATTCCGCCGCGCGTGCGCATTGGGCGCTGATTGGCGTTGTTGGACGGATTTCCCTGACAGTGCCCCCCTCCTAGGGGCGGACTCCGGACGCCCAGACTAGACATCAACTCGGGATGTTCCTGGTGAAAGACTCTAATTAGGCGGGGAGCATGTAGGTTCCTAGATGGTTCCGAAGAGTTGTTCTCTGGGGGATACCCCTTCCATTTGATTAAATACTGTAACTGCCTGCCTCTTTTCCTGCAGCCCAAGATAGATTCCACCACGTACTCATTTTCACCATCAACCTCCACAGGTGGAGGAGGTGGCTCATCCCTTCCTGGGAAGGAGCTGGAGACTACTGGTTTCAACAGAGACGTGTGGAAGACCGGGTGTATCCTGTAGGAGTCGGGCAGTGCCAATTCAAAGGCCACAGGGTTGATTACTCGCTTGATTTTAAAAGGGCCTATAAATCTTGGTCCCAATTTCCGTGAAGGGATCGGCAATTTGAGGTTGGTGGCGGAGAGCCATACTTCCTCCCCAACTTTGAAGACTGGATTTTCCTTCCTACCCTTGTCGTAGTGTCTCGTGTAAGACTCCTGGGCGTTTTGCATCATTTCCTGGAGTCTCAGAAAATTAGATTGAACAAAGGCTATCCGATCTTGAACAGCAGGAACAGAGCTCTCCGGAATGTCATCAGGGAGGAAGGAAGGATGGAAGCCAAAGTTGGCCCAAAAAGGAGTTTGACTGGTGGCTGAATGCACCGAGTTGTTATATGCAAATTCAGCGTAGGATAATAGGGAGGACCAATCGTTTTGTGAGGCTGAGCAAAAACAACGGAGATATTGTTCTAGGGTTTGATTGGTTCTCTCTGTCTGTCCGTTGCTCTGGGGGTGATATGCCGATGATAGGCAAATCTTGACTTCTAAAGATTTGCAAAGTTCCTTCCAGAATTTCGACGTGAATTGAACGCCTCTGTCAGAGGTGATGCTCTTAGGCACCCCATGGAGCCTGATTATCTCCTGAAAGAAGGCTTTGGCTGTATCTGCAGCAGAGGGGGTACCGATCATGGGCACGAAGTGTGCCATTTTGGAGAGGCGGTCAATTACGACCAGAATCGTGGTAAAACCTCCAGAGGGCGGTAGATCTACAATGAAGTCCATGGACACATCTGCCCACGGACGTTCAGGGATAGGCAAAGGTTTGAGTAGTCCCCAACTCTTGGTTTTGGGTCCCTTACACCGTTGGCAACGGGTACAGGAGGCAACATAGGACTTGCAATCTTGTCTCCAACCAGGCCACCAGAAGGAGCGAGAGATTAGTTCCATGGTTTTTTTGGTTCCAAAGTGACCAGCTAGTTTGTGGTCGTGGAAAGTTTTCAAAATCAGTTGCCTTGTTTCCAGAGGGACGAAGACTTTACCTTGGGACCAGAGCAAGTCATTATGCTTCTCTAGGGAAGAGGTTACTTGGTCAGGACAATGCTTAGAGGCGGCTTTTATGGAGGTTAGTAGATCAGCCTGTGGGATGAGCAGAAAGTTTTGTGCTGATAGGATGGTACTTGGTTCCTCTGCTTGAGGGGTCTCGGGAAACATCCTAGAGAGTGCATCCGCCTTCACGTTCTTGGAACCGGGCCTATAAGAGATATGAAAGTTAAACCTGGTGAAGAAGAGGGCCCATCGGGCTTGTCTGGGTCGAAGACGTTTTGCTGTTCTCAGATATTCTAGATTCTTATGATCCGTGAATATCATGACAGGGTGAGGGGCTCCCTCCAGAAGGTATCGCCATTCTTCCAGGGCGAATTTGATAGCTAATAGTTCCCGGTCTCCGACGTCATAATTACGTTCCGGAGAAGTTAGTTTACGAGAGGCAAAGGCTACTGGATGAAGAAGGGATTTGGGGCCCTGCCGTTGAGAGAGGATGGCCCCAGTGGCTGACTCTGAAGCATCTACTTCCAGAGTAAACGGCAGTAGCGGATCTGGATGCTTCAATACAGGTGCCGATGTGAATGCATTTTTTAGTTTATCGAAGGCATCCTGAGCTTCCGGTGACCAGTGAAAGCGGTAGCCCTGGCGTGTCAGTTGGGTTATAGGTGCCACAATAGAAGAGAAGCCCACAATAAACCTCCTGTAGAAGTTGGCGAAACCTATAAACCGTTGTACCCCTTTCTTGTCTGTTGGGGCTGGCCATTCCTGGATAGCTTTGACTTTCTGCGGGTCCATTGCGACCCCATTGGTAGAAATAATAAATCCCAAAAATTGCACAGTGGTTTTCTCAAAGTCACATTTCTCGGCCTTGAGGTAAAGTCTATGTTCTCGGAGAATAGTGAGGACCTTGATGACATGGATTCGGTGCAGTTCAAGGGAGGACGAAAAAATAAGAATATCGTCTAAGTAGACTACTAGGAAGTCGTCCAGGTGTTCACGGAAAATGTCATTGACCAGGTGCTGGAAAGTAGCTGGGGCGTTGCAAAGCCCGAATGGCATGACCAAGTATTCAAAATGACCGAACCTAGATCTAAAAGCCGTCTTCCATTCGTCTCCAGCCCTGATCCGGATGAGGTTGTAGGCCCCTCGAAGGTCCAGTTTATATGAGGCTCATGTGCTTGTAACCAGGGGAGGCCCAGGATGATGGGAAACATGGGAGATGGGATGAGGTCAAATCGAAGGTATTCTTGGTGGCCTGAATCCGTGATAGCAAGGACGGGTTTTGTTTCTTGCGTAATTACCCCTGAACGAGGCAGGGATCCATCCGCCAGACGAACCTGAAGATAACGGTCCTTGGTTTGCAGAGGAAAGTGAAGTTGGGAAGCAAGTGAAGAGTCCAGAAAGCAGCTGCAGGCTCCTGAATCAATAATCGCCGGTAGGCGGGTTGCTCCTGTTGGTAGCTGTAGAGAAATAGAAAGAACAACATAAGTCTGTGGTAAGCCAGAAACTTGGTAGTTCAAAGTGTCTTTGAGGGTACACTTACTAGGTCTCACTGGGCAGCTCCGAAGGAAATGGCCAGTACCCCCGCAGTAAAGACACAGATTGGCCTGACGCCTGCGCTGCTTTTCCTCAGGAGAAAGGGGAGGACGAACCAGACCAAGCTGCATGGGTTCAGGCTCGGGAGGAGAAGATGCTGTAGGAACTTGGATGGGTGGATAGGCAGAAGCTGATCGGGGCAAAGTCCAGTTTGGACGGGTAGTCTGGAAACGCTCAGAACGCCGCTCCCGCAGGCGTCTGTCAAGCTGAGTGACAGACTGGATCAAATCTTCCAGAGTAGTTGGAACACCAATCCTGGCCAGCTCGTCTTTAAGAGCCTCAGACAGTCCTTGGCGATATTGGTATTTAAGGGCCGTCTCATTCCAGCCAGTGTCAGCTGACCATTTCCGGAATTCTGCCGTGTAGTCCTCCACCGGCCTTGTCCCCTGGGTTAAACTGTGGAGAACAGACTCAGCTGTAGCTGATCGCTGAGGATCGTCATACAGCTGCGCCATACTCTCGAAGAAGGTGTCCACGGAATCTAGTATGGGGCTGCTTTGCTCCATCAGGCCATGGGCCCAGGCCTGAGGTTCGTCGGTTAGAAGGGAGATGACGAACCCCACCTTTACCACTTCTGAAGAGAAAGTCCTGGGTTGAAGGGCGAAGTAAAGAGAACATGCGTTTTTGAAAGCCCGATATTTCTTACGGACGCCAGAAAATCGCTCAGGCAGGGGGACCCTGGGTTCAGGGGTAGCCATTACTACGGTGGGATTTGCCTGATTTTGAGACGTGGAGGCAACATTGGCAACGGTAGCAGCTGGTGATGCTGGTCCTGTAGCTCCAGTAAGTAGCTGAAAGCGGCCATCCATTTGGACATAACCTTCTTGTAATTTCTGAACCGCATCGGTTAGTGCGGTGACTTGCTGACATAGGGTCTCGAACGGTGAACGCACCCTGTCGGCCTCAGACATCTGGCTGGTTTGTACTGTAAGGGTATGTACTTACCGAGGCCGAGATGCCGAGAGTGGTTCACCTTTGCGACTTGACGCACTCCACCCCCTGGAGTTGAGACAGGGAGTGGATGGCGAGAAGCGGCACCGGCTACCGGCAGGTGGTGGGTACTTGTAGACGGTCCGGTAGTGCTGAGTAGACTGAAGAAACAGGCTTCAAGCAGGAACTAGCCGGATTGGTAAAGTTCAACAGCAGGAGATAATGGAAGCCGGTGCAGGTTGAGTCCGGGTTGCAATTGCAAGGTAACAGTCCCGGCTGGGGGTCTAGCACAGTAAAAGGTAACAAGTCCAGAGAATACCGGGAACCAGGCAGGAGTTCAAAGGAAACGCGGAAGTCCAAAAGGTACAAGCAGGAGGTCAAGGATTGTAGACAGGCAGCAGATCCGAGTCACAGGCCGAGGGTCAAACACAGGAGAAGGCAGAAGTCCGTATAACAAGCCGAGGGTCAGGTCCAGGAGAGAGATCAGAGGAATCAAGCCAGTCCGGGTCACAAGGAGATTTTCAAGATAGTTTTCCAGAGTCTTGGGTATACAGGAAAGCTGACAAACCAGCAACTTGTCAGTGCAACTGGGTCTCTTTAAATAGGCCCGCCTGGATTCCTATTGGTGCGCCGCCGCGCATGCGCGCGCGCCGCTGCGTCGGCGCGCGCACCCGAGAACGTAGAAGCGCCGTCCCGCGCACGCGCCGAAGCATCATTCCGCCGCGCGTGCGCATGGGCGCTGATTGGCGTTGTTGGACGGATTTCCCTGACAGGTAGAGTGGCAAGACGGAAGCATTTTCTTACAAAGAAAAACATCCAAGCCCGGCTAAATGTTGAAAAAAAAAACCACATCTGAAGTCTCCCAAAAGCATGTGGGAAAATGTGTTATGGTCTGAAGAAACCAAGGTTGAACTTTTTGGCCATAATTCCATAAGATAGAAGTACTGGTGTCCGGATGCGTGCAGGGAAGGACGTGCTTTGGAGGAGCTCCGCTGGCCCTGACACAATCCATAGCCATCAGCAGCCAGCGTTCTAAAATCCAGCCACCAAACCCTCCATCCTGAACCCTAGACTCTCCCTGAGCAGGATCATACTCGTACTGAGACCCCCGGCCTGTCGCCCGCGCTGCAATCCATACCGCAGCTGAACCCATTCACAATTGACCCGCCGCCATCTTGAGGCCTGCGGGGACTCCGTATCCCCGGCGCTCGAGTGCAGCGGCCGCGAGACGAGCGGTGAACACTCCAGGATACACCCGAATCAGCATCCCTGGTCTGGCGGGACAGACCTGGGGAGATCCGAAGGCCAGCAGAGGCATCCTGTGGTGGACGGTGTGCTGTGTATAGAGGTGAGCGGCGGCCATCTTGCTACACCCTGAGCACACAAGTAACCTCTCCATCCCCCCTGAGCTATATTCAAACCCCACAGCACAAAAATAACACCCCGACCACAAGGGGGGCGACCCAGACTGCTGACTAAAATAACTTACTTAACCCTAGTGACCTCCAAGTCCCTGTCCCCATAGACACTTGTAACAGCCATCTTGCTACACCCAGCAGCAGTGTAACTGGGACTCCACGTGTTCTTATAAAACACACCACAGAAATTCCTGAACCACCCAGCAGATTGGTCTTCTAGGATCAGTCCCCATCATAAGATCCCTGTACTTCTTCAAAAGACGCTGCTTTCTGCATCACTAAACCCCTGGGAGCGGCCATCTTGCTACACCCCATTAACCTGTTCTCCCTGGTTCCTAATTTTTTATCTCTTACTCTGATGGCCCCGCACCCCCCTCATCAGGAAGTACATGTCATTATTACAGTCATGTAATGAGTCATTAACCTGTGTTATACGAGTCAGGATGTACTAAAAGACATAATAAAAATAAGGAGGGGGCGCATGCGCGGCGCGATGCAGATCACCACACTTGACTAAACACTTCATCAGATCAGCGGGGATTTAACCTACACTGCATGGATTAACCTCCACAAACTGCCATACATTTTTTATAATCCACCTTGCAGTTCACACTAGTGCATGCCGTCGGGCAGGAAGGCGTACAATCGCCGTGCGCAACAGCACTCTTTGATCACATACCCACTGCGCAATAAGGAGCAAAAAACAATGGCTCATAAAGGCGCTGGTTCTCCACCGGTACAATTTCCTACAGCTACCAGTGATCGTCAGCAAAAATCTGCTTCCACGCATAACAATAGTGATCTCTCCTCTCAGATCACAAAATCGGATTTGGACTCCAGCTTACCCAAAATCTACCAAAAACTTGTTGACAAGATACAATGTGAACTCCAAAAAACAACAAACACACTCACACAAGAAATTGCAACCCTGGGAGGCCGCACAGATGTTCTAGAAACCAAACACGACAAGCTTTCACTAGCGCACAACGACCTGAGAAAGGACTTTGAACTTTTAGCAGAAAACTACTCATACTTACAATCGCAAGTAGAAGATTTGGACAATCGTAACCGTAGAAACAACCTAAGGATTCGTGGTATTCCAGAGTCTGTCACTGAATTGATGCCTGCAGTGTCTAAATTGTTCCACAATCTCCTCCCTGATTCACCCCCATTCTCATTTGCCTGTAACAGAATTCACAGGGCCCTGCGTCCTAAACCACCCCCAGACAAACCTCCGCGTGACATCATTCTATGCATGAAAGATTTCATCACTAAAGAGAACATTTTAAGAGCATCAAGAAATATTCATAACATCGAATTGGATGGCACAAAAAATCCAAATATTTCCAGATATCTCACAAGCTACCCTGGAAAGGAGTCGCAAAATGAAGGAGATAACTTCAGTATTACAATCAGCTCATATTAGATATCGGTGGGGTTTTCCATTTAAGTTGACAGTGCCACACAACGGCACCACCTACACAGTATTCAACACCTCAGAAGGCAAAGATCTCCTTGTAAAGTTATGTCTTTTGGATCCGGGAACAGATACAAGACCTTCTACAACTCCTCACTCTTCACCTATCTGGGCCACCCCAGCCACGCGTCGTGATCAAAGGAGATGGCGACCATCATTCAGAAATTTGGACGCTTGAAGATAAAGCTAGCTCACAATGGCTGCCCAAAGCTTACCTTCCTCCTTTTTGGAGAAACTTTTTTTTTCTCTTTTTTTTCTTTTTCCCCCTCTTTTCTACAAGGTTCATAGTACAACTCTTACAGTTCTAAATATTTGTGGTTTGATTGTCTGTGCATAGTACACAGCTGTTCTAAACGATTAAATGGTACCGGGTTGGTATTACCATAGTTCCTTCTATATGATCTCATATAATTAACAATTTTCCGTTTTACTTTTCTATGCTGTGTTGTATGCTAATTCTTTTATCAATATTTGTTACAGCACGCACTTATATAATCTTTTTTTTGTTTATAGTATCCTCGCTGAGGCTGATCTGCTCCGCCTCCGTTAGTTTGTCCCCCTACTCACAAAGGATTACAAAAGCATGGTTCAACTAGTAGATACCTTTCTGCAACTGATCCTGCTATCTTCTGTTTTAATGGTGGAGGATCCATTTGTGAGTAATGGACAGTATTGTCCACAACAATATTATTTTCAGTCAGGAAGTGCTTCTCACCCTGACCCCCAAACTTTAAATGTTAATTCTCATAATTCTACTAAAATACTCTATATTTACAAATGTATATAAATGAGGGAAAGGGAAGCACTCACAATGCCACATCCGTTGGATAACTTGGAAAAGTGTGAAAAGATAGCTCAAGAATAGAGATACCTGGGGGTCGGACTTTGAAGGCAAAGACACGAGTTAAACAAAAAAATATTTTATTTATAAAAGACAAGACAGTAACTATAGTAGAAAAAATTGATTAAAACACTGTATACGAGATGATTGTACAGATGTGGTCCCTGTGTGCGTCTACGCGTTTTGCCGCGAGGCTTCTTCAGGACGAACAGAGATAGTAGGAAAACACGCCTTACTATCTTGGGAGCAGGAGGGTATAATGTATATTATCCCTTGGTCAAAAAGTTTTTTGTATATATTATTTTATAAGCAGGCCCAGAACCGTTGTAGTGAGCGCAGGAACAATTCACATCTCGCAGAAAAACAGGATGAAATTTCAGGTGCTTCTTAGAGCAAAAGGCAGCTAGAGACGAAGACCTCAAGACTCAGCGTACCAGCTGAAATAGCAGTCTGTATGCAGAAAAAGACTGCATGGGGACATCAGTGAGCAAAATTGAGGCTAACAAAGTAATGCAACCAAGCATGTATGGGAAACAAGTAGATCCCTTAGATCCAGCCAGAATTATAAGCAGGAAGCAGACCAAGCCCTAGTGGCCGCAGATAATATAACACGCAGATGTCCCCAGGAGACAGCAGGATGCTGTACACGAACACTATCTCTGTTCGTCCTGAAGAAGCCTTGCGGCAAAACGCATAGACGCACACAGGGACCACATCTGTACAATCATCTCGTATACAGTGTTTTAATCAATTTTTTCTACTATAGTTACTGTCTTGTCTTTTATAAATAAAATATTTTTTTGTTTATCTCATGTGTCTTTGCCTTCAAAGTCCGACCCCCAGGTATCTCTATTCTTGAGCTATCTTTTCACGCTTTTCCATCTATATTTACAAAATATCGAAAAGGTCGATTAAATTCTCTTTATCTTACTTAAAGCATTGCGATAGAATGTCGTTGTACAATACAGTTCTGTTATTTTCGATAAGTTCACCATTTCCAGTGTTCTACTGTTCAGGAACCCTATTCTCCATTGTTCTATTGTATAGATACAAAACGTTATTTGGCAAGGAGAGGTCATCTAGAAAACACTTACGCTGGATACGATTATATATTTTGATATATTATATATGCAAAGATTCAAATGGCAACACAATGTTCGCTAATTCCTTCTCTATCTCGGGTAGCTCCTCACTTTTAACTTTAATGGCAATAAACATACTACTATTACCACTCCGATCTGGCTATATACTCAAACCAGGGCCCTTTGACCCATTACCATTCCCCTATAACCACCATCGCCCCCTAATACCAATACAATGAGTCTTAGAGTGATTTCTCACAATGCCCAGGGCAATAATTCGCCTCACAAGAGAAAGAAAGCCTTTCGCCATTACAAAAGATTAGGAGTGGATATAATTTTAATGCAGGAAACTCACTTTGCAACAGACAAACACCCTACATTTTTTGACAAAAGTTACAGCCAATTTTATTGCACTACTTACAACACAAAATCTAGAGGTGCTGCTATATTTATTAGAAACTCTGTGGTTTTCGAGGTTCAAAACATATTTAAAGACCCTGACAGTCGTTATTTGATTTTGAAAGGCTCAATTAAGGGACGTTCTATCACTATTGCCTCAATTTATGCTCCCAATGATGCCCAGTCAAACTTTTTCACAAAATTTTTTGATACTCTAGACAATTATCACTCTGCTCATTTAATAGTAGGTGGTGATTTTAATTTAGCCGCTCACTCAGCTCTAGATAGAAGTAAAGTAGTCCCATCCTCGAAAGCTTTCCCCAAATCTTTGAATAGATCATTATACAATCATCAATTGGTAGACACTTGGAGAGCCCATAACATCGGATCCAAATCTTACACATTCTACTCCCATCCGCACAACAGCTTCGCTCGTCTCGATTACATCTTCTGCACCCCAATCCTACTTGCCAATTCCTCTAAAGCAGATATCCATCCAAGTCCTTGGTCCAATCACCATATAGTCTCCTTTAATACCTCACGAATAGGTCTAGCCAACACAACCCACCCATGGCGAATAAATGATTCCCTGCTCACAGATCCATCAGGCAACTAACAAATTCTTTCTCACCTTGAACAATACTTTGCACACAACGTAGCACCAGACATATCCCCTACAACTGTATGGATGGCACATAAAGCGGTAATGAGAGGTCACCTAATAAATATCGCCTCAATTAATAACAAATCCAAACTTGCGAATATTAGGTCCTTAACAAAAGATCTAGATCACTTATATCATAGAAATAACCAGTCCAGAACCCATCTAGCGACCTACTTAAACAGATCCAAGAAAAACACACTACCTTAGACACTTTATTAACATCAGATACTGAAAAAGCTCTCAGATGGTCTAAAGCTAGATTCTTACTCAACAGCAATTCATACTCCACCATGTTCGCTAGAAAACTAAATCAATCTATGAAACCTCCACACACCTACAAATTAAGGAATCCTTCTGGTAATTTGGTATCCCATCCCAAAGAAGTCATGAAATTATTCTTAGACTTCTATAAAAATCTTCTGTCCTCACCACAAACATCCCCAAAACAGTCCTCCCTAGACTGGCTTAACAATATTACATTACCCACTCTTACTAGGGAACAAAGTGAATCTCTCAACGGCCCTTGTTCAGAGATAGAAGTTAACAGAATCATTGGAACATTAAAAATATCCACAGCCCCAGGCCCTAAAGGCTATTCCGCATCTTACTATAAAAAAAAATCCTCTACCATTACCCCACACCTTACTAAACTGTATAATAATATCTTACAGTGAGGCCAATTCCCATCCGAGATGATCTTAGCTAACATGTCCTTACTTCCCAAACCTAATAAAGATCACTCCACCCCCCAAAATTACCGCCCAATATCAGTTATTAACAATGACCTAAAAATATTCGGCCGTATATTAGCAGACAGATTATCTGCCGTTATCTCCCCATTAGTTGACCTTGATCAAACAGGCTTCATTCCAAACAGACAAATAACAGGCAACATACGACTGACCACAAATATCATTCAAGACTCCAACATTCATTTTAAATCCACACTGTTACTTAGTTTTGATATACACAAAGCTTTTGACAGCGTTTGCTGGTCATATCTTGACACTTTACTCCCCAAATATGGCATCAACAATGAGTTTCTACATGGCTTTAAGGCTCTCTATCATAACCCACAAACACGCATCAAACTTCCAGGCAACAACTCTGACTTTTTTCCACTGACTAAAGGTACCAGACAGGGTTGTCCACTTTCTCCTCTACTTTTTGCCCTCACAATAGAACCCCTTGCCTGCGCAATCAGAAACAATACGGACATTAAAGGATATTTTAAAGGATCCAAAGAATACAAGCTGTGTCTTTATGCAGATGACGTCCTTCTGTTTATAACTGACCCTCTTATCTCCCTACCCAATCTAACTAAAACCCTGGACGTCTTCCATGACTTGACAGGTCTAGGAGTAAACCTATCTAAGTGCTTGGCCTTACCAATCAACATCCCCCCAGACTTAATATCTTCACTTAAAGACAAATTCTCATTCACTTGGCACACTGATTCGTTTAGATACCTAGGTATTCAGATTACACCTTCATATAAAACGTTATATGAAGCAAACTACCCTCCCTTATTTAACAATATTAAAAATCTACTTAAACTATGGTCTTCATACCAGATTTCTTTCTCGGGCAGAATAGTAGCTGTAAAAATGATGATATTACCCAAACTTCTATTCTTTTTTAGAGCCCTTCCACTTATTCTACCTAAAAAAACATTAGAATCTCTACAGAGAGAGATCAACAAATTTATATGGCAAAACAAGAAACCCAGGTTTAGTTATTCCCTCATGTTTAGACCCCAATTAAAAGGAGGCCTCAGCATTCCAAACCTTTGGCTTTATTATTTGTCGGCCAGATTTACACAATTAGCCCAATGGTATGCCCCTTCATCCCAAATCCCTTGGCTCCTGTTTTAAGAAGAATCTATCCTACCCTACAATTTACAAGGACTTCTTTGGTCCAAAATCATCCCACCACGAAAAATAAGGCCCTTAAACCTCATCATCACTCACACTCTTCAACTATGGAACAGACAAATCTCTAAATTTAAGCTATCCTCAGATAACCCCCCACCTGGCTTCCTTTATAGGTGACCCACGTTTTTCCTCCCCAGATAGAGTTCAAGATGAAAATTCACTAATATATTGGAAATCACATTTAAAATCGCTCTCCCACGACAATGCATTCCTCACTTTCACCAGACTACAAGAAAAATTTAATATTTCTCCCACTGAACTAGAGATCTATACAAAAATAAGACAATTCTATGAGAATTATTACTCGCTTACACTCCACCCCCCCCCCCCCCTTTACACAATTTGAGCGAATTTGTATTTCCTCCCCCCGTGACAGGGGTTTAATCTCCAGAATATATAAAAGTTTAAATGAGACCAACATGCCTGATAAATCACATCCCATGCTACAATGGGAATCAGACTTAAATATCTCATTTACTCTTGATCAATGGGATACAATTTTTACAAATCTCCACAAATGTACCAAAACAACCTTGATTAGAGAATCGGCCATCAAACTACTTTATAGATGGTATCTTACCCCTGCTAAACTCAATTCATTTTATCCCTCACTATCCCCACTTTGCTTTAGGGGTTGCCCCACCCAGGGAACACTTTTGCATATTTTTTGGGATTGTCCCCACATTAAAGACACTTGGCATAGGGCCAGTATTATAATAGAAAAAATATCCGGTAGAAAGATCTCTCTTACACCCCAAACATGTCTATTATTCAGCCCTATACAGGATATTCCAATGACTAGCACAAGGTTAATCCATACATTCCTCAGCTCCATCCATTGGGCCATAGCATTTAATTGGCGCACCACTACAGTACCTTGGCCAAAAATTCTCAACCGCATGTCGAACATTAAACTTTCAGAAAGAATCCACCACATGTTATATTATTCTATGCCCCTTTACCAAAAAAAATGGACTCTCTGGGATACCTCCTCTCTGGTTTAGTACCTTTTTGTTAACCCCCCTCTCTTAATATATATGTAATTGCCATTTAATCCTCTCCATTACAGTGTCCCTGATTATCCTGATTAGATTTATATGCATTTCTATACCTGTCCTAACAAAACACTCTCTCCTTTTCCTCTGTACAATGTTCAATATCAACGACCTCTGTATACTTACCTGTACCATCATTGTAAATTTTTTTGTTACACCTTGACCTTTTCTATAATAAAAATCGTTTGTAAACAAAAAATTATTCCATAAGATATGTTTGGCGCAAAAACAACACTGCACATCAACAAAAGAACACCATACCCACCGTGAAGCATGGTGGTGGCAGCATCATGCTTTGGGGCGGCTTTTCTTCATCTGGAACAGGGGACTTAGTCAAGGTAAAGGGAATTATGAACAGTTCCAATACCAGTCAATATTGACACAAAACGTTCAGGCTTCTGTTAGGAAGCTGAATAGTGATGAGCCGAACACCCCCGGGTTCGGTTCGCACCAGAACCCGCGAACGGACCGAAAGTTCGTACGAACATTAGAACCCTATTAAATACAATGGATGCGAACGTTCGAATTCTAAAGTGCTAATTATAACAACTATTATGCATGTTATTGTCCTAAAAAGGGTTTGGGAACCCGGGTTCTGCACCAGGGGACATGTATCAATGCAAAAAGAAGTTTTAAAAACGGTCGTTTTTCGGGAGCAGTCATTTTAATGATGCATAAAGTGAAAAAAAAAAAGTCAAATATTCCTTTAAATATCGTACCTGGGGGGTGTCTAAAGTATGCCTGTGAAGTGCCCCGTGTTTCCCGTGTTTAGAACTGTCCCTGCACAAAATGACACTTCTAAAGGAAAAAAAAGCCATTTAAAACTGCTTGCGGCTTTAATGTAATGTCTGGTCCCGGTAATATGGATGAAAATCTTTAAGAAAAATGGCATAGCTACCCCATGACCCCCCCCCCTACCCCAGCCCATTACCAGCCCCTTTGGGTCTTGTATGGATATTAAGGGGAACCCCGCACATAAAATAAAAAAGGCCCTATATACTCTGAACAGCCGTATACAGGCGGTGCATACAAGACAGGGACTGTAGGTTTGTTCTTATGTAGAATCTGTTTGTAATTTTAAACAGGTACATTGTTGAAGTGTAGCTCCAGCCCAAAAATCTATTTTTAAACTTTTTGGAAAACATAGGTAAGGGTTATCACCCCTGTAACATTTGTTTTGCTGTCTGTGCCCCTGTTCAGAACATTTCACCTCACTTTCCGTCCCAATGACAACTGTTTTTGAAATGTGGTGTTTTTCTTGAAACAAGGATTGCTGATAAAGCATCAGTACAGAGGAGACACCTTTCTCCCATATTTATTCTTACAGGAGAGAATTTTCCTTCCTAGTGGTAGATTTCCTCTCACTTCCTGTTGTCTTCTTGCGTTTGCAAGTAGGAGTCGTTTGTAAGTTGGATGTTTGAAAGTAGGGACCTGCCGTATATACTCTGCAGAAATAGGCCCCTTAGTTGTTGGTGTTGGCACAACACTGTAAGCACTCACAGTTACTCTTGGTTGGTGCTGGAACGCCCTGCTGTCAACTATTATATCAGGAATTTTAATTACATATAATTGTTGAACAGTGGTAGTAAAAATTGGGCCTTTGATGGTGGTGCTGGTGCCACAACACTGTAAGCCCTGACAGTTACTCTTGGTGGGTGCAGCAATGGGCCCTGCTGTGAATTATTAGATCAAGAATTGTAATTGCATGCCCCTGTTGAACAGGGGCTGAAAAATTGGGCCTTTGGTGGTGGTGGTGGTGGTGGTGATGGTGGTGCTGGTGCCACAACACTGTAAGGCCTGACAGTTACTCTTGGTGGGCGCAGCAATGGGCCCTGCTGTGAATTATTCGATCAATAATTATAATTGCATGCCCCTGTTGAACAGGGGCTGAAAAATTAGGCCTTTGGTGGTGGTGGTGGTGGTGATGGTGGTGCTGGTGCCACAACACTGTAAGCCCTCAGAGTTACTCTTGGTGGGTGCAGCAATGGGCCCTGCTGTGAATTATTAGATCAAGAATTGTAATTGCATGCCCCTGTTGAACAGGGGCTGAAAAATTGGGCCTTAGGCACTGGTGGCACAACACTACAACCCCTCACAGATACGTTACTTGGAGCACAGCAATGAGCCCTGTTGCAAAGTATTGCTTCAAAAATTGTAATGACACGCCCCTGTTAAACAGGGGCTGAAAAATTGGGCCTTAGGCACTGGTGCCACAACACTCCAACCCCTCACAGATACTGTACTTGGAGCACAGCAATGAGCCCTATGGCAAATTATTGCTAAAAAAATTGTAATTACACGCCCCTGTAAAACAGGGGCTGAAAAATTGGGCCTTAGCCACTGGTGGCGGCACCCATAAACAAAAATGATCTTCCAAGCTATCATCATCAATCGTATTATTGAGGACTCGGAGGAGGAGGATAGCCAGTCAACATAACAGCACAGGCACTCAGCATCAGCATCAGTCTTGAAGGGATGTGACATGTTAAAATCAATTAGTCTGTTATATCAGCATCAGGTGTGTGGTAGCTGGTGGTGATCCAAGACTGGTTCATCTTGATGAAAGTCAGTCGATCAACCGAGTCGGTGGACAGGCGCACCCTGTGATCCGTGACAAATCCTCCAGCAGCACTGAATGTGCGTTCCGAAAGAACGCTGGATGCAGGACAGGCCAGTAGCTCAATTGCATACTGTGCAAGCTCTGGCCAGTGATCCATCCTCAAGACCCAGTAAGCCAGAGGATTTTCGGTGGGGAAGGTGTCCAAGTCTGACCTTGCCCCTAGATATTCCTGCACCATGTTTATCAGACGCTGGCGATGGTTGCTGGAACCGATCATACTTTGGGGCTGCGGACTAAAGAATTGTCTGAACGCATCGGTCAGACGGCCACCTTCCCCACCGCTCCTTCTTTGACTGGCCGAAGCCTCAGCAACTCGTTGTCCAGGACCAGGAGTTTGTAACCTCCCAGTCTCTGGGAACGCGTTGCACAGACCTTTCTGCAAGGCCTCCCGGAGTTGTCTCATCCTCTGCTCCCTCTGCGAAGGTAACATAAGGTCCGCAACCTTACCCTTGTACCGTGGATCAAGGAGAGTGGCCAGCCAGTAATGGTCCCTCTCCTTGATCCGAAGAATAGGAGGATCCTTCCGCAGACTTTGCAGGATCAGGGAGGCCATGCAGCGTAGGTTTGCTGAGGCATTCGCTCCGGAGTCCTCTGGGTCACTAAGGACGACATGATCCGCAGCCACCTCCTCCCAGCCACGTACAAGTCCACTGGTTTCTTGGGACTGTAAATCATCCCTAAAAGACTGCTGCTGATGATGCTGAGTGCCAGCCTCCACCTCCATGCTGACACAATCCTCCTCCTCCTCCTCCTCTTCCTCTTCCTGTGCGATGGGTGGGACAGAAGGAACACTGTCTGGGTAAAGGGGGCCTTGAGAGGCAAGGAAGTCCTCCTCTTCCTGCCTCTGTTCTGCCTCAAGTGCCCTGTCCATTATTCCACGCAGCGTGTGCTCCAACAGGTGGACAAGAGGTACAGTGTCACTGATGCATGCACTGTCACTGCTCACCATCCTCGTGGCCTCCTCAAATGGTGCCAGGACAGTGCATGCATCCCTGATCATGCCCCACTGGCGTGGAGAAAAAAAACCAAGCTCCCCTGACCCTGTCCTGGTGCCGTAGTCGCACAGGTACTCATTGATGGCCCTCTGCTGCGTGTGCAGCCGATGCAGCATGGCCAACGTTGAGTTCCACCTGGTGGGCATGTCACATATAAGGCGGTTCTTGGGCAGGTTCAACTCCTTTTGCAGCTCAGCCAGGCGAGCACTGGCATTATAAGATCTGCGGAAATGCACACAGACTTTCCTGGCCTGCCTCAGGACATCCTGTAAGCCCGGGTACCTGCCCAAGAACCGCTGCACCACCAGGTTAAGGACGTGAGCCACACAGGGCACATGGGTCAGTTGTCCCTGTCGGAGGGCGGAGAGGAGGTTGGTGCCATTGTCGCAAACCACCATTCCTGGCTTAAGCTGGCGTGGCGTCAACCACCTCTCGGCCTGGCCCTGCAGAGCAGACAGGACCTCTGCCCCAGTGTGGCTTCTGTCCCCCAAACACACCAGCGCAAGCACGGCATGGCATCTTTTTGCCTGCGTACTTGCGTAGCCCCGTGAACGGCTACGGAGCACCACTGGTTCATAGGACAAACCACAGGAAGAGGCCATGGAGGAAGAAGAAGAGGAGGGGGTGGAGGAGAGAGGTGTGTCACAACCAGTAGTAGCATTTTGGAGGCGTGGCGGTGGAACAACCTCCAACACTACTGCACCTTGTCCTGCATCCTTCCCAGCTGCCAAAAGAGTGACCCAATGGGCCGTGAAAGAAAGGTAACGTCCCTGTCCATGCCTGCTGGACCATGAGTCAGCGGTAATATGCACCTTACCGCTGACCGCCCTGTCCAGCGAGGCCAAGACATTGCCTTCCACATGCCGGTAGAGAGCCGGAATAGCCTTCCGTGAGAAAAAGTGGCGTTTGGGAACCTGCCACTGAGGAACCGCACATTGCACAAACTCACGGAAGGGGGCCGAGTCTACCAACTGAAAAGGCAGCAGTTGAAGCGCTAGCAATTTAGCCAAGCTAGCATTCAACCGCTGGGCATGTGGATGGCTGGGAGTGAACTTCTTTCGACGGTCCAGCAGCTGGGGCAGGGAAATTTGCCTGCTAGAATCGGACGTCGGTGTACTGCTAGCAGAGTGGCCGCAAGTACTTGGCTGTGACACACCTAATTCTACACCTTCATTCCTCTCAGTGCATGTTTCAGAGAGGACTGAAGTTATAGTGGGGTTGGAGATCCCAGCTGATGCGGTGCAAGGAGAGGTCCGCTTTGTTCTTTGGTGTGGGTCTTTGAGGTAGGCTTGCCAACGAGCTGCATGGCAGGTCAACATATGTCTGGTCAGGCATGTGGTACCCAAGCGGCTGATGTTTTGGCCACGCGATATACGCTTGAGACATATGTTGCAAACAGCAGCTGTGCGATCTGATGCACTAGCCTCAAAAAAGGCCCACACCAAGGAACTTTTTGAATGACGGGCAGAGGCTGCGCCCTGCACAGGCGGAGCTCTGCGGTGTGATTCCGTCGGTGTACTGCCCTTACGCTGGCCACCAAAGGGCATCCTGCCTCGTTGGAGATGTGCCTCCTCCTCATCCTCCTCCTCCTCCTCTCTCCTATTAGGCACCCACGTGGAGTCAGTGACCTCATCATCCCCTCCCTCCTCATCACTGGAGCCAATCTGGCAGTATGCTGCAGCTGCTGGAACATGACTGCCAGATTGGTGTCCTTCTTGAGCATCCCCTCTGTCTGCTCTCACGCTACTGCCTTCCTGTAGCTGGGTTTCATCATCAGACCCTTCGAAACGCTGGGCATCCTCCTGGAGCATGTACCCAACACTGTGCTCAAACAGTTCGGGGGACTCCTCAGGAGGAGGACATGGTGGGTCTAGGGAAGGAGTGACTGATGATGAGTCTGACATTGATACCAGGGAAGAGGACGCTTTGGCAGCTGCTTTGCCAGTACCCTGAGCCTGGGTGAGAGAGGATGAGGAGGAGGAGGAGGGCTTGGTCATCCACTCTACCAAGTCTTCGGCATGATGTGGCTCAACATGTCCAGCTGCCGAAAAGAAGGACAAGCGTGTCCCATGGCCATGTGCTGATGACAATGCACCGCGTCCACGACCAGCACTGTTGCCCCCAGACACAGAGCCTGCTTGCCCTCTTTTATTGCCTCCTGACTGTCTGCCTCTCCTTGTTTGCCTTCCAGACATTCTAATAGATGGCCTGCAGGGAGATGGGAAAAAAGCAATAAGGGCTACCTTCAGGTGTCCTTCTCTGTCCCTTTACTTAAGGATTTCTAAATATGGTTGAGGATTATTGCTTTTGCACAGAATAGCACAACGACAATTTCCCTGACTGTCCAAAAAACAAGGATTTCAAAGATGGTTGATGAGGAATGCTTTGGCACACTATAGCACAAGGAGAATTCCCCTCACTTTCCTTCTTTGTCCCTAGAAACAAGGACTGGCACAGTGAAAGAAACTGACACTCTCCCTACCTACAGTTTTCTGTCCCTAGAAAAAATGTTTTTTTAAAGCACACTATAGCACAAGGAGAATTCCCCTCACTTTCCTTCTTTGTCCCTAGAAACAAGGACTGGCACAGTGAAAGAAACTGACACTCTCCCTACCTACAGTTTTCTGTCCCTAGAAAAAATGTTTTTTTAAAGCACACTATAGCACAAGGAGAATTCCCCTCACTTTCCTTCTTTGTCCCTAGAAACAAGGACTGGCACAGTGAAAGAAACTGACACTCTCCCTACCTAGAGTTTTCTGTCCCTAGAAAAAAATGTTTTTTTAAAGCACACTATAGCACAAGGAGAATTCCCCTCACTTTCCTTCTTTGTCCCTAGAAACAAGGACTGGCACAGTGAAGGAAACTGACACTCTCCCTACCTACAGTTTTCTGTCCCTAGAAAAAATGTTTTTTTAAAGCACACTATAGCACAAGGAGAATTCCCCTCACTTTCCTTCTTTGTCCCTAGAAACAAGGACTGGCACAGTGAAAGAAACTGACACTCTCCCTACCTAGAGTTTTCTGTCCCTAGAAAAAAATGTTTTTTTAAAGCACACTATAGCACAAGGAGAATTCCCCTCACTTTCCTTCTTTGTCCCTAGAAACAAGGACTGGCACAGTGAAAGAAACTGACACTCTCCCTACCTACAGTTTTCTGTCCCTAGAAAAAATGTTTTTTTAAAGCACACTATAGCACAAGGAGAATTCCCCTCACTTTCCTTCTTTGTCCCTAGAAACAAGGACTGGCACAGTGAAAGAAACTGACACTCTCCCTACCTACAGTTTTCTGTCCCTAGAAAAAATGTTTTTTTAAAGCACACTATAGCACAAGGAGAATTCCCCTCACTTTCCTTCTTTGTCCCTAGAAACAAGGACTGGCACAGTGAAAGAAACTGACACTCTCCCTACCTAGAGTTTTCTGTCCCTAGAAAAAAATGTTTTTTTAAAGCACACTATAGCACAAGGAGAATTCCCCTCACTTTCCTTCTTTGTCCCTAGAAACAAGGACTGGCACAGTGAAAGAAACTGACACTCTCCCTACCTACAGTTTTCTGTCCCTAGAAAAAATGTTTTTTTAAAGCACACTATAGCACAAGGAGAATTCCCCTCACTTTCCTTCTTTGTCCCTAGAAACAAGGACTGGCACAGTGAAAGAAACTGACACTCTCCCTACCTACAGTTTTCTGTCCCTAGAAAAAATGTTTTTTTAAAGCACACTATAGCACAAGGAGAATTCCCCTCACTTTCCTTCTTTGTCCCTAGAAACAAGGACTGGCACAGTGAAAGAAACTGACACTCTCCCTACCTACAGTTTTCTGTCCCTAGAAAAAATGTTTTTTTAAAGCACACTATAGCACAAGGAGAATTCCCCTCACTTTCCTTCTTTGTCCCTAGAAACAAGGACTGGCACAGTGAAAGAAACTGACACTCTCCCTACCTACAGTTTTCTGTCCCTAGAAAAAATGTTTTTTTAAAGCACACTATAGCACAAGGAGAATTCCCCTCACTTTCCTTCTTTGTCCCTAGAAACAAGGACTGGCACAGTGAAAGAAACTGACACTCTCCCTACCTACAGTTTTCTGTCCCTAGAAAAAATGTTTTTTTAAAGCACACTATAGCACAAGGAGAATTCCCCTCACTTTCCTTCTTTGTCCCTAGAAACAAGGACTGGCACAGTGAAAGAAACTGACACTCTCCCTACCTACAGTTTTCTGTCCCTAGAAAAAATGTTTTTTTAAAGCACACTATAGCACAAGAAGAAATCCCATCACTTTCCTTCTTTGTCCCTAGAAACAAGGACTGGCACAGTGAAAGAAACTGACACTCTCCCTACCTACAGTTTTCTGTCCCTAGAAAAAATGTTTTTTTAAAGCACACTATAGCACAAGGAGAATTCCCCTCACTTTCCTTCTTTGTCCCTAGAAACAAGGACTGGCACAGTGAAAGAAACTGACACTCTCCCTACCTACAGTTTTCTGTCCCTAGAAAAAATGTTTTTTTAAAGCACACTATAGCACAAGGAGAATCCCCCTCACTCTCCTTCTTTGTCCCTAGAAACAAGGACTGGCACAGTGAAAGAAACTGACACTCTCCCTACCTACAGTTTTCTGTCCCTAGAAAAAATGTTTTTTTAAAGCACACTATAGCACAAGGAGAATTCCCCTCACTTTCCTTCTTTGTCCCTAGAAACAAGGACTGGCACAGTGAAAGAAACTGACACTCTCCCTACCTACAGTTTTCTGTCCCTAGAAAAAATGTTTTTTTAAAGCACACTATAGCACAAGGAGAATTCCCCTCACTTTCCTTCTTTGTCCCTAGAAACAAGGACTGGCACAGTGAAAGAAACTGACACTCTCCCTACCTACAGTTTTCTGTCCCTAGAAAAAATGTTTTTTTAAAGCACACTATAGCACAAGGAGAAATCCCCTCACTTTCCTTCTTTGTCCCTAGAAACAAGGACTCGCACAGTAAAACACACTGACACTCTCCCTACCTATCCTTCTCTTTCCCTAAACTAAAGGAATCCAGGTTAAGCAAGAAAGAAATAAATGTCACTGTCCCTGCCTATGCTTGTCTTTCCCTGCTCCGGAACACACTACACTAGGCCGCCGTGCTGGCGGCCTTTTATAGTGTGGGGCGTGTACTAAACACCCTCAGCAATAATTGGCCACAGGCATCCTGCCTGTGGCCAATCATTGCTCTCCTCGCTGCCGGCGCTGTGATTGGCCAAGCATGCGGGGTCACAGTGCATGCTTGGCCAATCACAGCGCCTGGATGACACTGCGATGGCGTAGTGCATTGTGGGCCGTTCGCGTCACTCGAATTTGGCGCGAACGGCCCAAATCGTTCGATCTTCGTCGAACGATCGAACAGCCGATGTTCGAGTCAAACGTATGTTCGACTCGAACACGAAGCTCATCCCTAAAGCTGAACATGAAGAGGAACTTCATCTTTCAGCATGGCAACGACCCAAAGCATACATCCAAATCAACAAAGGAATGGCTTCCCCAGAAGAAGATTAAAGTTTTAGAATGGCTCAGCCGGAGCCCAGACCTGAATCTGATTGAAAATCTGTGGGGTGATCTGAAGAGGGCTGTGCACAGCAGATGCCCTTGCAATCTGACAGATTTAGAATGTTTTGCAAAGAAGAATGGGCAAATATTGCCAAATCAAGATGTGCCATGCTGATAGACTCATACTCAAAAAGACTGAGTGCTGTAATAAATTTAAAAGGTGCCTCTACAAAGAAATCGTTTAAGGGGCTTAGAGCGACTGGGGAGGAGAAACAGCATTACACTGATTGTTCCATTGAATGGCTGTGCAGGGGGGAGTGTCAGTACAAGTCTGACCATTGCAGGACAGGCAGGCTGTTCTCCAAGCACAGCTAGAAAACTGACTATGTTGAGATAAATGTGCTCTCATGCCTAGCTTGGTCGATTTGAAATGGGAAAGCAAGGGAACTAGCAGGAATACCAGGTATTTCACACAAAGTAAGTGTAGCGGGGTATCGGTTTCACCCGCAAGACTACAGTTCCCAGCAAGCTTTGAGGCACCCAGGGTGCCATTCCCCGCGCAAGGACTGCTGGGGTGGACTTTAAAAGGGGAAGTAGGAGCTTTGGACTTTCTCTTGGAATGCCGCCCTCCTTGCAAGAGGATCCCCTGCACTTACCTGCTGCGCGTGTTAGGCCTGAAGCCTGGGCCTCGCACTTTGTTCCAGAGAGCCTTCTGTTCCACCGAGGAGCCCGCGGAGCATCCGATCCACCTGAGGTGCCATCATCTTCTGGAGGACCGAAGACCTGGTGCATTGTGGGCACTGTGAAGCCACTCACAGTAGCGGAGGAACCGGACGGGAGTCGGTCCGGTTTGGGTGAGAGAGCGCCAGCTCAGAACCACATCCCAATAACTTTGTTGCCTATTAACTTTGTCTAGGCCCATCATTGATCTCAGGTATACTTTGGAGAGACTGTTGTGCTGAACTGAGTTTGTCAGTCTCTCCAGCTTTGCCGATTTAGCGATTATCTGCAACCCCCCCCCCCCTGTTGGATTACAATTTGTTTTTCTATGTGCACCACCGACAGTTGCTAGCGAAGATTCTTCAACTAACTATACCCCAAAGTTATAGTCAGGCCTGACTGGGTAGTATAGAACATTGCTGGGCGCCATTTTATTATGCTCACGAGGGAGGATAGCTGCAGCGGGGCTAAAGTGTATTCTTTGATTTATTGAATGTCATACCCTTTTTATGTGCACACCTATATTGCAGGGATCTGCATAAGATATTGTAACCAAATTACCGTTCTACATTTTTGCTTACAGTAAAGAGTTATAGTTGAGTAATTTGGTTGTGTGTATCCATTACTGTGCTGGTATACAAGAGGGGGGTTGTACTCCATAACAGTATCAAAGATAATACAGTTATACCATTACTTTCCCTCTTTCCTAACTGTGTCACGGGAGAAGTCAGAGCCGATTGCCAGGGGTTGGTAGCGGTGCATTACGGGGCCCAAACAAACAAGCAGCCCTCTTAAGCTGAGGGTACCGCTACACGTGGGGGCTCGGCCCGGGACCCTTGTATATTGCACGCTGCGATCAAAGCGGCCTAAAATACCAGCATGGACTCCCAGGCAGTAATAGAATGGTGCGCAGAGGAGGGCGTGGATCCACTCCGGGCGGTAGTTGTTGAACTCCCGGAAGAGATCCAGGAGAAAGAAAAGATAAAGCAACTAATAATGTCAATGTCCCCAAACTGGAAAGCATGGCCGGTAGATGTGAAGACAAATACTTCAGGGACATATGCACTAATAGAATGGACAAGGGGAGTCCCAGAGGAGTTTAGAGGACAGAGTGTAAAAGACATAGATGACCGAACGTATCGCTTAGTGCATACTGGGGCTGTGAAGAAAGAGTCCCCACGGACCTCCCCACAGTTATCTCCATCACTCTTCTCCAAAATGGGAGGCAGTAGCGAAACGAAAGCACCAAAGTCACCCCTGACCGCCATAGGTCCCGAACTGTTGACTGCTTTGGGGGACTTTGTCGTTAAATGCCAAAAAAATAACACGGTTCATTGCATGTGGAAGCTGGGTACCGGAAACTCCGGGTGTTTTCAGGAACACAACCTGTGCCACCAGGGGAGGAAGATTTTGATACTTGGATCGAGCAGGCAATGCAAGCAGTAGAAGGTTGGGAAGTTCCAGAGGCGCAGAAGAAGAAGTAGCGCATCAGTGAGAGCTTGAGAGGGCCTGCTGCTGAGGTGGTGAAAAATCTTAGGTGCAGCAATACTGTGTGTACAGCAATGGATTATTTGTCTGTGTTGCAGGAAGAGTTTGGCCAGCTGGAGAAGGTGTCGGAACTGATGTAAAGATTTGAACATACCTTCCAACAGCCAAGAGAGAAGTTGTCCGAGTATGTCCGGAGACTGAATAGAATGCTGTGCCAGATTGTACTGAGAAAAGGGATGCAACCACAGGTCATAGATGCTACCAGGATGAAACAGATCCTAAGGGGAGCCTTACGGTCGGACCCAGTCTGGCTCCACCTGAAGACCTCTAACGGAGTCATGGCCCTGAACTACACAGACCTTGTGCGGATCATAAGGGACGAAGAGGCCCTGATGAAGGATCAAGAGGGGTTTGAGAGAACCACCTCACCTGTTTCGGTAGGAGTCAGAACGACAGTAGCCACAGAACGTGACACAGAAGTAGAAACCCTGAAGTCTCAAATGGCCCAAGTACTGGACATATTGACCTCTTTATTGGCCAAGAACTCTGGAGTCAAGGAGAAAGAAGAGATCCGGAAGGAACCGGACCGGAATGTCCCTATTCCAGCATCCCCAAAGATCAGGAAGGAAATCATCTGCTTCAATTGTGGAGGAATTGGTTACCCTGAAAGTGTGTGTACCAGCCCAAGGAAGAACAGAGGCACTCAATACCAGTCGGCGGAAAACTTCAGAGGGCCCCGGTGAAGGAGTCAGCCGCGCGCCCGTTACCTACAGAAAGCTCCAAGAAGATCCAGAGACAAGCAGAGGAAAAAAAGAAGGGCAATAATGCCCCTCCAAAAAACTCCCATACTGTCCGTCGGGAGTTGCAATTTGACAACCAGAAGAAGATCAATGCATACCAGGTTCAAAAAGGGTTGAGGTCTAGAGAGAAATGGAAAAAGAAAAAAATACCATTGGAAAAATCAAGGAGTCCAAAGGAGAAAATACCTCACTAGAAATTCCCGGATAAATTGGTTGGACCCTCCCCTCTAGTCTCCGTTCAAGTGGAGGGAGTCTACGCAAAGGCACTCTTAGACACAGGAGCCCAAGTGACTCTCTTTTTTTTTTTTTTTATAATTTTATTGAAGTTTTCACAATAACAACTGAGCAGGTAGAGAAAAATGAAAACATGTGTTACAAAGAGTATACATCATGGCTTAGATAACAGGAAAAATTGTATCACAGTAGAACAGTATTAAGTCTAAACCAGTTAATCAGATAAGTTTGAGACTTAACCAGGGGATTAGAGTAGGGGTCGGATCAAAGCCTATACACAATAGTATGGGGAGTATGGTCTATAACTGGAGCTCAGAGGCGAGACAGAGTCAACGAGTCTCAGGGGGTTGGGGGGAAAGGAGCACCCCAGGGGGGCATACAGAATATAAAATAGAGTAAGACAAACCTGCGAAGGCCATGCCCCTCCCGCCCACCCCCAATGGGAACATTCTGTGAGCGGGCAAGGCGACCGTATTTATGAATTAAATACTGGAGCGCTTGCCATTACTGACAAAGATGAAACAAAAATGCAGGTTCTGGAATCGGCTTCCCCTATCTGTAGTAGGAAGGAGCAATCTGATAAAAATGGTGTGGATGCCGCAAATCCTATATATTCTACATAATTCCCCAGTATGGATCCCAAAACGGTGGTTCAGGAAGATAGAAGGGGTTTTCAGGGAATTGATCTGGAAGGGGGGAATAGCGAGAATCTCGCTCCGAGCCTTGCAATATCCAAGGGAGAAGGGGGGTCTCGCTCTCCCGAACCCCAGATTTTATTTCTTAGCGGCCCAGCTGCAGCACATGAGGAATAGTAATCAGAGAGGACCCAGGGTAGTCATGAATGACACAAGTCATGACACGGAAATTGAGGCAGTGGAGGCAGATTCATTTCATTCTAAATGCCCCACAGTCCAATTAATGGTAAAATGTTGGAAAGAGGGGAAGAAGATTCTAGGATATACAGGTTTCTCTGAATTCTCCCCTATCTGGGATAATAGCAACCTACAAGAACTTAAAATCATGGGAAAGGTTGATGAGTGGGACAGATTAGGGATACATCTACTGGAACAACTATTTGCTGTTGGTAGAATAAAAACATTTCAAGAAATAAGAGAGGAGTTCTCGGTTCCAAATAGATCTTTTTATAGATATTTACAAATCAGACATGCGCTGGGTGCACAATTTGGGGATGGGATGCCGGAGTGGAATGGTATGGCCATCTTCCGAAACTTGGTAAACACTGAGGACACTAGAGGAGTAATCTCAACCATTTATGACTCCCTAGAAAGGGCAGATCGAAGCGAGATCATGGCTAATAAAATTAGGGAGAAATGGGAGAAGGATGTGGGCACAATTTCACAAGATCAATGGGAACAAATACTGGGTATAGGCCCCGAATTGTCAATGTCCCCCTCCCAGTATATGTCTCAGTTATATCTGATACATAGGACATACTACACGCCCCAAAGAATGTTCCAATTTGGTAGGAGACCAGACCCAGGATGCCAGAGATGTGGACAGGATAAAGGAGACCTAATACACATGGTCTGGAGATGCCCCAAGCTGTACCAATATTGGAAGCAAATAGTTGAAAAGATCAATAGAACATTTGGAACATTATTACAGCCGGAGGCGAGGCTATGTGTGCTGGGCTTGGTGGAAGAGAGGGTACCCTCAAAGGGCGAGCGTATAGCGATTAGGAGATGCCTGTTTCAGGGAAGGAAACTTATTGCACAGAAATGGCAAGCGGTAAACCCACCTACAGTAACAGAATGGGAGGAGGTAATAAATGACACAATAAGAAAAAAACAATTTATATACACTAAAAGAGGTAACAAAAAGAAATTTAATAATATATGGAATAAATGGATTGACGGGTGGGCACGGTGGATGAGGGGGGGGTTGGGAAACGGGAATGAGTTGGAGAATGTATAACATAAGTCAAGGCATATTTGTACTGTAATACAGGATTGTAATGGATGTATGTATAAGTGTTGCGATAAAGAAATAAAAAAAATATTTGATTTAAAAAAAAAAAATACTGGAGCGCTGATGGTTTATCGGAAAGTAGCCAGACCTAAAACCCCCGACAGCACTACCTCTCCCCCTGCAACCCCGCCGAAAGATAGACCTATCCTATCAGGGAAACTACAGCATCCTTGAGTGTTAAGTATATGTAACAGAAATCAATAGAAAACCATAAGGAGGGAAGATCTGGTCTGGAGAGATTTGTAGTTTCGACTTGAAGGTACGGTACTAATAAGCGATATGGTGAAGAAGGGGAAGGCCGGGGGAATGACGGGTTGTTCATAATCATTCAAGTGTAAGAAGTTAGGTTTTTAGGTGGGCATAGAGGTCCCCGCCGGTATGGGCAAAGGTGCCAGATGGGGTATCGTGGTTGGCGCTTTATCCCTATATTGGGTCCAGCATGCCCATATGGTTCTGAACTTAGTGGGCATATCTTTAGTTTGGAAGATAAGTCTTTCCATCTCTGCTGTCTTGTCTACTTTATTATGCCATTCGGCAATGGTGGGGGGGACAGTGCTTTTCCAGTGGATCGGTATGCATTGGGTTGCCGCATTAATAAGGTGTAAGGTAAGGGATTTACGGTAGGCAGAGCAGGGTATGGAGGTGTGGTGTAGTAAGTATTGTGCTGGGGTAAAATCTGGAGTGTATGTAGTGATTTTGGTAATTAAATTATGTATTTCTATCCAGAATGGTTGTATTAAAGGGCATGTCCACCAAATGTGGAGAAAAGAACCAGGGGTGGATTTACATCTCCAGCAGAGAGGGGAGACGGTCGGGAAGAATTTATGTATTTTATCTGGAGTACGGTACCATTGTGTGTATAGCTTATACCTATTTTCCTGTGCGGATATGTTGACTGAACCTCTATGTGTGTGTTCGCAAATACGTTCCCAGTCAGCTGTGGAAAGGTCTACGGATAGATCAGTGGCCCACTGTCGGTGAGTCTGAGTGTCGGGGGGAGATCCTGAGAGTAAAAGGGCATATAAAGTAGATATTAAATGTCTTTGGGGTTCCGGGTCAGTACAGATGATTTCGAAGGGGGTAAGAGTCCTGTTCCATTGGGGAGGGGGGCAAGTATGAAGGAGGAAATGACGTAATTGGAGGTATTTAAAGAAGGGTATATGTAGGTTAGGGAATTTAGAGGATAAATCAGGCTGGGATAAAAGCGCGTCGGCATCAAAGATTTGATGTGCTCTAACCGGTGGGTCAATGGGCCCTGTTTGTCGGTCTTTAGTATGGATTCCTGCCGGGAAATCTGGGTTCTGAGTGAGAGGCGTCATTGGCCCGGGAACAGGGGTTAGTTGGAGGATACGGCAGGATGATTTGAAGTTACATAGCATTGGGCCTATCAGAGGGTGAGCGGAGCATTCCTTCGGGATGGAGCGTGGATTGATCCATGGTAAATGTGCAATAGGAATCTGGGAGAAAGAATTTTCTACCTGTATCCATGCTTTGCTAGTGGAATGTGCGTGCCAGTCCACTATTCTCACGAGTTGGCAGGCCCTATAATAGAGGTGTAGGTCTGGGAGTCCTATGCCTCCTTTACCTTTGGGAAGTGTTAGTCTACCCCAGCTCAGACGAGGGGGACCCGCTGACCATAGGAGGTGCCTGCATAATTGTTTAAATGAGGCAAAGTAGGAGGGGGGAGTTTGATCAGTATGGCTTGTAAAAGATAAAGTAGTCGGGGAAGCACATTCATTTTTAAGATGGCAGCTCTGCCAAACCAAGAGAAGGGACCTTTCAACCATTTAATTGAGTCCTCTCGTATAGTTTGAAGGGCTGGGAGAAAGTTCTTAGCATAGAGGTCGGATAATCTGGTAGGAATTTTGATGCCTAAGTAGGTGAGTTCATTGGGTTCCCACCGAAAAGGGAAGTTAGCTTGACAGAGTAGAACTGTTTGTTGGGGCAGGGAAATGTTTAGCGCTCTCGATTTATCAAAGTTGATTTGTAGGTTGGAAAGTTGTTTGAAGAAAGCAAAGTCATTGAGAAGGTTGGAAAAAAAGGAAAAATAGAAAAGCGCCTCTTAGCAAAACAGATTTATTATGTAGCAGACAATTTGTATCAAACACTTACATCATGGTAAGTTTCAGGTGTCATCCAGTAGGATCAATGTTTATATTGCGTCCAGGATCTCTGACGCTACTCCACGGATTTCCCAGGTCCCGGTTATGGCGGCCGCAAGTAGCCGGGATACAGGCTGGCTTGTCCGTGATAGGAGACAGCAGCGAAAGATGGCAACGGTCGGTCCGGAGAGGAGCGTCTGACGTCAGCTGGATGGTGCAGGGAACCACAACGCGTTTCAGAGCATGCGCAGCTCTCGTACAGGGCATGCGCGCTCCTTTCTCAAGTGTACAAGGAGACAGGAAGGACGGATGTTTTAAAAGTAATTCTGCCCGTCAGCGCAGCAGAATTCAATAATTGCTATGACAAGTGTGTTGCATAGAACAAAACGGGAGTTTTAACCCCACTAACTTGGGATAGCTTAAATAGCAGAAAAATAATAATAAAATGTATAATAATATATTAATATATTAATATATTAAAAAATTAATAAAAAAACATATTAATAAAAAAATGTATATATATATATATATATATATATATATAATAAAAATAATAATAATAATGATAATAAAGGTAATGAATAGTGATGAAATAATATTGCTCATAATAAAATAATTAAAGAAGTAATGAAATAATATTGCTCATAATAAAATAATTATGAAGTAATTAAGGCATAACGTTTATAATAGCAAAAAATTAAAAATTATTATTGTATGATAAAAGCTTTTTAAGGGAATGTCTATATAGACATTTTAGTGTTAAAATTTTTTTATTTTTTTTTAATTATTAATATATGACAGGGATATGATGCCTGCCAACAAAATATTTGGGTGCAAGCTCTTAAATGTTACGATAAATACAATCAAAGTAATAAAATATAATGAGTATGATATAGGCACAGTGAATAATCATCAATCACTAGTCATTATAGAGGATTATCAGCGTAGCTGTATACAAAACAAAAGGAAATAATAAGAATAAAATATATATATATATACACATATATATATATATATATATATATGCTCGTGTGCCTATGTGTGCCCACGTGCACACACACGTATAAAAGGACACACATACACATATATGCTAGTGCACGCAAGCGCTCGCCTACACATGCGTGGAGGCTTGCGCTGTGTAACAGAAGAGCTAAAATTAAAATGGTATTGTATAATTATAATAAATGATAATAAATGAAGGGATTATATATATGTAAATAAATGTGTAAAAAGAAGAAGCCATAAGATTCCTTAATGGAAAAGCACACACATATAGGTGCTAACACTACAATATGTACATGCACACTTGCAACCGTGCATCATAGGGAGAGGGCAAATAAGAAAAGGGGAACATTTTTTAGAGGATCGTGTTAACCTCTAGTTCCTCGTTTAACCCATTCGGCACAAGGGTATCCAGAGTAAAAATCCAATAAGTTTCGCGCTCACACAGTCTGGAAAAACGCTCGGCCTCAGATAGGCCTTTAGGTATGGCTTCTATCACCCAAACCTGTAGGCCCTCCGTGGACTGGCCATGAAATTCCAAGAAGTGCCGTGGTACACTGTGTTCATCACAACCAGTTTCCACAAAGCGACGATGTTTGCCAAAATGCTGTCTTAGTGGGTTAATAGTGCGACCCACATATAGCATTTTGCATGGGCATGTTAGGCAATAAACGACATAATCACTTGAACAGTTGAAAAAATTGTCAAGTTGATAAGTCTTATCCCTATGAGAGAAGTTTTTTTGTCCATGTTGGACAAAATTGCAAGTTTTGCACAGGGCTTTATTGCATCTATACATCCCTTTAAGGGGGGCCGGACAAATAGCACTAATTGGTTTAGTGTGTTTTAACTTGCTAGGCGCTATTTTGTTTTTTAGAGTCGGTGCCCTTCTGTAGGAAAAAAAAAAAAAAAAAAATTTGAACACTAAAATGTCTATATAGACATTCCCTTAAAAAGCTTTTATCATACAATAATAATTTTTAATTTGTTGCTATTATAAACGTTATGCCTTAATTACTTCATAATTATTTTATTATGAGCAATATTATTTCATTACTTCTTTAATTATTTTATTATGAGCAATATTATTTCATCACTATTCATTACCTTTATTATCATTATTATTATTATTTTTATTATATATATATATATATATATATATATACATTTTTTTATTAATATGTTTTTTTATTAATTTTTTAATATATTAATATATTAATATATTATTATACATTTTATTATTATTTTTCTGCTACTTAAGCTATCCCAAGTTAGTGGGGTTAAAACTCCCGTTTTGTTCTATGCAACACACTTGTCATAGCAATTATTGAATTCTGCTGCGCTGACGGGCAGAATTACTTTTAAAACATCCGTCCTTCCTGTCTCCTTGTACACTTGAGAAAGGAGCGCACATGCCCTGTACGAGAGCTGCGCATGCTCTGAAACGCGTTGTGGTTCCCTGCACCATCCAGCTGACGTCAGACGCTCCTCTCCGGACCGACCGTTGCCATCTTTCGCTGCTGTCTCCTATCACGGACAAGCCAGCCTGTATCCCGGCTACTTGCGGCCGCCATAACCGGGACCTGGGAAATCCGTGGAGTAGCGTCAGAGATCCTGGACGCAATATAAACATTGATCCTACTGGATGACACCTGAAACTTACCATGATGTAAGTGTTTGATACAAATTGTCTGCTACATAATAAATCTGTTTTGCTAAGAGGCGCTTTTCTATTTTTCCTTTTATGTCATTTTCCTTGAGTCGGCTTCAACTTGGAGAAGAGCTGCCCTGGGCAACTGAGTTTTTATTAAAGACTTCCTATCCACAATTGTTACTATAGAGTTTTTCAAAACCTTATGCTACCTGCCATCCCTTGGTAACAATAATAACTTTATGTCCATCTGATTGGAATACTCTTTTTGTTTTTTTGATTTTCAACCTTTGTATAATATCCTTTACACATGTAGGATTAATAGTGTTTGTCTGTGCAGGCTTCCCAAGCGCTTGCATTTGCTATTGTTTTTATTGAGAAGGTTGGGGATGGTAATCAAAGGATTTGAAAGAAACAAAAGGATGTCGTCCGCGTAGGCTGCAATCTTGTAGTGATTGCGTTTAATGGTGATCCCCTGTATATCAGGGTTTTCTCTGATTTTGCGGAGGAGAGGTTCCATGGTAAGGACGAAGATGAGCGGGGACAGGGGGCAGCCTTGGCGCGTGCCATTGGCTATGGAGAATGCGGTTGAAAGTCGACCGTTGACCCGTATCTTGGCCGTGGGGGACGCATACAGTGCCATGATCATTTGTATAAGCCGTGGCGGGAACCCCACAGCCTGTAGAGATGCGGACATATAATCCCATGCTACCCTATCAAATGCCTTTTCGGCGTCTAGGGATAGAAAAAATCCCTTTGTCGCAGTGGAGGTTAGCCAGTGATGGATGTTTAGGGCCTCGGTAGTGTAATCCCTGGCTTCCCTGCCAGGGATAAAACCCACTTGGTCGGTCGAGATTAGTCTGGGAAGGAGAGGGGTTATGCGATTGGCCAAGATCTTCGCATAGATTTTCACATCCACATTTAGAAGGGAGATAGGGCGATAATTTGAAACTACCGTGGCGTCCTTACCTGGTTTCGGAATGAGCGTCACGTGGGCCTCTAAAATATCCCTGTTGTGTGGGGGGGAAGAGGTAGGTAGTTCATTAAAGGCTGTTACAAAATGGGGAAGTAGGATGGCAGAGAGTGACTTGTAGTAACTAGACGTTAGGCCATCCGGGCCAGGACTCTTACCCGGTTTCAACTGTTTCAGGGCCTTTAGGGCTTCCTCAATGGAGAATGGTGTGTCCAGATCTGTTAAATCATCTGCGTTAAGAGGGGATGGACTGTATTCTGATAAAAACTTGTTTATGATCTCGGGCCGTTTCGAGAGGGGGTCAGTCAAGTGTGGATTGGGTATGTTGTACAGTTTGGAGAAATATGCTACAAATTGGTTAGCTATGTCTTCTGTGTGATTGATAGTGGTACCAGAAGGGGTTTTGATAGAGTGGATGGTGTGCTTAGATTTTTTCTGTTGTAGGGCTCTCGCTAGCAGTTTACCCGCCTTGTTCCCAAATTCATAGAACAGTTTCTGCGTTAACGTGTATTTTCGCTTTAAAGACTTCTGAAGTTCTTCTAATAGGTCAGCCCTGGCTGCTACGAGGTTGGCAAGGCATTTATCAGCCAATGAACGTTTGTGTACGTTTTCCAGCCGTTTCACTCGATTCGATAGGTCCTCTATGTGTGCCTTCCTAAGTTTGTTCCGTTTAGACACTAGAGATATGATCTCGCCCGGATAACACACTTGTGTGCGGCCCAGGTAACTGTCGGAGATGTATCCCCATTGGAGTTTTCCCTAAAATAGTGTGTAAGGCATTCCGACAATTTCTGGGTGTTATCTATGTCCAGTAGAAGTGAGTCATCAAGGCGCCAGATCATTGATCTGGTACGTTGGAAAGGAAGTGTAAGCGTCATGGTTATGGGGTGATGGTCTGACAAAACCATGGGTTCAATAGTGGCATCTGTAAGTGTGGTTAGGTCATCTTGCGTTATGAAAAATTTATTGAGTCTAGAGTATTTGTTGTGAGGCGCAGAATAAAAGGTGAAGTCTTTTACCGTCGGATGAAGCGTGCGATAGGTGTCATGGAGAGTCAGGGTACTAAGGCAATTCTTAATCGCACGAAGGGCGCTATAGGACATACAGGAGGAGCCATTGGAGGTGTCAAGGGATGGAACAAGAGGAACATTAAAATCTCCCCCCAAAATTAGGGTGCCAGATTGAAATGCTGTGAGTTGGTCCAGAGTCTTACGGTAGAATGCTACTTGTTTAGAGTTTGGTGCATAAATGTTTGCAATGGTAAAGGGTTTGCCATGGAGTGTACCTTTAAGGAAGAGATATCTCCCATGGACGTCCCTTTCAGAATCCGTGATCAAGAGAGGACAATGTTTCGATATTAATATGGAGACCCCTTTTGATTTGGCTATGTCGTTCGTGGCGTGATAAACAGTCGGAAAATGGAGGTCATAGAGCTTTGGGATATTATTTGTACGGAAATGGGTTTCCTGGATAAGAGCGATATGTGTTTTAGCCCTACGAAGGGCATATAACAATTGAGATCGTTTTTCTGGAATATTAAGACCCCTTACATTAATAGAATATAATTTGAGTTGTGTGGGTAGGTTGGGGACCAAAGGGTCAGAACCAGTACCTGTAATTTCACCCGCCATTCCCAGGGGGGGGAAATAGGGGGGGTGAGAAGGAACAGGTGTCACGGGTGCGTTACTGCTACCTCTAAGATGTTGCAAAGGAGAGGATGTAAGGGTGAATACCGATGGGGGGGAGGAACCTGTCCAAACCCCTCACTAATGGGAAGTAATCAGTGAGTTACAGGGCGCGGACGGTGGTCACACGGCCTTCAGGCGTGTTCGCACCGTCGCACGCCACTGTGTGGGGGTTGACCAAGACCAGAGCCGGTGAAGGACTGTAAAAGTAAGGAGAAAGATTATGTGTATAAGCGATATCCCTCCACCCCAGGACAATCTATCATAGAAGCACGGAGGGCCAAACACCAAAATGGCGAATGCAACGTATGATCTATCACTAAAGGTAATGTGGACCTCAGGTCTCATTAAGGGTAGGTTAACCTATATCTAGTGCGATAGCACCGAGTAGGAGTTATAGGTTGTGTAATGGTATCCCAAGTACATTTGGCCTAACCTTGGGTCTCGTGTTAACGCTATGGTACCTGGTGCGGTTCTACATATGCATGCCTGCATGAAGATGGGGCGACCTGTTGGCATGAATATAATGCATCTTAGTGCAGAAACATATAATGGTGTCATTATCCCCTAAGGAGTCGTGCCCAAACAGTTTAACCATAGAAACAGTCAAAAATGAACAATAACAGTAATAGTAAAAGCGAAAGGCATGGGGCATGTGGCGTGAGCTGTACCGTGAGTCCCCACACAGTACCTTTAGGAGCATATAAGTGGTGCTTACCCCCAAATTTCCAGGGGAGCAAGTGTGGAAGTCCCGCCCATCCGTCCGTTAGGAGGTAGATCAGGGGAAGTGGATAGTGAGGGACATTATCCCGAGCCCACAGGTGTAACAATATGGTAGTAATGTCACAATGGATAGCTGGAGCATAAGAGGGAGAAGGGGAAGGGGAAGGTGGGAAGGGGGGGAGACTGGAGGGAGCTGAGAGAAGGAGAGAGATAAGGGTGATAATGATGCAGGGCAGGGGAAGAGGAGAGGGGGAAGGAAGGGGGATTGGGGAAAGGAGGGGGAGAAGGGGTGTGGAAAAAGAGGGGTGGAAAGGAGGAGGGAAATGAGGGGGGAGGGATGGGGAAAAGACTTGGGAAGGGGATGGGGGGGAGGGGAACGAGGATGGGGAGAAGGGGGTGAGGGGAGAGGAGGTAGGGGGAGGGGGGGACAGAGAGCCCTTACAAGCAGCGTACAGGAAGACATTGCAGTTGTGGAAAGGTGCTCAGTAGTGGGCCGGGTAGTTTAGTGTTTAGTATACTTGTGATGTCCAGTGCAGGCTATCAGCCCCACCATGCCCGTGGAGCACTTAAGCCAAAGCCAATGCGGGTTAGAATGGGGAGTCAAAGACTGGGCGGTATCTGTGTGAGCAAAAGCGGTGGTGTGCGGATTCCGGAGGGATTGTCGGTCAGGTAGCTGCAGTTCATATCTATCCATGAGGGGGCCACATGCGATAATAGAAGAGAGCCACGAAGTCGGTAAGGTCCCTCAAGGATAAGGGAGGAGTGTTGTGAGTGGGTCAGCTCACCTCCGCAGAAGCTGGAGCAGGAACTCAGCGCAGTCCTCTATGAACGAGGGGGTCATGGAGCACTGTCAGTGTGTCCGACGTCCCGGAGCGGCAGTGCATCACGGCAAGCCTCACATGTGAGGTGGATCGATGTGGGCGGCATTCTTGATCCCGTCGGCCAAGAGCAGGTCACCGCCAGGAAGAGGATACGGTGTTCGCCGGATGTTGTTGAAAGGTGAATCCATTGCGTCGCGGCCGGAAGTACGTTGAGAAGATGCGCCGTCATGACGTCTGTCGAGTTGCGGGTTGGTATGGGGGATGTAGTCCACTTTGATCGGCTAAACTACATAGGTGGGAGGGCGGGTCAGTGTCCTGATGCTGAGCATTTGTAAAGGAGTCTTAAGGAGAGAATATGCTTCTGGGAGAGTCACTTCCATCAGGCGGATCTGACTGGGGCCAAAATTGCAGGGAGGCCCAACAAACAAAGTCAAAGTAAAAGTAATAAAAGTAATAAACTGAACATATAGTGGTTACTACGGGGAAGCCTCAAATAGGGGCATGAGCAGGAAACCTGGATCACTGGGGCTAAGTTAGAGCGTTTAAGGTGTACAATACCTAACAATCACGACGGGCTCTCCTGGAAGTAGGGGAATCCGTGGGGCTCACATCTTGCCGGGAGTTGCGGGAGGTGGCGTGTGATCTAGAACCCGATGGGGAGCGCCTCCTCCTGAAGCTAGCGACCTGGGTTTCCATAGGTTCTTCCCGGGATTTGGTTGGTCTGCTCACAGCATAACGGAAGTTTGCGTACCATTCCGGGACGGCCACTCGAGGGATATCCAGAGCATCACAAAATGAGGGCAGGTCCTCCGGTACTCTGAGAAGCGCCGTGCGTCCCAGAGCGGTTGCTGACAGGCAGAAGGGAAACTTCCACTTATATATGATCCCCTTGTCTCGTAGAATATTCAACAGGGGTTTTAAGGCCCGGCGGTGTTGTAACGTGATGCCCGATAGGTCTTGGAAGAGTTGTATGGGCATTCCCTCATGCATCAACTGTTGATCTCTCGCCTGTCTGAGAATATCTTCCTTTAATGTATAATCCACCAGACAGCAGACAATGTCACGTGGGGGATCAGTGTCTCTGCCCTTGGGACGGAGGGCGTGATGGATGCGCTCCATGGCTACCGGGGTCTGAGGAGGCCTATTGAGGATGGTGTTAAACAGGGCAGTCACCGTTAGGGGAACCTGATCGCCCTCGATGGATTCCGGTACTCCCCGCACTCTGAGGTTATGGCGGCGCCCCCTGATGTCCAAATCTTCCATATGGCGCTGCATATCCCGGAGCTGGAGGGTGTGGGTATCGATCTGTTTAGCGGCTCTGCGAATGTCCTTCTCCTGGTGTTCCACAATTAATTCCACAGAGTGTACCCTGTCGTTCAATTCATGAATGTCTAGGCGAAGGTCCGCGATGGCCGCCGACAGGGTGTCTTTAATGTCGGCGGCAATGGAGCGGAGGTCCTGTATGGTTAGTGGAGGCTGCGGGGGATTCGCCCCCCCCCGTTGTCTGGTGGAGAGGGAGCCGTTGAGACTGCCGACAGGGGTATTCCCGGTAATTGAGGGGATTGTGCCTGGGAGCGGTTCTGTGAGTGTCCTTGGCGGGACGCCGCCATGTTCCCCCTGCTTTGTCTGAACATCTCGGGGATATTCTGACTCATACCCCCTGGTTGTTCAAGTGGCGAGCGGGATCTGGAGGTCGACGAATGCCTGGAAGCAGTCCCCATCGTTTAAGGCACTTGTGTGGTGATATTGGGGTGTCAAGACCTCCAAAATCGAATGAAATTGTCCTGAGGTGGCAGGAGCTCGCAGATCAGGCGTCCATTCAGTAGCAAGGTCGTGACTCTCTTATATAGAGACTTTTATCAGAAGCATTTGAGTCACGTACCTTTGCAGAAGCTGGAAGACCTGAAGATAGGGGGAATTGGCACTCGGAGTTTCCCCTACGATGGCTATGTTTCGATCAGGCTGGCCTTTGACCCCTCGATGACCGGGAAGGCCAAAGTTTTTGACACTCTGGCAGTGGTTTGCCCTCGCCCTCAAGGAGCCAATACAATGTCCACGTTGATAGGGACCAACACTGACTTGGTCCGGAGACTGCTGACCCCGTTAGTGCAAGAACAGAGTTCTCCCAGACAAAAGATTCACCCCATGCTGCAACAGGTCTACCAGAAGATGATCCTGGAGCAAAAGGCCCCGGAAGAGGGGGTGGGAAGAGTTTGGAGACTGTTAAGAAGAGAGAGAATACTACAGCCAGGTGAGGTGATCTGTCTCCAAGCTACAGTAAAACTCTCCTGGGAGCAGCCGGGTCCCTTTGTGGTCGTGGAACCAGACCCCTTCAACACCCACCAAGAATTGGAAGTACTCCCTGAAGTGGTCCCGTTGAGGGCACTGAAGAAAGCCAAGGGACAGATTCCAGTGAGTGTTTGGAATGTCACAAGTTCTCCTGTGAAGATCCCAGCCCGGGTGCTACTGGGCAAGGTGAACCCTGCTACCCCAGTGACCCTGTCCGAATTGAAGTCAAAAGATGGAGGAGCCACCCTGGAAGAGCTCTGCCTTGAAGATACAGCCTTGCCACAGAAATGGAAGGAGAAAGCCAAGGCTCAGCTGACTCGGTGGAGAAGAATATTCTCTGAAGATGAGTTTGATATGGGGTGTGCGAGAAGTGCCACCCATAAAATCCGTCTTCAAGAAGACAAACCCTTTCGGGAAAGGGTCCGAAGAGTTCCATTGGCTGATCTGGAAGATTTGTGGGAGCAGTTGGCAGAGCTGAAGAGAACAGGGGTCATTCGAGAGTCCAGGAGTCCATATGCCTCACCCATTGTGGTGGTAAGGAAGAAAAACGGGTCGCTGAGGCTCTGCATAGACTATAGGACTCTCAACCGGAGGACCATTCCTGATCAGTATACTACCCCCAGGATAGAAGATGCTTTGCAGAGCCTGTCTGGGGCCAAGTGGTTCAGTGTCATGGGTAGTGATGAGCCGAACACCCCCGGGTTCGGTTCGCACCAGAACCCGCGAACGGACCGAAAGTTCGTACGAACATTAGAACCCTATTAAATACAATGGATGCGAACGTTCGAATTCTAAAGTGCTAATTATAACGACTATTATGCATGTTATTGTCCTAAAAAGGGTTTGGGACCCGGGTTCTGCACCAGGGGACATGTATCAATGCAAAAATAAGTTTTAAAAACGGTCGTTTTTCGGGAGCAGTCATTTTAATGATGCATAAAGTGAAAAAAAAAAAGTCAAATATTCCTTTAAATATCGTACCTGGGGGGTGTCTAAAGTATGCCTGTGAAGTGCCACGTGTTTCCCGTGTTTAGAACTGTCCCTGCACAAAATGACACTTCTAAAGGAAAAAAAAGCCATTTAAAACTGCTTGCGGCTTTAATGTAATGTCTGGTCCCGGTAATATGGATGAAAATCTTTAAGAAAAATGGCATAGCTACCCCATGACCCCCCCCCTACCCCAGCCCATTACCAGCCCCTTTGGGTCTTGTATGGATATTAAGGGGAACCCCGCACATAAAATAAAAAAGGCCCTATATACTCTGAACAGCCGTATACAGGCGGTGCATACAAGACAGGGACTGTAGGTTTGTTCTTATGTAGAATCTGTTTGTAATTTTGAACAGGTACATTGTTTAAGTGTAGCTCCAGCCCAAAAATCTATTTTTAAACTTTTTGGAAAACATAGGTAAGGGTTATCACCCCTGTAACATTTGTTTTGCTGTCTGTGCCCCTGTTCAGAACATTTCACCTCACTTTCCGTCCCAATGACAACTGTTTTTGAAATGTGGTGTTTTTCTTGAAACAAGGATTGCTGATAAAGCATCAGTACAGAGGAGACACCTTTCTCCCATATTAATTCTTACAGGAGAGAATTTTCCTTCCAAGGGGTAGATTTCCTCTCACTTCCTGTTGTCTTCTTGCGTTTGCAAGTAGGAGTCGTTTGTAAGTTGGATGTTTGAAAGTAGGGACCTGCCGTATATACTCTGCAGAAATAGGCCCCTTAGTTGTTGGTGTTGGCACAACACTGTAAGCACTCACAGTTACTCTTGGTTGGTGCTGGAACGCCCTGCTGTCAACTATTATATCAGGAATTTTAATTACATATAATTGTTGAACAGTGGTAGTAAAAATTGGGCCTTTGATGGTGGTGCTGGTGCCACAACACTGTAAGCCCTGACAGTTACTCTTGGTGGGTGCAGCAATGGGCCCTGCTGTGAATTATTAGATCAAGAATTGTAATTGCATGCCCCTGTTGAACAGGTGCTGAAAAATTGGGCCTTTCGTGGTGGTGGTGGTGGTGGTGGTGTTGCCACAACACTGTAAGCCCTCAGAGTTACTCTTGGTGGGTGCAGGAATGGGCCCTGCTGTGAATTATTAGATCAAGAATTGTAATTACATGCCCCTTTTGAACAGGGGCTGAAAAATTGGGCCTTTCGTGGTGGTGGTGGTGGTGGCGTTGCCACAACACTGTAAGCCCTCAGAGTTACTCTTGGTGGGTGCAGCAATGGGCCCTGCTGTGAATTATTAGATCAAGAATTGTAATTACATGCCCCTGTTGAACAGGGGCTGAAAAATTGGGCCTTAGGCACTGGTGGCACAACACTACAACCCCTCACAGATACTGTACTTGGAGCACAGCAATGAGCCCTGTTGCAAAGTATTGCTTCAAAAATTGTAATGACACGCCCCTGTTAAACAGGGGCTGAAAAATTGGGCCTTAGGCACTGGTGGCACAACACTCCAACCCCTCACAGATACTGTACTTGGAGCACAGCAATGAGCCCTATGGCAAATTATTGCTAAAAAAATTGTAATTACACGCCCCTGTTAAACAGGGGCTGAAAAATTGGGCCTTAGCCACTGGTGGCGGCACCCATAAACAAAAATGATCTTCCAAGCTATCATAATCAATCGTATCATTGAGGACTCGGAGGAGGAGGATAGCCAGTCAACATAACAGCACAGGCACTCAGCATCAGCATCAGTCTTGAAGGGATGTGACATGTTAAAATCAATTAGTCTGTTATATCAGCATCAGGTGTGTGGTAGCTGGTGGTGATCCAAGACTGGTTCATCTTGATGAAAGTCAGTCGATCAACCGAGTCGGTGGACAGGCGCACCCTGTGATCCGTGACAAATCCTCCAGCAGCACTGAATGTGCGTTCCGAAAGAACGCTGGATGCAGGACAGGCCAGTAGCTCAATTGCATACTGTGCAAGCTCTGGCCAGTGATCCATCCTCAAGACCCAGTAAGCCAGAGGATTTTCGGTGGGGAAGGTGTCCAAGTCTGACCTTGCCCCTAGATATTCCTGCACCATGTTTATCAGACGCTGGCGATGGTTGCTGGAACCGATCATACTTTGGGGCTGCGGACTAAAGAATTGTCTGAACGCATCGGTCAGACGGCCACCTTCCCCACCGCTCCTTCTTTGACTGGCCGAAGCCTCAGCAACTCGTTGTCCAGGACCAGGAGTTTGTAACCTCCCAGTCTCTGGGAACGCGTTGCACAGACCTTTCTGCAAGGCCTCCCGGAGTTGTCTCATCCTCTGCTCCCTCTGCGACGGTAACATAAGGTCCGCAACCTTACCCTTGTACCGTGGATCAAGGAGAGTGGCCAGCCAGTAATGGTCCCTCTCCTTGATCCGAAGAATACGAGGATCCTTCCGCAGACTTTGCAGGATCAGGGAGGCCATGCAGCGTAGGTTTGCTGAGGCATTCGGTCCGGAGTCCTCTGGGTCACTAAGGATGACATGATCCGCAGCCACCTCCTCCCAGCCACGTACAAGTCCACTGGTTTCTTGGGACTGTAAATCATCCCTAAAAGACTGCTGCTGATGATGCTGAGTGCCAGCCTCCACCTCCATGCTGACACAATCCTCCTCCTCCTCCTCCTCCTCCTCCTCCTCCTCCTCCTCCTCCTCTTCCTGTGCGATGGGTGGGACAGAAGGAACACTGTCTGGGTAAAGGGGGCCTTGAGAGGCAAGGAAGTCCTCCTCTTCCTGCCTCTGTTCTGCCTCAAGTGCCCTGTCCATTATTCCACGCAGCGTGTGCTCCAACAGGTGGACAAGAGGTACAGTGTCACTGATGCATGCACTGTCACTGCTCACCATCCTCGTGGCCTCCTCAAATGGTGCCAGGACAGTGCATGCATCCCTGATCATGCCCCACTGGCGTGGAGAAAAAAAACCAAGCTCCCCTGACCCTGTCCTGGTGCCGTAGTCGCACAGGTACTCATTGATGGCCCTCTGCTGCGTGTGCAGCCGCTGCAGCATGGCCAACGTTGAGTTCCACCTGGTGGGCATGTCACATATAAGGCGGTTCTTGGGCAGGTTCAACTCCTTTTGCAGCTCAGCCAGGCGAGCACTGGCATTATAAGATCTGCGGAAATGCACACAGACTTTCCTAGCCTGCCTCAGGACATCCTGTAAGCCCGGGTACCTGCCCAAGAACCGCTGCACCACCAGGTTAAGGACGTGAGCCACACAGGGCACATGGGTCAGTTGTCCCTGTCGGAGGGCGGAGAGGAGGTTGGTGCCATTGTCGCAAACCACCATTCCTGGCTTAAGCTGGCGTGGCGTCAACCACCTCTCGGCCTGGCCCTGCAGAGCAGACAGGACCTCTGCCCCAGTGTGGCTTCTGTCCCCCAAACACACCAGCGCAAGCACGGCATGGCATCTTTTTGCCTGCGTACTTGCGTAGCCCCTTGAACGGCTACGGAGCACCGCTGGTTCAGAGGACAAAGCACAGGAAGAGGCCATGGAGGAAGAAGAAGAGGAGGGGGTGGAGGAGAGAGGTGTGTCACAACCAGTAGTAGCATTTTGGAGGCATGGCGGTGGAACAACCTCCAACACTACTGCACCTTGTCCTGCATCCTTCCCAGCTGCCAAAAGAGTGACCCAATGGGCCGTGAAAGAAAGGTAACGTCCCTGTCCATGCCTGCTGGACCATGAGTCAGCGGTAATATGCACCTTACCGCTGACCGCCCTGTCCAGCGAGGCCAAGACATTGCCTTCCACATGCCGGTAGAGAGCCAGAATAGCCTTCCGTGAGAAAAAGTGGCGTTTGTGAACCTGCCACTGAGGAACCGCACATTGCACAAACTCACGGAAGGGGGCCGAGTCTACCAACTGAAAAGGCAGCAGTTGAAGCGCTAGCAATTTAGCCAAGCTAGCATTCAACCGCTGGGCATGTGGATGGCTGGGAGTGAACTTCTTTCGACGGTCCAGCAGCTGGGGCAGGGAAATTTGCCTGCTAGAATCAGACGTCGGTGTACTGCTAGCAGAGTGGCCGAAACTACTTGGCTGTGACACACCTAATTCTACACCTTCATTCCTCTCAGTGCATGTTTCAGAGAGGACTGAAGTTATAGTGGGGTTGGAGATCCCAGCTGATGCGGTGCAAGGAGAGGTCCGCTTTGTTCTTTGGTGTGGGTCTTTGAGGTAGGCTTGCCAACGAGCTGCATGGCAGGTCAACATATGTCTGGTCAGGCATGTGGTACCCAAGCGGCTGATGTTTTGGCCACGCGATATACGCTTGAGACATATGTTGCAAACAGCAGCTGTGCGATCTGATGCACTAGCCTCAAAAAAGGCCCACACCAAAGAACTTTTTGAATGACGGGCAGAGGCAGCGCCCTGCACAGGCGGAGCTCTGCGGTGTGATTCCCTCGGTGTACTGCCCTTACGCTGGCCACCAAAGGGCATCCTGCCTCGTTGGAGATGTGCCTCCTCCTCATCCTCCTCCTCCTCCTCTCTCCTATTAGGCACCCACGTGGAGTCAGTGGCCTCATCATCCCCTCCCTCCTCATCACTGGAGCCAATCTGGCAGTATGCTGCAGCTGCTGGAACATGACTGCCAGATTGGTGTCCTTCTTGAGCATCCCCTCTGTCTGCTCTCACGCTACTGCCTTCCTGTAGCTGGGTTTCATCATCAGACCCTTCGAAACGCTGGGCATCCTCCTGGAGCATGTACCCAACACTGTGCTCAAACAGTTCGGGGGACTCCTCAGGAGGAGGACATGGTGGGTCTAGGGAAGGAGTGACTGATGATGAGTCTGACATTGATACCAGGGAAGAGGACGCTTTGGCAGCTGCTTTGCCAGTACCCTGAGCCTAGGTGAGAGAGGATGAGGAGGAGGAGGAGGGCTTGGTCATCCACTCTACCAAGTCTTCGGCATGATGTGGCTCAACATGTCCAGCTGCCGAAAAGAAGGACAAGCGTGTCCCATGGCCATGTGCTGATGACAATGCACCGCGTCCACGACCAGCACTGTTGCCCCCAGACACAGAGCCTGCTTGCCCTCTTTTATTGCCTCCTGACTGTCTGCCTCTCCTTGTTTGCCTTCCAGACATTCTAATAGATGGCCTGCAGGGAGATGGGGAAAAAAGCAATAAGGGCTACCTTCAGGTGTCCTTCTCTGTCCCTTTACTTAAGGATTTCTAAATATGGTTGAGGATGATTGCTTTCGCACAGAATAGCACAACGACAATTTCCCTGACTGTCCAAAAAACAAGGCTTTCAAAGATGGTTGATGAGGAATGCTTTAGCACAGTATAGCACAAGTAGAATTTCCCTCACTGTCCTTCCCTGTCCCTAGAAACAAGGATTATCACAGTGAAAGAAACTGACACTCTTCCTACCTATAGTTTTCTGTCCCTAGAAAAAATGTTTTTTTAAAGACGGTTGATGATCAATGCTTTAGCACACTATAGCACAAGGAGAATTTCCCTCACTGTCCTTCCCTGTCCCTAGAAACAAGGATTATCACAGTAAAACACACTGACACTCTCCCTACCTATAGTTTTCTGTCCCTAGAAAAAATGTTTTTTTAAAGATGGTTGATGATCAATGCTTTAGCACACCATAGCACAAGGAGAATTTCCCTCACTGTCCTTCCCTGTCCCTAGAAACTAGGATTATCACAGTGAAAGAAACTGACACTCTTCCTACCTATAGTTTTCTGTCCCTAGAAAAAATGTTTTTTTAAAGACGGTTGATGATCAATGCTTTAGCACACTATAGCACAAGGAGAATTTCCCTCACTGTCCTTCCCTGTCCCTAGAAACAAGGATTATCACAGTGAAAGAAACTGACACTCTTCCTACCTATAGTTTTCTGTCCCTAGAAAAAATGTTTTTTTAAAGATGGTTGATGATCAATGCTTTAGCACACTATAGCACAAGGAGAATTTCCCTCACTGTCCTTCCCTGTCCCTAGAAACAAGGATTATCACAGTGAAAGAAACTGACACTCTTCCTACCTATAGTTTTCTGTCCCTAGAAAAAATGTTTTTTTTAAAAACGGTTGATGATCAATGCTTTAGCACACTATAGCACAAGGAGAATTTCCCTCACTGTCCTTCCCTGTCCCTAGAAACAAAAATTATCACAGTAAAACACACTGACACTCTCCCTACCTATAGTTTTCTGTCCCTAGAAAAAATGTTTTTTTAAAGATGGTTGATGATCAATGCTTTAGCACACTATAGCACAAGGAGAATTTCCCTCACTGTCCTTCCCTGTCCCTAGAAACAAGGATTATCACAGTGAAAGAAACTGACACTCTCCCTACCTATAGTTTTCTGTCCCTAGAAAAAATGTTTTTTTAAAGATGGTTGATGATCAATGCTTTAGCACACTATAGCACAAGGAGAATTTCCCTCACTGTCCTTCCCTGTCCCTAGAAACAAGGATTATCACAGTGAAAGAAACTGACACTCTTCCTACCTATAGTTTTCTGTCCCTAGAAAAAATGTTTTTTTAAAGACGGTTGATGATCAATGCTTTAGCACACTATAGCACAAGGAGAATTTCCCTCACTGTCCTTCCCTGTCCCTAGAAACAAGGATTATCACAGTGAAAGAAACTGACACTCTTCCTACCTATAGTTTTCTGTCCCTAGAAAAAATGTTTTTTTAAAGACGGTTGATGATCAATGCTTTAGCACACTATAGCACAAGGAGAATTTCCCTCACTGTCCTTCCCTGTCCCTAGAAACAAGGATTATCACAGTGAAAGAAACTGACACTCTTCCTACCTATAGTTTTCTGTCCCTAGAAAAAATGTTTTTTTAAAGACGGTTGATGATCAATGCTTTAGCACACTATAGCACAAGGAGAATTTCCCTCACTGTCCTTCCCTGTCCCTAGAAACAAGGATTATCACAGTAAAACACACTGACACTCTCCCTACCTATAGTTTTCTGTCCCTAGAAAAAATGTTTTTTTAAAGATGGTTGATGATCAATGCTTTAGCACACTATAGCACAAGGAGAATTTCCCTCACTGTCCTTCCCTGTCCCTAGAAACAAGGATTATCACAGTGAAAGAAACTGACACTCTTCCTACCTATAGTTTTCTGTCCCTAGAAAAAATGTTTTTTTAAAGATGGTTGATGATCAATGCTTTAGCACACTATAGCACAAGGAGAATTTCCCTCACTGTCCTTCCCTGTCCCTAGAAACAAGGATTATCACAGTGAAAGAAACTGACACTCTTCCTACTGTGACAGCAGGAAGGTAAAGTCACCTGGTTGCATCCAGGGGGGTAGATATATTTCGCCCAGATTCAGGCTTTACGCCGACTTATACAACTAGGTGGAGAGTTGTATAAGGCTAGTGGGCTCATGGATGACTCATACCTCTAGGGAGAGGGCTGGGCGTCGTACAGACAGGGAGTTGATGAGGCCAGCTGAAGCTTGTCAGCTCATTTAGGCCTCTATAAGAACTCCCAGCTTCATTAGATGTTAGCTCATGCCTGGAACCAGACCTGTGTGGACTGTCTAGGGAGAGTGAACCCCTGTGCGGTGAGACAAAGCCTGTGTGGCTATTTGCTTGGACATTTAAAACCAGGGACTTAGGGACTAGGACAGCACTAGGCTGATCCCAGTTGTTAGTTAGGAAACCTGTATGTTTAGTCAGAGGTCAACTTGACCAGGATTTATTTTGGTTATGTTTCTTTTGCTTTGCTGTGTTTTGTCACTGTAAATAGAAAATAAACCGCACCTTTTTTGATTTTGAAAACCACAACCTCCGTTTGCTGGGCCTGTTTTGTGTGGGGAGCCCATCCCGGGGGTCACACACACCCGCTGCCGAGCTAACCCCCTCACAGTTGGTGGAGAACCAGTGGCAGTTTTTTTTAAGCCAGCATGGAGGAGATACTGAAGCAGCTGGCTCTAGCAAATGCCAATCAACAGCAGACAAATGCAGGTTTGCAAAGGAGCCTTGCAGCCCAGCAGCAGACAAACGCAACTTTGCAACAGAGTCTGGAGGCTCAGCAACGAGCCCAGCAGCAATCTGAGGCCCGCTTCATAGACCTGTTGCAGAAGCAAGAGCAGAGACTACAACAACAGATGGAAGCAGTAATGCAGCAACGTCCGCAGACCAGTGAGGAAAGCCGTCCCACTAATACCGCGTCCTTTGGGGTGAGTCGTTTATTGACAAAAATGACTGGAGAGGATGATCCAGAGGTATTTTTGACCACATTTGAAAGGACCGCTGAAAGAGAAAAGTGGCCTGAGGAGCAGTGGGCTGGACTGGTGGCTCCTCTGTTAACTGGTGAATCGCAGAAAGCTTACTATGACCTAGAGCCTAACCAAGCAAAAGACTATGTGATGCTAAAAGCTGAAATATTGGCAAGGCTGGGTGTCACCCAGGCTGTCCGGGCTCAGCGTGTGCATAACTGGACTTTCCAGCTTGGAAAACCCCCCAGGTCTCAAATGTATGATCTCATTCACCTGAGCAGAAAGTGGCTACAGCCAGAGACTTTGTCCGCACCAAAGATTGTGGAACGTGTTGTAATGGATCGGTTTTTGAGAGCTCTTCCTACGGCCATCCAAAAGTGGGTAAGCCATGGAGACCCAGAGACGGCCGATGGTCTTGTGGATCGTGTGGAGAAATACTTGGCTACAGAGAACCTGACGGCCTCTTCCAGAGACACTCGGACTTTCCACCCTAAGACCAGACCATCCCCAGGGGCGGATAAGAGGATTCCAAGGGGTGAGGGTGGAGAGAGTGAGAGGGTGGGAGCTCTACCCCAAGTTTGGCGAGAACAGCCTGGGAAATCAGCGGCTCAAGAGGCGGCAAGAAGGATCGTTTGCTACCGCTGCCGGCAAGCGGGACATATTGCAGCCAATTGCCCGGTTGTGGAGGAACCCATGCAGTGTGACTTTCTGACGGGCAGACGTCAGTCGCTGTGTGCGACAGTCGCATGCACTGCCATTCGAGGAACTGAGAAACATTTATGCAAAATGTGTGTTAATGGTAGAAATGTTGTGGTATTGCTGGATTCAGGTAGCCTTGTGACCCTGATAAAGGCTGAGTTAGTTAAAACAGAGGTCTCTGGGAATAGCAAGGTAGCTGTTATTTGTGTGCATGGGGACACCCGAGAGTATCCAGTGACTACAGTGTGTTTCGAGACCCCCAAAGGTACCCTCTCTCATCCAGTGGGCTTAGTATCTCAGTTACCGCATGACGCCATTGTGGGAAGGGATTTTCCGAAGTTCTGGGAACTGTGGGATGATCCTGAGCCCCTCACTGGTGCCCCTATGTACCAGGAATGTGATAGCCAGAACTCCCCTGAGAGTGGTGAGGACTCTCCGGAATTTCCCTTATCAGTATTGGCAGGGGAGACTCAAGAAACTGGAGAGGAGCCCACCTCCTCAGACGAAAACCTACCGTCTGTGGAGTTTTCTGATCTTGAGGTTCACAGGGAAAACTTTGCCACAGAACAGTTGAAAGACCCCGCCCTAATAAAGGCACGGGAAAACGTAGTGAAAATAGATGGCGAGTTAGTGAACCCAGATAATACCTGCACTTACCCATACTTCAGCGTAGAGAAGGACCTACTGTATCGGGTGGCAAAAAGGGCAGAAGAAACCGTTGAGCAGCTTGTGGTGCCCAAACCTTACAGGAAGTTGGTGTTGGAGTTGGCCCATGGGCACATTCTTGGAGGTCATCTGGGGACAGAGAAAACCCGAGAGAGGGTATTACAGAGATTCTATTGGCCGGGGGTGATGAAGGACGTAGAAAATTATTGTTCCTCCTGCCCTGTGTGTCAGAGGTTGGCCCCGATGCCACATTTCCGTAGCCCGCTGGTCCCTCTACCCATCATTGAGGTCCCGTTTGAGAGGATCGCCATGGATTTGGTAGGTCCTATAATCAAGTCCGCTAGGGGGCACCAGTACATATTAGTTATAATGGACTATGCCACCCGTTATCCAGAAGCGATCCCTCTCCGAAATACCTCGGCCAAAACCATAGCCAAAGAGCTATCTCTTGTTTTTAGCCGGGTGGGTATTTGTAAAGAACTGCTTACGGACCAAGGTACACCCTTTATGTCCCGGGTTATGAAAGAGCTGTGTAAATTGTTCAAAGTGACGCAATTGCGTACGTCTGTGTATCACCCCCAAACCGATGGGCTGGTTGAAAGATTCAACAAAACCCTAAAACAAATGTTGAAGAAAGTGGTGGATAGAGATGGAAAGGATTGGGACTGTTTACTTCCTTATTTGATGTTTGCTATTAGGGAGGTGCCCCAATCCTCTACGGGATTCTCCCCCTTTGAGTTACTGTATGGGAGACACCCAAGAGGGCTGTTGGATATTGCCAAGGAAACTTGGGAAAGTGAGAGTTCTCCCCACAGGAGTGTGATTGAGCATGTCGCCCTGATGCAAGATCGAATTGCACAGGTAATGCCCATCGTGAAGGAACATTTGGCCCAAGCGCAGTTGGCACAGCAGAGAGTGTACAACCGTGGAGCCAAGACCCGTACCTTTTCCCCGGGGGATAGGATATTGGTACTTGTCCCTACGGTTGAAAGTAAATTCCTTGCCAAATGGCAAGGCCCCTACGAGATAATGGAAAAAGTGAGCGAAGTGAATTACAAGGTCAGACAACCAGGAAGGCGAAAGCCCGAACAGATCTATCACGTTAATCTGTTGAAAGCCTGGAGGGATAGAGAGTCCCTAGTCGCAGACACTTGGTCACCAGCTCAAACTGGTTGCGTGATTCCTGAGGTTGGAATAGCAGCCACCTTGTCACAACCCCAACAACAGGAGGTTAAGGAGTTTGTGCTTCGCAACAAGGAGGTATTCTCTGAGCTGCCGGGACAAACATCTGGGGTAGAGCATGACATCATTACCCCGCCCGGTGAAAGGGTGAAGTTAAAACCCTATCGGATCCCAGAGGCTCGACGGGAGGCAATACGGGAGGAAGTACAGAAAATGCTGAACTTAGGGGTGATAGAGGAGTCCCAAAGTGATTGGTCTAGTCCCATCGTGTTGGTGCCTAAACCGGATGGGAGCTGGCGATTTTGTAACGATTTTCGTCAGTTGAACAAAGTTACAAAATTTGACACCTACCCCATGCCACGTATAGATAAGTTGATCGACCGGCTGGGAACAGCCCGATACATGACGACTCTTGACCTCACAAAAGGGTATTGGCAAATCCCCCTGGCCAAGTCGGCCAAAGAGAAAACCGCATTTGTAACCCCAGACGGGGCGTTCCAATATAAAAGAATGCCGTTCGGGTTACAGAATGCGCCGGCCACATTCCAGCGGAAAATGGACCAGATGCTGAGGCCCCATCGGAAGTATGCTGCGGCTTACCTGGATGACGTAATTGTCCATAGCACAGATTGGGCCTCACATCTGCCAAAAGTGCAAGCAGTCCTGGACTCTGTTCGGGAAGCGGGGTTTACGGCTAACCCCAAGAAGTGTACCATTGGGCAGGAGGAGGCCAAATATCTTGGGTACACCATTGGGAGGGGAGTAATAAAACCCCAACTCAACAAAGTCGAGGCCATCCAGAGTTGGCCACGTCCCAACAGCAAGAAGCAGGTACGAGCCTTTCTGGGAATCGCTGGGTATTATCGGCGATTCATTCCCCACTTTGCTTCTAAGGCTGTGCCCCTAACCAACCTGACGAAGGGGAAAGGGTCGGTCATGATTAAATGGACCCCCGAGGCTGAGGCAGCATTCCAATTCTTGAAACAAGCCTTATGTAGCCAGCCAGTGTTGTACTCACCCGACTTCTCTAAAGACTTTGTCGTACAAAGTGATGCGTCAGATGTGGGGTTAGGAGCAGTATTGTCCCAGGTCTGGAACGGGGAAGAGCACCCAGTCATTTACCTCAGCAGGAAGTTGAAGTCCCATGAGGTAAATTACGCCACCGTTGAAAAGGAGTGTTTAGCGGTGAAGTGGGCTCTAGATTCCCTTCGGTACTACCTGCTAGGTAGGCACTTTGACATGGTTACGGATCACGCTCCGTTAAAGTGGATGGCTCAAAACAAGGAAACAAATAGAAGAGTGAATAGGTGGTTCCTGGCCCCCCAGGAATTCAACTTCACAGTAAAGCATCGCCCTGGCGTTCAAATGGGGAATGTGGATGCTTTGTCTCGAGTACATGAATGCTTGATTGCTGGTGTTCCAACCCCGAGGTTAAAACAAGAGGGGGGGTATGTGACAGCAGGAAGGTAAAGTCACCTGGTTGCATCCAGGGGGGTAGATATATTTTGCCCAGATTCAGGCTTTACGCCGACTTATACAACTAGGTGGAGAGTTGTATAAGGCTAGTGGGCTCATGGATGACTCATACCTCTAGGGAGAGGGCTGGGCGTCGTACAGACAGGGAGTTGATGAGGCCAGCTGAAGCTTGTCAGCTCATTTAGGCCTCTATAAGAACTCCCAGCTTCATTAGATGTTAGCTCATGCCTGGAACCAGACCTGTGTGGACTGTCTAGGGAGAGTGAACCCCTGTGCGGTGAGACAAAGCCTGTGTGGCTATTTGCTTGGACATTTAAAACCAGGGACTTAGGGACTAGGACAGCACTAGGCTGATCCCAGTTGTTAGTTAGGAAACCTGTATGTTTAGTCAGAGGTCAACTTGACCAGGATTTATTTTGGTTATGTTTCTTTTGCTTTGCTGTGTTTTGTCACTGTAAATAGAAAATAAACCGCACCTTTTTTGATTTTGAAAACCACAACCTCCGTTTGCTGGGCCTGTTTTGTGTGGGGAGCCCATCCCGGGGGTCACACACACCCGCTGCCGAGCTAACCCCCTCACACTACCTATAGTTTTCTGTCCCTAGAAAAAATGTTTTTTTAAAGATGGTTGATGATCAATGCTTTAGCACAGTATAGCACAAGGAGAATTTCCCTCACTGTCCTTCCCTGTCCCTAGAAACAAGGATTAGCACAGTAAAACACACTGACACTCTCCCTACCTATAGTTTTCTGTCCCTAGAAAAAATGTTTTTTTAAAGATGGTTGATGATCAATGCTTTAGCACACTATAGCACAAGGAGAATTTCCCTCACTGTCCTTCCCTGTCCCTAGAAACAAGGATTATCACAGTAAAACACACTGACACTCTCCCTACCTATAGTTTTCTGTCCCTAGAAAAAATGATTTTTTAAAGATGGTTGATGATCAATGCTTTAGCACACTATAGCACAAGGAGAATTTCCCTCACTGTCCTTCCCTGTCCCTAGAAACAAGGATTCGCACAGTAAAACACACTGACACTCTCCCTACCTATCCTTCTCTTTCCCTAAACTAAAGGAATGCAGGTTAAGCAAGAAAAAAAAATGTCACTGTCCCTGCCTATGCTTCTCTTTCCCTGCTCCGGAACACACTACACTAGGCCGCCGTGCTGGCGGCCTTTTATAGTGTGGGGCGTGTACTAAACACCCTCAGCAATAATTGGCCACAGGCATCCTGCCTGTGGCCAATCATTGCTCTCCTCGCTGCCGGCGCTGTGATTGGCCAAGCATGCGGGGTCACAGTGCATGCTTGGCCAATCACAGCGCCTGGATGACACTGCGATGGCGTAGTGCATTGTGGGCCGTTCGCGTCACTCGAATTAGGCGCGAACGGCCCAAATCGTTCGATCTTCGTCGAACGATCGAACAGCCGATGTTCGAGTCGAACGTATGTTCGACTCGAACACCGAGCTCATCCCTAGTCATGGGTATTATCAAATCCCAATGCACCCTGAAGATAAGGAGAATACGGCCTTCATCACCCCGGTGGGGTTCTATGAATTTAATAGGATGCCCCAAGGCCTGTCGGGAGCCCCTGCTACCTTCCAGAGGTTGATGGAGAAGACCGTTGGGGACATGAATCTGATCGAAGTCCTGGTGTACTTAGACGACATCATTGTCTTCGGGAAGACTCTGGAAGAGCATGAAGAGAGATTGGAGAAAGTCCTGAAACGACTCAGTGAGGAGGGACTTAAACTATCCAGAGAAAAATGCCAGTTCTACCAATCCTCAGTTCACTATCTGGGGCACATAGTATCTGCTGAAGGAGTGTCTACAGACCCGGATAAACTGGAGGCAGTCTGTCACGTACCTGGCGGTAGAGCCTGATTATGCAGAGGACGGCCTCCCTTACACCTCTGACTCGAGGCCCCTGATAGAGTAAACAGGAGGCGCGGGAGTGCAGAGTCGCACGGGTGCCTGGCAGGATCGCTGGTGATGAAGCCGGACTGGGATCCCAGAAGAGACTGCAGAGGAACACCGGTGCAGAGAAGACCAGGAGCCGCGGTCAGTGGAAGGCAGGTACTGGCTTCGTACAGGCAGAGGAGCAGATGCGACAGCAGGTGGGATGGGAGCTCAGCAGGGCTCCGAAGGGCTGCAAGGATGGCAGGTGCAGGCTGGCCGGATCACACACTGGCGGACAAGTCCGGGACAGGAGCATAGGCTGGAGGGAAGTCAGGATACAGGCCGGTTTACTATCAGGCTGGCAGCAAGGTAGCAGAAGTAGCAGGCAGATGCAAAGTCAACAAGCCGGGTCAGGTGCGGGCAGAAAACAGGAACGTCAAGGACAAGCCGGGTCGGATATCAGGAACAGGTATCAGATACTGGAACGTAGGGTACACAGAACGCTGTAGAGCAGAGAGCACCGAGTTTGGGTACTGACCCAGTTTAAATAGCCTGCTTGGCGCCAAGGCCTGTCACTGAATGCGTGCGGGCACTGCGTGCATTCGTGCATGTGCGTGCACGCGTACGCGCATCGGCATGCGCATCGGAGCGCGCAAGCGCGCCATTGGCGTTCTAGCAATAGCTGAGGTTCCTGGCCGTCTTCCACGGCCACCATCTTGGGTGCTGGCATGCCCTTCCTGACATTGCCTCCTCCTAATGGGCAGCCTCCGGATGCCCAATCTGGCCATTTTATCAGGATGAGCGTTCTTGAAGGTTTGGATGAGCTCTTGGGCATGAATATTACTTTCCGGTTCCCACGAGTTGTCCTCCGGTCCGTACCCTCTCCACTTAATTAGGTACTGAACCTGATTCCTCCTCTTCCTGCAATCTAACACCGCTTCCAACTCGAACTCCTCTTCACCGTCTACCACCACAGGTTCAGGTGGGCCGGCATCTCGGCCAGGAAAAGGATCAGGGATAGCGGGTTTTAGCAGGGTAACATGGAACATGGGATGGATCCTAAAAGAGTCAGGTAGTTCCAGCTCGTATGCAACATTGTTGATACGTTTTTTCACCGGAAATGGCCCTACGAACTTAGGTCCAAGTTTCTTCGAGGGGCAAGCAAGTTTTAGATTTGTTGTAGCCAACCAAACTTGGTCACCTGGGTTTAAGATCAATTCCCCCCTTCTCCTCTTGTCAAAGACTTCTTTGTTGTAGGCTTGGGTCTTGGCCATTGTTTCCTGCAACAGTTTATTGTTGGTATTAAAGACGTCCATTGTTTCAAGCACAGCAGGTACAGAGCACTCTGGAATTGCATTGAAAAGAAATGAAGGGTGAAAACCGTAATTGGCGAAGAAAGGAGATTGTTTGGTGGCTGAGTGGACGGAATTATTGTAAGAGAATTCGGCCAGAGGAAGTAAGGGAACCCAATCGTCTTGAGAAAATGAAGAAAAACAGCGGAGATATTGTTCAAGTGTTTGATTGGTCCTTTCTGTTTGTCCATTGGTTTGCGGGTGATAGGCTGATGAAAATTAAAGTTCAATTCCCAGAGACTCGCACAAAGACCTCCAGAACCTGGAGGTGAACTGGACCCCTCTGTCAGAAACTATGTTTGCCGGAGTTCCATGAAGCCTAATAACCTCTCTGATGAAGATTCGTGCGGTCTCTTGTGCAGAGGGAGTGCCCTTCATGGGAAGGAAATGGGCCATCTTGGATAATCGGCCGACGATCACGAAAATAGTATTGTAGCCCTCAGATGGGGGCAGCTCCACGATAAAGTCTATCGAAATCATCTGCCAAGGTCTATTTGGGACCGGGAGCGGCTTTAACAGACGCCAAGCCCTGGATTTGCTGTTCTTGTTGCGGATACAAGTGGTGCAGGATTCTACATACTTTCTGCAGTCCTTCTCCATCCCAGGCCACCAAAATGTTTGTTGCATTAATTCGAAATCTTGTAGACACCAAAATGCCCTGCAAGCATATGGTCATAGCACAGGCCCAAGGTGGAGACTCGCAGATCCTCCGGTACAAAGACTTTGTCTCCGTACCAAAGTAGCCCATCTCTCGCCAGCAAGGTGGTTCCGGGTGGCGAGGGTCTTCCTACAGAGGCTTGTTTGATCTGGGCCATTAAGTCCCCTTGTAGTAGGAGAAAGTTCCCGGAAGACAGAATGGTATCTGGAGTGGATGTTTCCTGTGATTTGCTGAACATGCGTGATAAAGCATCAGGTTTTGTATTTTTAGATCCAGGCCTGTATGTTAAATGGAAAGTAAATCTAGAAAAGAAAAGTGCCCACCTGGCCTGCCGGGGTTTCAACCTCTTCGCTGTTCTCAGATATTCTAGATTTTTGTGGTCTGTATAGATCAGGATCGGGTGTGCAGCCCCTTCTAGTAAGTATCTCCACTCTTCCAGTGCAGCTTTGATTGCTAGGAGTTCACGATCCCCGACGTCATAATTCTTTTCCGCATCAGATAACTTGCGGGAAAAGAAGGCCACTGGGTGCAATAGAGCCTTGGATCCCTGCCTCTGAGAAAGATTAGCTCCAACAGCTGTTTCAGATGCGTCCACCTCTAAGACGTATGGCAGGGACGAGTCGGGATGCTTCAGGACAGATGCAGAGGTAAACCGCTTTTTCAACGTCTCAAAGGCAGCCTGGGCCTCTGGGGACCAACGGAATCTGACACCCTGTTTAGTAAGTTGGGTGATGGGGGAGATGATTGCTGAGAATCCCCTGATAAACTTTCGATAAAAGTTTGCGAATCCTATAAAACGTTGGATGCCTTTCTTATCGCTGGGGATTGGCCAGTCCAAGATGGCTGTAACCTTTTGAGGATCCATCTTGACGCCCTCTGTGGATATGATCAGGCCCAGGAATTGGATGCTTTGGCGCTCAAATTCGCACTTCTCGGGTTTGGCGTAGAGTCCATGTTGTCGAAGGCGGCTCAAAACACTCCTGACATGTCCGCGGTGATTGTCTAGAGAGGAAGAGAAGATTAGTATATCGTCAAGGTATACTACAACGAATAAGTCCAGAAAATCTCGGAAGACATCGTTAATAAAGTGCTGGAAGGTAGCGGGGGCGTTGCATAACCCGAAGGGCATTACAAGGTACTCATAGTGCCCGAACCGTGTGTGGAAAGCAGTCTTCCATTCATCCCCTTCGCGTATACGGACCAAGTTATAGGCACCTCGGAGGTCCAGCTTTGTGAATATGGTGGCAGCGCCAAGTCTCTGGAAAAGTTTGGGTACCAGCGGAAGGGGATAGCGGTTCTTAACCATGACTTTATTCAGCTCACGATAGTCCACACACGGACGTAATGAATGGTCTTTTTTTTCTACAAAGAAGATTCCCGCCCCGGCCGGGGATGTGGAAGGGCGGATGAAACCCTTCTTCAGGTTATCATCAATATAGTCTTTGAGGGCAACAAGTTCACATTCGGATAAGGGAAAGATTCTCCCAAACGGAACTTCGACTCCAGGAAGGAGTTCAATGGGACAGTCGTATGACCGATGAGGAGGGAGAGTCTCTGCACCTTTCTTGCTGAACACATCCAGGAAACTGTGGTAAGCTGTAGGTACAGACCGACAGGCTTCAGAGTCTGTGTCAAGGCATAGCAAGGAAGGCTGGTCACAGGAGGTTCGTAAGCAGTGCTGGGTGCAATAGGGAGAAAGAAACTTAATTTCCTCTGTGGCCCAGTTGATGCAGGGATTATGAGCCTTCAGCCAAGGCATGCCGAGAATGACCGGGAACAAAAGGAGAGGCGATGGCATCCAAGCGTAGCAGTTCTTGGTGGTTCTTGGTAATAGTGGCAAGTAGAGGTATTGTTTCATGGGTAACTGCTCCAGACTTAATGGTGGTCCCATCTGCCAGATGAACGGAAATTCTCTGCGCTTTGGGTTGAAGCGGGATATGATGTTGTGCAGCAAAGGACAAGTCCACAAAGCAGCTGCAGGCCCCGGAATCGATTATAGCGGGAGTCTGGATAGTCCCCCCAGGCAGCTGGAGTGAGATGGAGAGGGCAAGGTGAGCAGAATTGCTGGGCAAGTTCAGAGTTGCAGAAGGGGAGATAGCTGAGAGGTATTTACGGGACTTAACTGGGCAACACATTACATAATGTCCTGAACCCCCACAATACAGACAAAGGTTCTGCTGGTAACGACGTTGGCGTTCTTCAGGGGAGAGTGAAGGACGGAGTAGGCCGAGCCGCCGTGGTTCTGGTGCACCAGGAATGGGCCTGGCATGGGCCGGTGGAACAGCACTGAAGGAGCTGAGCTTCCGTGGTAGCATCCGTACCGGACGTGGTGGGTAGTGATGAGCCGAACACCCCCGGGTTCGGTTCGCACCAGAACCCGCGAACGGACCGAAAGTTCGTACGAACATTAGAACCCTATTAAATACAATGGATGCGAACGTTCGAATTCTAAAGTGCTAATTATAACAACTATTATGCATGTTATTGTCCTAAAAAGGGTTTGGGAACCCGGGTTGTGCACCAGGGGACATGTATCAATGCAAAAAGAAGTTTTAAAAACGGTCGTTTTTCGGGAGCAGTCATTTTAATGATGCATAAAGTGAAAAAAAAAAAAGTCAAATATTCCTTTAAATATCGTACCTGGGGGGTGTCTAAAGTATGCCTGTGAAGTGCCACGTGTTTCCCGTGTTTAGAACTGTCCCTGCACAAAATGACACTTCTAAAGGAAAAAAAAGCCATTTAAAACTGCTTGCGGCTTTAATGTAATGTCTGGTCCCGGTAATATGGATGAAAATCTTTAAGAAAAATGGCATAGCTACCCCATGACCCCCCCCCCTACCCCAGCCCATTACCAGCCCCTTTGGGTCTTGTATGGATATTAAGGGGAACCCCGCACATAAAATAAAAAAGGCCCTATATACTCTGAACAGCCGTATACAGGCAGTGCATACAAGACAGGGACTGTAGGTTTGTTCTTATGTAGAATCTGTTTGTAATTTTGAACAGGTACATTGTTTAAGTGTAGCTCCAGCCCAAAAATCTATTTTTAAACTTTTTGGAAAACATAGGTAAGGGTTATCACCCCTGTAACATTTGTTTTGCTGTCTGTGCCCCTGTTCAGAACATTTCACCTCACTTTCCGTCCCAATGACAACTGTTTTTGAAATGTGGTGTTTTTCTTGAAACAAGGATTGGTGATAAAGCATCAGTACAGAGGAGACACCTTTCTCCCATATTAATTCTTACAGGAGAGAATTTTCCTTCCTAGGGGTAGATTTCCTCTCACTTCCTGTTGTCTTCTTGCGTTTGCAAGTAGGAGTCGTTTGTAAGTTGGATGTTTGAAAGTAGGGACCTGCCGTATATACTCTGCAGAAATAGGCCCCTTAGTTGTTGGTGTTGGCACAACACTGTAAGCACTCACAGTTACTCTTGGTTGGTGCTGGAACGCCCTGCTGTCAACTATTATATCAGGAATTTTAATTACATATAATTGTTGAACAGTGGTAGTAAAAATTGGGCCTTTGATGGTGGTGCTGGTGCCACAACACTGTAAGCCCTGACAGTTACTCTTGGTGGGTGCAGCAATGGGCCCTGCTGTGAATTATTAGATCAAGAATTGTAATTGCATGCCCCTGTTGAACAGGGGCTGAAAAATTGGGCCTTTCGTGGTGGTGGTGGTGGTGGTGGTGTTGCCACAACACTGTAAGCCCTCAGAGTTACTCTTGGTGGGTGCAGGAATGGGCCCTGCTGTGAATTATTAGATCAAGAATTGTAATTACATGCCCCTTTTGAACAGGGGCTGAAAAATTGGGCCTTTCGTGGTGGTGGTGGTGGTGGCGTTGCCACAACACTGTAAGCCCTCAGAGTTACTCTTGGTGGGTGCAGGAATGGGCCCTGCTGTGAATTATTAGATCAAGAATTGTAATTACATGCCCCTTTTGAACAGGGGCTGAAAAATTGGGCCTTTCGTGGTGGTGGTGGTGGTGGCGTTGCCACAACACTGTAAGCCCTCAGAGTTACTCTTGGTGGGTGCAGGAATGGGCCCTGCTGTGAATTATTAGATCAAGAATTGTAATTACATGCCCCTTTTGAACAGGGGCTGAAAAATTGGGCCTTTCGTGGTGGTGGTGGTGGTGGCGTTGCCACAACACTGTAAGCCCTCAGAGTTACTCTTGGTGGGTGCAGGAATGGGCCCTGCTGTGAATTATTAGATCAAGAATTGTAATTACATGCCCCTTTTGAACAGGGGCTGAAAAATTGGGCCTTTCGTGGTGGTGGTGGTGGTGGCGTTGCCACAACACTGTAAGCCCTCAGAGTTACTCTTGGTGGGTGCAGCAATGGGCCCTGCTGTGAATTATTAGATCAAGAATTGTAATTGCATGCCCCTGTTGAACAGGGGCTGAAAAATTGGGCCTTAGGCACTGGTGGCACAACACTACAACTCCTCACAGATACTGTACTTGGAGCACAGCAATGAGCCCTGTTGCAAAGTATTGCTTCAAAAATTGTAATGACACGCCCCTGTTAAACAGGGGCTGAAAAATTGGGCCTTAGGCACTGGTGCCACAACACTCCAACCCCTCACAGATACTGTACTTGGAGCACAGCAATGAGCCCTATGGCAAATTATTGCTAAAAAAATTGTAATTACACGCCCCTGTAAAACAGGGGCTGAAAAATTGGGCCTTAGCCACTGGTGGCGGCACCCATAAACAAAAATGATCTTCCAAGCTATCATCATCAATCGTATCATTGAGGACTCGGAGGAGGAGGATAGCCAGTCAACATAACAGCACAGGCACTCAGCATCAGCATCAGTCTTGAAGGGATGTGACATGTTAAAATCAATTAGTCTGTTATATCAGCATCAGGTGTGTGGTAGCTGGTGGTAATCCAAGACTGGTTCATCTTGATGAAAGTCAGTCGATCAACCGAGTCGGTGGACAGGCGCACCCTGTGATCCGTGACAAATCCTCCAGCAGCACTGAATGTGCGTTCCGAAAGAACGCTGGATGCAGGACAGGCCAGTAGCTCAATTGCATACTGTGCAAGCTCTGGCCAGTGATCCATCCTCAAGACCCAGTAAGCCAGAGGATTTTCGGTGGGGAAGGTGTCCAAGTCTGACCTTGCCCCTAGATATTCCTGCACCATGTTTATCAGACGCTGGCGATGGTTGCTGGAACCGATCATACTTTGGGGCTGCGGACTAAAGAATTGTCTGAACGCATCGGTCAGACGGCCACCTTCCCCACCGCTCCTTCTTTGACTGGCCGAAGCCTCAGCAACTCGTTGTCCAGGACCAGGAGTTTGTAACCTCCCAGTCTCTGGGAACGCGTTGCACAGACCTTTCTGCAAGGCCTCCCGGAGTTGTCTCATCCTCTGCTCCCTCTGCGACGGTAACATAAGGTCCGCAACCTTACCCTTGTACCGTGGATCAAGGAGAGTGGCCAGCCAGTAATGGTCCCTCTCCTTGATCCGAAGAATACGAGGATCCTTCCGCAGACTTTGCAGGATCAGGGAGGCCATGCAGCGTAGGTTTGCTGAGGCATTCGCTCCGGAGTCCTCTGGGTCACTAAGGACGACATGATCCGCAGCCACCTCCTCCCAGCCACGTACAAGTCCACTGGTTTCTTGGGACTGTAAATCATCCCTAAAAGACTGCTGCTGATGATGCTGAGTGCCAGCCTCCACCTCCATGCTGACACAATCCTCCTCCTCCTCCTCCTCCTCCTCCTCTTCCTGTGCGATGGGTGGGACAGAAGGAACACTGTCTGGGTAAAGGGGGCCTTGAGAGGCAAGGAAGTCCTCCTCTTCCTGCCTCTGTTCTGCCTCAAGTGCCCTGTCCATTATTCCACGCAGCGTGTGCTCCAACAGGTGGACAAGAGGTACAGTGTCACTGATGCATGCACTGTCACTGCTCACCATCCTCGTGGCCTCCTCAAATGGTGCCAGGACAGTGCATGCATCCCTGATCATGCCCCACTGGCGTGGAGAAAAAAAACCAAGCTCCCCTGACCCTGTCCTGGTGCCGTAGTCGCACAGGTACTCATTGATGGCCCTCTGCTGCGTGTGCAGCCGCTGCAGCATGGCCAACGTTGAGTTCCACCTGGTGGGCATGTCACATATAAGGCGGTTCTTGGGCAGGTTCAACTCCTTTTGCAGCTCAGCCAGGCGAGCACTGGCATTATAAGATCTGCGGAAATGCACACAGACTTTCCTGGCCTGCCTCAGGACATCCTGTAAGCCCGGGTACCTGCCCAAGAACCGCTGCACCACCAGGTTAAGGACGTGAGCCACACAGGGCACATGGGTCAGTTGTCCCTGTCGGAGGGCGGAGAGGAGGTTGGTGCCATTGTCGCAAACCACCATTCCTGGCTTAAGCTGGCGTGGCGTCAACCACCTCTTGGCCTGGCCCTGCAGAGCAGACAGGACCTCTGCCCCAGTGTGGCTTCTGTCCCCCAAACACACCAGCGCAAGCAAGGCATGGCATCTTTTTGCCTGCGTACTTGCGTAGCCCCTTGAACGCCTACGGAGCACCGCTGGTTCCGAGGACAAACCACAGGAAGAGGCCATGGAGGAAGAAGAAGAGGAGGGGGTGGAGGAGAGAGGTGTGTCACAACCAGTAGTAGCATTTTGGAGGCGTGGCGGTGGAACAACCTCCAACACTACTGCACCTTGTCCTGCATCCTTCCCAGCTGCCAAAAGAGTGACCCAATGGGCCGTGAAAGAAAGGTAACGTCCCTGTCCATGCCTGCTGGACCATGAGTCAGCGGTAATATGCACCTTACCGCTGACCGCCCTGTCCAGCGAGGCCAAGACATTGCCTTCCACATGCCGGTAGAGAGCCGGAATAGCCTTCCGTGAGAAAAAGTGGCGTTTGGGAACCTGCCACTGAGGAACCGCACATTGCACAAACTCACGGAAGGGGGCCGAGTCTACCAACTGAAAAGGCAGCAGTTGAAGCGCTAGCAATTTAGCCAAGCTAGCATTCAACCGCTGGGCATGTGGATGGCTGGGAGTGAACTTCTTTCGACGGTCCAGCAGCTGGGGCAGGGAAATTTGCCTGCTAGAATCGGACGTCGGTGTACTGCTAGCAGAGTGGCCGCAAGTACTTGGCTGTGACACACCTAATTCTACACCTTCATTCCTCTCAGTACATGTTTCAGAGAGGACTGAAGTTATAGTGGGGTTGGAGATCCCAGCTGATGCGGTGCAAGGAGAGGTCCGCTTTGTTCTTTGGTGTGGGTCTTTGAGGTAGGCTTGCCAACGAGCTGCATGGCAGGTCAACATATGTCTGGTCAGGCATGTGGTACCCAAGCGGCTGATGTTTTGGCCACGCGATATACGCTTGAGACATATGTTGCAAACAGCAGCTGTGCGATCTGATGCACTAGCCTCAAAAAAGGCCCACACCAAAGAACTTTTTGAATGACGGGCAGAGGCAGCGCCCTGCACAGGCGGAGCTCTGCGGTGTGATTCCGTTGGTGTACTGCCCTTACGCTGGCCACCAAAGGGCATCCTGCCTCGTTGGAGATGTGCCTCCTCCTCATCCTCCTCCTCCTCCTCTCTCCTATTAGGCACCCACGTGGAGTCAGTGACCTCATCATCCCCTCCCTCCTCATCACTGGAGCCAATCTGGCAGTATGCTGCAGCTGCTGGAACATGACTGCCAGATTGGTGTCCTTCTTGAGCATCCCCTCTGTCTGCTCTCACGCTACTGCCTTCCTGTAGCTGGGTTTCATCATCAGACCCTTCGAAGCGCTGGGCATCCTCCTGGAGCATGTACCCAACACTGTGCTCAAACAGTTCGGGGGACTCCTCAGGAGGAGGACATGGTGGGTCTAGGGAAGGAGTGACTGATGATGAGTCTGACATTGATACCAGGGAAGAGGACGCTTTGGCAGCTGCTTTTCCAGTACCCTGAGCCTGGGTGAGAGAGGATGAGGAGGAGGAGGAGGGCTTGGTCATCCACTCTACCAAGTCTTCGGCATGATGTGGCTCAACATGTCCAGCTGCCGAAAAGAAGGACAAGCGTGTCCCATGGCCATGTGCTGATGACAATGCACCGCGTCCACGACCAGCACTGTTGCCCCCAGACACAGAGCCTGCTTGCCCTCTTTTATTGCCTCCTGACTGTCTGCCACTCCTTGTTTGCCTTCCAGACATTCTAATAGATGGCCTACAGGGAGATGGGAAAAAAGCAATAAGAGCTACCTTCAGGTGTCCTTCTCTGTCCCTTTACTTAAGGATTTCTAAATATGGTTGAGGATGATTGCTTTTGCACAGAATAGCACAACGACAATTTCCCTGACTGTCCAAAAAAACAAGGATTTCAAAGATGGTTGATGAGGAATGCTTTAGCACACTATAGCACAAGGAGAATTTCCCTCACTGTCCTTCCCTGTCCCTAGAAACAAGGATTATCACAGTGAAAGAAACTGACACTCTTCCTACCTATAGTTTTCTGTCCCTAGAAAAAATGTTTTTTTAAAGCACACTATAGCACAAGGAGAATTTCCCTCACTGTCCTTCCCTGTCCCTAGAAACAAGGATTATCACAGTGAAAGAAACTGACACTCTTCCTACCTATAGTTTTCTGTCCCTAGAAAAAATGTTTTTTTAAAGCACACTATAGCACAAGGATAATTTTCCTCACTGTCCTTCCCTGTCCCTAGAAACAAGGATTATCACAGTGAAAGAAACTGACACTCTTCCTACCTATAGTTTTCTGTCCCTAGAAAAAATGTTTTTTTAAAGCACACTATAGCACAAGGAGAATTTCCCTCACTTTCCTTCCCTGTCCCTAGAAACAAGGATTATCACAGTGAAAGAAACTGACACTCTTCCTACCTATAGTTTTCTGTCCCTAGAAAAAATGTTTTTTTAAAGCACACTATAGCACAAGGAGAATTTCCCTCACTTTCCTTCCCTGTCCCTAGAAACAAGGATTATCACAGTGAAAGAAACTGACACTCTTCCTACCTATAGTTTTCTGTCCCTAGAAAAAATGTTTTTTTAAAGCACACTATAGCACAAGGAGAATTTCCCTCACTTTCCTTCCCTGTCCCTAGAAACAAGGATTATCACAGTGAAAGAAACTGACACTCTTCCTACCTATAGTTTTCTGTCCCTAGAAAAAATGTTTTTTTAAAGCACACTATAGCACAAGGAGAATTTTCCTCACTGTCCTTCCCTGTCCCTAGAAACAAGGATTATCACAGTGAAAGAAACTGACACTCTTCCTACCTATAGTTTTCTGTCCCTAGAAAAAATGTTTTTTTAAAGCACACTATAGCACAAGGAGAATTTCCCTCACTTTCCTTCCCTGTCCCTAGAAACAAGGATTCGCACAGTAAAACACACTGACACTCTCCCTACCTATAGTTTTCTGTCCCTAGAAAAAATGTTTTTTTAAAGCACACTATAGCACAAGGAGAATTTACCTCACTTTCCTTCCCTGTCCCTAGAAACAAGGATTATCACAGTGAAAGAAACTGACACTCTTCCTACCTATAGTTTTCTGTCCCTAGAAAAAATGTTTTTTTAAAGCACACTATAGCACAAGGAGAATTTCCCTCACTTTCCTTCCCTGTCCCTAGAAACAAGGATTATCACAGTGAAAGAAACTGACACTCTTCCTACCTATAGTTTTCTGTCCCTAGAAAAAATGTTTTTTTAAAGCACACTATAGCACAAGGAGAATTTCCCTCACTTTCCTTCCCTGTCCCTAGAAACAAGGATTATCACAGTGAAAGAAACTGACACTCTTCCTACCTATAGTTTTCTGTCCCTAGAAAAAATGTTTTTTTAAAGCACACTATAGCACAAGGAGAATTTTCCTCACTGTCCTTCCCTGTCCCTAGAAACAAGGATTATCACAGTGAAAGAAACTGACACTCTTCCTACCTATAGTTTTCTGTCCCTAGAAAAAATGTTTTTTTAAAGCACACTATAGCACAAGGATAATTTCCCTCACTTTCCTTCCCTGTCCCTAGAAACAAGGATTATCACAGTGAAAGAAACTGACACTCTTCCTACCTATAGTTTTCTGTCCCTAGAAAAAATGTTTTTTTAAAGCACACTATAGCACAAGGAGAATTTCCCTCACTTTCCTTCCCTGTCCCTAGAAACAAGGATTATCACAGTGAAAGAAACTGACACTCTTCCTACCTATAGTTTTCTGTCCCTAGAAAAAATGTTTTTTTAAAGCACACTATAGCACAAGGAGAATTTCCCTCACTTTCCTTCCCTGTCCCTAGAAACAAGGATTATCACAGTGAAAGAAACTGACACTCTTCCTACCTATAGTTTTCTGTCCCTAGAAAAAATGTTTTTTTAAAGCACACTATAGCACAAGGAGAATTTCCCTCACTTTCCTTCCCTGTCCCTAGAAACAAGGATTATCACAGTGAAAGAAACTGACACTCTTCCTACCTATAGTTTTCTGTCCCTAGAAAAAATGTTTTTTTAAAGCACACTATAGCACAAGGAGAATTCCCCTCACTTTCCTTCCCTGTCCCTAGAAACAAGGATTATCACAGTGAAAGAAACTGACACTCTTCCTACCTATAGTGTTCTGTCCCTAGAAAAAATGTTTTTTTAAAGCACACTATAGCACAAGGAGAATTTCCCTCACTTTCCTTCCCTGTCCCTAGAAACAAGGATTATCACAGTGAAAGAAACTGACACTCTTCCTACCTATAGTTTTCTGTCCCTAGAAAAAAAAAATTTTTAAAGCACACTATAGCACAAGGAGAATTTCCCTCACTTTCCTTCCCTGTCCCTAGAAACAAGGATTATCACAGTGAAAGAAACTGACACTCTTCCTACCTATAGTTTTCTGTCCCTAGAAAAAATGTTTTTTTAAAGCACACTATAGCACAAGGAGAATTTCCCTCACTTTCCTTCCCTGTCCCTAGAAACAAGGATTATCACAGTGAAAGAAACTGACACTCTTCCTACCTATAGTTTTCTGTCCCTAGAAAAAATGTTTTTTTAAAGCACACTATAGCACAAGGAGAATTTCCCTCACTGTCCTTCCCTGTCCCTAGAAACAAGGATTCGCACAGTAAAACACACTGACACTCTCCCTACCTATAGTTTTCTGTCCCTAGAAAAAATGTTTTTTTAAAGCACACTATAGCACAAGGAGAATTTCCCTCACTGTCCTTCCCTGTCCCTAGAAACAAGGATTCGCACAGTAAAACACACTGACACTCTCCCTACCTATAGTTTTCTGTCCCTAGAAAAAATGTTTTTTTAAAGCACACTATAGCACAAGGAGAATTCCCTCACTGTCCTTCCCTGTCCCTAGAAACAAGGATTCGCACAGTAAAACACACTGACACTCTCCCTACCTATAGTTTTCTGTCCCTAGAAAAAATGTTTTTTTAAAGCACACTATAGCACAAGGAGAATTCCCTCACTGTCCTTCCCTGTCCCTAGAAACAAGGATTCGCACAGTAAAACACACTGACACTCTCCCTACCTATCCTTCTCTTTCCCTAAACTAAAGGAATCCAGGTTAAGCAAGAAAAAATAAATGTCACTGTCCCTGCCTATGCTTCTCTTTCCCTGCTCCGGAACACACTACACTAGGCCGCCGTGCTGGTGGCCTTTTATAGTGTGGGGCGTGTACTAAACACCCTCAGCAATAATTGGCCACAGGCATCCTGCCTGTGGCCAATCATTGCTCTCCTCGCTGCCGGCGCTGTGATTGGCCAAGCATGCGGGGTCACAGTGCATGCTTGGCCAATCACAGCGCCTGGATGACACTGCAATGGCGTAGTGCATTGTGGGCCGTTCGCGTCACTCGAATTTGGCGCGAACGGCCCAAATCGTTCGATCTTCGTCGAACGATCGAACAGCCGATGTTCGAGTCGAACGTATGTTCGACTCGAACACGAAGCTCATCCCTAGTGGTGGGCCCGCCGCTCTTTGCCACCTTCGTTCTCTCAAACGACGGTCAATTTGGATGGACAAGTCAATTAGAGCTTCCAGGGTAGAGGGAACTCCTACTCGGGCAAGTTCGTCCTTGAGAGGCTCAGAGAGGCCCATGCGGAACCGGTGGCGTAATGCAGCATCGTTCCAGCTAGTGTCAAAGCCCCATCGTCTGAATTCAGAGACATAATCTTCCACAGCCCTGTGTCCTTGTTGAAGAGAACGGAGGGCTGCTTCAGTAGAAGCAGCTTGCTGGGGATCTTCATACAATTGGGCCATGGCAGCCAGGAATGAGGTTAAGTCTGATAGACACTCGGCCTTCTGTTCAAGGAGACGATGAGCCCAGGACTGAGGCTCGCCCTGCAGTAAGGAGATCACAAAGCCGACCTTCGTGGCTTCAAGAGCGAAGGTGCGTGGCTGAAGTGCAAAATATAGTTTACATGCGTTCCGAAAGTCTCTGAACTTGCTACGTTCACCAAGGAATTTTTCCGGGGTTGGAACTCTGGGTTCAGGCGGGAGCATGATGATTGCAGGAGCAGTAGAGGTCTCTTGTGGAGTGGAGGAAGCTTGCTCAGGTCCCTGAACGGTTGTAGAGGAAGTCATGGTCTGTAAATGTCCTTCCAGCTGGGTATAGCCTCCCTGTAAGTCTATAACAGCCCGTGTCAGGCCTGCCAGGTGTTGACAAAGTTCCTCCATGGGGGAGGGTCCTCGCACAGGCTCAGACATGGCTGTCTGCTACTGTCACGTACCTGGCGGTAGAGCCTGATTATGCAGAGGACGGCCTCCCTTACACCTCTGACTCGAGGCCCCTGATAGAGTAAACAGGAGGCGCGGGAGTGCAGAGTCGCACAGGTGCCTGGCAGGATCGCTGGTGATGGAGCCGGACTGGGATCCCAGAGGAGACTGCAGAGGAACACCGGTGCAGAGAAGACCAGGAGCCGCGGTCAGTGGAAGGCAGGTACTGGCTTCATACAGGCAGAGGAGCAGATGCGACAGCAGGTGGGATGGGAGCTCAGCAGGGCTCCGAAGGGCTGCAAGGATGGCAGGTGCAGGCTGGCCGGATCACACACTGGCGGACAAGTCCGGGACAGGAGCATAGGCTGGAGGGAAGTCAGGATACAGGCCGGTTTACTATCAGGCTGGCAGCAAGGTAGCAGAAGGAGCAGGCAGATGCAAAGTCAACAAGCCGGGTCAGGTGCGGGCAGAAAACAGGAACGTCAAGGACAAGCCGGGTCGGATATCAGGAACAGGTATCAGATACTGGAACGTAGGGTACACAGAACGCTGTAGAGCAGACAGCACTGAGTTTGTGTACTGACCCAGTTTAAATAGCCTGCTTGGCGCCAAGGCCTGTCACTGAATGCGCGTGCGCACTGCGCGCATTCACGCATGTGCGTGCGCACGTACGCGCATCGGCGTGCGCATCGGAGCGCGCACGCACGCCATTGGCGTTCTAGCAATAGCTGAGGTTCCTGGCCGTCTTCCACGGCCACCATCTTGAGTGCTGGCATGCCCTTCCTGACACAGTCACTTTCCTAGGCTTCTGTTCTTACTATCGTAGATTTGTGGAAGGATTCGCAAAAATTGCCAAACCCCTAAACGAGCTACTGAAGACGGAAGGATAGGAGGATGATACTGGTCCCAGGAAGCCTGGAGAGTTGGTGGAAGACCAGTGGACAGGAGAGTGCGAAGAAGCCTTCCAGATGTTAAAGAAGAGTCTTACCACTGCACCAGTCCTGGCCTATGCTGATCCAAATAAGCCTTATGAATTGCATGCAGATGTCAGCCATGATGGTTTAGGAGGGGTGCTATACCAAGAATATGGAGGGCATTTGCGCCCAGTAGCCTATGTAAGCAGAAGTTTGGCACCCGCCGAAAAGAACTACCCCACCCACAAGTTGGAGTTCCTGGCCCTAAAGTGGGCAGTTGTGGATAAACTCAGATTACCTGTATGGAGCTGACTTCACAGTAAAGACTGATAATAATCCACTCACCTATCTCTTCACCACGGCCAAGCTGGATGCCACTGGTCACCGTTGGTTAGCCGCCTTAGCCGGGTTCAACTTCAGTCTGAAGTATAGGCCCGGAGCTGGAAACCGTGATGCAGACGCACTGTCCAGAAGAGGCCATGCACCCACCCACCATCCAGAAGATTGGACCCAGGTAACCCCAGATGGGGTACGGGCCCTGTGTCAAAGAGTACAACTTTAAGCTAGTGGTGGGTCAAGGGCCGAGGAGATCGGGGTTTCTGCCGTGGGGGTGCCGAAGTGTTACTGCAACGTGACCCAAGTCGGAGAGGATGACCTGCCCAAATTGTCTAAAAAGGACTTAAGGAAAGACCAGTTGGAAGATCCCTGGGGAAGATTAGCACTTGAGACTTTGGAAGACCAGGATCCAGACAGACTTTTGAAGGACCCCTCCAAGGTGGCCCGGTTGGTCCACAAGGAATGGGACAAGTTGCAGGTGCATCAAGGGGTGGTCTACCGAAGGGGCCCCTCTGATGACCTGGAAGAGAAGTGGCAGCTGTTTCTGCCGGAAAAATACAGAAGAACCGTTTTAGCTGCCTTACATGATGATCATGGCCACTTGGGGGCTGAACGAACATTTCAACTTGTAAGGGATAGGTTCTATTGGCCTTGTATGTGGGCTGAAGTGGAAGAATACTGCCACTCCTGTGCACGCTGTATCCAGAGGAAGACGTTGCCACACCAAGCTGCCCCAATGGGCCATCTGCAGAGTCAAGGACCCTTGGACTTGGTGTGCATTGATTTTCTCTGTCTCGATCCTGACTTAAGTGGACAAGGAAATGTTCTGGTGATAACCGACCATTTCACCCGTTATGCCCAAGCTTTTCCAGCCAAAGACCAGAAGGCCTCCACTGTAGCTAAAATCTTAGTAGAGAAATACTTTGTGAACTATGGACTGCCACAACGCTTGCACTCTGACCAAGGGAGAGACTTTGAGAGTCGATTGATTAAGAAACTGTTGGACTCTTTGGGTATCAAGAAAACCCGCACCACCCCTTATCACCCTCAGGGTGACGCTCAACCGGAGAGGTTCAACAGGACTCTATTGAATATGTTGGGGACTCTGAGTAGTGAGCAGAAGCAGCACTGGAGCAAGCATATAGCGGCCATTGTGCACGCCTACAATGGTACCACTAGCGATGCCACAGGGTACTCTCCATATCGCTTTATGTTTGGCAGGGAAGCAAGACTGCCTGTGGACCTGGCATTCGGCATATCCACGGATCGCACTTCAGCCACCTCACATAAGGGCTATGTAGACAGACTGAGGAAGAGTCTGAAGCTAGCTTTTGAACAGGCCCAAGTAGCCTCAGAGCAAAGAGGAGCCCGGAACAAGAGGAACTTTGACCTTAAGGTTCGAATCCAGGACCTCCAGCCAGGAGACCGAGTGCTGCTGCGAAACCTAGGAGTTCCAGGGAAGCATAAATTAGCAGACATGTGGAGACCTGAACCATATGTGATCTGTAAGAAGTTATCAGACCTGCCGGTGTATCAGATAAAACCAGAAGGGAAGATCGGGCCGCTGAAGACATGGCACAGAAACCATTTACTCCCACTTTCAGAAGCGGTTCGGATACCACCTGTGGAAGATTCCCCTGAACCATCCTCAAGCTCAGAGACGCCTAGGCCATACACTCGGTCTCAGGTCTCTCAGTCTGGAGAAATTGATGTTTCGGATCAGAGTGAAGAAGAAGAGCTTGGGTGGCTGTGGACTTCTCAGACCCAGGACCCATGTCTATAGATCTTCCACCCTCTGAAGGTGCTGTGGATAGTACATTGAATGTAGAAGCCACTGAGTTTGTTCCGTATAGTCCTCCGGCTGAAGAGTGGGAAGATGCCACTTGGTCACCTTCCGCTGATCATCAGGATTACTCCCCATCTCTTCCTACACCTGATCTGGATGTGCCAGAAGTATTGGAGCCCAGTGTACCCACTTTAAAAGAAGATACAATGAGAGATGTAACAGTCACCCCAAGAGAACAAGGGGCTAAAAGAACCATTCTTCCTCCTCGGAAGTTAACCTATACCCAGATGGGGGAGAGTTCTGAGGATACAGTTAACACTGCTCGAAGGACATTGCCAACACCTGATCCCTCTGCTGTGCATTTGGTGGAAGGCAACCCCAGCTCTCTCTCTGACACATTTAGGCAGGTCAACCCCATTGATGTGGCCAGTGGGCAGGACAAACTCCCTTCCCCGTTCTGGTGGGAGTTTCCTCTGCCAACTTCTCTTGCTGCCCTTAATGAGTTTGTGTTTTCCTATTGTTGATATTGTCTTTGGGGACCAAAGATTTCAAGTGGGGGGAGTGTGTAGCGGGGTATCAGTTTCACCCGCAAGACTACAGTTCCCAGCAAGCTTTGAGGCACCCAGAGTGCCATTCCCCGCGCAAGGACTGCTGGGGTGGACTTTAAAAGGGGAAGGAGGAGCTTCGGACTTTCTCTTGGAACGCTGCCCTCCTTGCAAGAGGATCCCCTGCACTTACCTGCTGCGCGTGTTAGGCCTAAAGCCTGGGCCTCGCACTTTGTTCCAGAGAGCCTTCTGTTCCGCCGAGGAGCCTGCGGAGCATCCGATCCACCTGAGGTGCCATCATCTTCTGGAGGACCAAAGACCTGGTACATTGTGGGCACTGTGAAGCCACTCACAGTAGCGGAGGAACCGGACGGGAGTCGGTCCGGTTTGGGTCAGAGAGCGCCAGCTCAGAACCACATCCCAATAACTTTGTTGCCTATTAACTTTGTCTAGGCCCATCATTGATCTCAGTTATACTTTGGAGAGACTGTTGTGCTGAACTGAGTTTGTCAGTCTCTCCAGCTTTGCCGATTTAGTGATTATCTGCACCCCCCCCCTTGTTGGATTACAATTTGTTTCTCTATGTGCACCACCGAGAGTTACTAGCGAAGATTCTTCAACTAACTATACCCCAAAGTTATAGTCAGACCTGACTGGGTAGTATAGGACATTGCTGGGCGCCATTTTATTATGCTCACGAGGGAGGATAGCTGCAGCGGGGCTAAAGTGTATTCATTGCATTATTGAATGTCATACCCTTTTTATGTGCACACCTATATTGCAGGGATCTGCATAAGATATTGCAACCAAATTACCGTTCTACATTTTTGCTTACAGTAAAGAGTTATAGTTGGGGAATTTGGTTGTGTGTGTCCATTACTGTGCTGGTATACAAGAGGGGGGTTGTACTCCATAACAGTATCAAAGATAATACAGTTATACCATTACTTTCCCTCTTTCCTAACTGTGTCACGGGAGAAGTCAGAGCCGATTGCCAGGGGTTGGTAGCGGTGCATTACGGGGCCCAAACAAACAAGCAGCCCTCTTAAGCTGAGGGTACCGCTACATAAGCAATACAATTAGAACAGGATACTATTTAACAAAAGTACATGGTACTGCAGACACATATCAGAAATATGAAATGTTGGCGTTACAAGCACTTTAAAGCAACATGTGACCCAATTTCTGCAAGATCTACTAACCACGTGTCTGCAATCTTTACAATATTATCTGCTTATACTATGCCGCTCTGCTGCAGCAATTTATACAGCCTACGCAGAGTTAGCAATGCTTGGCTCTCAATGAATCAACCCTTCTTGAAGTTCAGGGCTTCCCCCTTTTTACAGTGTGTGCAAAGCCACACCCTTTAAACAGTTTAGCTATATCCAGTTTTTGGCACAGCATGTGCTATTTCCTTATCACCTTTATAAGCTGTTATTGCAGGTGAACCAACTGTGATCAGTTGTTTCTGTGGTTTGTTAAAGATCATCAGTCTACCGTGAGCATTGGCCTTCCGCTGAATTTCAGGCAAGATTCCATGTCAAACCTCTCTGCTGAGTGGATTCCCCTGAGCCAGCCCAAGCCCAGCCTGGAGCTGGGGTCTTCCCTAGACCTAGGTGACCCCTCCTAGGCCACCGACAGTCTCCTCAGCACTCGATCTTCCTACCGACTCCCCTGCTGGCATGACTCATCCATATTTAAGGGCTGGCTCAGCCACACTGCCAGGCCCACTGTCTGGGGATTGGTCAAGTGCAACCCTCCTGGCCTCTACCCACTAACTTCTAGAAGTTTCTCCAAACTTCCAGAATCACGAGGAGGCACCAGAGACCTGCCTGTATGAGTCCTTCAACTTGACCTGCAATAAACCTTTACCCAGATTCTGGACTCGCACTTACCATAAGTCTAATAAATTTGCCTGTACTTCACTACTAGCACACTAGAGGGTGCTACATTCATTTTCAGTGACAATGGTAAACAAGACAAATGGAGAGAGTGAATCTCCTGATCGGAGGCACATACAGCAATTCACATCTGACAGGGGTTCTTATCCCTCTTCACTCTATCCAAAACAAAACAAAAAAAGTTCTGCCTGTAGCTATACTCTAATGACCACTTGCCCGACTCGTATCAGCCTGGCACGTATCAAAACTTCCCATAGCAATACTCACCAGCAGTAACATTACATTGTTTCTTACTTGGCACACTATGATTCTCTATTTCACTTTGTGTGCCACACCCCTTTAGTACTAATGTTTCCCTAGAAATAATTTTAAAATGTTGGCAGCAATGATTGTAGCTGTTTTCAATTTGTTCTGGAATACAGCAGTGTTTTCCAGCATGTTATGTAATACTTTTTTTTTCTTTTGGATTATTTTATTTCTTGAAATATTGCAGATTCAATGTTAAAGTGAAAACATAGGATCTGCTTTTTGAGAAGGTGAAACCAAGCAGAATCCTAAATATTTACTCACGTCTTCTAAATTTATGTTGCAGAGTCAAAACCACGTGAGTGTTTACATACATTGTGAAATTTGGATGATCCTCTGACTTATAAAAAAGCAAAGAGATTAATCATGAAAGGCCATATGGATTACATTTGAATGGAATATATGGGAAGTAGAATGATTTCCTGCTAGCCAACATGTTGTTTTTATTTTTGTTCTGTTTTATACCAGGTCAAAACTGCTCTATATATATAAAACGTTCTCCCTTATCTGTACTTTATTGGGTCTATTTATAAAAAATAAAAAAAACGTCAAACTCATTCATCCTGTGAATATTCATCTACTGTACATTCATTCTCTGCAAATTATGCCAAAATGAATGCTCTTTACATTTTTGTAGACAAAAGATATGATGTAACAGATCTAGAGAATGTTAGAGGGAATTAGCACATAAATGTAACCAATGGTTACAAAGATGTACTGCGATTCTGTTTGCGCGATTTTACCATGAATCGCCGGGGGACAATCACGGCCAAATCGCGCAGCGATCGGCGTGCCATTGGAAGTGATGGAGATCGCAAGGTGTCCCGCAATTTGCCATGATTTGGGATACCTAGATGTGAATGGAGCCTTAGGGAATCAGGCAGTGAGGTCTCACTGTATTACCATCTTATCCTCCTACTCATCTGGCTGCAGCTTCCTTAAAATAGAGCTTTTTTTTTGGTTGTTTTTTCACTTATTAAGTTTTTATTAAGGAGCTGTTTTTTTAATGCTGCCCTGCACTTAAATATATATATATGCATCTCATCCTCACAAACTTACTGCTCTGACATACAGCGCTGCTCATACTTTACGGTAAATGATCATCCAACCCACTTCATGTGTTATGCACCTGCCTCTGGTCGGGGGGATCTTCATTGTGTATCTTGGGATTATTGTACTAATATAATATCTCACGCTAGTCATTCTCATATGCTTTGACATTAGGCTACAGACCCACAGTTTCCATAACACAGCATAACATACACTGTGAGGGGGTTAGCTCGGCAGCGGGTGTGTGTGACCCCCGGGATGGGCTCCCCACCCAAAAACAGGCCCAGCAGACGGAGGTTGTGGTTTTCAAAATCAAAAAGGTGCGGTTTATTTTCTATTTACAGTGACAAAAACACAGCAAGGCAAAAAAAAACATAAACAAAATAAATCCTGGTCAACTTGACCTCTGACTAAACATACAGGTTTCCTAACTAACAACTGGGATCAGCCTAGTGCTGTCCTAGTCCCTAAGTCCCTGGTTTTAAATGTCCAAGCAAATATATAGCCACACAGGCTTTCTCTCACCGCACAGGGGTTCACTCTCCCTAGACAGTCCACACAGGTCTGCTTCCAGGCATGAGCTAACATCTAATGAAGCTGGGAGTTTTTTATAGAGGCCTAAATGAGCTGACAAGCTTCAGCTGGCCTCATCAACTCCCTGTCTGCACGACGCCCAGCCCTCTCCCTAGAGGTATGAGTCATCAATGAGCCCACTAGTCTCAGCTGGGCTTATACAACTCTCCACCTAGCTGTATAAGTCGGCGTAAAGCCTGAATCTGGGCGAAATATATCTACCCCCCTGGATGCAACCAGGTGACTTTACCTTCCTGCTGTCACATACCCCCCCCTCTTGTTTTAACCTCGGGGTTGGAACACCAGCAATCAGGCATTCATGTACTCGAGACAAAGCATCCACATTCCCCATTTGAACGCCAGGGCGATGCTTTACTGTGAAGTTGAATTCCTGGAGGGCCAGGAACCACCTATTCACTCTTCTATTTGTTTCCTTGTTTTGAGCCATCCACTTTAACGGAGCGTGATCCGTAACCATGTCAAAGTGCCTACCTAGCAGGTAGTACCGAAGGGAATCTAGAGCCCACTTCACCGCTAAACACTCCTTTTCAACGGTGGCGTAATTTACCTCATGGGACTTCAACTTCCTGCTGAGGTAAATGACTGGGTGCTCTTCCCCGTTCCAGACCTGGGACAATACTGCTCCTAACCCCACATCTGACGCATCACTTTGTACGACAAAGTCTCTAGAGAAGTCGGGTGAGTACAACACTGGCTGGCTACATAAGGCTTGTTTCAAGAATTGGAATGCTGCCTCAGCCTCGGGGGTCCATTTAATCATGACCGACCCTTTCCCCTTCGTCAGGTTGGTTAGGGGCACAGCCTTAGAAGCAAAGTGGGGAATGAATCGCCGATAATACCCAGCGATTCCCAGAAAGGCTCGTACCTGCTTCTTGCTGTTGGGACGTGGCCAACTCTGGATGGCCTCGACTTTGTTGAGTTGGGGTTTTATTACTCCCCTCCCAATGGTGTACCCAAGATATTTGGCCTCCTCCTGCCCAATGGTACACTTCTTGGGGTTAGCCGTAAACCCTGCTTCCCGAACAGAGTCCAGGACTGCTTGCACTTTTGGCAGATGTGAGGCCCAATCTGTGCTATGGACAATTATGTCATCCAGGTAAGCCGCAGCATACTTCCGATGGGGCCTCAGCATCTGGTCCATTTTCCGCTGGAATGTGGCCGGCGCATTCTGTAACCCGAACGGCATTCTTTTATATTGGAACGCCCCGTCTGGGGTTACAAATGCGGTTTTCTCTTTGGCCGACTTGGCCAGGGGGATTTGCCAATACCCTTTTGTGAGGTCAAGAGTCGTCATGTATCGGGCTGTTCCCAGCCGGTCGATCAACTCATCTATACGTGGCATGGGGTAGGTGTCAAATTTTGTAACTTTGTTCAACTGACGAAAATCGTTACAAAATCGCCAGCTCCCATCCGGTTTAGGCACCAACACAATGGGACTAGACCAATCACTTTGGGACTCCTCTATCACCCCTAAGTTCAGCATTTTCTGTACTTCCTCCCGTATTGCCTCCCGTCGGGCCTCTGGGATCCGATAGGGTTTTAACTTCACCCTTTCACCGGGCGGGGTAATAATGTCATGCTCTACCCCAGATGTTTGTCCCGGCAGCTCAGAGAATACCTCCTTGTTGCGAAGCACAAACTCCTTAACCTCCTGTTGTTGGGGTTGTGACAAGGTGGCTGCGATTCCAACCTCAGGAATCACGCAACCAGTTTGAGCTGGTGACCAAGTGTCTGCGACTAGGGACTCTCTATCCCTCCAGGCTTTCAACAGATTAACGTGATAGATCTGTTCGGGCTTTCGCCTTCCTGGTTGTCTGACCTTGTAATTCACTTTGCTCACTTTTTCCATTATCTCGTAGGGGCCTTGCCATTTGGCAAGGAATTTACTTTCAACCGTAGGGACAAGTACCAATATCCTATCCCCCGGGGAAAAGGTACGGGTCTTGGCTCCACGGTTGTACACTCTCTGCTGTGCCAACTGCGCTTGGGCCAAATGTTCCTTCACGATGGGCATTACCTGTGCAATTCGATCTTGCATCAGGGCGACATGCTCAATCACACTCCTGTGGGGAGAACTCTCACTTTCCCAAGTTTCCTTGGCAATATCCAACAGCCCTCTTGGGTGTCTCCCATACAGTAACTCAAAGGGGGAGAATCCCGTAGAGGATTGGGGCACCTCCCTAATAGCAAACATCAAATAAGGAAGTAGACAGTCCCAATCCCTTCCATCTCTATCCACCACTTTCTTCAACATTTGTTTTAGGGTTTTGTTGAATCTTTCAACCAGCCCATCGGTTTGGGGGTGATACACAGATGTACGCAATTGCGTCACTTTGAACAATTTACACAGCTCTTTCATAACCCGGGACATAAAGGGTGTACCTTGGTCCGTAAGCAGTTCTTTACAAATACCCACCCGGCTAAAAACAAGAGATAGCTCTTTGGCTATGGTTTTGGCCGAGGTATTTCTGAGAGGGATCGCTTCTGGATAACGGGTGGCATAGTCCATTATAACCAATATGTACTGGTGCCCCCTAGCGGACTTGATTATAGGACCTACCAAATCCATTGCGATTCTCTCAAACGGGACCTCAATGATGGGTAGAGGGACCAGCGGGCTACGGAAATGTGGCATCGGGGCCGACCTCTGACACACAGGGCAGGAGGAACAATAATTTTCTATGTCCTTCATCACCCCAGGCCAATAGAATCTCTGTAATACCCTCTCTCGGGTTTTCTCTGTCCCCAGATGACCTCCAAGAATGTGCCCATGGGCCAACTCCAACACCAACTTCCTGTAAGGTTTGGGCACCACAAGCTGCTCAACGGTTTCTTCTGCCCTTTTTGCCACCCGATACAGTAGGTCCTTCTCTACGCTGAAGTATGGGTAAGTGCCGGTATTATCTGGGTTCACTAACTCGCCATCTATTTTCACTACGTTTTCCCGTGCCTTTATTAGGGCGGGGTCTTTCAACTGTTCTGTGGCAAAGTTTTCCCTGTGAACCTCAAGATCAGAAAACTCCACAGACGGTAGGTTTTCGTCTGAGGAGGTGGGCTCCTCTCCAGTTTCTTGAGTCTCCCCTGCCAATACTGACAAGGGAAATTCCGGAGAGTCCTCACCACTCTCAGGGGAGTTCTGGCTATCACATTCCTGGTACATAGGGGCACCAGTGGGGGGCTCAGGATCATCCCACAGTTCCCAGAACTTCGGAAAATCCCTTCCCACAATGGCGTCATGCGGTAACTGAGATACTAAGCCCACTGGATGAGAGAGGGTACCCCTGGGGGTCTCGAAACACACTGTAGTCACTGGATACTCTCGGGTGTCCCCATGCACACAAATAACGGCTACCTTGCTATTCCCAGAGACCTCTGTTTTAACTAACTCAGCCTTTATCAGGGTCACAAGGCTACCTGAATCCAGCAATACCACAACATTTCTACCATTAATACACATTTTGCATAAATGTTTCTCAGTTCCCCGAATGGCAGTGCATGCGACTGTCGCACACAGCGACTGACGTCTGCCCGTCAGAAAGTCACACTGCATGGGTTCCTCCACAACCGGGCAATTTGCTGCAATATGTCCCGCTTGCCGGCAGCGGTAGCAAACGATCCTTCTTGCCGCCTCTTGAGCCGCTGATTTCCCAGGCTGTTCTCGCCAAACTTGGGGTAGAGCTCCCACCCTCTCACTCTCTCCACCCTCACCCCTTGGAATCCTCTTATCCGCCCCTGGGGATGGTCTGGTCTTAGGGTGGAAAGTCCGAGTGTCTCTGGAAGAGGCCGTCAGGTTCTCTGTAGCCAAGTATTTCTCCACACGATCCACAAGACCATCGGCCGTCTCTGGGTCTCCATGGCTTACCCACTTTTGGATGGCAGTAGGAAGAGCTCTCAAAAACCGATCCATTACAACACGTTCCACAATCTTTGGTGCGGACAAAGTCTCTGGCTGTAGCCACTTTCTGCTCAGGTGAATGAGATCATACATTTGAGACCTGGGGGGTTTTCCAAGCTGGAAAGTCCAGTTATGCACACGCTGAGCCCGGACAGCCAGGGTGACACCCAGCCTTGCCAATATTTCAGCTTTTAGCATCACATAGTCTTTTGCTTGGTTAGGCTCTAGGTCATAGTAAGCTTTCTGCGATTCACCAGTTAACAGAGGAGCCACTAGTCCAGCCCACTGCTCCTCAGGCCACTTTTCTCTTTCAGCGGTCCTTTCAAATGTGGTCAAAAATACCTCTGGATCATCCTCTCCAGTCATTTTTGTCAATAAACGACTCACCCCAAAGGACGCGGTATTAGTGGGACGGCTTTCCTCACTGGTCTGCGGACGTTGCTGCATTACTGCTTCCATCTGTTGTTGTAGTCTCTGCTCTTGCTTCTGCAACAGGTCTATGAAGCGGGCCTCAGATTGCTGTTGGGCTTGTTGCTGAGCCTCCAGACTCTGTTGTAAAGTTGCAAGGCTCTGTTGATGAGCTTGCTGCTGGGCTGCAAGGCTCCTTTGCAAACCTGCATTTGTCTGCTGTTGATTGGCATTTGCTAGAGCCAGCTGTTTCAGTATCTCCTCCATGCTGGCTTAAAAAAAAAACTGCCCGCATTCTCCACCAACTGTGAGGGGGTTAGCTCGGCAGCGGGTGTGTGTGACCCCCGGGATGGGCTCCCCACCCAAAAACAGGCCCAGCAGACGGAGGTTGTGGTTTTCAAAATCAAAAAGGTGCGGTTTATTTTCTATTTACAGTGACAAAAACACAGCAAGGCAAAAAAAAACATAAACAAAATAAATCCTGGTCAACTTGACCTCTGACTAAACATACAGGTTTCCTAACTAACAACTGGGATCAGCCTAGTGCTGTCCTAGTCCCTAAGTCCCTGGTTTTAAATGTCCAAGCAAATATATAGCCACACAGGCTTTCTCTCACCGCACAGGGGTTCACTCTCCCTAGACAGTCCACACAGGTCTGCTTCCAGGCATGAGCTAACATCTAATGAAGCTGGGAGTTTTTTATAGAGGCCTAAATGAGCTGACAAGCTTCAGCTGGCCTCATCAACTCCCTGTCTGCACGACGCCCAGCCCTCTCCCTAGAGGTATGAGTCATCAATGAGCCCACTAGTCTCAGCTGGGCTTATACAACTCTCCACCTAGCTGTATAAGTCGGCGTAAAGCCTGAATCTGGGCGAAATATATCTACCCCCCTGGATGCAACCAGGTGACTTTACCTTCCTGCTGTCACAATACACATAAAAAATAGCTGGAGATTAGGGGTAGATACACCGGAATGCTGTCAGATGCTATCTTATGGGATCTAAGGCAGGATGCCTGGACATACCGAAAAAATTCAAAAGGCAACAAAATTCCTTAAGTAAACGTATTTTATTTGAATAAACACACATTTTTATTTTATTTATTTTTTTGGGATAAAATTTGGCCGCGACATATACTATTGATTTTATTTAAAAAACACATATTCATAAAACTCATCAAATATTTTAAAATAACTCAAACCAAATATTTAAAATAAAATCCAGCTCAGCCACTCAAGCCTAGTACACATGACCGAGAATCTTGTCAGGAAAAAACCCGTCGTTTTTCCCTGACGAGATTCTTGACAAGAATCTTGTCCCGGCCAAGTGTACACACGCTCGATTCAAAAGAACCGCCGTTCTTTTGAATGGAATGAACGCGGTGACGTCATCGACTACGTCTAGCGTGCGCTTGTCACATTCGATGCCGTCGCCGCCATCTTGGTACACCCTACCTATGCCTAGGAAGCTACCGCGCATGCGTCAAAGTCATTTCGAGCATGCGCATGTTTCCACGGCGACAGGTAAGCGTACACACTCTCGGGTTTCTCGTCGGGAAACAGGCTGACGAGAATCCCGACGAGAAAATAGAGAGCGACTTCTCTATTTTTCTCGTCGAGATTCTGGCCAGTTTTCTTGACGAGAAACCTGAAAGCCTCGTACACACGGTTTACTCGCTGGTTTACTTGCTGGTTCTTGCCGAGAAAACCGGTCGTGTGTACGAGGCTTAAGACTCAAGCTGAAAGGAATCATCCTTTAAATATTCCACACAAAACTGGCCCCCTTTGCCATATTGACAAAGTGGACCTTACCACATAGTGTAGCTGCGACAAAGGGAAGCGGGGGGTGAGAAGTTCCACTGTTGATCCTCTTCAAAACGACTGGGCCCTGGACCTACCGGACTAGCCCTTTAAATAGGGACCCCCTAAGCTTCTGGAAGGTTCCATGGGATCAGCTGACCCCTATTGACCTATCCTGTGCCCAGGGGACCCCAAGATTTTTCCCCAGTAACTGGGGAACAGCTTTCCTGCCTGACTGACCTTGCTGACCTATCCTAAACTCAGGAATTTTTCCCCAGTAACTGGCTAGCTGACCAATCCCAAGCCTTCCCGCCTATTTAACAAAGGGGAAGCCTGGAAACTGCTCCTGCTAAGAATCCCATAAGGAAAAGGGGAGCCTTAAAGCAGTCTTATCCCCTTTTCCTCATATTGCATGACCTCTGCTGCTGTGGTCTTTTTAGGTAGGTGCGGATATGCTTGTAAATATTATCTACTTTGTTGTCAGTGACCTCCTTAATATGTGGACTGAACAGACTGATCGTAGTCTAATCTGTAGTGATCCTATGTGTTTTTCTCCTGTCTATCACAAAATACACTCTAAAGCTGGCCATATACTATTGGAATATAGGCCAATTTTTGCTTGCTCAGCTGAAATTCAAGCAGCATTTGCCTCTGCTAGTACCATTTCATTTGACAAAAATTGTTTGTTCAGTTGACAAAAAATGTTTGTTCAGTTGACTTTTGTTGAAGATGTCTATCAGGAAATTGGCAGGCAGATGGCGCCTGCATCCAACCAGATGCAAGTACTGTTCTGGTATTGCCAACTGTCAGGAAATACAAGCCTAGCAGGGAGATTAGTAAATCTGTGCTGTTAGTGAGGATGAAAAAATCTGTTAGATTCAGCCTACGGGATGAACAAAATAAATCTTTACGTGTATGGCCAGCTTTACTGTCCTATTTGAGTCCCTTGCTTCTTATCTAATCTAATCCTCCTGCTTCCCCAAATAGTACACACTGGCTGCCCATTGACTGGTACCAGGTGTGACAAGAAGCCAGGAAAAACTACTGGTTGTGTCCAGGATGGGAAATATATTTGTCCCAGATTCAAGCAGTATACAGACAGTTTTTCTTTTTGTGCTGGGCTATGAGCTTTTTTGGCTCACTGAGGGGTTAACAAACTCAGCTGAAACAGGTCTGAGTACTCTGGCCTCAAACTCCCAGGTTGCTTAGGGAGAATTCTCCATTCTGGAACCAGAATAAGGAAAGGGATGGGCCACACTCAGAATGCCCCCCTGTTCGGTTTTCAGTAGGGATGAGCTTCAAGTCGAACACGGGTTCGACTCAAACATCGTCTAACCGGCCTTTCGCCGAATTTCGAACATTATGGGCCGTTGGCGCCAAATTCGAGTGGCGCGTCACGGCCCATAATTCACTGCGGCATCGCAGTGCATTGCTGGCTGATGATTGGCCAAGCATGCACTATGACCCGCATGCTTTGGCCAATCACAGCATGGAAAAAATGGAGAGCCATAATTGGCCAAAGCCAGGGTGGCTTTGGCCAATTATGTCTCAGGGGGTTTAGTACATGCCCCACACTATATAAGGCCGCCTGAGTGGCGGCCTTGTGTAGTGTGTTGCGGCGGTGGTTAACCACTTCAATACCATGCACTTATGCACCTTCCCGCCCAGACCAATTTTCAGCTTTCAGTACTCTCACATTTTGAATGACAATTACTTAGTCATGCTACACTGTATCCAAACAAATTTTTTATCATTTTCTTCTCACAAATAGAGCTTTCTTTTGGTGGTATTTAATCGCCACTGGGTTTTTTATTTTTTGCGATATAAGCAAAAAAACAGCAATTTTTTTAAAAAAAAAACACTTTATTTTAGTTTCTATTGTAAAATTTTGCAAATAAGTAATATTTCTTCATAAATTTGTGCCAAAATGTATACTGCTACATATCTTTGGTAAAATGAACCCAAATTAGTGTATATTATTTGGTCTTTGTGAAAGTTATAGAGTCTACAAACTATGGTGGCAATCACTGAAAATTTATCACATCTGATCACGCCTGATGTACTGAAGGGATATCTCATTTCTTGAGACACTAACAAGCGAGGAAAGTACAAATACCCCAAAATTACCCCTTTTTGGAAAGTAAACAGTCCAAGGTATTTACTAAGAGGCGTGGTGAGTTTTTTGAAGTTGTATTTTTTTCCCACAATTCTTGGGAAAATTAATTTTTTTTTTTTTTTTTTACACAAACTGGTCATATTAACAGTTTTTTTCTCTCACACAGCATATGCATAATTGCAACTACACCCCAAAATACATTCTGCTACTCCTCCTGAGTGTAGCGATACCACATGTGTGAGACTTTTACACAGCCTGGCCATATACAGAGGCCCAACATTGAAGTAGCACTTTCAGGCGTTCTACAAGCATAAATCGCACATATCCTTTCTCAACCACCAATACACTTTTGAAGGCCCTGGAGCACCAGGACAATGGAATTTTCCACAAAATGACCCCATTTTGGAAAGCACACACCCCAACGTATAATCTATGAAGCATTATGAGTCTTTTGAACGGTTCATTTTTTTCCAGAAGGTTTTGGAAAATGTGGAGAAAAAATGAAAATGCATTTTTTTTTACACAAAGTTGTCCATTTATAAGATATTTCTAAGGCATAGCATATACATAGCAAAAATGACACCCCAAAATGCATTCTGCTACTCCTCCTGAGTATAGCGATACCACATGTGTGAGACTTTTACACAGCCTGGCCATATACAGAGGCCCAACATTGAAGTAGCACTTTCAGGCGTTCTACAAGCATAAATCGCACATATCCTTTCTCAACCACCTATTACACTTTTGAAGGCCCTGGAGCACCAGGACAATGGAATTTTCCACAAAATGACCCCATTTTGGAAAGCACACACCCCAACGTATAATCTATGAAGCATTATGAGTCTTTTGAACGGTTCATTTTTTTCCAGAAGGTTTTGGAAAATGTGGAGAAAAAATTAAAATGCATTTTTTTTTACACAAAGTTGTCCATTTATAAGATATTTCTAACGCATAGCATATACATAGCAAAAATGACACCCCAAAATGCATTCTGCTACTCCTCCTGAGTATAGCGATACCACATGTGTGAGACTTTTACACAGCCTGGCCATATACAGAGGCCCAACATTGAAGTAGCACTTTCAGGCGTTCTACAAGCATAAATCGCACATATCCTTTCTCAACCACCTATTACACTTTTGAAGGCCCTGGAGCACCAGGACAATGGAATTTTCCACAAAATGACCCCATTTTGGAAAGCACACACCCCAACGTATAATCTATGAAGCATTATGAGTCTTTTGAACGGTTCATTTTTTTCCAGAAGGTTTTGGAAAATGTGGAGAAAAAATGAAAATGCATTTTTTTTTACACAAAGTTGTCCATTTATAAGATATTTCTAACGCATAGCATATACATAGCAAAAATGACACCCCAAAATGCATTCTGCTACTCCTCCTGAGTATAGCGATACCACATGTGTGAGACTTTTACACAGCCTGGCCATATACAGAGGCCCAACATTGAAGTAGCACTTTCAGGCGTTCTACAAGCATAAATCGCACATATCCTTTCTCAACCACCTATTACAATTTTGAAGGCCCTGGAGCACCAGGACAACAGAATTTTCCACAAAATGACCCAATTTTGGAAAGCACACACCCCAACGTATAATCTATGAAGCATTATGAGTCTTTTGAACGGTTCATTTTTTTCCAGAAGGTTTTGGAAAATGTGGAGAAAAAATTAAAATGCATTTTTTTTACACAAAGTTGTCAATTTATAAGATATTTCTAACACATAATATGTACATAGCAAAAATTACACCCCAAAATGCATTCTGCTACTCCTCCTGAGCATGGCGATACCACATGTTTGAGACTTTTACACAGCCTGGCCACATACAGAGGCCCAACATCCAAGTAGCACCTCCAGGCATTCTAGCAGCATTAATTGCACATATCATTTTCTGACTACCAATCACATTTTTGAAGGCCCTTCATATATCTAACACATAGCAGGTACATACCAAATAACAAAAGATTACCTGTGGTTTTAGAAGTGCAGTGGTCCACAGAGGAGAGCATCGGTCCAGGCAGCAGGCAGGGATGAGGTCAGCGACAGCAAAAGCAATCATCCAGGCAGCAGGCAGGAATACTGTCCATAGTTCGCACAGGCAGAGATACTGTCAGCACAGCCAGAGCACAGCCAAAGCACAGGTCCAGGTAGCAGGCAGAGGTGTCCTATCCTATCCTATCGATGATATCTTCGATATATTGGAGGTAGTGGAGTCGGTGATTTTGAGTTGCTTTTTGGTAGCAGACAAACAAATTAAAAAGGGCCATGTGAAACAGGTGAAACGCAACTTTTTTGTGCCAATAATGGGACTTTCTGGTTGATAAGTAGGGCTGTAGCATCTGGTCGTTTAAATCCACCCCCCCATGTACAAATTGTAGTCGTGGACACATTCAGGCTTTACAATGGAGCCGCGTCTTCTTGGGATCTCCACCATGGTGTCATTGTGGATCGTAGAGAGGATGTGGACATCTTTCTTGTCCCTCCACTTCATGGCCAACACCTCCTCGTTCCTCATGGATGCCGATTCTCCAGGTCGCAATTTTTTTGTCAATAAATTTTGTGGGAATCCCTTCCGTTTTTTTTTTAAGGTACCGCAGGCCGGGGTTTGTTTACTGTAAAGGTGGTGAAAAAGGGGCAGGCTGGTATAATAATTATCAACATATAAATGGTAACCTTTTCCGAACAGGGGGTATGCCAACTCCCAGACAATTTTCCCACTGGTTCCAATATATGTGGGGCAATCACGGGGCTGGAGCTGGGAGTCTTTGCCTTCGTAGATCCTGAATTTGCAGACGTATCCAGTGGCTCGATCACATAATTTATTTGATTTTAACCCATACCTGGCTCTCTTGCTTGGTATGTACTGCTTGAACTGCAGTCGGCCGGTGAAATGTACGAGGGACTCGTCCACACAAATTTTTTGGTCTGGGATGAAAACTTCTTCAAATCGCTGGGAAAAGGCATTGATTAGGGGGCGTATCTTGTACAATTTGTCGTAGTTGGGATGATCTCGGGGGAGGGCACTGTGAATTGTCATTGAAGTGGAGAAAGCGCATAATCATGTCGTATCTTTTCCTGGACATGACAGCAGAATATATGGGCATGTGTTGGATGGGGCGTTTGGACCAATATGAATGGACTTCGTTCTTTTTTGTAAGCCCCATATTGAACATAAGGCCCAAAAATAATTTAAATTCCTCCAATGTTAGACGCCGCCACTGGAACATGCGGGCGTAGGAAGAATCGGGGTTGGCAGCAATAAATTGGGATGCATACAGATTCGTTTGATCCACTATATTCTGCAGTAAATCTTGTGGGAAAAAGAAACAAAAATAATCAAATTTAGAAAAATTTGTAGTGTCGGGCTGCACACCTGGCTGTGCGGTGAAAGGGGGGATGATAGCGGATCCTGAGTTGGCAGGCAACCATAAGGGGTTTGCCAGGGCATCAGGAAGGTAGGATTGGGGCTGGATTCTTCGGGTTGGGCGTGCATTTCCATTGCTTGTACTGGGCTCCTCTTCCTGGGGTATGGCGCTGCTGGTGGTGGGCAGTTCTCCTGATCTTGGTGCTGATCTTGGTGCCGATCGCATTCTTTTGGGAGGGACGGTTTCCCCTGGGGACTCGGACTCTGAGCCACTATCCTCCACTGGCTCGTATTCCGAACCAGAATCGGATAATGGGAGCTCCCCGCTGCTCTCATCATCCGACATGGCAAGAATGGCATATGCCTCCTCAGGTGTGTAAACCCTTTGGGACATTATGGCAGTGCTTATTGGTGGGCCTGTGTAATGGTACTGCTGGTGGTAGTGGTGGCGGTCTGTGTGGTAGTACCGATGGAGGTATTAGTGGTGGGCCTGTGTGGTGGTACCGATGGCGGTATGGGTGGTGGTGGTACCAATGGCGGTACAGGTGGTGGTGGTACCGATGGCGGTATGTGTGGTGGTGGTGGCGGCGGTACCGATGGCGGTACAGGTGGCGGTACGGGTGGTGGTGGTAGCGATGGCGGTATGGGTGGTGGTGGTACAGATGGCGGTACAGGTGGTGGTGGTACCGATGGCGGTACAGGTGGTGGTGGTACGGGTGGTGATGGTACCGATGGCGGTACAGGTGGTGGTACAGGTGGTGGTGGCACTACCGACGGTGGTACGGGTGGTGGTACTGATGGTGGTACCGATGGCGGCACTAGTGGTGATACTGGTAGCGGGCCTGTGTGACAGTATAGATGCTGGGCCTGGTGGCGGTACTGGTGGTGGTACTGGTACCGATGGCGGTACTGGTAGCCTGTGTGGCGGTGCCAATGGCGGTACCGATGGAGGTGGGCCTGTGACAGATGATTGACAGATGGGCTGATTGATTGACAGATGGGCTGATTGATTGATTGACAGATGGGTTGATTGATTGACAGGTGGGGTGATTGATTGACAGATGGGCTGATTGATTGACAGATGGGCTGATTGATTGACAGATGGGCTGATTGATTGACAGATGGGCTGATTGACAGATGGGCTGATTGACAGATGGGCTGATTGATGTGCTGGGCTGTGTGACAGGTCCTCTTTATGGGGGGGGCGTGTTGTGCACTGTAAACTTATGTAGACAAACTACACTGAGCTAACTTACTGATCTCTTCTCTCTCCTCACAGATCGGTGTGATTTACTAGCACTTCAACTGCTGCCTTTTCAGTTGGTAGACTCTGCCCCCTTTCATGAGTTTGTGAAATGTGCGGTTCCTCAGTGGCAGGTTCCCAAACGCCACTTTTTCTCACGGAAGGCAATTACGGCTCTCTACCGGCATATGGAAGGCAATGACATGGCCTCGCTGGACAGGGCGGTCAGCAGTAAGGTGCATATTACCGCTGACTCATGGTCCAGCAGGCATGGACAGGGACATTACCTATCTTTCACGGTGCATTGGGTGACTCTGCTGGCAGCTGGGAAGGATGCAGGACAAGGTGCAGTAGTGTTGGAGATTGTTCCGCCACCACGCCTCCAAAATGCTACTACTGGTGATTCTGACACATCTCTCTCCTCCACCCCCTCCTCTTCTTCTTCCTCCATGGCCTCTTCCTGTGCTTTTTTCCTCGGAACCAGTGGTGCTCCGTAGGTGTCCAAGGGGCTATGCAAGTACGCAGGCAAGGAGATGCCATGCTTGAGCTGGTGTGCTTGGGGGACAGGAGCCACACTGGGGCAGAGATTCTGTCAGCTCTGCAGGGGCAGGCTTAGAGGTGGTTGACGCCACGCCAGCTTAAGCCAGGAATGGTGGTTTCCGACAATGGCACCAACCTCCTCTCTGACCTCCGACAGGGACACCTGACCCATGTGCCCTGTTTGGCTCACATCCTTAACTTGGTGGTGCAGCGGTTCTTGGGCAGGTACCCAGGCTTACAGAATGTCCTGAGGCAGGCCAGGAAAGAAAAGCCCGGAGCAGAAAGACAGAATGCCATAGGCGGAGGGCTGGCATGACTGAGTGAACAGGGTATGAGATGTGAAGAGATTAATGATTGGCTAAAATGAAGTGAGAAGGGGAGGGGAAAAGGCCAGATAAAAGGGAGTCCCCGCCCCCTAAGACAACACAGCGTGGGGGAAAGTTCCTGATAGCAGCAGCATGTCATCTGTGGATAAAGTTCTGGCCCAACTGCGGGCAGAGGCTGCTACACGGGGCGAGGATTGGCTCCAGGAGACCCTGGGGCCGATGCTGTCGGGTCCGTCTGGATCAGCAGGTACCGTGGGGAGAGAGGCTGGGCGAGCTCGCAGGTCCAGACCTCTGGAGTGCTTCTCACCAGGCCCCTCCCCGAGAGCTCAGCGGCAGACTGGGAGTCCCCCTAGAGCCCCTTCGGGCCCCCCGGCCAAGTGAGCTGCGTTGCCCAGGGTGGGGGGTACCGGGAGGAATCCCCCTCAAGTTCGGAGCTCGGCGGGGGGCCGCGCCGGGAGTTCCGGTGCGGCCAGCAGGCCCGGGCTGCGCATGGAGTCGGAGAGTGCGGGCCCCGCCCCCCGGGGGTTTCCGGTGGGTTCGGGGCCCCAACGTGGGTTATCGGGGGCTGCGGTGTCCGGGCATCCCCCCCCCTCGGCCGGACATCATGGGCTGGTGCAGGCGGGTTCAGGAGTGAGGGAGCCAGAGAGAGATGACGGCGGTGCTGGGGAACAGCATGGTGGCAAGTCGGCTAAACGATCGGTGTGCGGGTCTGGTGCGCGGAGGATGGATCGATCGGGTGCAGGACCCTTGGCTTCCAGGGACAAGTCGCCTGGTGAGCTTTCTTCTAGGGGTGAGGACCAGTCTGGTCTGCTGTCGGAGGGGGAAGTGTGCAGCTCGGAGGAGGATCGGAGACCCGGACGGTCGGTGGCAGCGGTGGAGTCGAGTCGATCGGCTGGTGGGATTTCTTCCAGGCAGCTCGGTAAGTCATTTTCGCTTACTCATTCTGGGGGCCATACTGGGGGTAGTGGCCAGGTGGTTAGGCCTGCTGTGGGTGAGGGTTTAGCGGTGCAGGTGCTGGATCCAGGTAGTGGGCAGGCTGGGGGGGTTACGGTCCCTGATGGGGAGGTGCACGGCTGGATGGGCTGCAGGGGTTTCTTGCGGGTATCAAGTCCTTGGTCAGTCAATTTGAGAGGGGGGATGGTGGGCAGGTCAGCCCGGCAGTGGCGTGGGTTCCGCCGGCAGGGCCGGTGGGGCCCATGGCTGCGGTGGTAGCGCCGGTTCCACCTGCGTCGACTACTGCGGTGGGGGAATCGGCAGGGGTGGCTACCGTGGCTTTGGGGGCCACACAGATGGGTAGCAGGGTTGAACAGGCGGCACGGCAGGATATCATTAGGTTGGCTGATGCTGCAAAATGTGAGGTGTATGTGTGTTATGAGGCACCGCTGGGAGCACACCTGAAACCTGAAGTGAGGGAGAAGATATGGAAGGGTGAGTATGTGGAGATGTTCTCACTGTTACCATTGGAAAAGTTTCACCTGGACAGGGTTAAGCCAGATGATTCTAAAAAGGAGGATGAGGAGAAGAGATACAGGCTTATCCCACGGACGTTTGCGAATTGGCTGCAGGCGTTCGCCATCATGGCCAGTGTTATAGGACAGAAGAATCCGGAGCACTGTTCAGCACTATTTGGCTATCAGGACTCCATTGGAGAGGCCTACAGGGTGTACGGGGGCACGGGGTGGCTCCGATATGACGAACAGTTCAGACAGAGGAGAGCAGTGCGGCCAGATCTGCGGTGGGATAATAAGGACATCAGCTTATGGATGCGGTTGATGACCTCGCCGAGGGCTCCTAGTCAGTTTTTTCAGGGGGGGGGGGCGGTGGAACCTCTTACCCAGGACAATCGGCCGGTAAGAAAAAAGGGGGTGTGCTGGCAATTTAATGAGGGCACATGCAAGTTTGGGGGGTCCTGCAGGTACAAGCATGAGTACTCCGGTTGCGGAGGCTCCCATACGCAGGCTAGATGCTTTAAGCAAGGTAAGGGTCGTGCCGGAGACACTGGGCACAAAAGGGAGGACTCCGGTGATGGTGGAAAGAATGCGGCTGTTTCTCGGTAGGTATCCGGACAGGGGGGCGGCCGGATTGTTGGATCGGGGGTTTTCAGAGGGGTTTCACATTCCATGTTCCTTGCAGGTTATCCCCCCGATCGCGCGCAATTTGCGGTCGGCCATGCAGCAGCCTGCTGTGGTCGCAGAGAAACTGCTCAAGGAGGTTACTTTAGGCCACATGGGCGGTCCTTTCCCTCCCCCCCCCCTTGGAGAATTTGGTGGTCTCCCCGCTCGGCGTTGTCCCCAAAAAGGAGCCCAACAAGTTCCGCCTCATTCACCACCTGTCTTTTCCGAAGGGTGGGTTGGTCAATGACGCGATTGATCCGGAAGCATGTACAGTCAGTTACACTTCCTTTGATGCTGCAGTGGGCTGGGTTCGCCGGTACGGGCAAGGGGCGTTGATGGCAAAAGCCGACATAGAGGCGGCGTTTAGATTGTTGCCTGTTTACCCTGATAGCTTTCACCTTCTGGGATGTCATTGGGACAATGTGTTCTATGTGGATAAATGTTTACTTATGGGATGCTCCATATCGTGCGCATTGTTCCAACAGTTCAGCTCATTTGTGGAATGGGTTGTCAGGGATGTGTCGGGGGTGAGTTCAATTATTCACTACTTGGACAATTTTCTGTGTGTGGGTCCGGCCTCATCCAGGATCTTTGCGGTGCTCCTGGCCACCTTGGAGCACATTGCAGAGCGGTTTGGGATCCCTTTGGCGCCTGAGAAAACTGAGGGACCTCGCACGGTTATCACGTTTTTGAGCATTGTCCTAGATTCGGAGGCCATGGAGTGCCGCCTACCATTGGACAAGTTGGAGGCTCTCAAGGGGGAGCTGAGAGTAATGGTGGGGCTGAGGAAGGTGCATCTTAGGGTGTTGCAGTCGCTGCTGGGAAAACTCAATTTCGCGTGCCGCATCCTGCCAATGGGCAGGGTGTTCTGCCAACGGCTGTCGGCTAGCACGGCTGGGGTACGGTCTCCCACACATTTTGTGAGTTTGGGCAGGGAGCACAAGGCTGACTTGCAAGTTTGGCATTCATTTCTGGAGTCCTTCAATGGGAGGGTGTTATGGATATCTGGCCCAATTAGCAATTTTGATTTAGAACTGTACACGGATGCAGCTGGGGGGTCAGGTTTTGGGGCTTTCTTTCAAGGAAAGTGGAGTGCGGGCCCCTGGCCTCAGGCATGGATTGATGCTGGTTTCACCAAGAACTTGGTCCTGTTGGAACTGTTCCCGGTGGTACTGGCGGTGGAACTGTGGGGGGTTTGTTTCAGAGACTTAAAGGTGCGGTTTCACGGGGACAACCTGGGGGTGGTGCAGGTCATTAACAAGGTGTCGGCATCCTCCCCCCCTGTGGTGCGGCTGCTGCGACATCTGGTGTTGAGATGCTTACAGCTCAATGTGTTTGTGTATGTGGTACACCTTCCGGGGGTGGACAATGTCATAGCTGATGCGCTGTCTCGCTTTCAGTGGGACAGGTTCCGGGAGTTGGCACCGGAGGCGGAGCAACGTGGGGTCCCTTGTCCAGGCTGGCTGTGGAGGATTCCGTTGGAATAGTGTCAGGTTGGATCAGAAAATCGGTGAATACGGGCACATGGGTGGCGTATGAGAAGGTGTGGCTGGAGTGGCGAGAGATGGTTCGGGAAGCGGGAGTTGATCCGGTAGGTCCCGATGTGTAACGTACCTTAGGTGTGAGCCTGACGTGCGGAGAGGGACCTCCCGTACAACCCCGGCTCGGAGACCACTGGAGTGGGGACAGTGGTGGTAAGAGCACGGTGACGTAAGGGTGCCTGTCTGATCCTCACTGCTTGGAGTGGTGGAGCCGAGTGGAGACTGGAACGGCTGGTTCCGGAAGCAGCGGATGCAGGTCAGCAGGTTCAGCTTGCAGAGCAGAGGATGCAGGTCAGCAGGTGCCGGTTTGCAGAGCAGGGATGCAGGTCAGCAGGTGCCGGTTTGCAGAGCAGGGATGCAGGTCAGCAGGTGCAGGTTTGCAGAGCAGGGATGCAGGTCAGCAGGTGCAGGTTTGCAGAGCAGGGATGCAGGTCAGCAGGTGCAGGTTTGCATTGCAAAGGATGCAGGTCAGCGTGTGCAGCTTGCAGAGGAGAGGATGCAGGTAAGCTGGTGCAGGTTTGCAGAGTCAGACAAGCCGGGTCATACACATCAAGGTAAACATAACAAGTGGCAGGCAGAGAGTAGTCAAAGTCCAGGCCGAATCTTGGCAACAGGCAGACTGGCAGATAACTGAGCAGGGTCAAACGAGCCGAGGTCAGGACTGGAGACAGAAGCGTGGTCAGGAAGCCGGGTCAAACACAGGAACAGGATACAAGCACAGAATCAGGAACTCAGGGAACAGAAGCAGATCAAACCGCAAGGGGCAACATCTCTGGAATGTCTTTTATAGGAAGTACATGGGAGGAGCAAGGGGTTCAGAGTTCAACAGTAATCAGACACCAAGCAGAGTAGTCTAATGGATCAGATAGGTTATCCAGCAGATCAGGCAGGGAACTGTCCAGCATCTCAGATAGCTCCGCTGGAAGAGTCAATGCCAGACACAGAAGAGGTCCCAGGTTCAAGCCCAGCACGTCCCTGACAGTGCCCCCCCCCCTTAAGGGCAACCTCCGGGTGCCCAATAGAGCTCTTTTCTGGGGGTGACTGCGAAAAAAGGCCTGGATTAACTCTCGGGCGTGAATGTTCTGTTGGGGTTCCCAGGAGTTCTCCTCCAGACCGTACCCCTTCCACTTGATCAGGAATTGAAGCTGGTTCCCTCTTCTTCGGCAGTCCAAGACGGCCTCCACCTCGAACTCCTCATCACCGTCAATGATTACAGGCTTGGGTGGTCCCGATCCCCTGTCTGGGAACGGGTCGGGCACTGCGGGTTTCAGCAAGGAAACGTGAAAGACTGGGTGAATCTTCAACGACTCCGGTAAGGCAAGTTCATAGGAGACCTCGTTTAATTTCCGTTTTACTGGGAAAGGACCGATGAACTTGGGTGCCAGTTTCCTTGCGGGGCAAGCCATCTTAAGGTTGGTGGTCGATAACCATACTTGGTCACCCTGTTGCAGGCATAATTCCCCTCTCCTTTTCCTGTCAAAGATCCTTTTATTGGCTGCTTGTGCCTTAGTCATGGCTTCCTGCAATATCCTGCTGTTACGGGTCAGGAAATCAACAATACTCTGGACCGCTGGGACTGTTGAATCAGGGATGAGATCAGGTAAGAAGGTCGGGTGAAACCCGTAGTTGGCAAAAAATGGCGATTGACCTGTAGCCGAATGACTGGCGTTGTTAAAGGCAAACTCTGCCAAGGGTAGTAAAGCTACCCAGTCGTCTTGAACGAAGGTGGTGAAGCATCTGAGGTACTGTTCAAGCGTCTGATTCGTTCTTTCGGTTTGTCCGTTAGTTTGGGGGTGATAGGCCGAGGACATGGACAACTCAATCTTCAGGACCTTGCACAAAGCCTTCCAAAAGCGAGAGGTGAACTGCACCCCTCTATCCGAAACGATGTCCGCAGGGACCCCATGTAGCCTTACTACTTCCCTAATGAAGACCTGGGCAGTTTCCATGGCAGAGGGCGTGCCTTTGAGAGGCACGAAGTGGGCCATCTTGGATAGACAGTCAACCACTACAAAGATGGCTGTGCAACCTTCAGACGGGGGGAGTTCCACTATGAAGTCCATGGCAATCATTTTCCAGGGACGGTCAGGGACTGGTAAGGGTCTGAGCAGACCCCAGGCCTTGCTTCTAGTGGTCTTGCTACGGATACAGGTGGCACATGAACCTACATATTCCCTGCAGTCTTTTTCAAGATCCGGCCACCAAAACGTGCGTTGAATCAGTTCAAGGGTTTTATGCATTCCGAAATGGCCTGCCAGGGGATGATCATGACACAAGTTTAACACTGTGACTCGAACTTCTTCTGGCACAAAGATTTTGTCATTCTTCCAAAGTAACCCGTCCTTGGGTACCAGAGTGATTTCAGAGGGACCAGACACACCTGTAGAAGCTTGCTTCAAGACAGACATCAGGCTAGTTTGTAAAAGTAAGAAGTTGCCTTCCGATAGAATGGTATCTGGAGCTGACACCTCTTTTGGATCATCAAACATGCGGGAAAGAGCGTCTGGTTTGGTGTTCTTGGAGCCTGGCCGGTAAGTTATGTGGAACGAGAACCTAGAGAAAAATAGTGCCCAACGTGCCTGGCGTGGTCTCAGACGTTTGGCAGCTCTCAGATACTCTAGGTTCTTGTGGTCTGTGTAAATGAGTATAGGATGCGCTGCTCCCTCCAACAAGTACCTCCACTCCTCAAGGGCAGATTTAATGGCCAGGAGCTCCCGGTCTCCAACATCATAATTCCTCTCGGATGGGGTAAGCTTACGGGAGAAGAAGGCTACCGGGTGTATCAAGTCCTTGAGACCTTGGCGCTGGGAGATAACAGCTCCAACCGCTGTCTCTGAGGCATCTACCTCAAGTAGATACGGTAGGGCAGGATCGGGATGACTTAGGATAGGAGCAGACGTAAAAAGTATTTTTAGGTTTGTGAAAGCAGCCTGTGCTTCAGATGTCCACTGGAATCGAGCATTTTGCTTCGTTAGCTGCGTAATCGGGGAAATAATAGCAGAGAATCCCTTGATAAACCTCCGATAAAAATTGGCAAAGCCAACGAAGCGCTGCACCCCCTTTTTATCTGAAGGTGCAGGCCAATCCAGAATGGCTGAAACCTTCTGTGGGTCCATCTTGAATCCCTCTGTAGAGATCACTAGGCCAAGGAACTGGATACTCTGTCGCTCAAATTCACACTTTTCTGGTTTTGCGTACAGTCCATGCTGGCGGAGACGACAGAGTACACTCTTGACGTGTTTCCGGTGCTGCTCAAGAGAGGAGGAAAAAATCAAAATATCATCAAGATAGACAACTACATAAATGTCCAGACAGTCTCTGAAAACATCATTGACTAGATGCTGAAAGGTGGCAGGGGCGTTACATAGGCCGAAGGGCATTACTAGGTATTCGTAATGGCCGAACCTCGTACGAAAGGCAGTCTTCCATTCATCCCCTGCTCGGATGCGTACCAGGTTGTACGCCCCCCGCAGGTCTAATTTGGTAAACACAGAGGAAGTCCTGAGTCTTTGAAAAAGTTCAGGTACCAGAGGCAGAGGGTACCGGTTCTTGACCGTGATTTTATTTAATGTAATCTACACAGGGCCGAAGAGAATGGTCTTTTTTCTCCACAAAGAAGATTCCTGCCCCTGCTGGAGAAGTGGAAGGACAGATGAAACCCCTCTTAAGGTTCTCATCAACGTATTCTTTCAGTACCTCAAGCTCCCGTTCAGATAGGGGGAAGATCCGTCCGAAAGGAATCTCAGCACCGGGAAGAAGCTCGATTGGACAATCGTAAGGACGATGAGGCGGGAGGACTTCGGCCCCTCGTTTGCTGAAGGCGTCCAGGAACTCATGATATTGTTTGGGTACAGAAGCTCGTATCTCTGGATCTGAATCCAGGCATAACAGAGGCCCCAAGGTGCTGGGACCTGGAAGCATGCAGTGGCGTTGACAGTATGGTGACTGGAACTTAATACTTCCGGTTCCCCAATCAATCTGTGGATTGTGTGCCTGAAGCCAGGGTAGACCCAGGATAACTGGAAACATGGGAGGTAAAATAGCATCCAAAGTCAATAGTTCCTTATGGTCCATGGAGGTGATCACAGGCAAAGGAGGGGTCTCCTGGGTCACTACTCCGGACTTGATGCGAGACCCATCTGCCAGGAAAATGGAAAGTCCCTGAGTCTTAGGTTGGAGTGGGATGTGTTGTTGTGCTGCAAAGTCTAGATCGACAAAACAACTACATGCCCCTGAGTCGATTATTGCAGTTACTGGTATTGTCCTCCCTGGTAGTTGGAAAGAGATAGGAAGAGCCAGGTGAGTAGCATTGGTAGATGGAGGTGAGTAGTTTGGAGAAGAGGTAGCCAGGACCTTGCGCAGCTTAGCAGGACAAGAAGAGACATAATGACCGGGTTCACCGCAATACAGGCATAGATAATTCTGCAGCCGACGAAGTCGTTCCTTGGCCGATAGGGAATGTTTCATTAGTCCAAGCTGCCCTGGCTTGATGGTCTGGTTGAGGGATGAGGGTTCAGTTGGAACCGTACTGGCACTGGCAGGGTACACAGGGGCTCGTATCCGGGGTAGCATCCAAGCTGGGCGGAGCTGTTGGGTAGACCTTTCTGCTCTGCGCTCCCGGAGTCGTCGGTCTATCTGGATAGACAAATTAATTAAAGTCTCTAGAACATCAGGAACACCGACCCGTGCTAACTCATCCTTCAGGCTTTCAGAGAGACCAAGACGGAACTGATGCCGCAGAGCCGCCTCATTCCACTGGGTATCCGCGCTCCAGCGTCTGAAATCAGTCACATAGTCCTCGACCGCTCGGCGGCCTTGCTGGAGCGCATGGAGAGCAGCCTCGGCAGTAGAAGTCCGCTGTGGATCGTCATAAAGTCGGGCCATGGCATCAAGAAAAGAGGGCAGAGAGTCTAGAACTACATGGCGGACTTCAAGTAGGTGATGGGCCCAAGCTTGAGGTTCCCCCTGCAGCAAAGCGATAACGAAGCCCACCTTGGTGGCTTCAGATGAAAAAGTCAGAGGTAGCAACGAAAAGTAAAGTTCACATGCGTTGCGAAACGCACGGAATTTACTCTGATCCCCGAAAAACTTCTCAGGAACAGGGACCCTGGGCTCAGGAGATGGTAACATTCCAATAGAGGAAGTTGGGGTTGGAGGTGAATCTGCAGAGGTGGCTTGAGTTTGTGTCTGCTTATCCATTCGGACATAGCTGCCCTGCAGAGACTTCACGATCTGAGTGAGAGCTGTAAGGTGTTGATAGACATTGTCCATAGGCAAGGTATCTCCTGCAGGCTCAGGCATGGCGGTTTGATACTGTAACGTACCTTAGGTGTGAGCCTGACGTGCGGAGAGGGACCTCCCGTACAACCCCGGCTCGGAGACCACTGGAGTGGGGACAGTGGTGGTAAGAGCACAGTGAGGTAAGGGTGCCTGTCTGATCCTCACTGCTTGGAGTGGTGGAGCCGAGTGGAGACTGGAACGGCTGGTTCCGGAAGCAGCGGATGCAGGTCAGCAGGTTCAGCTTGCAGAGCAGAGGATGCAGGTCAGCAGGTGCCGGTTTGCAGAGCAGGGATGCAGGTCAGCAGGTGCCGGTTTGCAGAGCAGGGATGCAGGTCAGCAGGTGCAGGTTTGCAGAGCAGGGATGCAGGTCAGCAGGTGCAGGTTTGCAGAGCAGGGATGCAGGTCAGCAGGTGCAGGTTTGCAGAGCAGGGATGCAGGTCAGCAGGTGCAGGTTTGCAGAGCAGGGATGCAGGTCAGCAGGTGCAGGTTTGCATTGCAAAGGATGCAGGTCAGCGTGGGCAGCTTGCAGAGGAGAGGATGCAGGTAAGCTGGTGCAGGTTTGCAGAGTCAGACAAGCCGGGTCATACACATCAAGGTAAACATAACAAGTGGCAGGCAGAGAGTAGTCAAAGTCCAGGCCGAATCTTGGCAACAGGCAGACTGGCAGATAACTGAGCAGGGTCAAACGAGCCGAGGTCAGGACTGGAGACAGAAGCGTGGTCAGGAAGCCGGGTCAAGCACAGGAACAGGATAAAAGCACAGAATCAGGAACTCAGGGAACAGAAGCAGATCAAACCGCAAGGGGCAACATCTCTGGAATGTCTTTTATAGGAAGTACATGGGAGGAGCAAGGGGTTCAGAGTTCAACAGTAATCAGACACCAAGCAGAGTAGTCTAATGGATCAGATAGGTTATCCAGCAGATCAGGCAGGGAACTGTCCAGCATCTCAGATAGCTCCGCTGGAAGAGTCAATGCCAGACACAGAAGAGGTCCCAGGTTCAAGCCCAGCACGTCCCTGACACGATGTAAGGTTATTGGTGCTGTATTTCCTGGCCAGGAACATGGAGGCTCGCAGGTCCTGTTTGGGTAAGAAGCTGGCAGGGTTGGCCTTTCTGTTTAAATGGCAGGGCTGCCCTGACTTTACAAAAGATTTTTGGGTGCGGCAGGCATTCAAGGGATATAGTCGGGGGGGCCCAAACACGGATGGCAGGCGGCCGGTATCGTTTGATCTGCTGGCCGGGGTCATGGGGCGGTTACAGGACCTATGCTCGTCCGGGTACGAGGTTTTGCTGTTCACGGTGGCTTTCTCCTTGGCATTCTTTGGAGCATTCCGGATAGGTGAGTTGGTCAGCCCGTCCAAGGCAGTGCACGGGGGTTTGCTGGCTAGCGATGTGGGTTTGACAGAGGAAGGGGTGTCACTGGCGCTTAGGAAGTCTAAGACGGACCAGATGGGCAGAGGTAAGTTGCTACAGGTTTTTACGGTTCCAGGTTCTCTGTTGTGCCCGGTGAGGGCTGTTAAGGGGTACTTGGAGGTTCGCCCGTCCAGTGTGGGTTTCTTTTTGACGCACGAGGACGGGACCCCACTTTCAAGCTATCAATTTGTTGCGGTGATCCCAAAAGTGCCTTCGGGCGTTGGGACTCCGTGATAAGGAGTTCTCCTCTCACTCCTTCAGGATAGGGGCAGCTACAGAGGCGGCCAGATGTGGGATGGATGAGGAAGCTGTTAAGAGGATAGGCCGGTGGGAATCCAGGAGGTTCCGGCTGTACGTTCGCCCCCAGCTAATAGTGGGGCTTGAGTAATTTTGGGTGCATGCCTGGGGTTATATTTAGGCTGCTGAGTTGTACAGGTTGGGTTTTGGGAATTTTCTCATGGGAGTTATTGTTCTTCTTCTACTTTTAGGTGAGACGCAAGTTTTGGTCTGGATACTGGGCCATTCGTTTGTGTTCTGGGGGGCTAAGAGGGCTGACGTTCGATATGAGGGTCGGCAGCTGGGGTTCCCGAGACCTGAGGCGTGTGTCCGATGGCTGGGAGTTCCGGGAATGTTGTGGAGCAGGATGGTTCCGGAGGTGCACCGTTTTGCTCGTTTGGACAGGTCACCTGACATTTTAGTACTGCACGTAGGTGGCAATGATCTGGGCAGTAGGTCCATGTTAGAGGTGACGAGGGACATGAAATTTGATTTCCTGCGGCTCAGGATGTCCTTCCCGGACACGATCATTGTCTGGTCTGACATGGTGGCCCGGACAGCTTGGAGGGGGGCGAGGTCCGTGGATGGCATCAATCGGGCTCGCAGGAAAATCAATCGTGATATGGGTAAGTTTGTGATCCGGAACGGGGGGTTGGTGGTCCGACACTTGGAATTGGAAGTGGATACGTGGCGGTATCTACGGAGGGATAATGTCCATCTGAATGAAGTGGGGACTGATTTGTGGGCTTTGGGTTTGCAGGATGGGATCCAACAAGCCCTTAGGGTTTGGAGAGGCACCAAAGGGTAAAGGTGTTTTCCCTTGGGTGTTGTGGCGAGTGTTTTGGTCTTTGCGGGAGAATGAAGTACCTCAAAAAGCAAGTGGTCAGGACCTATCAGTGGTATGGGTTCTGAGGGTGTATTCCAGCTAACAGGGGTTTAGCTGGAAGAGTTTGATATTGGGGGCACTGCGGTCAGTGGTCGTCTCTGAGCAGCTGGTCGGCTTAAGGCCTATGATCATTTAAGGTACCGCAGTGTCACATGGGTTGTTATTCATATGATTAAGATTGATATGATTAATATTATTATGATTAATATGATTATGGTAATTTTGAGGTTCCTGCAAAGACCAACACCAGGAGGCAATATTCTGAGAACATGGGTTCTGATTATGTTCTGATTATGTTTTGATGGTTTGATGTTTTGATAACTGATGTAACAGTTATAATAAAGGAGGCTGCTACGGCCATGTTTTACTCCAAACTAAAAAGGTGTGGTGTCATTGATTAAGTATAAGTAAGGTACGGGGTAGAACGTGGTTGGCAGACCAGGAATACATCTGTTATACAATAGTCAAGTCTGTGTGCATTTCCGCCGGTCATATAATGCCAGTGCTCGGCTGGCTAACCTGCAAAAGGAATTTAACCTGCCCAAGAACCGCCTAATCTGTGACATGCCCACCAGGTGGAACTCAACGTTGGCCATGCTGCAACGGCTGCACACGCAGCAGAGGGCCATCAACGAGTATCTGTGCCAATATGGCACCAGGACAGGGTCGGGGGAGCTTGTTTTTTTTGCCACGACAGTGGGTCATGATCAGGGATGCATGCACTGTCCTGGCACCATTTGAGGAGGCCACGAGGATGGTGAACAGTGACAGTGCATGCATCAGTGACACTGTTCCTCTTGTCCATCTGTTGGAGCACACGCTGCGTGGAATAATGGACAGGGTACTTGAGGCAGAACAGAGGGAAGAAGAGGAGGACTTCCTTACCTCTCAAGGCCCACTTCATGCAGACAGTGTTCCTGCTGGTCCGCCTACCACACAGGAAGAGGACGAGGAGGAGGAGGAGGATTGTGTCAGCATGGAGGTGGACCCTAGCACTCAGCATCAGCTGCACTCTTCAAGGGATCAATTACTGTCCCAAGACACCCATGGACTTGTACGTAGCTGGGAGGAGGTGGCTGCGGATCATGTCGTCCTGAGTGACCCAGAGGACTCCGGACCGATTGCCTCAGCAAACCTTTGCTGCATGGCCTCCCTGATCCTGCAAAGCCTGCGGAAGGATCCTCGTATTCGTGCTATCAAGGAGAGGGATCTTTACAGGCTGGCAACCCTCCATGATCCATAGTTACAAGGGTAAGGTTGCGGACCTTATCTTGCCGTCGCAGAGGGAGCAGAGGATGAAACATCTTCGGGAGGCCTTGCAGAAAGGTCTGTGCAACGCGGTCCCAGAGACAGGGAAGTTACAAATTCCTGGTCCTGGACAACGTGTTGCTGAGGCTTCGGTCAGTCAAAGAAGGAGCGGTGGAGAAGGTGGTCGTCTGACCGATGCGTTCAAACAATTTTTTAGTCCGCAGCCCCAAGGTATGATCGGTTCCAGCAACCATTGCCAACGTCTGGTTTACATGGTGCAGGAATACCTAGGGGCAAAATCAGACTTGGACACCTTTCCCACCGAAAATCCTCTAGGTTACTGGGTCTTGAGGATGGATCACTGGCCAGAGCTTGCACAGTATGCAATTGAGCTACTGTCCTGCATCCAGCGTTCTTTCGGAACACACATTCAGTGCTGCTGGAGGCTTTGTAACCGATCACAGGGTGCGCCTGTCCACCGACTCTGTCGATCGACTGACCTTCATAAAAATGAATCAGTCTTGGATCACCACCAGCTAGCAAGTACCTGATGCTGAATTAACCAAATATTTTTTAAATGTCAGATCCCTTCAAGACTGCCTATGCTGATGCTGAGTGACTATCCTGTTATGCTGAGTGACTATCCTCTTCCTCCTCAATGATCATGCTGATAGCTTGGAAGAACATTTTTGTTTCTGGGCACCGCCACCTGTGGCTAAGGCCCAATTTTTCAACCCCTGTTTAACAGGGGAGTGTAATTAAAATTTTTGATGCAATACTTTGCAGCAGGGCTCATTGCTGCGCTCCAACTACAGTATCTGTGAGGGGTTGCAGTGTTGTGGCACAAGTGCCTAAGGCCCAATTTTTATGCCCCTATTCAACAGGGGCATGTAATTACAATTCTTGATCTAAGATTTCACAGCAGGGCCCATTCCTGCGCCCACCAAGAGTAACTGTGAGGGCTTACAGTGTTGTGGCAACTCCACCACCAAAGGCCCAATTTTTCTGCCCCTGTTCAACAGGGGCATGTAATTACAGTTCTTTATCTAATATTTCACATCTAGGCCCATTCCTGCGCCCACCAAGAGTGACTGTGAGGACTTACAGTGTTGTGGCACCAGCACCACCACCACCACCAAAGGCTCAATTTTTCCTACCACTGTTCAACAATGGCATGTAATTACAATTCTTGATATAATAGTTCACAGCAGGGCGTTCCAGCGCCCACCAAGAGTAACTGTGAGGGCTTACAGTGTTGTGGCAACACAAACACCTAAGGGCCAAATTTCTGCAGGCCCCTACTTTCAAACATCCAACTTACAAACGACTCCTATTTGCAAACGGAAGGAGACAACAGGAAGTGAGAGGAAATCTACCCCTGCAGCAAAAATGATATTTCTAAAGAAAAAAAAACGAGTCAAATAACATTTAAATTGACTCGTGGTTGCAATTGCACTCGGCTATTAAAAAAAAATTAAGAAAAAAATGGCATGGGGTCCCCCCCAGTCGATGTGGGGTCCCCCCAAAATCTATACCAGACCCTTATCGGAGCATGCAGACTGGCAGGTCAGGAAAGGGGGCTGAGCGAGCGCCCCCTCACCCCAAAGCACCTTATCCTCATGTTGATGGGTACAAGGGTCTCTTCCCCAGAACCCTGGGCTGTGGTTGTGGGGTCTGCGGGCAGGGGGGCTTATCAGAATCTGGAAGCCCCCTTTAAGAAGGGGGCCCCCGTATCCGCACCTCCCATGTGGATGAGTATGGGGTACATAGTACCCCTACCTATTCACCGAAAAAGTGTCAAAATGTAATAAAACACAGAGACGCATTTTGACAATTCTTTTATTAAAAAATATAAAAAACAGTGTCCCCCCGATGTAAATCCATTGTCAATCCCTGCGCCGCTGCACTGCTGGAACCCGAAAAAAAAAAAAAAACATTCCGCACTCATTGACGGCTGACCGACAAATGCCGTTTGACAGTTTTTTTTTATAGGTAAGGGCAAGGCCACCTAAAAGGGGGGCTTCCAGATTCCGATATGCCCCCTGCCCGCAGACCCCCACAGCCCAGGGTTGTGAGTTAGAGATCCTTGTTCCCATCAACATGGGGACAAGGTGCTTTGGGGTGGGAGGGTAGAGCACCCCCCATATTGATGGCATGGGGCCTGGTATGCAGGGCCGGTACTAGGGGCTGGCGAGAGGGGCATCTGCCCTGGGCAGGAAGATTTAGGCCTCATGCCCACGGACGTTTTTACAGCTGCATTTTTGAGCGTTTTTTACAGCTTAAAAACGCCTGTCCATGTTAGTCTATAGCTTCATGCCCACCTAGGCGTTTTTGAGCTGCAAATCGCATAGACGTTTTTAAGCTGTAAAAAAAAAACAGGACCAGTGCGTTCCTCAGCGTCAGAATTAAGCAGAAAAAACCGCGAGCGTCAAAAAACGCGCAGTAACGCGCACTAACGCCACGGTCACGTTTTTCAGCTCCGACTTTTTTTTTTTTTTTTCATTTAAAAAAAAATAAATAATAATAATTATACAATAACATGCACAGGCGTTTTTGAGCTGTAAAAAACGCAGCTGTAAAAACGTCCGTGGGCATGAGGCCTTAGTGTGAGAAGAGGGCGCAGTTTGCCGGGTACAGCCCTTCCCAGGACAGAATATGCTGCAGAATGTAACACAGGCAGAGAGCGGCTTTGTCCCTGTATCTAGAACGTAGCACTACACCCGCCCCCCTGCCTGCACAGTGCACTGTACTAGTCCTTCAGCAACAGTGGAGTGGAGGCGGAGCAGGTGGGGCACGTGAGGTTGGGAAGGTATCAGCGCTTTCCAGCTTCAGCCTACATGCATACAACTTTTTTTCCTCTCCTGGACAGCGGTTTCTCTCCCCCCTCTCCAGTCATTTCTATTACTCTTGCTTTATCTCACATTGTCCCGATGTCTGTGGGAGATCACCACCTCTGCCCCCCCAGCCTCCTGTTATCTCTCCCTGCTCTAGAGACAGTGTTGCCAACCGTACGTAGATTTACGTACGGTACGTGAATTTAACCCCTTTTTTGGGGTGTACGTTAATGTCCGGTATGGGCACCGGCGCCCATAAAAAAGATGGCCACGAGCCGTCTCTGTCCACCTCCTGTAGTATGTCCGCAGTCTCTCCAGTGTCCACCTCCTGTAGTATGTCCGCAGTCTCTCCAGTGTCCACCTCCCTGTAGTATGTCCGCAGTCTCTCCAGTGTCCACCTCCCTGTAGTATGTCCACAGTCTCTCCAGTGTCCACCTCCCTGTAGTATGTCCGCAGTCTCTGTCCACCTCCTGTAGTATGTCCGCAGTCTCTGTCCAGTGTCCACCTCCCTGTAGTATGTCTGCAGTCTCTGTCCACCTCCTGTAGTATGTCCTCAGTCTCTGTCCACCTCCTGTAGTATGTCCGCAGTCTCTGTCCACCTCCTGTAGTATGTCCGCAGTCTCTCCAGTGTCCACCTCCCTGTAGTATGTCCGCAGTCTCTCCAGTGTCCACCTCCCTGTAGTATGTCCGCAGTCTCTGTCCACCTCCTGTAGTATGTCCGCAGTCTCTGTCCAGTGTCCACCTCCCTGTAGTATGTCCGCAGTCTCTCCAGTGTCCACCTCCCTGTAGTATGTCCGCAGTCTCTGTCCACCTCCTGTAGTATGTCCGCAGTCTCTGTCCAGTGTCCTCCTCCCTGTAGTATGTCTGCAGTCTCTGTCCACCTCCTGTAGTGTGTCCGCAGTCTCTGTCCACCTCCTATAGTGTGTCCGCAGTCTCTGTCCCCCTCCTGTAGTGTGTCCGCAGTCTCTGTCCCCCTCCTGTAGTGTGTCCACAGTCTCTGTCCCCCTCCTGTAGTGTGTCCGCAGCCTCTGTCCACCTCCTGTATCGTGTCTGCAGTCTCTGTCTACTTCCTGTATCGTGTACGCAGCCTCTGACCATCTCTTGTCATGTCTACAGTCTATGAGGGGATCCTAGAAAGGAGTCAAGAGTGGGAGTGCCGCCGGGATGGGGGTTACGGCCCAGGAAGAAACAGACGTGTGGACTGGGGAGAGGAGATCAGAGCCACCAAGCTGGAGCCGTCTGACTGAGCCCCACACTGTGCACCTGGGAGGAGGTAAGCGACAGTGCCGCCAGGCCATTCTGAGGGGGGGGGGGGGTCACTGATGTAAGAAGGTGAATGAATACAATAATGTAAGGGGGCACTGATATAAAGGTTTCCCCCTTATATTAGTACCCCCCCCCTTATCTTAGTGTATTCACTCTGTGGAAGGTGGTCTCTATTCACCAGAGCCCCCCTCCACATCAGAGTTCCCCCTTACATCATGATCTGCAGCATTCCCCTTTACATAAGAGTTCCCTTGCACTGTAAGGGGGCATACTGCAGACTCTGATGTAAGAGGGAACTCTGTGCTGGCTGGGTTATAGTATCCTAACCTTCATGTGAATTGAGAAATATGTTTTTTTTACTTTTGTTTAACTTAAACACATTGATATTAGCATTAGCTGTGTGTTTATAGTTGAAATGTTGATATTTGCACTGTTCAGCACTAAAAACAGTAATTTTAGGTACTGTTTTTGCAGCGTCAGTAAAAAATGCGGCTCTGCCAGTAATCTTCATTATTTTTGCCAGTAAGAAATTGGTGCCGTACAGAAATTTTGGCATCCTTGCCAGTAAATTTCACTTCAGGGGGTTGGCAACACTGTCTAGAGATCTCAGAGACTATTCCTGCTCTGTATAGTGACCCCCCTGTGCCCTTCTCTCGGACCCCCTCCTCTCTATGTGCACAGCCAAACTGAGTGGTGTTCTCTCCTGTCTCTGTGCTGCTGAAACTGCCTCTACTCAGCCAACAGGTAACAGTAACACACTTTCAGGCTTCATATCACTGCTAATTGTTGTGAAGACAAGACAACTGTTATTTCAGATTCTATTTTTAGTAAGGGCCCATTCACAAGGGGTGCAAACATGCATCTCCCATGCAGGGCTGGCGTTTATCAGCACGGGGGTACATAGGTGTTGTGCATATCCCCGTGTCAGCACCCCATTTATATCTACTGGGATGTGAGGCTGCATGGACACAGCCTCTGTATCCTAATATGACATGCAGGTGCGGGTCCCAATAGAAGTAATTGGGACGCTGGCATAGTGATATGCACACAATGCCCATACATCCCTGTGCTGATAAGAGAGCCCTTGACAGAACACACATGTCTGCACCACATGTGAGTGGGCCCTAAAGAACTCATGTGCTTAGTGAGCTCCCCAGGCATACGAAAACGACAGGAGCTACTAAACCTGGCCATAGATGGATGGAAATTTAACTGGTCCAGCAAGGACCGGACAAGTTTCAATCCTTCTGTAGCCATTCTTGCTAAAGAGACATCAATTTAATGATCAACTCCTCTCAAACCAGCAGAAATGTTTCCTTAGATTTGCAGCACCGACATAGATGTCTCAGCGGAAAGGATTCCCTCATCTACCTTAGTTGTGTGGATTTCGGGGGATCCATTCAATTTTTTTTGATTAGACGAAAATAAAAATGATACATCTATGGCCAGCCTCCAGCTTACCATACGTACCACCAACTATGTAGTACAAAGGTCTGCCTGATTGGAAACTACTTAAATTAATTGTTTAGGTTGTCCATATATTACAAAATTTTCGTAAATCTAAAGGAGATTGTACAATGATTGTACAATCAGATTGTATAGTGTATGCTATACCTACAGTATAGTGTTCTTGTGCATGAGTACTAACAGTGACAAATGTTTTCCCTGTTATCTTTATTCTCACCTATGCAGATTTGTTTGCCCAGGAGCTTTGTCTTTGAGTCCATTAAACACCCTGACACATTGTCTAAAGCTGGGTGGGTACACACTAGGGTTGCACCAATACCTGTTTTGTACCAGCAGTACTTGTGCTCAAGTACTCGCTGATTCCAGTTGCCAATACCTTTGCGGTGCGATTTGAGCCCATACAAAATTAGTGGGCTTAAATCGCACGATAAAGAATCACATGTGATTTGAACAGGAATGTGCTTTCCTGCACCGCTCCTGTGTGAACCCAGGCTGAAGTCATTACGACAAGCCTAGGTTCACACAGGAGCGGTGTGAGAAACAGCATGTGATTTTCAGACAGGAATCGCACCACATTCCTGTTCAAATCACATGTGGTTCTTTACAGTGCGATTTGAGCCCATTCATTTTGTATAAGCTCAAATCGCACAGAAAGTATTGGTTTTAGATATTGGAGTATTTGCAAGTACTCTTGCAAATGGTTAGTATCAGCAACGATGACAACGGTGACGATGAACGATGACGATAATTGGGGGGGGGGGCGCAGTTTGCCATCTTCGCCCTGGGCACCAAATGACCTTGTCCCAGCACTGCTGGTATGGTTTAGGGGGGCACGTGCTCCCCCCCTTTCCTGACATGCCAGGCTGCATGCTCAGATAAGGGTCTGGTATGGATTTTGAAAGGGGACTTTAGGTGTGGGGTTCCCTTTAAAATCTATACCAGACCCAAAGTGGGCGGACCCCATGTAATTTTTTTTTTTACTATTTTTTTGCCGGCAAATGTTTTTTTTTTATTATTCAGCTGTCAGCAGGGAAGCCCATTGACAGCTGAAGGATGTCCCGGCCAGCTTCCCAGCCCCGCTTTTTAACAACCAGCTTTTACTGCTGCCAAAGCTTTGCCCAATCAGGGCGCAGAATGCACTGTGCAGCCTGCATTGCAGGGTGTTCGGCAGGGCAAACACCCACCGAACACCCTGCAAATTCGGGTGTTCCCCGAATGGGGCGAACAGTTAATGTCCAGTCTGAACTCATGCTTGGGCCAAACCGTTCGGCAAACACTATTATATAGTAAACATGTACAATGCTGTTAAAACAGTCTATGCCTAGTAGGAGCATGGGGATCGAGGGGGTGGGTGGTGGGGTTTTTTTTTTGTTTTTTTTTTCCGTGTTCCCTCTCAATTATGGGCTGGGTTGTATGTTGTTTTTGTTTGCATATAAAATAAATAAAAAGATGATTTGATTAAAAAAAATCAGCCTATGCCTTTCGAACGTTAGTCCTTAGTTAGTTAGTTATACAATATACATGTTTGCTTAATAAAGGAATACTATTTTCTCGATGTTTCACAACAAGTCGAAACCAAGGATGGTAATAATGTACAAAAATTCTTGTACAACAAAGGCTTTTTTGTTGTTGTTTATTGTTTCTGATCATGTGCAACCTTCCGTATCTTTCTTGAAAAATTGTACAAAAACAGTAAACATGAAAATCGTTAGTTCTGTTCACGTATGAGAAAAATTTGGGAATTTGTCCCTTTGAAAATTTTCGTTTGGAGAGTCAGAATCGGATGTCAAAAGTTGTGTACACACTATTTGAAAAATCAAACAATCATGCCTTGTACAGAATTTTTCTTCAGATTTTCTTATAGTGTGTACCTACTTGAGTTTGTGTGACTAAGGACTACTATTTATGCTTTGTGACAGTTAGGTGCCTGGGCAGCAGTAAGTTGCTCCAGGACAGGTAGTTAGGATCCTCTGTTTGTAGTTAGACACCTAACGTAGCAAGGATTTATTTTCTCTTTTTGTTTATTTTGATGACTGTACTTTGTAAACACAGACTTTATAAATAGACCACACTTGTGATTCATTAAGATCCTACTGTCTGCTGTAACCTTTTTCACCGTGCGGTGAACTCATCCAGGGAGTAGCGCACAACCCGCAGCTGAGCTAATTCCCCACACAGGTAAAAGCCTTCTGCTCAAGGAATTGTCCTCATTGACTACCCTGTAGTTACCAACTGTTTCTGCATATCTGCTTTATACCTTTACCCAATATAGCATTCAGGGGCTCCATTTACAGTGGGTACGGAAAGTATTCAGAAGCCCTTAAATTTTTCACTCTTTGTTATATTGCAGCCATTTGCTAAAATCATTTAAGTTAATTTTTTTTCCTCATTAATGTACACACAGCACCCCATATTGACAGAAAAACACAGAATTGTTGACATTTTTGCTGATTTATTAAAAAAAGAAAAACTGAAATATCACATGGTCCTAAGTATTCAGACCCTTTGCTGTGACACTCATATATTTAACTCAGGCGCTGTCCATTTCTTCTGATCTTTCTTGAGATGGTTCTACGCATTCATTTGAGTCCTGCTGTGTTTGATTATACTGATTGGACTTGATTAGGAAAGCCACACACCTGTCTATATAAGACCTTACAGCTCACAGTGCATGTCAGATCAACTGAGAATCATGAGGTCAAAGGAACTGCCTGAAGAGCTCAGAGACAGAATTGTGGCAAGGCACAGATCTGGCCAAGGTTACAAAAAAATTCTGCTGCACTTAGGGTTCCTAAGAGCACAGTGGCCTCCATAATCCTTAAATGGAAGACGTTTGGGATGACCAGAACCCTTCCTAGAGCTGGCCTTCCGGGGAGAAGAGCCTTGGTCAGAGAGGTAAAGAAGAACCCAAAGATCACTGTGGCTGAGCTCCAGAGATGCAGTTGGGAGATGGGAGAAAGTTGTAGAAAGTCAACCATCACTGCAGCCCTCCACCAGTCGGGGCTTTATGCAGGGGCGTACCTAGAGCATTTGGCACCCGGGGTGGATCCTATATCTGGCACCCCCCACGGTAAAAAACACCCCACTGTGCCCCCTGCATCCTTTGATATCTATTTGTCACTACTATATACCCCCTCTCCACAACTGCACCTCTGGACACCTTTACATTAAACAGCACCCCACAGCTCTTGACCCCTTTACATTACACAGCACCCTGCATCACTGGACCCCTTACATTACACCACAGCACCCTGCATCACTGGACTCCTTTACATTACACAGCACCCTGCACCTCTGGACCCCTTTACATTACACAGCACCCTGCACCACTGGACCCCTTTACAATACACAGCACCCTGCACCACTGGACCCCCTTACATTATACACCAACCTGCATCACTGGACCCCTTTACATTACGCAGCACCCTGAATCACTGGACCCCTTACATTACACAGAACCCTGCACCACTGGACCCCTTACATTACACAGCACCCTGCATTACTGGACCCCTTTACATTACACAGCACCCTGCACCACTGGACCCCTTACATTACACAGCACCCTGCATCACTGGACCCCTTTACATTACACAGCACCCTGCACCCCTTACATTACACAGCACCCTGCATCACTGGACCCCTTTACATCACACAGCACCCTGCACCACTGGACCCCTTACATTACACAGCACCCTGCATCACACAGCAACCTGCATCAGTGGACCCCTTTACATTACACAGCACCCTGCATCACTGGACCCTTTTATATTACACAGCACCCTGCACCACTGGACCCCTTACATTACACAGGACCCTGCACCAGTGGACCCCTTTACATTACACAGCACCCTGCACCACTGGACCCCTTACATTACACAGCACCCTGCATCACTGGACCCCTTTACATTACACAGCACCCTGCATCAGTGGACCCCTTTACATTACACAGCACCCTGCATCACTGGACCTTTTTATATTACACAGCACCCTGCACCACTGGACCCCTTACATTACACAGCACCCTGCATCACTGGACCCCTTTACATTACATAGCACCCTGCACCACTGGACCCCTTACATTACACAGCACCCTGCATCAGTGGACCCCTTTACATTACACAGCACTCTGCATCACTGGAACCTTTTATATTACACAGCACCCTGCATCACTGGACCCCTTTACATTACGCAGCACCCTGCACCTCTGGACGCCTTACACAGACACCCCCTAACAGTTCTGCACCCCTTGCATGTTACACAGACCTCCCTACAGTGCAGACCCCCCCTACAGTGCAGATCCCACTCTACAATACAGACCCCCCCCAACAATACAAACACCACCCCCACAATACAGGCACCCCCCTACAGACCCCCCTACAATACAGACCCCCCTACAATACAGACCCACCCCTACAGTGCAGACACCCCCCAATAATACAGACACCCCCCAACAATACAGACTCCCTCCCCAATACAGACCCAAAACTCCCCCCTACAACAGTGCAGACACCCCCCAACAATACAGACTCCCCCCCCAATACAGACCCGAGACTCCCCCCTATAACAGTGCAGACACCCCCCAACACTACAGACTACAGACTCCCCCCCCACAATACAGACCCGAGACTCCCCCCTACAACAGTGCAGACACCCCCCAACACTACAGACACCCCCCAACAATACAGACTCCCCCCACAAAACAGACCCGAGACCCCCCCCCCTTTCAGACCCGTAATGCACCTCAGCAGATGATCAGCGCGTGCTGCACACACAGCACTACATGGAGGAGGGGTAGGCAGCTTTACTGTGCTCGGCTGTGTGACTGTGAGACAGCAGTCGAGACTTATCAGAGCCGCAGCGTGGCCACGAGAGAAGGGGATCGTTGCGGCTGGGTGACGGGTATCACTCGGGTGCGGCTCGCACCCCCCCTTGCAAAGCCAGGCTCCCTGCTCAGCCTGCTGTGTGTTACCTAGACTGCCGCGGCGTGCCTCCCTGTCACCGCGCCATAGCGCCCGGTGCCCGCCGTCAACGCTAAGTCCTCTTCAGTCGCCGAGGGGGGGGGGAGCGCCAGCCTGACACCCCCCAGAGTGTGGCACTCGGTGCGTCCCGCCCCCCCGCCCCCTACTTAGTACACCACTGGCTTTATGGCAGAGTGGCACGACGGAAGCCTCTCCTCAGTGCAAGACACATGAAAGCCCGCATGGAGTTTGCTAAAAAACACCTGAAGGACTCCAAGATGGTGAGACATAAGATTCTCTGGTTTGATGAGACCAAGATAGAACTTTTTGGCCTTAATTCTAATTAGTATGTGTGGAGAAAACCAGGCACTGCTCATCACCTGTCCAATACAGTCCCAACAGTGAAGCATGGTGGTGGCAGCATCATGCTGTGGGGGTGTTTTTCAGCTGCAGGGACAGGACGACTGGTTGTAATCAAGGGAAAGATGAATGCGGCCAAGTACAGGGATATCCTGGACAAAAACCTTCTCCAGAGTGCTCAGGACCTCAGACTGGGCCTTCCAACAAGACAATGACCCTAAGCACACAGCTAAAATAACAAAGGAGTGGCTTCACAACAACTCCGTGACTGTTCTTGAATGGCCCAGCCAGAGCCCTGACTTAAACCCAATTGAGAGACCTAAAAATGGCTGTCCACCAACGTTTACCATCCAACCTGACAGAACTGGAGAGGATCTGCAAGGAGGAATGGCAGAGGATCCCCTAAATCCAGGTGTGAAAAACTTGATGCATCTTTCCCAAAAACACTCATGGCTGTATTAGATCAAAATGGTGCTTCTACTAAATACTGAGCAAAGGGTCTGAATACTTAGGACCATGTGATATTTCAGTTTTTCTTTTTTAATAAATCTGCAAAAATGTCAACAATTCTGTGTTTTTCTGTCAATATGGGGTGCTGTGTGTACATTAATGAGGAAAAAAAATGAACTTAAATGATTTTAGCAAATGGCTGCAATATAACAAAGAGTGAAAAATTAAAGGGGGTCTGAATACTTTCCGTACCCACTGTACACTTGTTCGACATGGATTTGAATTGTTGTCCCTCTGCAAAGTGGGACCCACTGTTGAATGTAAAACATTCGGGTATGACTTTCATGCAATTTTTGAGGGTTAACATGGAAGTCTATGGCTCTAAAGTTGCATGAAAGTTGGACTAAGGTGGTTCATGAACTACGTTGAAGTCGCTGCAACTTTAAAGCAGAGGTTCCGCCAAAATATTTTTTTTTAGAAGCCAGCAGCTACAAATACTGCAGCTGCTGACTTTTAAAAAATGGACACTTACCTGTCCAGCGCGCCCGCGATGTCGGCATCGAGGTCGAGTAGTCGCTCGGTCCTCGGATGCTGCCGCTGCCATTCTCGGTGAGGGAATCGGGAAGTGAAGCCTTGAGGCTTCACTGCCCGGTTCCCTACTGCGCATGCGTGAGTAGCGCGGCGCGCCGTCACTGGTCCCCGCTCCCTCCTGGGAACAGTGTGTTTCCCAGAAGACAGCGGGGGGGGTTGTGACGCGAAGGGGCGTGATTCCCGCGGGAGTCAATACCCGGAACTGGTGCAAATACCTGTCTTAGACAGGTATCTGCATGCCCTCCCCCCTGAAAGGTGCCAAATGTGACACCGGAGGGGGGGAGAGTTCCGAAAAGCGGAAGTTCCATTTTTGGGTGGAACTCCGCTTTAAGTTGCACATACTGTGTATGAATGGTTATCATCGGAAAACATGGGGTATGACTTGTCATGGGACTTTGATGTCCAAAGTCGCATGATAAGCAGCACAAGTGTGAATGGGGTGTTATTCTGAATGTGCTGCTAAAAATGTTCCTGGAAAGAAAGAGACAGAGATAGCAAGAGAAAGACATGTATAGCAAGTGTTGACCAAGGGTTCTTTAACTTTTAAATCTGAGGACATAAATAAGAAAATTGTTACAGTACTGGGGTTCAAGAAGATACTTTTTACCAAGATGTTAAATAAATGTGTAATAGAAAAACAAACACGCAAACAGCAATCAATGCAGCTCTGTATTCATAATACATAATGGAAGTGAGGATGATTGCACAAGACCACTGCAGAGCATGACCCAAACTGGTGATGTAAAACCTGAATCTGAGCGTGAATCAAAACACTGTTTTTCAAAGATCTCTGCCAAACTATTAAAGAATTCAATGGAGTGTTTTCATCATTTTAAGTGTTTTTATCTTTTTAAACTTAAAGGAGTTGTAAAGTCTTGTTTACAAAAAACAAAAACAAACATGTCATACTTACCTCCTCTGTGCAAGGGTTTTGCACAGAGTGGCCCCGATCCTCCTATTCTGAGGTCCCCCAGCGGTGGTCCTGACTCCTCCCCTCATCGAGTGCCCCAACGGAGAAGCGCTTTCCCTGGGGGCACTTGTGTGGGCACACTCCCGTGTCCTGCTGCTGCATCCATTGACACAGACAGCAGGACTCGGCCCCGCCCCCCGCCTCATTGGATTTGATTGACAGCAGTGGGAGTCAATGGCTGCGCTGCTATCAATCTATCCAATCAGGACCCGAGACACTGGCTGTAGCTGGAAAGATCGGGTTCAGGTAAGTAAGAGGGGGCTCTGGGGGGCTGTTGCATCACAGGAGGTTTTTCACCTTAATGCATAGAATGCATTAAGGTGAAAAACCATGAGTGTTTACAACCCCTTTAAAGCGGAAATTCAGCATTTAACAGGAAAATGGGCAGAATGACGTGAGTGTTGTTCTGCTTGAAGAGGACTTCCTTTGCTGGACCAAGGGAAAACCTGAAGACAGTGCTGGCATGTGAAGTATATATAATTTATGTAGCACGATCCCCTAAGGGGCTGCTTGGAATTACCTGCTCATCTGCACTGCCATGACTAGGGATGAGCTTCGTGTTCGAGTCGAACATACGTTCGACTCGAACATCGGCTGTTCGATCGTTCGACGAAGATCGAACGATTTGGGCCGTTCGCGCCAAATTCGAGTGACGCGAACGGCCCACAATGCACTACGCCATCGCAGTGTCATCCAGGCGCTGTGATTGGCCAAGCATGCACTGTGACCCCGCATGCTTGGCCAATCACAGCGCCGTCAGCGAGGAGAGCAATGATTGGCCACAGGCAGGATGCCTGTGGCCAATTATTGCTGAGGGTGTTTAGTACACGCCCCACACTATAAAAGGCCGCCAGCACGGCGGCCTAGTGTAGTGTGTTCCGGAGCAGGGATAGAGCAGCATAGGCAGGGACAGTGACTTTTATTTCTTTCTTGCTTAACCTGGATTCCTTTAGTTTAGGGAAAGAGAAGGATAGGTAGGGAGAGTGTCAGTGTGTTTTGTGCTTGTGCTATAGTGTGCTTAAAAAAAACATTTTTTCTAGGGACAGAAAACTGTAGGTAGGGAGAGTGTCAGTTTCTTTCACTGTGCAAGTCCTTGTTTCTAGGGACCTGGAAGGACAGTGAGTGAATTCTCCTTGTGCTATATTGTGCTTAAAAAAAAAAAAAATTCTAGGGACAGAAAACTGTAGGTAGGGAGAGTGTCAGTTTCTTTCACTGTGCAAGTCCTTGTTTCCAGGGACCTGGAAGGACAGTGAGTGAATTCTCCTTGTGCTATATTGTGCTTAAAAAAAACATTTTTTCTAGGGACAGAAAACTGTAGGTAGGGAGAGTGTCAGTTTCTTTCACTGTGCAAGTCCTTGTTTCTAGGGACCTGGAAGGACAGTGAGTGAATTCTCCTTGTGCTATATTGTGCTTAAAAAAAACATTTTTTCTAGGGACAGAAAACTGTAGGTAGGGAGAGTGTCAGTTTCTTTCACTGTGCAAGTCCTTGTTTCCAGGGACCTGGAAGGACAGTGAGTGAATTCTCCTTGTGCTATATTGTGCTTAAAAAAAACATTTTTTCTAGGGACAGAAAACTGTAGGTAGGGAGAGTGTCAGTTTCTTTCACTGTGCAAGTCCTTGTTTCCAGGGACCTGGAAGGACAGTGAGTGAATTCTCCTTGTGCTATAGTGTGCTTAAAAAAAACATTTTTTCTAGGGACAGAAAACTCTAGGTAGGGAGAGTGTCAGTTTCTTTCACTGTGCAAGTCCTTGTTTCCAGGGACCTGGAAGGACAGTGAGTGAATTCTCCTTGTGCTATAGTGTGCTTAAAAAAAACATTTTTTCTAGGGACAGAAAACTGTAGGTAGGGAGAGTGTCAGTTTCTTTCACTGTGCAAGTCCTTGTTTCCAGGGACCTGGAAGGACAGTGAGTGAATTCTCCTTGTGCTATATTGTGCTTAAAAAAAACATTTTTTCTAGGGACAGAAAACTGTAGGTAGGGAGAGTGTCAGTTTCTTTCACTGTGCAAGTCCTTGTTTCTAGGGACTGGGAAGGACAGTGAGTGAATTCTCCTTGTGCTATAGTGTGCTTAAAAAAAACATTTTTTCTAGGGACAGAAAACTGTAGGTAGGGAGAGTGTCAGTTTCTTTCACTGTGCAAGTCCTTGTTTCTAGGGACTGGGAAGGACAGTGAGTGAATTCTCCTTGTGCTATAGTGTGCTTAAAAAAAACATTTTTTCTAGGGACAGAAAACTGTAGGTAGGGAGAGTGTCAGTTTCTTTCACTGTGCAAGTCCTTGTTTCTAGGGACCTGGAAGGACAGTGAGTGAATTCTCCTTGTGCTATATTGTGCTTAAAAAAAACATTTTTTCTAGGGACAGAAAACTGTAGGTAGGGAGAGTGTCAGTTTCTTTCACTGTGCAAGTCCTTGTTTCCAGGGACCTGGAAGGACAGTGAGTGAATTCTCCTTGTGCTATATTGTGCTTAAAAAAAACATTTTTTCTAGGGACAGAAAACTGTAGGTAGGGAGAGTGTCAGTTTCTTTCACTGTGCAAGTCCTTGTTTCTAGGGACCTGGAAGGACAGTGAGTGAATTCTCCTTGTGCTATATTGTGCTTAAAAAAAACATTTTTTCTAGGGACAGAAAACTGTAGGTAGGGAGAGTGTCAGTTTCTTTCACTGTGCAAGTCCTTGTTTCCAGGGACCTGGAAGGACAGTGAGTGAATGCTCCTTGTGCTATAGTGTGCTTAAAAAAAACATTTTTTCTAGGGACAGAAAACTGTAGGTAGGGAGAGTGTCAGTTTCTTTCACTGTGCAAGTCCTTGTTTCTAGGGACCTGGAAGGACAGTGAGTGAATTCTCCTTGTGCTATATTGTGCTTAAAAAAAACATTTTTTCTAGGGACAGAAAACTGTAGGTAGGGAGAGTGTCAGTTTCTTTCACTGTGCAAGTCCTTGTTTCCAGGGACCTGGAAGGACAGTGAGTGAATGCTCCTTGTGCTATAGTGTGCTTAAAAAATTTTTTTTTTCTAGGGACAGAAAACTGTAGGTAGGGAGAGTGTCAGTTTCTTTCACTGTGCAAGTCCTTGTTTCTAGGGACTGGGAAGGACAGTGAGTGAATTCTCCTTGTGCTATAGTGTGCTTAAAAAAAACATTTTTTCTAGGGACAGAAAACTGTAGGTAGGAAGAGTGTCAGTTTCTTTCACTGTGCAAGTCCTTGTTTCTAGGGACCTGGAAGGACAGTGAGTGAATTCTCCTTGTGCTATATTGTGCTTAAAAAAAATTTTTTTCTAGGGACAGAAAACTGTAGGTAGGGAGAGTGTCAGTTTCTTTCACTGTGCAAGTCCTTGTTTCTAGGGACCTGGAAGGACAGTGAGTGAATTCTCCTTGTGCTATATTGTGCTTAAAAAAAACATTTTTTCTAGGGACAGAAAACTGTAGGTAGGGAGAGTGTCAGTTTCTTTCACTGTGCAAGTCCTTGTTTCTAGGGACCTGGAAGGACAGTGAGTGAATTCTCCTTGTGCTATATTGTGCTTAAAAAAAACATTTTTTCTAGGGACAGAAAACTGTAGGTAGGGAGAGTGTCAGTTTCTTTCACTGTGCAAGTCCTTGTTTCAAGGGACAGAGAAGGACACCTGAAGGTAGCCCTTATTGCTTTTTTCCCATCTCCCTGCAGGCCATCTATTAGAATGTCTGGAAGGCAAACAAGGAGAGGCAGACAGTCAGGAGGCAATAAAAGAGGGCAAGCAGGCTCTGTGTCTGGGGGCAACAGTGCTGGTCGTGGACGCGGTGCATTGTCATCAGCACATGGCCATGGGACACGCTTGTCCTTCTTTTCCGCAGCTGGACATGTTGAGCCACATCATGCCGAAGACTTGGTAGAGTGGATGACCAAGCCCTCCTCCTCCTCCTCATCCTCTCTCACCCAGGCTCAGGGTACTGGCAAAGCAGCTTCCAAAGCGTCCTCTTCCCTGGTATCAATGTCAGACTCATCATCAGTCACTCCTTCCCTAGACCCACCATGTCCTCCTCCTGAGGAGTCCCCCGAACTGTTTGAGCACAGTGTTGGGTACATGCTCCAGGAGGATGCCCAGCGTTTCGAAGGGTCTGATGATGAAACCCAGCTACAGGAAGGCAGTAGGGTGAGAGCAGACAGAGGGGATGCTCAAGAAGGACACCAATCTGGCAGTCATGTTCCAGCAGCTGCAGCATACTGCCAGATTGGCTCCAGTGATGAGGAGGGAGGGGATGATGAGGTCACTGACTCCACGTGGGTGCCTAATAGGAGAGAGGAGGAGGAGGATGAGGAGGAGGCACATCTCCAACGAGACAGGATGCCCTTTGGTGGCCAGCGTAAGGGCAGTACACCGACGGAATCACACCGCAGAGCTCCGCCTGTGCAGGGCGCTGCCTCTGCCCGTCATTCAAAAAGTTCCTTGGTGTGGGCCTTTTTTTAGGCTAGTGCATCAGATCGCACAGCTGCTGTTTGCAACATATGTCTCAAGCGTATATCGCGTGGCCAAAACATCAGCCGCTTGGGTACCACATGCCTGACCAGACATATGTTGACCTGCCATGCAGCTCGTTGGCAAGCCTACCTCAAAGACCCACACCAAAGAACAAAGCGGACCTCTCCTTGCACCGCATCAGCTGGGATCTCCAACCCCACTATAACTTCAGTCCTCTCTGAAACATGCACTGAGAGGAATGAAGGTGTAGAATTAGGTGTGTCACAGCCAAGTACTTGCGGCCACTCTGCTAGCAGTACACCGACGTCCGATTCTAGCAGGCAAATTTCCCTGCCCCAGCTGCTGGACCGTCGAAAGAAGTTCACTCCCAGCCATCCACATGCCCAGCGGTTGAATGCTAGCTTGGCTAAATTGCTAGCGCTTCAACTGCTGCCTTTTCAGTTGGTAGACTCGGCCCCCTTCCGTGAGTTTGTGCAATGTGCGGTTCCTCAGTGGCAGGTTCCCAAACGCCACTTTTTCTCACGGAAGGCTATTCCGGCTCTCTACCGGCATGTGGAAGGCAATGTCTTGGCCTCGCTGGACAGGGCGGTCAGTGGTAAGGTGCATATTACCGCTGACTCATGGTCCAGCAGGCATGGACAGGGACGTTACCTTTCTTTCACGGCCCATTGGGTCACTCTTTTGGCAGCTGGGAAGGATGCAGGACAAGGTGCAGTAGTGTTGGAGGTTGTCCCACCGCCACGCCTCCAAAATGCTACTACTGGTTGTGACACACCTCTCTCCTCCACCCCCTCCTCTTCTTCTTCCTCCATGGCCTCTTCCTGTGGTTTGTCCTATGAACCAGCGGTGCTCCGTAGCCGTTCACGGGGCTACGCAAGTACGCAGGCAAAAAGATGCCATGTCGTGCTTGCGCTGGTGTGTTTGGGGGACAGAAGCCACACTGGGGCAGAGGTCCTGTCTGCTCTGCAGGGCCAGGCCGAGAGGTGGTTGACGCCACGCCAGCTTAAGCCAGGAATGGTGGTTTGCGACAATGGCACCAACCTCCTCTCCGCCCTCCGACAGGGACAACTGACCCATGTGCCCTGTGTGGCTCACGTCCTTAACCTGGTGGTGCAGCGGTTCTTGGGCAGGTACCCGGGCTTACAGGATGTCCTGAGGCAGGCCAGGAAAGTCTGTGTGCATTTCCGCAGATCTTATAATGCCAGTGCTCGCCTGGCTGAGCTGCAAAAGGAGTTGAACCTGCCCAAGAACCGCCTTATATGTGACATGCCCACCAGGTGGAACTCAACGTTGGCCATGCTGCAGCGGCTGCACACGCAGCAGAGGGCCATCAATGAGTACCTGTGCGACTACGGCACCAGGACAGGGTCAGGGGAGCTTGGTTTTTTTTCTCCACGCCAGTGGGGCATGATCAGGGATGCATGCACTGTCCTGGCACCATTTGAGGAGGCCACGAGGATGGTGAGCAGTGACAGTGCATGCATCAGTGACACTGTACCTCTTGTCCACCTGTTGGAGCACACGCTGCGTGGAATAATGGACAGGGCACTTGAGGCAGAACAGAGGCAGGAAGAGGAGGACTTCCTTGCCTCTCAAGGCCCCCTTTACCCAGACAGTGTTCCTTCTGTCCCATCCATCGCACAGGAAGAGGAAGAGGAGGAGGAGGAGGAGGAGGAGGAGGATTGTGTCAGCATGGAGGTGGAGGCTGGCACTCAGCATCATCAGCAGCAGTCTTTTAGGGATGATTTACAGTCCCAAGAAACCAGTGGACTTGTACGTGGCTGGGAGGAGGTGACTGCGGATCATGTCGTCCTTAGTGACCCAGAGGACTCCGGAGCGAATGCCTCAGCAAACCTACGCTGCATGGCCTCCCTGATCCTGCAAAGTCTGCGGAAGGATCCTCGTATTCTTCGGATCAAGGAGAGGGACCATTACTGGCTGGCCACTCTCCTTGATCCACGGTACAAGGGTAAGGTTGCGGACCTTATGTTACCGTCGCAGAGGGAGCAGAGGATGAGACAACTCCGGGAGGCCTTGCAGAAAGGTCTGTGCAACGCGTTCCCAGAGACTGGGAGGTTACAAACTCCTGGTCCAGGACAACGAGTTGCTGAGGCTTCGGCCAGTCAAAGAAGGAGCGGTGGGGAAGGTGGCCGTCTGACCGATGCGTTCAGACAATTCTTTAGTCCGCAGCCCCAAAGTATGATTGGTTCCAGCAACCATCGCCAGCGTCTGATAAACATGGTGCAGGAATATCTAGGGGCAAGGTCAGACTTGGACACCTTCCCCACCGAAAATCCTCTGGCTTACTGGGTCTTGAGGATGGATCACTGGCCAGAGCTTGCACAGTATGCAATTGAGCTACTGGCCTGTCCTGCATCCAGCGTTCTTTCGGAACGCACATTCAGTGCTGCTGGAGGATTTGTCACGGATCACAGGGTGCGCCTGTCCACCGACTCGGTTGATCGACTGACTTTCATCAAGATGAACCAGTCTTGGATCACCACCAGCTACCACACACCTGATGCTGATATAACAGACTAATTGATTTTAACATGTCACATCCCTTCAAGACTGATGCTGATACTGAGTGCCTGTGCTGTTATGTTGACTGGCTATCCTCCTCCTCCGAGTCCTCAATGATACGATTGATGATGATAGCTTGGAAGATCATTTTTGTTTATGGGTGCCGCCACCAGTGGCTAAGGCCCAATTTTTCAGCCCCTGTTTTACAGGGGCGTGTACTTACAATTTTTTTAGCAATAATTTGCCATAGGGCTCATTGCTGTGCTCCAAGTACAGTATCTGTGAGGGGTTGTAGTGTTGTGCCACCAGTGCCTAAGGCCCAATTTTTCAGCCCCTGTTTAACAGGGGCGTGTCATTACAATTTTTGAAGCAATACTTTGCAACAGGGCTCATTGCTGTGCTCCAAGTACAGTATCTGTGAGGGGTTGTAGTGTTGTGCCACCAGTGCCTAAGGCCCAATTTTTCAGCCCCTGTTCAACAGGGGCATGCAATTACAATTCTTGATGTAATAATTCACAGCAGGGCCCATTCCTGCACCCACCAAGAGTAAGTCTGAGGGCTTACAGTGTTGTGGCAACGCCACCACCACCACCACCACGAAAGGCCCAATTTTTCAGCCACTGTTCAAAAGGGGCATGTAATTACAATTCTTGATCTAATAATTCACAGCAGGGCCCATTCCTGCACCCACCAAGAGTAACTCTGAGGGCTTACAGTGTTGTGGCAACACCACCACCACCACCACCACCACCACCACGAAAAGCCCAATTTTTCAGCCCCTGTTCAACAGGGGCATGCAATTACAATTCTTGATCTAATAATTCACAGCAGGGCCCATTGCTGCACCCACCAAGAGTAACTGTCAGGGCTTACAGTGTTGTGGCACCAGCACCACCATCAAAGCCCCAATTTTTACTACCACTGTTCAACAATTATATGTAATTAAAATTCCTGATATAATAGTTGACAGCAGGGCGTTCCAGCACCAACCAAGAGTAACTGTGAGTGCTTACAGTGTTGTGCCAACACCAACAACTAAGGGGCCTATTTCTGCAGAGTATATACGGCAGGTCCCTACTTTCAAACATCCAACTTACAAACGACTCCTACTTGCAAACGAAAGAAGACAACAAGAAGTGAGAGGAAATCTACCCCTAGGAAGGAAAATTCTCTCCTGTAAGAATAAATATGGGAGAAAGGTGTCTCCTCTGTACTGATGCTTTATCAGCAATCCTTGTTTCAAGAAAAACACCACATTTCAAAAACAGTTGTCATTGGGACGGAAAGTGAGGTGAAATGTTCTGAACAGGGGCACAGACAGCAAAACAAATGTTACAGGGGTGATAACCCTTACCTATGTTTCCCAAAAAGTTTAAAAATAGATTTTTGGGCTGGAGCTACAGTTCAACAATGTACCTGTTCAAAATTACAAACACATTCTACATAAGAACAAACCTACAGTCCCTGTCTTGTATGCACCGCCTGTATACGGCTGTTCAGAGTATATAGGGCCTTTTTTATTTTATGTGCGGGGTTCCCCTTAATATCCATACAAGACCCAAAGGGGCTGGTAATGGGCTGGGGTAGGGGGGGGGGGTCATGGGGTAGCTATGCCATTTTTCTTAAAGATTTTCATCCATATTACCGGGACCAGACATTACATTAAAGCCGCAAGAAGTTTTAAATGGCTTTTTTTTCCTTTAGAAGTGTCATTTTGTGCAGGGACAGTTCTAAACACGGGAAACACGTGGCACTTCACAGGCATACTTTAGACACCCCCCAGGTACGATATTTAAAGGAATATTTGACTTTTTTTTTTCACTTTATGCATCATTAAAATGACTGCTCCCGAAAAACGACCGTTTTTAAAACTTCTTTTTGCATTGATACATGTCCCCTGGTGCAGAACCCGGGTTCCCAAACCCTTTTTAGGACAATAACATGCATAATAGTTGTTATAATTAGCACTTTAGAATTCGAACGTTCGCATCCATTGTATTTAATAGGGTTCTAATGTTCGTACGAACTTTCGGTCCGTTCGCGGGTTCTGGTGCGAACCGAACCCGGGGGTGTTCGGCTCATCACTAGCCATGACCTGATGAACATTCCAACCCACCTGACACTATGGGTTTAGACATCTTTGCACCACCTTAACCACTTAAGGACCGGACTAATACGGACCATAATGACCAGAGGTGATTTCACAAATTGGCACTGCGCTGCTTTAACTGGAAATTGTGCGGACATGCAATGTTGTACCCAGGCTGATTCAATGCTTTCCGGACTGCAGCTCCTGTAGCGACACTTGTGCAGTGGGTCCACCGTATCGATCTCTCAATGCTAAGCTCTGAATACAGGTTGGCAGGCGGCCGAGGTGGTAATGAATGGATGTCCGACCAACAGCAAGCAATGCTAGGCCCCTCTCGTCCAGATTGGAATGTTATACACTGTGTGGTAGGCTGCGACCTCTCTCTGCATGCACGGAGAGGTCCATCTTGCTTCAGTCCCAGGAGGAAGAGAGCGCAAGACAGGGCTTCTTATATAGTTCCACCCAGCAATCTCTCCGATGGTAGCAAAGATCCCTGGGATATGTGGTTCAGGTATGGAGTCATGTGAAGCAATTAACAGTCTGAGGAACTAATCATCCCACAATCCCTCTAGCTTGGCTTACAAATATGATGTCAGTTGATAACACTGGGCACTAGAGGGACATGCCATGCATAGAAATACCGGAGGAACACTGTACCTTTATAATTGTAGTCCACATTGCTATAATTATAATATAGTTCCACTTTAAGGGCTTATACACTGTGAGGGGGTTAGCTCGGCAGCGGGTGTGTGAGACCCCCTGGATGGGTTCACCACACAAAACAGGCACAGCAGACAGGGTTTATAGTGGCAAAAACGAAAGGTGCGGTTTATTCAAACTATTTACAAGGGAAAAACAACAAAACAAACAGAAACATGAAAAGAAATCCTGGTCAACTTGACCGCTTACTACACACGTTGGTGTCCCTGACTAACAACTGGGTACAGCCTGGTGCTGTCCCAGTCCCTAGCTCCCTGCTTTTTGAAGTTCTTACAGTAACCACACAGGCTTTGGCTCACCGCACAGAGATCACACTCCCCAGACTATACACACAGATCTGGTTCCAGGTTTGAGCATCTCCCTTAGCATGCTGGGAGTTCTTGTAGAGGCCCTAACAAGCCCACTTGCTTCAGCTGGGCTCAATAACCCTTCCCCTGCAAGACTCCCAGCACTCCCCCTAGTGGTATAAATCGGCATAAAGCCTGAATCTAGGACATATATATCTCCCATCCTGGATGCAACCCGACGACTTTACCTGCCTGCTGTCACATACCCCCCCCCCCACCTCTTGTTTTAACCTTGGGGTTGGAACACAAGCAATCAGGCATGCATGTACTCGAGACAAAGCGTCCACATTCCCCATTTGAATGCCAGGGCGATGCTTTACTGTAAAGTTGAATTCCTGTAGGGCCAGGAACCACCTATTTACTCTTCTATTTGTCTCTTCGTTCTGAGCCATCCACTTTAAAGGAGCGTGATCAGTAATCATGTCAAAGTGCCTACCTAGCAGATAGTACCGAAGGGAATCTAGAGCCCACTTCACCGCTAAACACTCCTTCTCAATTGTGGCATAATTTACCTCATGGGACTTCAATTTCCTGCTGAGGTAAATGACTGGGTGCTCTTCCCCATTCCAGACCTGGGACCAAACTGCTCCTAACCCAACGTCTAATGCATCACTTTGTACGACAAAGTCCCTAGAGAAGTCTGGTGAGTACAACACTGGCTGGCTACATAAGGCTTTTTTTTAAGAATTGGAATGCTGCCTCAGCCTCTGGGGTCCATTTAACCATGAAAGACTCTTTCCCTTTTGTCAGGTTGGTTAGGGGCACAGCCTGAGAAGCAAAGTGGGGAATGAATCGCCGATAATAACCAGCGATTCCTAGAAAGGCTCGTACCTGCTTCTTGCTGTTGGGACGTGGGCAATTCTGTATGGCCTTGACTTTATTGACCTGGGGTTTTATTACTCCTCTCCCAATGGTGTACCCAAGATATTTGGCCTCCTCCTGTCCAATGGTACACTTCTTGGGGTTGGCCTTTGTAACGAGCCCCTTTCTCGCTTGGTTCCACTCTCCCGACACTCCTCTGCTACTATTGGATCATATTGCAGATCGCAACGTCTGATGGTTCGGTCATCCGATGCTCAAGGATTCAAACTACAGCTATGTGCCATTCTAATCCATCTGTTATAGCTCAGAACAAACACCAGGCAGGCTGTATGTAAGTTCAAACAGGAATCTCCTTTTATTGGATGCACACACACACTTTTATACAGCAGTTTGAACACGCTGCCCCCAACAACCACTTTCCTATTGGTCAATTGTAAAGTACATTGTAGTTTTCAATTAGGTTCTCTTGGCCATGCAAATGAGGACTTGAAACAGGGTCAGCAGGGATTGGTCCGATAGCATGAATAGGAGAACTGAGATGTGTATTGACACAGAAGCCCCAGGGGGTAATTAAAGTACTGTGAGGGGGTTAGCTCGGCAGCGGGTGTGTGTGACCCCCGGGATGGGCTCCCCACACAAAACAGGCCCAGCAAACGGAGGTTGTGGTTTTCAAAATCAAAAAGGTGCGGTTTATTTTCTATTTACAGTGACAAAACACAGCAAAGCAAAAGAAACATAACCAAAATAAATCCTGGTCAAGTTGACCTCTGACTAAACATACAGGTTTCCTAACTAACAACTGGGATCAGCCTAGTGCTGTCCTAGTCCCTAAGTCCCTGGTTTAGTAAAAGTCCAAACAAATAGCCACACAGGCTTTGCCTCACCGCACAGGGGTTCACTCTCCCTAGACACTCCACACAGGTCTGGTTCCAGGCATGAGCTAACATCTAATGAAGCTGGGAGTTCTTATAGAGGCCTAAATGAGCTGACAAGCTTCAGCTGGTCTCCTCATCTCTGTCTGCACGACGCCCCACACTCTCCCTAGAGGTATGAGTCATCCATGAGCCCACTAGCCTTAGCTGGGCCTATACAACTCTCCACCTAGTTGTATAAGTCAGCGTAAAGCCTGAATCTGGGCGAAATATATCTACCCCCCTGGATGCAACCAGGTGACTTTACCTTCCTGCTGTCACAGTACATAAACAAACAGTTAAACACAGAACAATGCTTTTCTTTCCAGACCATTGGGCCGTCTGGAGGGGGGGTTAGCCTTAAGACAGGGCAGAAGACCCCCACTGTGTAATAGATTCAAAGGAGAAATACTTCAGTATTCAAAGGTTCATGACAATACTCCCTCCTGGGAAATAGTCCAACAGCCACAGTGGTACCACGAACGGGTCAACTCAAGGATGTTGGAAAAGTAGTCTTAAGGTTTCAGGTCTGTCTGCTGGGATAACCCATCCGCATTCCTGTCTTGAGGCCCTGGCCCATAATCGGAAGGCAGGAGGCTAGCATTCAGTCCTCTCCAAAAGCCTCTGTCCCGGCTAGATCTGTCACAGCCGTAAACCCAGCTTCTCGGATAGAGTCTAGGACTGCTTGCACTTTTGGCAGATGTGAGGCCCGATCTGTGCTATAGATAAATGACATCATCCAGGTAAGCCGCGGCATACTTCTGATGGGGCCTCAGTATCTGGTCCATTTTCCGCTGGAATGTTTCCGGTGCGTTCTGTAATCCAAACGGCATTCTTTTATATTGGAACGCCCCGTCTGGGGTTACAAACGCGGTTTTCTCCTTGGCCGATTTGGCCAGGGGAATTTGCCAATACCCTTTTGTGAGATCAAGAGTTGTCATGTATCGGGCTGTTCCCAGCCGATCGATCAACTCATCTATACGTGGCATGGGGTAGGTGTCAAATTTTGTAACTTTGTTCAGTTGTCGAAAATCGTTACAAAATCGCCAGCTCCCATCCGGTTTAAGCACTAACACTATGGGACTGGACCAATCACTTTGGGACTCCTCTATCACCCCCAACTTAAGCATTTTCTGTACTTCCTCATGTATTGCCTCCCGTCTGGCCTCTGGGATCCGATAGGGTGAAGCTAAAACCCTTTCACCGGGCGGGGTAATAATATCATGCTCTACCCCAGATGTTTGTCCCGGCAGCTCAGAGAAAACCTCCTTGTTGCGAAGCACAAACTCCTTAACCTCCTGTTGTTGGGGGTTTGACAAGGTGACTGCTATTCCAACCTCAGGAATCACGCAATCAGACTGAGCTGGTGACAAAGTTTCTGCGACTAGGGATTCCCCATCCCTCCAGGCTTTCAACAGATTAATGTGATAGATCTGTTCGGGCTTTCGCCTTCCTGGTTGTCTGATCTTGTAATTCACTTCGCTCACTTTTTCCATTATCTCGTAGGGGCCTTGCCATTTGGCGAGGAATTTGCTTTCAACCGTAGGGACAAGTACCAATACCCTATCCCCCGGGGAAAAGGTACGGGTCTTGGCCCCACGGTTGTACACTCTCTGCTGTGCCAACTGCGCTTGGGCCAAATGTTCCTTTACGATTGGCATTATCTGTGCAATTCTATCTTGCATCAGGGCGACATGCTCAATCACACTCCTGTGGGGAGAACTCACTCTCCCAAGTTTCCTTGGCGATATCCAACAGCCCTCTTGGGTGTCTCCCATAGAGTAACTCAAAGGGTGAGAAACCCGTAGAGGATTTGGGTACCTCCCTAATTGCAAACATTAAATAGGGAATTAGACAGTCCCAATACTTTCCATCTCTATCCACCACCTTCTTTAACATTTGTTTTAGGGTTTTGTTGAATCTTTCAACTAACCCATCTGTTTGGGGGTGATACACAGATGTACGCAATTGTGTTACTTTGAACAACTTGCACAGCTCTTTCATAACCCGGGACATAAAGGGTGTACCTTGGTCCGTAAGCAGTTCCTTACAAATACCCACACGGCTAAAAACAAGAGATAGCTCTTTGACTATGGTTTTGGCCGAGGTATTTCGGAGAGGAATCGCTTCCGGATAGCGGGTGGCATAGTCTAATATAACCAAAATGTACTGATGCCCCCTAGCGGACTTCATTATCAGACCTACCAAATCCATTGCGATCCTCTCAAAGGGGACCTCAATGATGGGAAGAGGTACCAGCGGGTTACGGAAATGTGGCATCGGTGCCGACATCTGACACACAGGGCAGGAGGAACAATAATTTTCTGTTTCCTTCATGACCCCAGGCCAATAGAATCTTTGCAATACTCTCTCTCGGGTTTTCTCTGTCCCTAGATGACCTCCAAGAATGTGCCCATGGGCCAACTCTAACACCAACTTCCTGTAAGGTTTGGGGACCACAAGCTGCTCAATGGTTTCTTCTGCTCTTTTAGCCACCCGATACAGTAGGTCCTTTTCCACGATGAAGTACGGGTAAGTGCAGGTCTCATCTGGGTTCACTAACTCGCCATCTATTTTCACTACATTTTCCCGTGCCTTTATTAGGGTGGGGTCTTTTAACTGTTCTGTGGCAAAATTTTCCTTGTGAACCTCGAGATCAGAAAACTCCACAGACGGCACGTTTTCGTCTGAGGATGTTGGCTCCTCCCCAGTTTCTCGAGTCTCCCCTGCCAATACCGACAAGGGAAATTCTGGAGAGTCTTCACCACTCTCAGAGGAATTCTGGCTATCACATTCCTGGTATATAGGGGCACCAGCGGGGGGCTCAGGACGATCCCAGAGTTCCCAAAACTTTGGAAAATCCCTTCCCACAATGGCATCATGTGGTAACTGAGACACTAACCCCACCTGATGAGAGAGGTTACCTTTGGAGGTCTCAAAACACACTGTAGTCCCAGGATACTCTCGGGTGTCCCCATGCACACAAATAACAGCTACCTTGTTATTCCCTAAGACCTCTGTAGTGACTAATTCAGCTTTTATCAGTGTCACCAGGCTACCTGAATCCAGCAACACAACAACATTTTTACCATTAATACACATTTTGCATAAATGTTTCTCAGTTCCCCGAATGGCAGTGCATGCGACTGTCGCAAACAGCGACTGACGTCTGTCCGTTAGAAAGTCACATTGCATGGGTTCATCCACAACCGGGCAATTTGCTGCAATATGTCCCTCTTGCCGGCAGCGGTAGCAAACAATCCTTTTTGCTGCCTCTTGAGCCCCTGACTTCCCAGGCTGTTCTCGCCAGACATTAGGTAGAACTCTCACCCTCTCATTCTCTCCACCCTCACCCCTTGGAATCATCTTACCCGCCACTGGGAATGGTCTGGTCTTAGGGTGGAAAGTCCGTGAGTCTCTGGAAGAGGCAGTCAGGTTCTCTGTAGCCAAGTACTTCTCCACACGATCCACAAGATTATCGGCCGTTTCTGGGTCTCCATGGCTTACCCACTTTTGGATGGCAGTAGGAAGAGCTCTCAGGAAACGATCCATCACAACACGTTCCACAATCTTTGGTGCAGACAAAGTCTCTGGCTGTAGCCACTTCCTGCTCAGGTGAATGAGATCATACATTTGAGACCTGGGGGGTTTCCCAAGCCGGAAAGTCCAGTTATGCACACGCTAAGCCCGGACGGCCAGGGTGACACCCAGCCGTGCCAATATTTCATTTTTTAGCATCACATAGTCTTTTTCTTGGTCAGGCTCTAGGTCATAGTAAGATTTCTGAGATTCACCAGTTAACAGAGGGGCCACCAGTCTAGCCCACTGCTCCTTAGGGCACTTTTCCCTTTCAGCAGTCCTTTCAAATGTGGTCAAAAACACCTCTGGATCATCCTCTCCGGTCATTTTTGTCAGTAAACGACTCATCCCAAAGGACGCAGTATTAGTGGAACTACTTGCCTCACTGGTCTGTGGACGTTGCTGCATTAATGTCTCCATTTGTTGCTGTAGTCTCTGTTCCTGCTTCTGCAACAGGTCTATGAAGCGGGCCTCAGATTGCTGCTGGGCTTGTTGCTGAGCTGCCAGACTCTGTTGATGAGCTTGCTGCTGAGCTGCCAGGCTCTGTTGCAAACTTGCATTTGTCTGTTGTTGAGCTGCAAGGCTCTTTTGCAAACCTGCATTTGTCTGCTGTTGATTGGCATTTGCTAGAGCCAGCTGTTTCAGTATCTCCTCCATGCTGGCCTTAAAAAAAACTGCCACTGGTTCTCCACCAACTGTGAGGAGGTTAGATCAGCAGTGGGTGTGTGTGACCCCCTGGATGGGTTCACCACACAAAACAGGCACAGCAGACAGGGTTTATAGTGGCAAAAACGAAAGGTGCGGTTTATTCAAACTATTTACAAGGGAAAAACAACAAAACAAACAGAAACATGAAAACAAATCCTGGTCAACTTGACCGCTTACTACACATGTTGGTGTCCCTGACTAACAACTGGGTACAGCCTGGTGCTGTCCCAGTCCCTAGCTCCCTGCTTTTTGAAGTTCTTACAGTAACCACACAGGCTTTGGCTCACCGCACAGAGATCACACTCCCCAGACTATCCACACAGATCTGGTTCCACATAGTTGCCAACAGTCACGGATTGGCCGGGACATTCCCGGGATTCAAACCCTTTTCCCGGATTTATTTTGTCCCGGCCAATGTCCCGGCCAATCCGTTTTTTTCCCGGTTTCCACGACTTTGGCCGCCGCGGGCCGACGTCTCCGCCGGCCGCCATTTTAAAGAAGACCAAAACCAGGATGTAGTACAATAGAAAAAAAAGCTGCTGCGGCGCCGCCCATACCCCGCGTCTCCCCGTGGGTGGGCGGCGCCGCAGCAGCTTTATCTTCTATTGTACTACATCCGTGTTTTGGCTGGCCGGCCGGCCACCCCCCCGCCCCGCCCCGCCCCAGGTCTGTCTGTAATGGAAAGGGGCGGGGGTGGGCGGCGCCACAGCTTAATTTTTTGTGCAGCCACGCGGTCGGCTCCGCCTCTATTTTGTTCCCCCTCGGGGAAGGGGAAACAGTAATGGCGGTCGAGACAGGAGACACCTGGTTAAGGGGGGACTCCGCTGGGGACGCCTGATGTAAGGGGGGACTCCGCTGGGGATGCCTGTTTGTAAGGGGGGACTCCGCTGAGGACACCTGATGTAAGGAAGGACTCCAATGGGGACGCCTGACGTAAGGGGGGACTCCACTGGGGACGCCTGATGTAAGGGGGGACTCCACTGGGGACGCCTGTTGTAGGGGGGGACTCCGCTGGGGACGCCTGTTGTAAGGGGGTCTCCGCTGGGGACGCCTGATGTAAGGGGGGACTCCGCTGGGGACGCCTGATGTAAGGGGGGACTCCGCTGGGGACGCCTGATGTAAGGGGGGACTCCACTGGGGACGCCTGATGTAAGGGGGGACTCCACTGGGGACGCCTGATGTAAGGGGGGACTCCACTGGGGACGCCTGATGTAAGGGGGGACTCCACTGGGGACACCTGATGTAAGGGGGGACTCCGCTGGGTACGCCTGATGTAAGGAAGGACTCCGCTGGGTAAAGCTGATGTAAGGACGGACTCCATTGGGGGCACCTGATGGCATCTGGTGGCAGGCGACGTGGCAGGTGACACACTTGGGGCTTACAGTGATTCGGCATTATGGTGAGTTGAATGATTTAATTTTATATTACAATGTAATAATAGAAATAATGCGCTTCAATCATCCTGACACCATAACAAACATGGTGTCGGGATGATTGAAGCGCCAACAGGTGTTTTGGAGTATACTTATCTGCCAATTTTGTTACACATTTCTATTGTGGTGTAGGATCTGGCTTCTTTCTTTCTATTTCTTTCTCTCTCTTTCTCTCACCTCGGACTGTAGCCACACCCCTTTGAACCACGCCCATTTAAGCCACACCCACTATCGTGCGTAAACCACGCCCATTTTTCATTTCAGCATGACACGCCTACAAAAGAATGCCACGCCCCCTAATTATAGCAAGGCTCCGCCTCAATACAAAAAAAGTGTCCCAGATGTTTTTTTTCCAATGTTGGCAACTATGGGTTCCAGGTTTGAGCATCTCCCTTAGCATGCTGGGAGTTCTTGTAGAGGCCCTAACGAGCCCACTTGCTTCAGCTGGGCTCATTAACCCTTCCCCTGCAAGACTCCCAGCACTCCCCCTAGTGGTATAAATCGGCATAAAGCCTGAATCTAGGACATATATATCTCCCATCCTGGATGCAACTTTACCTGCCTGCTGTCACAACACACAGACAGTGAGAGGTGCAAATCAGTTTTAGCATAAAAATCCCAGTAGTTTTCTGCACCCAGGAAGCCAAAAGAGAGCTGTGTATAGCCAGCTGCAACTTTTGCATTTGGGAATCACATCATGCACACACGTGCATGTAAACGCAAATGCAAGTAAGCATTGGCGTTCACTCAAGTAAAAGTGCGTAAATCCATTTACATCTATGACTGTATGTGCCACTTGTGTCCTCCCTGGTGTGGAAAACCATCAGGACTTTTATGCTATGGCTTATCTCTGCAGCTCACCATTTGTGTGCATAAGCCCTAATGCCGCGTACACACGACCGTTTTTAATGTCATTGATAAAAATTACGTTTTTCTCGACGTGATTCTTCTCAAGCTTGCCTTGCCTACACACAATCATGAAAAAAAATGCTAGAGTAAAGCGCGGTGACGTACGAAATGTACGACGGCACTATAAAGGGGAAGTTCCATTCGAATGGCGCCACCCTTTGGGCTGCTTTTGCTGATCCTTGTGTTAGTAAAGTTTGGTGAGAGACGATTTGCGATTTTCAGCCTCGTGCTCTTCAGTCCGTTACAGCGCGACTAATGTGCTATCTCCATTACGAACGTTAGTTTTACCAGAACAAGTGGTCCCGTCTGATCACTTGCTTCTGAGCATGCGCGTTTTTTTCACATTGTTAAAGCCTACACACGGCCGTTTTTCATGACGAGAAAAACGACGTTGTGAAAAATGCTCTGGAGCCCACACACAATGGTTTTTAATGACCAAATTAAAAAATTGCATTTTTCTCGTCATGAAAAACGGTCGTGTGTACGTGGCATAAGGCTTTTATTACTAAGAGCTTCTCCACATAGAACCCATTGTAGGCATTGTTGTTCTTTTCTGTAAGCTTCAGTAAAGCCAAGAGATATAAAATCTTCATTGTATTTTTTTAGTAGTAGACATTTCCAACTAGTAACATGTCTCTTTACCTCCCAGTCCAGTTCTGGGAAGTGCCTCAGCCCCTGCCTGGCATGCGTCTAGCCTCCTCATATGAGTCTGTTCTGTCAATCATAGTCAGCGTATTATCACTCATCAATGATGTACTGATTTTGCACTTGGACACAAAGTTAAAGTGGTTGTAAAGGCTACACCTTCTGTGTGCTGCTTCCCCCACAACCCCCCCCCAATACTCACCTGAGCCCCCTCTCGATCTGCTGTCCTGCGTCTCTCTCTTCTCATTGGCTGAGACACAACCACTGCACAGATACTTCCAGATTGCCTACTCATATGTTTTTGGTCTCTGTAGAACTACAAGCCTCAGCAAACCATACTTGCATTTCTCTTTCCACTGCAAAAGTGTTCTCTGAATGGATGAGATGAAGAGGTGGGGTGGTGATCAGGGCCGCCATCAGGGGGATACAGGCAGTACACCTGTAAGGGGCCAAGAGGTCCCCAGGGGCCCAGATGGCAACCCCCCCTTTTTTTTGGTATAAATTTTAATTTTATTTTTGTTTTTATTTTTTTATTCGATTTTTTGTAAGGGGCCCAGAGGTCCCCAGGGCCCCGGATGGCAACCCCGCCCCTTTTTTTTCATACATTTAAAAAAAAAATGTTTTTTTTCTTTTTTTTGTAAGGGGCCCAGAGGTCCGGAGGTCCCCAGGGCCCCAGATGACAACACCCCCTTTTTTTTTTTTCGCCAGCACCCAAAGCCCCCCCGACCTTAATAATTCGTGGCACCCGCCCCCCGCCTCTCAATTTGCGGCAGCAGCAGCACCCCCCCCCCCGGTTCTCCTCTGCTCCAGGGGGCCCATGCCTGAAGCTGTGTAAGGGGCCCCAAAATTTCTGATGGCAGCCCTGGTGGTGATGTAATATCATACACCTCGTCTAATCAGAGAACACATTGCATTCATTTAGAAAATGCAAAGTGTTCTCTGAATGGTGCCCGTGCCGAGTGAGTGACGTCCTGTGTTCAGTAAGCAGCAGTCGAGCCGAGCATGTGAAAGCTAGTGGAGATCATTGTAGTAGTGGTGCCTTCTACAGTGATTTCCATCATACCTCCCAACTTTTTGAGATGGGAATGAGGGACACCTATTAGCAAAAGTATGTAGGCATAAAATACACCCCGTGCCAAACCCCTTTAAATGAGGATTATACACCAAAAAGATTAGTTAAACCCACAAGTGTTTTTATACCACTACTTTTACTGTATTCTGGCTTTTGAAATAAAAAAATAAAAAAACAGCATATTAAAAAATGAATGGACGGTTTAGCACTGGGAAACACTATTTGAAAGATAAATAGTGCTTTTTATATACAACTATATAGATCAGACCAAACAAATGAGGAGGAAAGAGGGGCAGAGGGACTTTGTTCCAAATCGGGGACAGTCCCTTGAAATCAGGGACAGTTGAGAGCTATGCACAGGCATGGTACTTGGTCCAAGCCGGACAATGTAAATATTGGCTAAACTTCAGCTTTAAAGCGGAGGTCCACCCTGAAATTTTTTTTACATTAAAAATCCCCCCAAAAAAAGAAAAAAATTAATAGAAAAAAAAAATTATCCTCACCCGAAATGCCTGTTGCTATGCGTAAGTCCCCTAATCTGCCTCTGATGTGCCTCTTCTAATCCGCGGTGGGTCTCCTTCCACTTCCCCTTCTTGTGAATGGGGCGCGCTGCCTTCTGGGAACTGTGTGTATCCCAGGAGGCAAGCTGCCCATTCACAAAGCGCCGTGCGAGTGGCGCATGCGCAGTAGGAAACGGGCAGTGAAGCTGTAAGGCTTCACAGCCTGTTTCCCTTAGTCAGGATGGAGTAGGCGGGACCTGACAGCAGCGATCGATCGCCGTGGCGGGACCCACATAGCGGGCGAGTAGGACAGGTAAATGTTCTTATTAAAAGTCAGCAGCTACACTGTTAGTAGCTGCTGACTTAAAAAAAAAAAAAAAAACTGGCTGCACCTCCGTTTTAAGGCCCTTTTCATATCTGGCAATTTAGGATCACCTCGATCTGCCTTCGATTCCAAATCGCACTACAGTGGCAAAACGCACCATGCACGTTTGGGTGCCATTCAGTTTTAACCACTTCAATACTGGGCATTTTTACCCCCTTTGTGCCCAGGCCAAATTTTAACTTTCAGTGCTGTCACACTTTGAATAACAATTGTGCAGTCATGCAACACTGTACCCACATTTTTATCATTTTGTTCACACAAATAGAGCTTTCTTTTGGTGGTATTTATTCACCACTGGGTTTTTTATTTTTTGCCAAACCAAAAAAAAAATACAACATTTTGAAAAAATATGTTTTTCTTTGTTTCTGTTTAGAAAAATGTTGCAAATAAATAATTGTTCTTCATAAATTTAGGCCAAGATGTATTCTGTTACATTTCTTTGATGAAAATAACCCAAATCAATGTTTATTATTTATTCTGTAGGAAAATTATAGTGGTATATGGTATATATCTGAAAATTGATCAGTCCTGCTGTACTGACGGCCTATCTCTCATTGCCTCATTTCTCATTGCATAGCCTCAGAACCTGGGTAATTCATATGTGTTCAGGTTTAAAGGGATGAGGTGGCAACTCTAGACGTCATGCCCATGTCGTCACTTCAGAGTGCATGCACCGGTGTCATCACCGGCTGTATGCAGTATGAATATCTCCTAAACAGTACAGGTTAAGGAGATACCCGTGCTGTCCTTTCAGAGCTCCGTGTCGCGGTCGTGACCCCACGTGCATGCGTAGGAGTGACATCTTCATGGCTCGGTTAAACGGTAGCTGGATTAGTTGTGGGGAGGAGCAGAGGATCAGGTAAGTACACCGGCTTTTACCTTTTCCCTAGGTATAAACAAGCAATTAACCCTTGCAGTGCAAGGGGGCAATTTCTTTGGCCCAGGGTTGGACTTATATGACAACCATGGCCTGCAGGAAGATTTCTGTGGATAGCATGGTATTATTATGTAGCTGAACTAATGGAAGGTGTGTTTGCTGTGCTATGGTCCATTTAGCAGCTTGGAAGGGATGTGTTTGTGTTGGGTTTTTGGTAAAGATGGAAGTAAATATGCTTAGTAATGGTATTTTGGTGGTATTTATTCACCAATGGGTTATTTATTTTTTTGCTAAACGAAAAAAAACAATGTTTTTTCCTTCTTTTCTGTTATAAAAATTTTCAAATAAATAATTGTTCTTCGTGAATTTAGGCCAAGATGTATATTGCTACATTTCTTTGGTGAAAATAACCCAAATCAATGTTTATTATTTAGTCTGTAGGAAAATTATAGTGGTATATGGTATACTGTATATCTGAAAATTGATCAGTCCTGCTGTACTGACGGCCTATCTCTCATTGCGGCGCAATCCAGGAGGGTGTCATATGAGATCCAATCGGACTGACGAAAGTCTCGTCCAACTGTCGATTTGCTATAGGCCAGGCGGGAACTGGTTAAGGGCACCTCAAACGTGGTGTTCGTTTTGCCGCGCGCATCCCGTGAAAAACTTGCTGCCCAAAGATGAAGCAGGAGTTTGTTTGGGTGGCAAGCTTCACGCAATGCGGTTTACTGTGATTTATTGCAGCAAAACCGCACTGCGTTTAATGCGCCATTATGAATGGCGCCAAACACGCATGGTGCGTTTTGCCACTATTACAGTGTGATTTCGAAATGCAGACAGAATCACGGCAATTCTGCCCGCGGTCCCAAATCGCCTGATGTAAGCGGGGCCTAAAGCCTAAGGCAAAAAAAAGAACAAGATCTCTTCCACTGCTTGTTTTGTCTAGGGGAGAGGAGAAGCAGTTTTACTTACCTGATCCTCTGCTTCCCCACAATCCTCAGTGATGGACTGTCCATTGGCATCCTCACTATAAACCCTGCTCTGGTCTTAAAGTGGTAGTAAAGTCTTTTTTTTTTTGACTTGTACCTACAGGCAGGGCCCAGGCCCCATGAGAGGCCACTTGAATCGGCTGTAATAATACAGTAATACCGGCATGCTGCTCCCCGCCAGCCCCTCCTTCCCTCCCGTCCACCGCAGGTGCGTGTACTGTACGCGACATCACCTGGGATGGAGTAGAAGACAGGAGGGGCCGGCGGACAATTAGCAGTATTATTACAGGCATCAGGTGAGTGAAGCTTTTTTTACTGGAGTATAGAGACACCAGGGACACCATCAGAGGGAGGGGGCAGTACAGGTGTATGGGGCCCGGGCCCCAACAGGACCGCAGGAAGGCCCATGATGCTCTCCTGTCCCCTTCTGTGCCCCCCTCCCACAGTGTCTCCCTGTGTGCTCCCCCCTCCCACAGTATCTCCCTATGTGCTCCCCCCACACTGTCCTCCTGTGTGCCCCCCCACAGTGTCCCCCTGTGTGCTCCCCCCCAAAAGTGTCCCCCTGTGTGCTCTCGTCCCCCGCAGTGTCCCCCTGTGTGCTTCCCTTCCCAGTGTCTCCCTGTGTACTCCCCCCACACTGTCCCCCTGTGTGCTCCCCCCCAGTGTGCTCCCCTCTACAGTGTCCCCCTGTGTGCTCCCCCCCACACTGTCCCCCTGTGTGCTCCCCCCCAGTGTGCTCCCCTCTACAGTGTCCCCCTGTGTGCTCCCCCCCACAGTGTCCCCCTGTGTGCTCCCCCCACAGTGTCCCCCTGTGTGCTCCCCCCCACAGTGTCCCCCTGTGTGCTCTCCCCCACACAGTGTCACCCTGTGTTCTCTTACCCCACACAGTGTCCCCCTGTGTGCTTACCCCCAGTGTTCCCCTGTGTTCCCCCCCTCCACAGTGTCCCCCTGTGTTCTTCCCCCCCACAGTGTCCCCCTGTGTGCTTCCCCCCCACAGTGTCCCCCTGTGTGCTCCCCCCCCCAGTGTCCCCCTGTGTGCTCTCCCTCCCCCAGTGTCACCCGTGTGCTCTCCCTGACACAGTGTCCCCCTGTGTGCTCTTCCCCCCCACAGTGTCCCCCTGTGTGCTCCCCCCCACAGTTTCCCCCTGTGTGCTTACCCCCCAGTGTCCCCGTGTGCTTTCCCCTCCCCACAGTGTCCCCCTGTGTGCTTCCCCCTCCCCACAGTGTCCCCCTGTGCACTCTCCCTCCCCCAGTGTGCCCCCCAGTGTTTCCCTGCGTGCTCTCCCCCCTTTCCCCCACAGTGTCCCCCTGTGTACTCTCCCCCTTTCCCCCCAGTGTCCCCCTGTGTGTGCTCCCCCCCAGTGTCCCCCTGTGTGCTCCCACCAGTGTCCCCCTGTTTTCTCTCCCCCCAGTGTCCCCCTGGGTGCTTCCCCCCCACAGTGTCCCCCTGTGTGCTCTCCCTACCCCCACAGTGTCCCCCTGTGTGCTCCCACCCCGTCTCCCTGTGTGCCCCTCCAGTGTCCCCCTGTGCAGGTGTGGCTTGAGTGTGGGTGGCGACACATGGGGCCCCATGATCTTCTATTGCCCCATAAGTTGTCAGTCCGCCCCTGCCTACAGGTAAGCCACAGCATGCCCGTGCCGTCCCTTCAGAGTGCATGCACCGGTGACATAACCGGCTATATGCAGTATGAATATCTTCTAAACCAGGGTTTCTCAACCAGGGTTCCTTGGAACTCTAGGGTTTCTCCAGTGGTTGCTAGCGGTTCCTTGGGCAATGAGCAATTTTTGTCTCTCAGATAAGTTACCACTGACACCAATGTTCGTTTTAGCTATCTGTAAGGGGGTAATTCTTTCCAATGAACACGAGTGTAATGCCTCGTACACACGATCAGTTTTCCTGACAAGAAAAGTGCGATGTGAGATTTTTGTCAGGAATTCTGACCATGTGTATGCTCCATCACTCTTTTTTCTGTCAGTTTTCCTGCCAAGAAAAGATTGAGAGCAGGATCTCAATTTTCGTGGCAGGGAAAATTCCTATTGCGAATCGCGCTCGTCTGTATGCAAAAAAACATGCATGCTCAGAATCAAGCAGAAGAGCCGAACTGCCTATTTAACTTCATTGATCTCGGCTCGTCGTACGTGTTGAACGTCACCGCGTTCTTGACGGTCGGAATTTCAGACAAGATTTGTGTGACCTTGTGTATGCAACACAAGTTTGAGCAGTTTTCCTGCTGAAAAAAAAACCCCACGGTTTTCCTGTCTGAAAAAACTGATCGTGTGTACGAGGCATAAGAAGCATTTTTCTCACTGACAAGGGTTCCTCTGTGTTGAAAAGGCTGAGAAAGTCTGTCCTAAACAGTACAAGTTTACGAGATATCAGTGCCGACCTTTCAGAGCTCCGTGCCACGGCCGTGACTCCCACGTGCATGCACAGAAATGAAGTCTTTGCGGCTCGGCCAATGAAACGGTGGCTGGTTTAGTTGTGGGGAGGAGCGGAGGATCAGGTAAGTACATCTGCTTTTACTTTTTTCCTAGGTATAAATGAACAATTAACAGTTGCAGTGCAAAAGGTCATTTTCTTTGGCCCAGGGTTGGACTTTATATGACATCCATGGTCTCCAGAGAGATTTCTGTGGATAGCCATGGCATTATTATGAAGCAGAACTAATGGAAGGTGTGTTTGCTGTGCTATGGTCCACCTAGCTGCAGCTTGGAAGGAATGTGTTTGTGTTGGGTTTTTGGTAAAGATGGAAGTAAAGTAGTAGTAAAAATGCTTATTAAGGTTATCCAAAGGGCAAATGAGAAGTTTCCTCACCATGTCACTCTTCACATTAGAAATGTGTTCTGCTGGCAGAGCCCTTCTAGTGTACACTAAACCTGATGTTCCTTCACATACTTGTGAACCTGGAGCAGGAAGAATCCCACCGAGATTCTTCCTGCTCCAGGTTCACAGGTAGGTGAAGGAACATCCGAGGGTCTCCACCACCCCACCCCTGGAACATCTTGCACACATCTATCCCACCAAGCAAGGAAAAGCGACACGTCTCTGGAGTTCATCGGCAGTGTGAGCCTTTGCACGAGCCGCTCCACAAACATGGCATCCCAGCATCCCTCTAGATGTACTGGCCTGCATGTGGCGCTGCACCTGTACAAACTTCAGCTCACCGCTTAGGAGTTAATAGGCTGAATGTACAAAGCACTAGAGCAGCAGAAATCAATGAACAGATAATAGGTGAGCTGATGTACTTTCACATCTTTCTGAGTATGCTTTTGGCTGATTTTAGAGCATTTTTGAACATGCGTTGCAGTACGTTTACGTGGATTTTCATAATTTTTTTGGCCGTCACCGCGCATGAAAACACATAGATAAATGGAGGTTCCTCATTAGAATAAACTGCAGCGCAACACACTGCAAAGATCTGAACAGCCTCACAGAATAACACCTTATAACCTAGGGCTGCAACTCTGCAATGATTATTTTCATAATTAAAGGAGTTGTAAAGGCAAAAGTTTTTTCACCTTAATGCATTCTATGCACGAAAGTGGATGTAAACCCGATTTTTTTTTTTTTTTGCTGTCACAATGTAGAGTATAAGATTTCCTATCATTTGTGCCCAGTCTTGCCACAAAGAGTTAATCCAGCTCTGAGCAATCCTCTTTTATTGTTCAGTAAGATAAAATGGACAAACAGAGTTACCTTTGTCCGTTCCGCCCCCTTGCTTTGAGTGACAGGTTATTTACATATCTCGTGCACTAGCTTTAATTCCCACCCCCACTCCTTTTCTGAAGTCATGTGGTTACTTTTCTGGATTTTGACTGGATGTTAGTGATCATAGCAGAAGGAATACACAGGAGAAAATGCATGTTGACAAGGGGAGTGTAGAGGTGGGCGGGGAGTCTACTGACATCACGACTCCACTCACTGAGCTCCAGACAACAGATCCACCCACAGAATCTGCAGTTTTTCAGTTCTTATAACAGACAGAGGGGAGACATTTGGCAGATAAGGATACATGCAGGAGGCATCTATATCCCTATAGATCAGCACTATGGCAGTAGTTTAGAGAGGATGAGAGTGGGTTTACATCCACTTTAAGGTGAAAAAACATCTCTGGATTAGCGGCCCCCCGAGCCCCCCATTTACTTACCTGACCCCTCGAAAGTCCTGCGCCGTGAATGCGCAGGCATCTCGGCCGGCTTCTCAGCTCATTCATTGGTTGATTGAAAGCAGAGCAGCCATTGGCTTGCGTTGCGGTCAATCACATCCAATGACGCGGCACGCCAGGGGGCGGGGCCGAGTGATACAGTGAGCGGCTATGGCCACTGGCTGTATCACTGGAGCACGCCCACAATCACTCACCACCATGCGAGCTCGCTTGCATGAAGGTGATGAGTTATTGCGGGGAGGAGCCGAGACAGCCGCCGAGGGACCCCAGAAGACCAGGTTCGGAGCCACTCTGTGCAAAACGAGCTGCACAGTGGAGGTAAGTATAGCATGTTTGTTATTTAAAAAAACAAAAAAATTATATTTGGTGTTCCTTTAATTAGTAGGGGTCAACCGAACACCCCCGGTTCAGTTCACATTAGAACATGTGAACAGGCAAAAAGTTCCAGTGAACATGCGAACCCTATTAAAGTCTATGGGACACGAACATGAAAAATCAAAAGTGCTAATTTTAAAGGCTTATATGCATGGTATTGCCATAAAAATTGTATGGGGACCCAGGCCCTGCCCCACGGGACATGTGTTAATGCAATTTTTTTTTTTAAAACAATCGCTTTTTCAGGAGCAGTGATTTTAATAATGTGAAACATTAAAATTACATATTCCTTTAAATATCGTGCCTGAGGGGTCCACATAGTCTGCCTGTAAAGTGGCACATCTGTGTGATGTGTAGAACAGTGGTGCAGCAAAATGACCTTTCTAAAGGAAAAAAAATAATTTAAATTTGCTTGCGGCTGTAATGTATTGCTGGCTCCCGGCAATATACATAAAAAAACAAGGAAAAAAAGCCCCCCCCCTCCCAGTCCATACCAGGCCCTTTGGGTCTGGTATGGATTTTTAGGGGAACACCACAGCAAAAAATAAATACAAATTGGCATGGGTTTACCATCAAAATCCATACCAGACCCTTATCCAAGCATGCAGCCTGGAGGACAAGATGGGTTATCCCCCCCTCCTCCTGAACCATACCAGGCCACATGCCCTCAACATGGGGAGGGTGCTTTGGGGTTCCCCCCAAAACATCTTGTCCCCATGTTAATGGGGACAAGGATCTCTTCTCAACAACCCTGGCCATTGGTTGCCGGGGTCTGTGGGTGGGGGGCTTATCAGAATCTGGAAGCCCCCTTTAACAAGGGGGCCCCAGATCCCGCCCCATTCATGTGAATGGGTATCGGTACATTGTAACTCTACCCATTCACCAAAAAAAGTGTCAAAAAGTAAAAACCACACTAGACAGTTTTGGCAATTCCTTTATTAAAAAAAGTGTCTCACGATGTCTATCCATCTTCAATCACGCCGCCCGATGGACCCAAAAAATAGAAAAAAAAAATCTGCCTCCATTTGCAGAATTGTTACCGCATGCAGTATTTTACTGCATTGTATGAGTCATTATTTAAGTCTTAGACCACTTTCACACTGAGGTGCTTTTCAGGCGCTTTCACGCTAAAAAAAGCGCCTGAAAACTTATTTCCATTAAAATCAATGAATGCTTTCACACTGGGGCAGTGCGCTGAAAAAACTTCCCCCTCCATTGAAATGAATTGAAAGCGCTTCAAAAGCGCCCGAAAAGCGCTTCAAAAGCGCTCAGTGTTTTACTGGCAGTTTTTCAAGCGCCTCAAGCCCCGTACACACGGTCGGACTTTTGCCCAACAAACTTCGTTTTAAGCAAGTTGGACCAACAATCCGACCGTGTGTATGCTCCATCGGACAAACTATTTTCGTTTGGTTTTGGATTTCATCGGACAAAAGTTGGGTCTGCAAACGGACAAACTTTTGGCCAACAAAAGTCAGATGGAGCAAAGTCCGACCGTGTGTACAGATAACCATCGGACTTTAGTCCGATGGACAAAACAACTAATGTTAAAATAAACCAACAATAGCAGAAGTTGACCAAAGGGTGGCAGTAAAGATCAGAAAAGAGCAGAAAAAACACGTGATGTTGTAAGAAGTTTTAAGAAAGTTTGCAGAAAAGTCCGAGTGTGTGTATGTTATGGGTGTTCCCAACCAACTCAGTTCGGACAAAAATCCACGGAAAAGTCCGATGGAAGTCCGACCGGGTGTACGAGGCTTCAGTGTGAAAGTGGCCTTAGTGAATTGACCCCAATGACTTAAACTACCCGGGCCCGATTTTTGTTTTGATGCGGTTTACTACCGCTTTAATATTTGGTGTCACACCCCTTAGAAAAAAATTATTGAAATCAATGGCTTCCTGTAACCATCAATGAGTTCCTTACACCTCTCTACTAGAATTTTGGACCACTCTTCTTTTCCAACTGCTCCAGGTCTCTCAGTTTGGAAGGGTTCCTTTCCCCAACTGCTGTTTTGAGATCTCTGTACAGGTACTCTATGGAGTTTGGATCTGGACTTATTGCTGGCCTGTTCAGTACTCTCCAGAGCTTTGTCTTAAACCATTTCTGGATGCTCTTTGACGTGTGCTTTGGGTCATTGTCCTACTGTCAGAGACCCAACTTTCCACACTGGGCCCTACGTTGCAAGCCAGAATTCTTTGGTAGTCTTCAGCTCATCCCCCACAGTGATTACCTTTTGTATCACTTGACCTTTCCTCCTAGATTGTAAGCTCTAAGACCCCTTTCACACTGAGGCAGTTTTCAGGCGCTTTAGCGCTAAAAATAGCGCCTGTAAAGCACCTGAAGACTGCCTCCCATGCCACCCGAATGTGAAAGCCTGAGTGCTTTCACACTGGGGCAATGCGCTTGCGGGAATTTAGAAAAAGTCCTGCAAGCAGCATCTTTGTGGCTCCCAAAACGCCCCTGTCCATTGAAATGAATGGGCAGCATTTCCGAACCACCTTATAAAAATGATTCGGAAGCGCCCTAACACGGGAGCGTTTTTAACCCATTCTTCGGCTAGCGGGGATTAAAAGCGCCCCACTAGCGCCCAAAAAGCACTGCTTAACCACTTGCCGCAAACCTCCGTAGCTGTACGTCGCTACTTTGCCGCTAAATACCATTGTTATGGCAGCAGCTAGCTGCCATAACCCTGGTATTTTCAGAAATGGCGGGCGGTCCTCTTTAAGATAAAAGTGGTCTCTGCAGCAGATTCGCAGCGAGATCACTTTTGTCAGGGGCGGGAGCTGGGCCCCCCCCCTCCCGCGGCACTACGGTCGTTTCCGCCGCTTACCGGAGCCGATGGTAGTGGCGGAGACGATCGCGTCCTCTCCCCCTGACAGGCCTGGAGCTGAGTGAGGGAAAGATGGCCCCCGTCACTTCCGCCCAATGGTCTTAAAGGGGAATTAAAAAAAAAAAAAATTATATGACATTTATTTTTTTATTTTTTATTGCATTTAAGTGTAAATGTGAGGTCTGAGGTCTTTTTGACCCCAGATCTCACATTAACTACGTAAGGACCAGTCGCCGCAGTTATACTCCCTGGGGGATTCACCGTCATGGTACATCGGCAATCCGCGATCGCTTCTAACAGAGACAGAATGGAGATCTGTATATGTAAACAGACAGATCTCTGTTCTGTCAGGGGAGGAAAGACAGATCTGCTCCTAAAGATTAGGAACAGCGATCGGTCTTCTCCTTCATGCAGTCCCATCCCCCCACAGTTAGAACACACACATAGGGAACACACTTAACTCCTTGATCGCCCCCTAGTGTTAACTCCTTCCCTTACTGTGACATTTATACAGTAATCAGTGGTGATTTTTTGCTTTGATCGCTGTATAAATGTCATCGGTCCCAAAAAAGTGTCGAAAGTGTCTGATCTTTCCGCCGCAATGTTGCAGTCCCGCTAAAAATCGCTGATCGCCACCTTTACTAGTAAAACATAAATTAATAATAAAAATGCCATAAATCTATCCCCTATTTTGTAGATGCTATAACTTTTATGCAAACCAATCAATATACGCTTATTGCAAAAATGTGTAGAAGAATACATATCGGCCTAAACTGATGAAGAAAGTTGTTGTTTTTTTTGGGATATTAATTATAGCAAAAAGTTAAAAATATTGCTTTTTTTTCAAAATTGTCATTCTTTTTTTTGTTTATAGCGCAAAAACACAAAAAACAAAATGCAGATGTGATCAAATACCACCAAAAGAAAGCTCTATTTGTGGGAAGAAAAGAAGAAACGGACGTAAATTTTGTTTGGGTACAGCGTCACATGACCACGCAATTGTCAGCAAAAAATGGCCTGGTCATTAAGGGGGCAAATCCTTCCGGTCCTTAAGTGGTTAAAGAGGTCCTGCCATGCTTTTTTTTCCATTACAAGGGATGTTTACCTCCCTTGTAATAGGAATAAAAGTGATCCATTTTTTTTTTTCTTAAAGGACAGTGTAAAAATAACAAATAAAAAGTAAAATAAATAAGAAAAAAAATTGAAAGCGTCTCGACGAACTCGCGCGCGGAAGCGAACGCATACGTAAGTCGCGCCCGCATATGTAAACAGTGTTCAAACCACACATGTGAGGTATCGCTATAATTGTTAGAGCGAGAGCAATAATTCTAGCACTAGATCTTCTCTGTAACTTAAAATTGGTGACCTGTAGAAATTTTTAAACGTCGATTATGGAGATTTTTAAGGGTCAAAGTTTGTCGCCATTCCACGAGCGGGTGCAATTTTAAAGCATGACATGTTGGGTATCAATTTACTCGGCGTAACATTATCTTTCACAATATAACAACACAAATGGGCTAACTTTACTGTTTTCTTATTTTTTAAGTCAAAAAAGTGTATTTTTTTTCTAAAAAATTGCACTTGTAAGACCGCTGGGCAAATACGGTGTGACATAAAGTATTGCAACGACCGCCATTTTATTCTCTAGGGTGTCTGAAAAAAGATATAATGTTTGGGGGTTCTAAGTACTTTTCTAGCAAAAAAATAAATAAAAAAATGATTTTAACAACAAGTGTCAAAAAGTGGTTAAACAGCCATAAAGTGCCGATAAAACGAACAGCGCTTTACCGCTAACGCACGGGCGGCCTCAGTGTGAAAGGGCTCTTACGAGCAGGGCTCTCTGATTCCTCCTGTATTGAATTGTATTGTAACGGTACTGTCTGCTCTCATGTTGTAAAGCGCTACGCAAACTGTCGGCGCTATACAAGTTCTGTATAATAATAATGAGGTGTACAATCCAATGAAACGGAACGCAGAAAGTTGTGGAAAGAGATGTCCAGCAGAAAGGCAGGAAGAAAGGAGATTTATATTGGAATGTCAGTAATAACTATTGTTGTTACAATGCTGATATTATACAATAAAGGTGTATGCTGTGATCTCATGTTAGCAGGTTATTGTTCTGCAGAAGACAGAGAGGAGTCCCCTGTTAGCCGGCACGTCTATAGGGATGCCGGGGATGTGATGTCACTGAACACCGGATAATACGTCATAGCAGAGGCTGAGCTGTGTGTGTGTATGGGAGGGGATCCTCAGATTCCAGACTACGATCCTTCTACATTGCCTTGCAGTAGCATTACACGATCGGAGTGCGATCTACATGAGATAAGAGAGCCGGCTCTGAGAGAGTGGATCGATCACTGCTAGATCTTCTATTGTCAGGGTAAGCAGCTATGACATCATAATGGAGGGATGGGGAGGGAAGGGGATTTACACTTTGGATGGGGGCAGCAGACATGTTAATGGACAGATAGAAGTCCCAGGGAAGAGGAAAAGTTGTGCTGGCAGAGAATCGCCCCCCTCCAGTATGTTCTGTGCAATGTGATCCATCATAAACTTCCAGTCCAGTACTCAGTGCCAGAGAACATGGACTGGGAATCTCTGGATGTGTCCTCCACTGCTCTGCCTTCTAGTCCTCTACTTTTCATGTCCTAACAGTGCATTACTTCTGACCAATCATTACATGGTGTAACTTTGTACTTTTTTTTATCTTTCTTCTCAGTTCTGATTTATTTTAAAAATGATTGTTAAGTTATTTAAACCAACTTTCTAATGTTTCTCAACTGTAACATTGTATATTTCTCAGCTGTAACATTGTATATAACTATTTGTAAAGTGTTTTACCAAATCCCCCAGGGTGATCTACTCTCAAATTCCCATGCACAAGGGTTTAATACCAGAACTTCCAACTCTTTTCCAAACCATTCACTATACTAATGCCTAGTACACACGATCAGAAAATCCTAAGAAAAATACCGCTTTGGAAGCGATCGTGCGATCAGCTGATCATTAGTACACAGCTTTCGAGAGCCGATCACGACAGTAATTGCCCATACACACGATCCGAAAATCGGATGAAAAATACTGCTTTGGAAGCGATCGTGCGATCATCTGATCGTTAGTACACAGCTTTCGAGAGCCGATCACGCCCGTAATGGCCCATACACGCGATCCGAAAATCGGATGAAAAATACCGCTTTGGAAGCGATCGTGCGATCATCTGATCGTTAGTACACAGCTTTCGAGAGCCGATCATGACAGTAATTGCCCATACACACGATCGGAAAATCGGATGAAAAATACTGCTTTGGAAGCGATTGTGCGATCATCTGATCGTTAGTACACAGCTTTTGAGAGCAGATCACGACCGTAATGGACCATACACACGATCCGAAAATCGGATGAAAAGTACCGCTTTGGAAGCGATCGTGCGATCATCTGATCGTTAGTACACAGCTTTCGAGAGCCGATCACGACCGTAATGGCCCATACACACGATCCGAAAATCGGATGAAAAATACCGCTTTCTACGCGATCGTACGATAGTCAGTACAGTTGTCGTCCGAAAATACAATACAAATACACTACAACACATTACATCACTTCCAATTTTTTTATGTCGTACGAGAATTTTCGTGACTTTAGTAACTTTTTCAATTTCTACTTGCGACTATTAAGCGAAAAAAGTTGGACGATCTGTCGTCCGATTTTCGGATCGTGTGTACATTAGTGGGGGCATTAGTCTGAAATTATCCAAAGGGACAAGCACAAAAAAAAATTCTCGTACGATACCAGTTTGTACAGTTTTCCCCCGAAAATACATTACATTACATCAGTGTTTCTCAACTCCAGTCCTCAAGGCGCCCCAACGGGTCACCAAATTTTTATTCCGTTGTATGAGAATTTTCGTAACTTTAGTAACCTCTTCCTTTTTGATATGGAGACTAGCATTAAAAAAAACAAACAGGCGATCGTTCAGCTGATAATTTCATCATGTGCACCAGGCTTTATATTAGAGGACATGGGCTGCCAGAGAAGTCCTATACAGTAGGGGGATTTATTAAAACTGTAGCAGACGGAATCTGGAGCAGTTGTGCATGGCAACCAATCCAGCTTCTAACTTCAGCTTGTTAAGCTTTAGCCCAGGATCACACTGGGCTGCGGGAGTGAAGCCGCGCGAGTTCAGCTGAACTCGCACGATTTCACTCTCGCTGGCAGTCCCGATTTCAGCCGCGATTACAAAGACATCTGACACAGATGTCAATGTAAATCGCGGCCGAAATCGCAAAAAGTAGTACAGAAACGACTTTTTGAAATCGGTGCAGCGCCGCAAATGCGGCGTCGCACCGATTAGGACGATGCCATTGCCCGCAATTTGCAGCAAATATCGTCGATTTGACATGTCAAATCGCATGTCAAATCGCACCAGTGTGAACCAGGGCTTAGTCTCCTTTCACACTGAGGCAGTTTTCAGGCGTTTTAGCCCTAAAAAATAGCGCCTGTAAACTGCCTCCCATTTTCTGCAATATGTGCTTTCACAACCGGACGGTGCACTTGCGGGACGTTCGTAAAAGTCCTGCAAGCGGCATCTTTGGGGCGGGTTGGGAGCGCTGTGCCCCCAAAATGCCCCTGCCCATTACAATGAATGGGCAGCGCTTTCGAATCGCCGCAGCACAGGAGTTTTTAACCCCATCTTTGGGGTTAAAAGCACCGCTTAAACAGCAGTAAAGCGCCGCTAAAACAAGCAGCCGCGGCCCCAGTGTGAAAGGGGTCTTAAAAAAATCGAATATAAGTTGATTGGTTACCATGTACAGCTCTAGCATCCATCTGCTTCAGTTTTCATTGATTCTCCTTTTATCTCTTCTATTAAAATGGTTGTAAAGTCCAAACGTTTTTTACCCTAAGACCCCTTTTACACTGGGGAGCTCATAGCGTCGGCGGTAAAACGCAGCTATTTTTACCGCCGAAGCTATGGGCGGATTTGCGGCGCATTTCGGCCACTAGCGGGGCGGTTTTACCCCCTGCTAGCAGCCGAGAAAGGGTTAAACACCGATGAAGCAGGGCATTGCCGGTGGTATAGCCGTGCTGTCCCATTGATTTCAATGGGCAGGAGCGGTATACACACCGCTCCTTCTCCTCTGGCTTTCACACTGGAGTGAATGTAACAGCTTTTAAAGGGCGGATTGCGGGCACTATTTTTAATGCTATAGGGCCTGCAATACGCTCCAGTGTGAAAGGGGTCTAATTCATTTCGGGGGGCCCAAAAACAGGTGGTTCGCAGCCGCTCTGTGCAATTCCATTGCACAGAGCAGGTAAGTATAGACATGTTTGTTATTTTTTTTTAAATGTACGGTACCTTTTCTAATCGAAAGAAATAAGAATCTAGTTTTTGACTAGCAATTGGCAGGGATGCTGTAAGTCTGTAAAGAATACATGGGTCAAAGGCTGATTGTTCACAAGTCAATATATATTAGATTGACTTATGAACAGCCAACCAGTTGAAACGTTTTCTCTCAATCAGCACAGCCTCAGTCAGAATACAATTGCCCAGCAGGAGGGATTCCCTCATCCACTTTGAATGTGTGGATGTGAAAACTGAATCATTTTCTTTCCTTCGACCAGCAAATTGAATGAAAAAAAAAGAGACTCCTGTACGGCCAGCCGAATGTCTAGTACACACAATGGAAAAATCATACTAAAATACAGCTTTCAAAGCGATCGTACAATAATTTGATCGTTCATACACAGCTTTCGACAACCATAACTTTAGTAACCTATTGGTTTATGAGCCTGCAAAAAAAAAAAAAACAGGCGATCTTTCATCTGATTTTCTTATTGTGTGTACAAGGCATTAGCCTCTATTCACATTGAAAGTGGTTCTAAACCCTTGTTTAAAAAATAAATAAAATAACAAACATGTCATACTGGCCTCCACTGTGCAGTTTGTTTTGCACAGAGTGGCCCTGATCCTCCTCTTCTGGGGTCCCCCGGCAGCGCTGGTGGCTCCTCCCCTGCAACGGGTGTCCAAGTAGGAGAAGCGCTCTCCTTGGTGGACACCCATTGACCAGTTCAGCAGGCGCGCTTGCTTCTGCGTGTATTCACACAAAAAGTGGGACTCGGCCCTGCCCCCGGCACCCGCATCATTGGATTTGATTAACAGCAGTGGGAGCCAATGGCTGCGCTGCTATCAATCTATCCAATCAAGAGCTGAGACAACGGGCAGAGAGGTAGAGTGCATCTCCACTGTGGGAACGAATGGGCTCAGGTGAGTAAAATGGCGGGCAGCTGCTCAGTGACAGAAGTTTTTTCACCTTAATGCATAGGATGCATTAAGGTGAAAAAACACGAGGGTTTACAACCCCTTTTAAGGTTTTTCACCTTGATGCATTCTATGCATTAGGGAAAAAGCCTTCTGTGCTGCAGCTCTCGACCAGAACCACCCCCCTCGCCCACCCTTTTTCTTATCTGAGCCCGATCCGATCCAGCAATGTGCACGAGCACAGCAGCTCCAGCCGCTGTCTTTCTCATTGGACAGATTGTCAGGTAGCGGGAGCCATTGGCTCCTGCTGTTGTCAATCAAATGCTGTGACATGGGAGTCGGGGGGGTTGTCGATGGATGCAGCAGCGGGTCTCGGGAGCGACCACGCTCAGGTGCCCCCATGGAAAGCGGCTTTCTGTGGAGCAACCAACAAAGAAGGAGGGGCCTGGAGCGCTGACGGGGGGGACCCCAGAAGAAGAGGATTGGGGCTGCTCTGTGCAAAAGCATTGCACAGAGCAGCTAAGTATAGACATGTTTGTTATTTTAATACAAAAAGGAAAGCTTTAGAACCCTTTAAGGAATCACTGCTCTACGCAATTTTCTTACCTTCAACCACAAGGTTTCCCAGCCATCAGAATACAATGATCACTGCCGACAGTGATCGCATGAGAAAAACCTGACAGGCTGGTTGTACTGAAGTTGATCGGTGGATTGCCTTCAGTAAAACCAGCCTGCCCATAGACAGATTGAAATTTGTCTGGTTCCTGCTGAACTGGTCAATTTTAAACCATTTATGGCCAGCCTTAAAATGGGTAAGTGCTTCTTTTTTTTTTTTTTTTTTTAAGGCTTTTTAAATGTGTTTTCGAATATGAAGTACCATACAGGAGCTTCTTTGGGGCAGAATTTCACATAACATATGTTTTTGTACATGCTCCCATTAAAGTGAATGGGGCCAAGAATCCCCATTCTGTTTCATGTATGTAAAAATTTACTGAGAGTTTACTACCACTTTAAAGACTTTTTTTTTTATATTAAAATAAGAGGCTATACTTACCTGCTCTATGCAACAATATGGCATAGCATGGCCCCTTAGAGCCGGTTCACACAGGGGCGACTCGGGAGGCGACTTGAAGTCGCCCAAAGTCGCGCTGTTTTTAAAACTAATGTAAGTGAATGGAGCCGTCTTAATGCACACGACTGCAGTTGCTCCGACTTCAGAAAAGGTTCCTGTACTACTTCAATCCGACTTCTAGGCAACCTGTACCCATTGATTTCAATGGAAGTTGCCTCAGAAGTTGGATCACTGTCTTTACTGCAGCGACTTTTCAGGAAGTGAAAATAGTTTTTAGGGCAAACCCCTCCCTCCCACAGAGCTGATTCAAGGTTGATTGGCCACTGGAATGCCTCCTGTCCTGGAGGCGACTTGTAAGTTGCCCCATGTCGCGCTGTGGTGCAGGCTCAGGTCGCTTCCAGGTCGCCTCCAAAGAGTCGTGTTGCCCCTGTGTGAACCGGCTCAAATCTCCAATTTGGTGGTCCACCGCCGCTCTGTCGGCTCTTTCTTCTTGTCAAAATCATGGGATTTAATTTTTTTCTTTTTTTTGGCATACAGCACTCGTGCAATAATGTGATTCTAATGATGTGTATTTTACATTCTTCAATAATTCTATAATAATCCACCTCTCAGTGATGCTAGAGACCTATCACAGCTGCAATCTTCCAGCAGTACAGGGGTTATTGGCAGTGGCAGCGACTTAGTAGGACTCACACCACTTGCCCCTCCCCTTTCTGTCCTCTCAGCCAATTACAAACTCCTGCTATTCTCTCAAAATGCAACATGTTCTGTGAATGGGTAGGGGAGATCCTGTCATTCATCTGCTCCTCCTAGGAGTTTTATGAATGGCCGAGGGCACGGGAAGGGGAGGGCGAGAAGTGCAATCCATCAGTTGCACCTGCTGTTATTAACCCCCACAGCACCTGAAGTTTACAGCTGTGGGGTTTTTGTCATCACTAAGATTTGGGTTATTAGGCCTCATGCCCACGGACGTTTTTACAGCCGTGTTTTTTACAGCTTAAAAACGCCTGTCCATGTTATTGTATAATTATTTATTTATTTATTTATTTATTTTAAAAAAAAAAAAAAAAAAAAAAAAACCTCGGAGCTTAAAAACGCAATTGCTGCGTTTTTGCATGTTTTTTGACACTTCGCGTTTTTTTATGCCTAACGCCGACGCTGAGGAACGCACTGGTCCTGTTTTTTTTTTTACAGCTTAAAAACATCTATGCTATTTGCAGCTCAAAAACGTCTAGGTGGGCATGAAGCTATAGACTAACATGGACAGGCGTTTTTAAAGTGGTTGTATACCCACATTTTGTACAAGCACCTACAGGTAAGCCTACATTAAGGCTTACCTGTAGGTGCTTGTAATATCTCCGAGACCTACACAGTCTCGGAGATATTTGCAAAAAAAACTGTACCGCTATCTACGGCGCATGCGCGCCGTAGATAACGGCGCAGGCGCACTGAGCGCGGCGGCTCTTGAATGGGAGCCTGCCGTACACTGCCGGTAGTTCGCGCATGCGCGGGGATCGTGCCGTTCCCCGCGCATGTGCGGGAGTGACGTCATCGCCGCTCCGGCCAATCACAGCGCCGGAGCGGCGATACCCGGAAGTCACTTCGGGTATCATGGATTCGACGGAGGACGCGTCCGAGGACCGCTGCGGGGGCTTCGATCTAAGGTAAGTGATTGATAATGAGCTAGTATGCTAGTCATACTAGCTCATTATACCTTTGCCTTGCAGGTTAACCAAAAAAAAAAAAAAAGTTTTGCGGTATACAACCGCTTTAAGCTGTAAAAAAGCTGTAAAAAACGCTCAAAAACGCGGCTGTAAAAACATCCGTGGGCATGAGGCCTTACAGTGACTAGAATCCAGCGGAACATGGGATACACCTCATTAGAGGTACATTATTGCTCTTGTATGCCCCCAAAAATGTTACTAAACTTCAGCTTTATAAGTAGGAACACTAAAATGGATATCTTCCAGATATCAGTTTTTGTATAAGACATAACTTTAAGCCTCGTACACACGATCGGATTTTCCGACGGGAATTGTGTGATGACAGCCTGTTGGCGGAAAATCCGACCGTGTGTATGGTCCATCGGACAATTGTTGGCGGATTTTCCGCGGACAAATGTTGGATAGCATGCTTTAAAATTGTCTCCCAACAACTGTGTGTTGTCGGATTTTCCAATCGTGTGTACAAACACGCATGCTCAGAAGCAATGCTCACCAAACAAAACATTAGCAGAAGGTGCCCAAAGGGTGGTGCTAAAGAGCTGAAAAACCACATTGTTTCGTGTTTGTTGGCCGACCATTCTTTGCCGTTTTGTATGCAAGACAAGTTCATGGCCAACGCCCTTCGGACAAAAGTCCTATGCTTTGTCAGCGAAAAATCCGATCGGGTGTACCAGGCTTTAGATGGTAATATCACAAAGAAGTAATTGACCAATTTCAGCTATGAAGAAAATTAAAGCAATCCTTGAGGACTTGCTTTGGTGACCAGGAAATTAAATCCAAAAAGCACAACTATATTTCATCTCTTGTAACAGCCAGGAATAAAAAAAAAAAACATGTGCAGTTTTCTTTTGATCTGTTTCTGCAATGCTTTTGCTGTGCATTTTTGCACACGCAATTTTACAGCGATTTTTGCATTTGTAATGCTTTTTTTTGGCCAATTTGTTGTTGGGCAGAATAAAAAAATGCACTACATGCTTTTCTGCAGCTTCTCCACTGATATCCCATAGGAAACCATGTTAAATGAACTGTAGTGCATTTCGGCAAAAAGCACCTGAAAATGGATGGGTTTAGTAAATATAAACTGACCAACCCTTTGTCTGGACAGTGCTGATTGGACCTGTGCTGATCACATGCACTCTTCCAAAAAAAAAAAGAACTCTCCAGCAATACACACCAAACTGAGCATGTGCAGCTTGCCCCCAAAGATCTGTTCTATCAGGAGAGGACTAAAAGAAGGGGAGGATCAGAGAAGACAGTATCAAACAGCCTTTGTACACGATGCAATGCATTAACCCCTTAGGTTCCACAGTGAGTATAACAAGCATGCTTTACTGCAGTGGGCTGCAGTTTGGAGACTACTGCAGTAAAGCGAGGGCCAGATATGGCCCTTTGCTTGCTGTTGTCCGGCCCTTGAGGCAGCAATCCTTTTACTGACACCAACAGTGGGGCGTTATTCCTCCCACTGACCTCAACGATGGTTCATTGTTCCTGCAACTAGTGCCAATGATGGGACACTATTCCTCCTTCTACTGACCACATTTTTTTAAATCCCACTGACCACCAAGCCTGAGACCTTGTGGACTCCCCTTGATGCTGGGGCATTTTCTACTCCTACTGGTCACAGTCCCGCCCTCCTAAAGTCTGATGGGCACTAAACTGGTCTTTTGTTTAGGAAGTTTGGAGTCCCCTGCTTTAGGCTCCATGCACACTGGAGCTCAAAAAACGTCCGTTGTGAACGCCGGATTGCTGACAGGAAAATGGTGCTTTAAAAACGAGATTTTATCAGCGTTTTGCATTGCCGTCAATGCACGTTTAGCGGCGCTAGCTTTCAGCCGCCTTTCTCTGGCTCTGTTCAAAATCAATGGTTCCCTATGGGAGCCCATTGATTTGAATAGAAGTCACACCGCAAGTCGGATCATCATGATCCGACTTGCGGTGCGACTTGCGTGCTGAGGATGAAGGGGAACCCTGCCAAAAAATGAAGAAAAAAAATTGGCGTGGGGTTCCCCTTCGGTCTGGTATGGATTTTAAGGGGAACCCCCTACGCCGGAAAAACATTGTGGGGGTCCCCCCAAAATCCATACCAGACCCTTATCTGAGCACGCAGCCTGGTCGGTCAGGAAAGGGGGTGGGGACGAGCCAGCGCCCTCCCCCTCCTGAACCGTACCAGACCGCATGCCCTCAACATGGAGGGTAGGTACTTTGGGGCAGGGGGGCCCTGCGCCCCCCACCCCAAAGCACCTTGTCCCCATGTTGATGAGGACAAGGGCCTCTTCAGGACAACCCTGGCCATTGGTTGTCGGGGTCTGCGGGCGCGGGGCTTATCGGAATCTGGGAGCCCCCTTTAATAAGGGGGCCCCCAGATCCTGGCCCCCCACCCTATGTGAATGAGTATGGGGTACATAGTACCCCTACCCATTCACGTGGAGGAAAAGTGTCAATAAAAAAAAAAAAACACACTAGACAGGTTTTTAAAGTAATTTATTAGGCAGCCCTGAGGGTCTTCTTCCGACTTCGGGGGTCTTCTTCCGACTTCACCGCGCTCTCCGGTGCTTTCTGCCGGGCTCCTTCGCTATCTTCTGCCAGCTCTTTTGCTAGCGGTGGCCCGGTCTTCGTCGTTGTCTTCCCTCTTCTCTCCTCCCGATGTTGACGCGACGCTCTCTGCCGCTGTAATGCCGTGTGCGCGGTGCGCAACGACTTATATAGGCATGGGGCGTGGTCACCGGGTGATGTCACCATGTGACCCCCGCCCCTTATGTTCTCACCACCCGGAGCATGATGGGACTGTGATGTCATAAGAGGCAGGGTCACCCGGTGACCACGCCCCATGCCTATATAAATCGGTGTGCACCACGCACACGGCATTACATCGGCAGAGAGCGTTGTGTCAACATTGGGAGGAGAGAAGAGGGAAGAAGACGACGATGAAGACCGGGCCATCGCTATCAAAAGAGCTGGCAGAAGATAGCGGAGGAGCCCAGCAGAAGGCAGAAAGCACCGGAAAGTGGGAGAAGAGGCCAGAGAGAGCGGAGAAGTCGGAAGAAGACCCCTGAAGTCGGAAGAAGACCCCCGGAGCTGCCTAATAAATTACTTTTAAAAACCTGTCTAGTGTGTGTTTTTTCTTTTTATTTTATTTTTTATTGACACTTTTCCTCCAGGCGAATGGGTAGGGGTACGATGTACCCCATACTCATTCACATAGGGTGGGGGGCCAGGATCTGGGGGCCCCCTTATTAAAGGGGGCTCCCGGATTCCGATAAGCCCCCTGCCCGCAGACCCCGACAACTAACGGCCAGGGTTGTCGGGAAGAGGCCCTTGTCCTCATCAACATGTGGACAAGATGCTTTGGGGCAGGGGGGGCGCAAGGCTCCCCTGCCCCAAAGCACCTCCCCCCCCCATGTTTAGGGCATGCGGCCTGGTACGTCCCCACCCCCTTTCCTGACCGACCAGGCTGCGTGCTCGGATAAGGGTCTGGTATCGATTTTGGGGGGCCCCCACGCCGTTTTTTCGGCATAGGGTGCATAGGGGGTTCCCTTTTAAAATCCATACCGGACCGAAGGGCCTGGTATCGTCCGAGTGGAAACCCCACGCCAATTCATCCTCAGCACGCAAGTCGCACCGCAAGTCGGCTCATGATGATCCTACTTGCGGTGCCACTTCTATTCAAATCAATGGGCTCCTATAGGAAACCATTGATTTTTGAATAGAGCAAGAGAAACGCCTAACGCTAATTAGCGGCTGTTTATGTTATATGCGTTTGGCTTTTTTTGGCGTTTTTTCTCGCCGAAAAACTGCACTTTGAACGCAAATTTCTTGCGTTCAGAAAAAAGCCCATAAACTCCACTGCTCATTAATGCTAAAAAAAACGCCATGTGTGCATGGACACATAGGCTAACATAGAGTGCAGTTTATGGGCTTTTAAAAAAAACGCCCAAACGCCAATAAACTGCAGTTTATGAGCTCCAGTGTGCATGGAGCCTAACTAAATACATACTGATTTTACTGTTATGGGTTTAGTAATACTTTAAATAAAAAATAAATGAAAAAAAAAACACATTCTCTATAAATGTAAAGTCCACATTAATGTTCAAATAAATTCTCCATATGTGTCCTCAGTGCAAAATGGTGAATATTCGCGCTGTAGTTCAGCGGTGTGTTGTCTCATACAAAAGGGAAAATTAAAGCATCTAGGGAGGAGACATCTTTGCTCTGATTAGTCTGGTTGAAGACTACTCAGCTGAACTAAAGGTGGGGTGGAGCTGGATTTGTTTGAAAGGTATTCCCAACTTTGGTAAACTTGTCATCACAACGGAAGGAAGGTCTCGTGTTGGAGCCGAAAGAGTGGAATATCGCAGATGGCTTCATAGTTAACCGAGCGTGTTTGATCCATTCTTTGTGGTAAGAGGCTTTCATTTTCCCTTTTGTATGAGACAACACACCACTGAACAGCACGAATATTCACCATTTTGCACTGAGAACACATATGGACAATTTATTTGAACATTAATGTGGACTTTATTTTTATAGAGAATGTGTTTTATTTTTCATTTATTTTTATATACAGTATCTGAATAAAACTTTTGGATTGCGCACTTTTTTGTGTGTGTATGTATATGTATGTGTATGTGTGTGTGTGTGTATGTATGTATATATATATATATATATATATATATATATATATATATATATATATATATATATATTATATGTATGTAGCGGCCTCACCCTCTCTCCATCTTTATCGGTTACACACCAACTCATGTCTAAGGGTTCCTGGGTTGTGAGAGTGAGATGCGCCACGGCCCATGTCCTCCCCATTGTAATAGGGAGGTGAAGGCCACTTCCTGATGTTTCCTCGGGCCGGTGTGTTCTGTGAATGCACTGAGTCTGTAATTGCAAGCTCACCAGCCTCCCCTTTGCTTCCAGAACTGGAGTTCACACACCGGAGAAAGGTCCAACACTTGTTTATTTGACACTCCAATACGCAAAGCACAATAAACAGTTCTTTTGCAGCAAACTGGTTGGGACCTATAACCTTGCCAACGGTGGGCCGAGCAGATCGAGGCACTTCCTAAAGTTTAAATTCTATGCCACTGTACTATGACCAGCGGCGCCTAAGCCAATCCGGCTGTTACAGAACAGGAAAGATGGGGTCTCTTCCAGCAACCCCTATGAACAGCAATGGAGCCCTCTTCGATGCGCTGTGGCCCCTATCAGGGGGATGTGTCCCCCCAAGAGAGTTCCCAGAGGCCCACTGTCACCGGGTTGGTGCTGCTCCGGGTCTCCAGTGGGTAACCTCTCTGGCCTCCTCACCTCAGGTACGAGTCCCTCCGCTCAGGGACCCTCGGACAGTCCACCCTAGCGGGACCCAGTCGAAGGTACTGGGCCCCAGGCCTCCTCGATAGTACCTCACCCCAGGCTAAAGGTGCCTGGGATGGACGCCAACATGACTCCGGACCAGGCCATGGGCACCTGGACCAGACTCCTGGATCTCCAGCACCCAGGCCTAAGGGCCCTGGGTGCGGACCGCAACTCTCCTCCTCCGAGGACCTCCTTCTCCGCAAAAAGCCTCGTGGTAAGGGCGTCTCCCCCTTTTATCTCCTCCCATCAACGGCCCGGCGGGTTCCCCGCCCCAGCCATACCATCTCCGGGAAGGGACAAAACAGGGAGCACTGCAGGAGATGATTCTACCTGAAGCCTGTGGGTACCCCGCCACCCACAGGCAAAGGAGAATACTACATCCTCCAATCCTCCACGAAACAAAAAGGGGTCTGAACCCTAACACAATTATACACCTGGGTCACACTATTCCCCAGGTGTATCCCATCAATTTGAGGACCCCGCTACATATATATATATATAGGAAGGCTGGTATGCTAGCCTGAAATTATGGGAGGAGTTCGAGGGGTACTTATACAGACCATCCACGAGGGTCAGCGTCGGCTGTAGTGCGCGGTATTCGTCGTCATCAGCCGACGCCTTACGACTCGCAACGTTCGTGTAGTTGCTCGTACCTTCCAGCTTCGCTCGCAGTTGATCGTATCCCCGCTCGCGGTCGCAGGTAGGACCGGCCGTTACCGTTCGTACGAATCGTAGCGCCGGTACACGTTTCTTCTTTTACAAAAATCACACGGTTCATAACCCCGTGTTTTCCGTCTGCATCGTATGTTTATCGACTAGTCCAGTTGTCTTTCGTACCCTGTCACACCCACGTTGCTACCGGTAACGGTCCGTCCAGACACTACGGCTCTCAGAGCTGTTGTACGAATTACTCACAGCTCGCAAGGCTCTCGCCTCAGTCGCACATCCGATACCCAGTCGTCGGACTGGTATCCCACACTGCACTTCCTTATCCCTAGTCACTGATGCCCTACACCTCCTACGATACTCTCCCTTCACCTTACTGATGCCCCACACCTCCTACTTACACCATACACCAAACAGTCTGGGCCGGCTCTTGTCGCTAACAGTCGGCACTACAGGCCGGACCCTCGACAATCACAAGCCCCTTCAACTTCGAAACAACGAACACCCGTCCGAATCCAGCCGTATCTCCGGCGCTACGATTCGGACCCGGAAAATTCAAATCCCCGCCTTGCACCCGTTATCAGCCCGTATACAGGCACAGCATCGGCTTAGAGATTCGGATCTCTGGCATCCACGTTGGTTCCGAGCACAGTCGCACCACCGGCTCATCGGCTCGGACCTACAAACATCGAACCGCTAAACCATCTGAATTCAGTCGTAGCATAGGCTCAAACTTTCGAACCAATGGCATTCCCAAGCGATCCGAGTCCAGTCGCTTCACCGGCTCAATCGACTCGGATCTCTAGCAACTGACCCTCCTATCCTATCCGAACCCAGTCGTAGCATCGGCTCAAAGGTTCGGATCCTCCGCTAACATGGCCGTTCTGGGCTCAGTCGCGGTCGAGTCACAGTCGCACCACCGGCGCATACCGCTCCGATCTTCAGCATTAAACTTCTTTAGCCGACCCGAATCCAGTCGTAGCATCGGCTCCAAGTTTCGGATCCTCGGCTGAACAACCAATTCGTTCGCAGTCGCATACCCGGCTCTAAGCAGCTCCGACCCATACCTCCGATACAACGTCGAACGTCTCAGAACGTTACGAATCCAGCCGTAGCATCGGCCACAATGATTCGAACCCCAAGCCGCATACACACGCATTACTTACCACTCCCGTTTCATCACGAAACGGCCATCCCCACACACTCGAAAGTCACAAACTCTTCTTCTTTCGTCTCCTTAAGGCATTTGTTCCTCGCAAGCGCTGTGAGCGTTCGACGAGTGGTTGCACACCAGCCACTCACCTCCTCCAGTAGTCAAACGGCTACTCACCGATTTCTCTATCCCTTTCCACCACACACGTCAGTTTAGATTGAGTTTCCATCCCGTCCACCCTTCAATCCATGTCGTATGATAACTCACGATAAAAACTTACACACTTCTTCACCCGGAGCTACCTACCGCTCCCACAACTCTTCAGGCCTACAAAAAAAAATAAAATAAAAAAAAAAAATAATAAAAATAAATAAATAAATAAATAAATATAAATAATAAAAAAAAAAAATATATATATATATATATATATATATATATATATATATATATATAATAAAAAAAAATAAAAAAAAATAAAAATACAAATAAATAAATAATAATAATAAAAAAAAAAAGGGAATATATATATATATATATATATATATATATATATATATATATATATAATCTCCATGTCACCCTCCTCACAGGTCCCGGTCGACCCGGGTCTCGACCTCAACCAAGACAGGGCTCAAGTCAGGTGCGTAAACGCAAGGCCCCTCCTTGCTTTCTCTCCGCACTCTTTCACGACATATTTGCCTTCACATACACAATTCGACCGCTCACCAGGCGCTAGCAACTGCCACATACTTCTACGCATGACACTCTGTTTTCGAAGCCGATCCGAGATCCTTCACTACGCAGACAAGGTCACCAACATCACCTTGCTGGCAGTGCAGGAGTTGGCAGACCGACCACACGTCATTGAACTACAGATCGAAACATTCCTACTTAGTATACCAGACTCCAGCTACCCGCCCCAGTACGCCCTGGGGGCTCTGGTTCATCAGTCTGTGCCAAGCACAGACGGCACCCGAGCTATCGGTTACCTAGCCAGTCACCTCCTGGCTCACCTCGGTTGCCACGCACTCTTTTGAGTTTTCTAAATTACACTCAACAAGCGCTCGTACGCAAAACTTGGCTATCCTCTGCGCCTGTCATTCCTTATTCTGTCCATCCTCCCTTCCTTCTCCCTACCCACTTTCGTACCTCCTCTATCCCCTCCATACCTGGCATCTCACTCTATAAACATACATTCCCCCCCCCCTTTTTCTTTCTCGTTTTTTCTCCAACCCCCAACATGTCGCAGACCGACTGCGATGACTTTACCTTCGTCCCATCGTCACCACGTTCGGGTTCAGCGGACGACTCCACACAGTTCCTTAGGGCTGGACCATCCCCAGGCTTACAGCCGAACTACGCCGTAGGGGCATCCCCTACCCGGCCACGGCCAGGGAAACCAAGCTGTTAGGCTGCTGTTCCATAACCAGCGGCAACTCTACCAGACAAATTCCGCTGCAGTCGATATCCTCGGCATTACTCAGCTACACGCCTTGGTGACCACACTGGCAACCGCAGTCACCGACGTCCAGGCTAGAGTAGGGGCCCTGGAAACACGGTCAGCCGCGCCCCTATCAGCCCCAGTCTCCACCGTCGTTACCGAACCCCCCACTGTAGGTACGCCCGACGCTTGCACCCCTTTTTCTTCACACCTGGTCCCAGCGGGCATCAGGAAGGATATCCTAAGCGATAGGACGCGAACCTAGCGTCCCCACGCATCTTCGGCACAGGTCATAACAGGGAACAAGCCGCGTGCCTAGGGGGACGTCTCAGTCATCCTAATGGCCTAGGACCCCAGGCTCGCTCGCAAACTCGAAAGCGACAAGTTCGTGGTAGCCTCTGGAAGCCTAGACATGTAACCAGTCCTCCCAGTCAGACTAGGATGTCCAATTTGAGCACCGGGGGGCGCAGCCATCTCCAGCAACTTAATTTCAAGGGTTGCTTTTACCCCACCGCAAACTTCTGCACATCCGCCTCCTGTGCCAGAAGGCTCTCCCTAGAAATACCTACGGCGCCAAGCAGCAGAGTCCAGCTGGACCAGGCCACATGCACTTTGGGCGGCTCGACTTTCTCTCCTCACATCCAACTCCCTCTCTAGCAGCCTTTCTAGTACAGGGGACACTACAGGGTTCCACACCGGACTCGTTACACTGCCTGACTCATTCCAAAACTACCCAGTCAAACTCCAGCATACCCTCACAGGAGTTCTCCCGATGGTTTAGGATTCTTGTGAGATCTAAGGAGTCCAAGAGAGGTCTTTAAAACCTTGATGTGCCCACAACCGTGAAGAAAGTAGAAAGACCGGCACAGTTCATCTCCTTCCTGGTAATCATTCTAGACAAACGCGCCATGCGGGCCGGCCCACCTCTCGGTAGATTGACCCGCATCAGGACAGTCATCCATACGTCCACCGACACGCAAGGGTGCACTAACCCACAGCTACAATCCCTACTGGGCATGCTCAAACCACGATGAGGATCGTCTCTCAAGGGCGATCCTTTACCGCACGCTTCTTAGTGTTCCTCTCCCAGGCACAAGACCCTGACCAAGTCATTAAGCTAGACGCAGCCTCCGTAGCAGGATCTGGCCATGGGGGACCAATTCCTTGAGACCGGATAGGTAGACCCTTGTTTATCCCATCAGCACTTTCCTCGTCACCTCAGATAATCACGGACGTAGCAGCTTCCACAAGCTTCGCTGCAATTTTTGGCCACCATTGGTTTCAGGAGATCCGATCCATCAGAGATGCTCACAATTCCGCTTTTAGTCAGTCCTCCTCTCTATTTGAGATCTATTCCATAGTCGCAGCAACTCAAGTACGGGGCAGCCCCGGGCAGGACAGACCGCCACGTTCGCCACAGACAACCAGGCTACAGTCACAGTCGTTAACAAAGGCAGGTCAATAAATCATTGTCCGTCATGTCCTTCCCACGCAGGCCGTTGCTACTTTCCCTACATCATCAGCTCAGTAGCCTCAGTGTCCACATCCCCGGTCAATGCAACACCTCGGCCGACGCGCTATCCCGCTTGACCATGCCACATCCTCTCACAGAAGCCGGAGCCGACTCGACCATGTCCGGCGTCCCACATTAGTCGCAACCAACTCTGGAATCTGATAGCACCTCCATGGTGCTACCTCCCTCGTCAATGCATCCTGATCCGCCAACACACTACAGGTGGCGGCAACCACACTCTAGTACCAAACGCTTACCAGTGACCAGCGCCATACTCCGGGACATGTCTGCTATCCTTTCATGTTCTCCCTTCGGTCTATGGCCCAGCCTGGTAGTTCAAGCAGCCACTTACCTAGCCTTTTACGATTTTACGGCCGGCGAATTACTATCACCAGCCCTAAATGCCGAGTACTACTCGGGCACCACCCGACTTGCCACCAAAGTCATTTCATCCTACACCCGACGGTGTCGGAAATGATACAACCCGGTCCCGGAGTAGACATTAAACCTTTCCAGACACACAACGCCATGGCCGTTCTACGGTATTGGTAAACTCTGCTGTCCGAGCCATCTGAGGACAGCCCTCTACTACCTTTCCCAACTGAACCCCTAAGCGGGAACCAGTTCGTCAGCCACGTCAGAACACTCCTGAGCATCTCGGGCCTTGACCCAGGATGTTACTCAGGACTCGTTTTTCGCATTAGAGCAGCCCCAGCAACATCACGAAACAGAGTTCCTGACCACTCAATAAGGAAGATAGGCAGGTGGAAATCCTTGTGTTTCGCCCGACACGTCCCCGATCCTCAGTCAGAAATATCACGAGCCTTTAACAGTCTCGCTCTATAATGGTTTACCTAACATAATAGATCAATTCCTTCCTAACCTTGTGTGACTTTTTGGCCCCTTTCTTTGGCATACCGTACAAAAGGCCAGGCCACACTTCAGGTCTTATTTGTGTTGTTAGTCTTGTGACGTGTTTATGTGATCCATATCTCTTCGGACAGAGGGCTCCGACCATAAATATATATATATATTGTGAGGGGGTTAGCTCGGCAGCGGGTGTGTGTGACCCCCGGGATGGGCTCCCCACACAAAACAGGCCCAGCAAACGGAGGTTGTGGTTTTCAAAATCAAAAAGGTGCGGTTTATTTTCTATTTACAGTGACAAAACACAGCAAAGCAAAAGAAACATAAACAAAATAAATCCTGGTCAAGTTGACCTCTGACTAAACATACAGGTTTCCTAACTAACAACTGGGATCAGCCTAGTGCTGTCCTAGTCCCTAAGTCCCTGGTTTTAAATGTCCAAGCAAATAGCCACACAGGCTTTGTCTCACCGCACAGGGGTTCACTCTCCCTAGACAGTCCACACAGGTCTGGTTCCAGGCATAAGCTAACATCTAATGAAGCTGGGAGTTCTTATAGAGGCCTAAATGAGCTGACAAGCTTCAGCTGGTCTCATCAACTCCCTGTCTGCACGACGCCCCACACTCTCCCTAGACATATGAGTCATCCATGAGCCCACTAGCCTTAGCTGGGCTTATACAACTCTCCACCTAGTTGTATAAGTCGGCGTAAAGCCTGAATCTGGGCGAAATATATCTACCCCCCTGGATGCAACCAGGTGACTTTACCTTCCTGCTGTCACATACCCCCCCTCTTGTTTTAACCTCGGGGTTGGAACACCAGCAATCAGGCATTCATGTACTCGAGACAAAGCATCCACATTCCCCATTTGAACGCCAGGGCGATGCTTTACTGTGAAGTTGAATTCCTGGAGGGCCAGGAACCACCTATTCACTCTTCTATTTGTTTCCTTGTTTTGAGCCATCCACTTTAACGGAGCGTGATCCGTAACCATGTCAAAGTGCCTACCTAGCAGGTAGTACCGAAGGGAATCTAGAGCCCACTTCACCGCTAAACACTCCTTTTCAACGGTGGCGTAATTTACCTCATGGGACTTCAACTTCCTGCTGAGGTAAATGACTGGGTGCTCTTCCCCGTTCCAGACCTGGGACAATACTGCTCCTAACCCCACATCTGACGCATCACTTTGTACGACAAAGTTTTTAGAGAAGTCGGGTGAGTACAACACTGGCTGGCTACATAAGGCTTGTTTCAAGAATTGGAATGCTGCCTCAGCCTCGGGGGTCAATTTAATCATGACCGACCCTTTCCCCTTCGTTAGGTTGGTTAGGGGCACAGCCTTAGAGGCAAAGTGGGGAATGAATCGCCGATAATACCCAGCGATTCCCAGAAAGGCTCGTACCTGCTTCTTGCTGTTGGGACGTGGCCAACTCTGGATGGCCTCGACTTTGTTGAGTTGGGGTTTTATTACTCCCCTCCCAATGGTGTACCCAAGATATTTGGCCTCCTCCTGCCCAATGGTACACTTCTTGGGGTTAGCCGTAAACCCCGCTTCCCGAACAGAGTCCAGGACTGCTTGCACTTTTGGCAGATGTGAGGCCCAATCTGTGCTATGGACAATTACGTCATCCAGGTAAGCCGCAGCATACTTCCGATGGGGCCTCAGCATCTGGTCCATTTTCCGCTGGAATGTGGCCGGCGCATTCTGTAACCCGAACGGCATTCTTTTATATTGGAACGCCCCGTCTGGGGTTACAAATGCGGTTTTCTCTTTGGCCAATTTGGCCAGGGGGATTTGCCAATACCCTTTTGTGAGGTCAAGAGTCGTCATGTATCGGGCTGTTCCCAGCCGGTCGATCAACTCATCTATACGTGGCATGGGGTAGGTGTCAAATTTTGTAACTTTGTTCAACTGACGAAAATCGTTACAAAATCGCCAGCTCCCATCCGGTTTAGGCACCAACACAATGGGACTAGACCAATCACTTTGGGACTCCTCTATCACCCCTAAGTTCAGCATTTTCTGTACTTCCTCCCGTATTGCCTCCCGTCGGGCCTCTGGGATCCGATAGGGTTTTAACTTCACCCTTTCACCGGGCGGGGTAATGATGTCATGCTCTACCCCAGATGTTTGTCCCGGCAGCTCAGAGAATACCTCCTTGTTGCGAAGCACAAACTCCTTAACCTCCTGTTGTTGGGGTTGTGACAAGGTGGCTGCTATTCCAACCTCAGGAATCACGCAACCAGTTTGAGCTGGTGACCAAGTGTCTGCGACTAGGGACTCTCTATCCCTCCAGGCTTTCAACAGATTAACGTGATAGATCTGTTCGGGCTTTCGCCTTCCTGGTTGTCTGACCTTGTAATTCACTTCGCTCACTTTTTCCATTATCTCGTATGGGCCTTGCCATTTGGCAAGGAATTTACTTTCAACCGTAGGGACAAGTACCAGTATCCTATCCCCCGGGGAAAAGGTACGGGTCTTGGCTCCACGGTTGTACACTCTCTGCTGTGCTAACTGCGCTTGGGCCAAATGTTCCTTCACGATGGGCATTACCTGTGCAATTCGGTCTTGCATCAGGGCGACATGCTCAATCACACTCCTGTGGGGAGAACTCTCACTTTCCCAAGTTTCCTTGGCAATATCCAACAGCCCTCTTGGGTGTCTCCCATACAGTAACTCCAAGGGGGAGAATCCCGTAGAGGATTGGGGCACCTCCCTAATAGCAAACATCAGATAAGGAAGTAGACAGTCCCAATCCTTTCCATCTCTATCCACCACTTTCTTCAACATTTGTTTTAGGGTTTTGTTGAATCTTTCAACCAGCCCATCGGTTTGGGGGTGATACACAGATGTACGTAATTGCGTCACTTTGAACAATTTACACAGCTCCTTCATAACCCGGGACATAAAGGGTGTACCTTGGTCCGTAAGCAGTTCTTTACAAATACCCACCCGGCTAAACACAAGAGATAGCTCTTTGGCTATGGTTTTGGCCGAGGTATTTCGGAGAGGGATCGCTTCTGGATAACGGGTGGCATAGTCCATTATAACTAATATGTACTGGTGCCCCCTAGCGGACTTGATTATAGGACCTACCAAATCCATGGCGATCCTCTCAAACGGGACCTCAATGATGGGTAGAGGGACCAGCGGGCTACGGAAATGTGGCATCGGGGCCGACCTCTGACACACAGGGCAGGAGGAACAATAATTTTCTATGTCCTTCATCACCCCCGGCCAATAGAATCTCTGTAATACCCTCTCTCGGGTTTTCTCTGTCCCCAGATGACCTCCAAGAATGTGCCCATGGGCCAACTCCAACACCAACTTCCTGTAAGGTTTGGGCACCACAAGCTGCTCAACGGTTTCTTCTGCCCTTTTTGCCACCCGATACAGTAGGTCCTTCTCTACGCTGAAGTATGGGTAAGTGCAGGTATTATCTGGGTTCACTAACTCGCCATCTATTTTCACTACGTTTTCCCGTGCCTTTATTAGGGCGGGGTCTTTCAACTGTTCTGTGGCAAAGTTTTCCCTGTGAACCTCAAGATCAGAAAACTCCACAGACGGTAGGTTTTCGTCTGAGGAGGTGGGCTCCTCTCCAGTTTCTTGAGTCTCCCCTGCCAATACTGATAAGGGAAATTCCGGAGAGTCCTCACCACTCTCAGGGGAGTTCTGGCTATCCCATTCCTGGTACATAGGGGCACCAGTGGGGGGCTCAGGATCATCCCACAGTTCCCAGAACTTCGGAAAATCCCTTCCCACAATGGCGTCATGCGGTAACTGAGATACTAAGCCCACTGGATGAGAGAGGGTACCTTTGGGGGTCTCGAAACACACTGTAGTCACTGGATACTCTCGGGTGTCCCCATGCACACAAATAACAGCTACCTTGCTATTCCCAGAGACCTCTGTTTTAACTAACTCAGCCTTTATCAGGGTCACAAGGCTACCTGAATCCAGCAATACCACAACATTTCTACCATTAACACACATTTTGCATAAATGTTTCTCAGTTCCTCGAATGGCAGTGCATGCGACTGTCGCACACAGCGACTGACGTCTGCCCGTCAGAAAGTCACACTGCATGGGTTCCTCCACAACCGGGCAATTGGCTGCAATATGTCCCGCTTGCCGGCAGCGGTAGCAAACGATCCTTCTTGCCGCCTCTTGAGCCGCTGATTTCCCAGGCTGTTCTCGCCAAACTTGGGGTAGAGCTCCCACCCTCTCACTCTCTCCACCCTCACCCCTTGGAATCCTCTTATCCGCCCCTGGGGATGGTCTGGTCTTAGGGTGGAAAGTCCGAGTGTCTCTGGAAGAGGCCGTCAGGTTCTCTGTAGCCAAGTATTTCTCCACACGATCCACAAGACCATCGGCCGTCTCTGGGTCTCCATGGCTTACCCACTTTTGGATGGCAGTAGGAAGAGCTCTCAAAAACCGATCCATTACAACACGTTCCACAATCTTTGGTGCGGACAAAGTCTCTGGCTGTAGCCACTTTCTGCTCAGGTGAATGAGATCATACATTTGAGACCTGGGGGGTTTTCCAAGCTGGAAAGTCCAGTTATGCACACGCTGAGCCCGGACAGCCTGGGTGACACCCAGCCTTGCCAATATTTCAGCTTTTAGCATCACATAGTCTTTTGCTTGGTCAGGCTCTAGGTCATAGTAAGCCTTCTGCGATTCACCAGTTAACAGAGGAGCCACCAGTCCAGCCCACTGCTCCTCAGGCCACTTTTCTCTTTCAGCAGTCCTTTCAAATGTGGTCAAAAATACCTCTGGATCATCCTCTCCAGTCATTTTTGTCAATAAACGACTCACCCCAAAGGACGCGGTATTAGTGGGACGGCTTTCCTCACTGGTCTGCGGACGTTGCTGCATTACTGCTTCCATTTGTTGTAGTCTCTGCTCTTGCTTCTGTAACAGGTCTATGAAGCGGGCCTCAGATTGCTGCTGGGCTTGTTGCTGAGCTTCCAGACTCTGTTGGTGAGCTTGCTGCTGGGCTGCAAGGCTCTGTTGATGAGCTTGCTGCTGGGCTGCAAAGTTCTGTTGTTGAGCTGCAAGGATCTTTTGCAAACCTGCATTTGTCTGCTGTTGATTGGCATTTGCTAGAGCCAGCTGCTTCAGTATCTCCTCCATGCTGGCTTAAAAAAAAACTGCCACTGGTTCTCCACCAACTGTGAGGGGGTTAGCTCGGCAGCGGGTGTGTGTGACCCCCGGGATGGGCTCCCCACACAAAAACAGGCCCAGCAAACGGAGGTTGTGGTTTTCAAAATCAAAAAAAGGTGCGGTTTATTTTCTATTTACAGTGACAAAACACAGCAAAGCCAAAAGAAACATAAACAAAATAAATCCTGGTCAACTTGACCTCTGACTAAACATACAGGTTTCCTAACTAACAACTGGGATCAGCCTAGTGCTGTCCTAGTCCCTAAGTCCCTGGTTTTAAATGTCCAAGCAAATAGCCACACAGGCTTTGTCTCACCGCACAAGGGTTCACTCTCTCCAGGAAGTCCACACAGGTCTGCTTCCAGGCATGAGCTAACATCTAATGAAGCTGGGAGTTCTTATAGAGGCCTAAATGAGCTGACAAGCTTCAGCTGGTCTCATCAACTCCCTGTCTGCACGACGCCCCACACTCTCCCTAGAGGTATGAGTCATCCATGAGCCCACTAGCCTTATACAACTCTCCACCTAGTTGTATAAGTCGGCGTAAAGCCTGAATCTGGGCGAAATATATCTACCCCCCTGGATGCAACCAGGTGACTTTACCTTCCTGCTGTCACAATATATATATATATATATATATATATATATATATATATATATATATATATATATATATATATATATATATAAAAAAAATTATTTTTTTTATTCAACTTAATATCACATATGTGTTGGGGTAAGCGCAAGATATTATCTTTTAATAACCCTTTAAGTAAGCCTAAAATTAAAGAGGCTGGCAATTCACCAGAGCTGGCTAAAAATGAACCCTGACATGCAGCATTTTTTTCAGCACTGCGCGGTGTAAATGGGCCCTAAACAGCGACTGGCTACAGATGTGATTCCATTCTTGCTTCTTTTGCTGGTTTTAGAATTATTTGCTAAAACTTTTTCTCATATCCCCCTGAACTCATTGGAAGAGCTCCATGGGGTTCACTATCCCCAGTGTGAGAACCAGTCTGATACAGTACCTTAGGAGTAAGAGCGTTTATTTCTAGGTAACAGTTTTCGACTTGGTTATAAATTTGGAGTTGGAACTGTTTGTGGGGTAAGAGGAATGAACTGGTGTAGAATACTAGGTTTTGTGTATACTGTTTTTTTTTTTTTCTCTCTCTACTAAGCTCCTTGTTGTAGTTTGTATAACCTCACAAGTAATTGTGTCACCATTTGCACCTCCCCTACCCGGTGCTCCTGCTTGTAGAGCACATCAGTTGGTCTGCCTGCAGCTGTATCCCAGGCTGTCACATCTGTCTCGGATCATTCCACCAGTGCTACGTGTGAAGACAAGGACCCTCTGTTTGCTTGCTTAATATAAATACAGCCCGTCTGTAAAATGTATGCGCAGGGGTCACACATGTTATTTTTAGAATACAAAAATATGTATCCTAAAGTAAACTTGTCATGAGATACATAAAGGTTCTGCCATTGCAGATCTTTCGAAACATGCTAGTTAAATGACCGTTATGATTAGAAATGTGCAGAACAGAAAAATTTGTTTCGGTTGATTCGTTATGTTACTAATTTTCGTTTCGGTTGATTCGTTATGTTACTAATTTTCGTTTCGGTTGATTCGTTATGTTACTAATTTTCGTTTCGTTGATTCGTTTCAGAATCCGTTTAGATTTGTTTCGCTTATTCATTTTATAATGAATTCCAAATTTTCTGATTTATTTTTTATGAGAATTTAGACCCAAATGCTGTGTGAAGAATAGCTGGTTGTTAAGAAGCAGGCAGGAAAGCCGGCCGCTGCGTCCTTAACAACCAATGACTCCTCAGCTGTCTGTGGGTTTCCCGCTGACAACTGCATGGAAAGGAAAGAATTGCATCACAGGTAAATATGGTAATCCTCATAAGCCAAATTGCTTATTATGGATTTTCGCTGGTGGATGGTGCATTGTCAGGGAGTGCGTATTTTCAGTTATTTGTTGCAGTGGACGCATGTTACTGACCGAAAGCAGGCCACACAGGAAGTAGGAAGTCTTAAGCCCATGTGTGGGAACCAGAAAGCCCATACATGGATCGAAATTTGGCCAGTCCCTGCTGAACCAGCTGAATTTCTGTACATGTATGGCCAGCTTAACACTTTTTGTATCTCAATAGCAAGAAAGGTATTTGCTTTGTGGTTTTACAGATCATTTATTTTATTAATATTGTCAGAGGCTCAACTTGCCTTTTGGGGTATGAATCACACCTGTTTGTGGTGAATTAAGGCCGCATTCACACCTGCGTGATGCAAAGAGTTTTTTTTCTTTTTTTTGGGGGGGGGGGGGGTTGTAGCCTACATTTTTTTTATTTTATTTTATTTTTTGGTGAGCTTTGCATGTTTTCATGCAGCAGCTACACACATTTGCCACAATGCACGTTTTGGGATTTTTTTTTGTGTGTTTTTGGGGAACGTCAAGGTGTAAATTGGGTCCTAAAGGACCGGAGAATTTATTTATTATTATTATTATTATTATTATTATTATTAGGCTTTTCAGTGAATAGTTTAAGGTCTGTGTTGAGCAGTGAGATGGATCTATGTTTTTTAGGGCTATGAAGGTCTTTGGTTTGGGATCACTGCTAGAGAGCCTTGATGCAGTTAAAGTGGAGTTCTACCCAAAAGGGTAAGCTATGCTTGTCTCCTTCCCCCGCAGCTGGCCCATTCACAAAGCGCAGCGTGTTTTACACATGTGCAGTAGGAAACTGGCTGTGAAGCAGCAAGGCTTCACTGCGGGTTTCCCTTAGAGCTGCACGATTAATTGTTAATCGCGATTCTACCCCCCTCCCGTCCCGACCTTAAAACGGTATTTCCTGATTCTATGTAACAAGTGCAGCGTTCTGACAGCTGACGAAAAAAAAAAAAATCCAGGCAGCTTGCCAAGTTTATCTCAACATAAGAGATAACTATAAACAAAGTAACATTTCTTCTTAGATCAAAGGATCAAACTTTGGTCTGTAAATGAGGTCAGTTTAACCACTTAAGGACTAAACCTTTTTCTGACCCTTGTTGCTTACAAGTTCAAATCAGTATTTTTTGATAGAAAATTACTTGGAACCCCCAAACATATATATTATATATATATATTTAGCAGAGACCTTAGAGAAAAAATTGACGGTTGTTGCAATATTTTATGTCGCACTGTACTTGCGCAGCGATCGTTCAAACAAAATTGTTTGGGAAAAAATACACTTTAATGAATAAAAGAAAAACGAAACTGTAAAGTTAGTCCAATTTTTTTTTTGCACAATGTAAAAAATTGTTTTGCCACGAGAATGGTGAGAGAATCGTGATCTTTATGCAAAAAAAAATTGTGATTCTCATTTTAGCCAGAATCGTGCAGCTCTGGTTTCCCTTAGTCAAGATGGTGACGCTAGCACCTGATAGCCCATTAAAAAATTAGCTTGGTTGAGAACACCACTGGATTCCTGGACAGGTACATTCCCTAATATTAAAAGTCAGCAGCTACAGTATTTGTAGCTGCTGACTTTTAAAAAAAATATTGGGGAGGGGGGGGGGGCAAAAAAGCTTGCAATACACTATACAAATTTTGGTCAGTGCTTAAGGAACCAATCAAAATTGGCTCTGTGGGAGGCACTGTTGGCCCTCTTCCACCAAACATCCTTCAGTTTAAAAAATTTAAAGGAGCTGGACAGAAATTTGTTGACTGAAAAGTGGTGGGGCTGGTTGACGACATAAAATAGGCTCAGCAGGAGATTCACCCATCCCCACTGCATAATATCGTTCTGCCTGCAGGTATGTAAAACTATCTGTGAATGGCTAGCCTTAGGATGAAGTAGGTTTTCATTACAGGATACGAATACTGTTACATGAGGGATCAGAATTTGCAAAAATATTTTACAGTAGAAGGCTATATGTTGGTCCAGGGGCCCACAACATTTTTGTATTTTAAACAATGTGTTCAGGTTGCAACTAATTTGTTTATCTGGGCTTCAAACCTATGGACATTGTAGCCATTTGGGAGGCCTATTAATGTGTTTGTAGCACTAAGCCCTGGTTCACACTGGTGCGTTTTGACATGCGATTTGGCATGTCAAATCGCATGTCAAAACGGGGGTATTTGCCGCAAATTGCTGGCAATCGGTGCGACGCCGCAACTGCGGCGCTGCACCGATTTCAAAAAGTAGTTTCTGTACTACTTTTTGCGATTTCGGGCCACGATTTACACTGACATCTGTGCAGAAACCTGCACAGATGTCTTTGTAATCGCGGCTGAAATCGGGACTGCCAGCTGGAGTGAAATCGTGCGAGTTCAGCTGAACTCGCACAGCTTCACTCCCGCAGCCCAGTGTGAACCTGGGCTTTGTCTGCTTTTATCTCTACTTCAACGCTTTTAAGAAATGATAATATCATTGTTTGGATATTTTGTATTTGCACAATCTTGTGTCCTAGATTTAATTGTGCTGCTGTACACTTTATTTTGTGGTATGGCCCGCTTTGTTTGAAGAGTCCCCTATTAACAGATAGCTATACTATGTTTTTTTTCTTTTTGTTTTTTATATTTTTGCATGTAAAGGTTTTCTACGGTTGTTGGGAATAATTAACCTGGAGTGAGTGGAGAGCAAAGAGGAGATTGAATAGTGGGCACAATTGAGGGCGCACAACATGGGATTGTGGTCGCCACGTTTTGTTATTAAAGATTTAAATTTTTTTAATTTGAATACCAATAAAGGTGCCGTGTCCATTTTAATACCAAATCTGTGTTATAGTGTTTTATTAATAATATGTTTAGAAGATATAAAGGTGTGACCTACAATCCAATGGATATGTATTCACTAGCCCTGTATTGTATGGGCATTGCGTTCGGTTATCACATAGGAATTTAAAGCAGAGGTCCACCTGAAGAAAAAAAAAAAAAATATTAAAATACTGCAGCTGCTGACTTTTAATAGACACTTACCTGTCCAGGGTGCCCGTGATGTCAGCAGCCGGAGCTGAGCAATCACTCGTCTCGGCTGTCCCCGCCGCCATCCTCAGTGAGGGAATCAGGAAGTGAGGCGTTGCAGCTTCACTGCCCGGTTCCCTACTGCGCATGCGCGAGTAGCGCGGCGCATCCTCAGTGGTCCCCGCTCTCTTCTGGGACCTGTGTGTTTCCCAGAACACAGCGGGGGACGGGAAGGGGCGTGACTCCCGCAGCAGTCTATTCCCGGAAGTGGGTGCAAATACCTGTATTATACAGGTATCTGCACCCCCCTCCTGAAAGGTGCCAAATGTGACACCGGAGGGGGGGAGGGTTCAGAAAAGCGCAAGTTCACTTTTTGTGTGGACCTCCGCTTTAAGGAATTGCACTTATAGTCTCAAGTATATGTGAGCACACATTTTTTGGGGAATAGATTTGAGATGTATACATAAACTGTCTTACATGATCAAATAAAAGTTCTGTTTTCTTGGAATGAAGATGGTTTGAGGATTTCAGTGAATGATGGAGAAGGGAAATTTGTGATGTATAACTACGGAATATTTGTGCCCAGTAAGGGTAGATGAATTAATGTGAGTGGACCGCGCATGTGGCATTGGGTGTTGTATTGCACAACGTTTTTATTTGTGAGCACAATAATTGCTTAGTTTAAGTGGTCATATAAATTTGAGCATACTACACCATAAGTTGTTTTTATTTTTGGTGATTAATTGTCTCAGGAAAGAGATGGAGATGTAATAACTTATCCTGGGCTTTAAACCGCATACAGTATATGAGTACTTGTGTTCCTTCTGGGAGAGAGTTCCCAACACAGTGACCGGACTCTCACTGAGCGCTCCTGGTTTTGTACTAATGAGTGGGAGCCAGGGCTTCTGGTTCCCGGTCTCCTGATGCCTCTGATTGGCTATCACAGTGATCAGCCACTGAGCATCCCACCCCTGTGTTTTCTTTTTTCTCTGAATGGAGAGAAAGATATATTGTCCAGGGGAGAAAGATGTAAAAAAACAAAACATTGTGTGTGTGTTGGGAAATAATAGTCAAAGGTCAATTTTTAGGTAGGATTTAAAAAAAATGCCCTTTTTAAATTCTTGTCAGTGTCATTATGTTTTAGGGCCGGTTCACACTGCTGCAATGAGGGAACCCTGCCAATCCACTGCGGGCTCCCGCATCGCATGTCTTCCGGGGGGAGTTCACACTGCACTACGCTAACTGCTGGGAGGAGTCCATTAAAAGTTAATGACACCCCCAAATCAGTTTGCAGTGCGATCTGCAAATTCAGGCAGGAATCTGATCGCATGGGTGATCCGATTATGCTGCGGACCAAAAAAAGGGTCCTATGCGAGTTAAGTCCGAATGCAATGCCAATTCAGCCATACTATCTGAAGCAATCATAGGATCAATTAAATCTGACCTGGGGAATGGGATCAGTAACGTGCTGGTGGGGAGGAGGGATGGGACCAGTTGAAGTGCTGGTGTTGAGGGGAGGGGGGGTGGCAGCGGTTGTACTTGAGGGGGGGTGGCTGCGGTGGCAGTGGTGGTGCCATCCTCTTCCACCACCACCACCTGTGCCTCTTACTGATCCCATCCCCTCACCACTGATCTCATCCCTATCCCCCCCCCATCACCTTTGTTGTAGAAGTAATAGGGGGGGATATGGATGAGATCAGTGGTGGGGGGATAGGATCAGTAATGAGGCACAGGTGGTGGTGGCAGATGATGGCACCACCACAGCCACCCCCCCCTCAAGTACCACCGCTGCCACTTCCCTCAAGTACCACCGCTGCCACTTCCCTCAAGTACCACCGCTGCCACTTCCCTCAAGTACCACCGCTACCATCCCCCCTCAAGTACCACCGCTGCCACACCCCCCTCAAGTACCAGCGGTGGTACTTGAGGGGGGTGGTACTTGAGGGAGGGGGCAGTGGTGGTGCCATCCTCTCCCACCACCACCTGTGCCTCTTACTGATCCCATCCCCCCCCCCACCACTGATCTCATCCCTATCCCCCCCCCCCCCATCACCTCTGTTGTAGAAGTAATGGGGGGATAGGGATGAGATCAGTGGTGGGGGGATGGGATCAGTAAGAGGCACAGGTAGTGGTGGTTGGCATCGATTGCTCAGCTCTGCAAAAGCCAAAATGTCACTTGATTGACTCGCCATCAATTCCCCGGAAATTCCGTCAATCGGTCACCGTAACTGTGCCTTCTCCCGCCAGAATGCCTTGCCTCATGGGTAGACGCCGGGTACAGGTACTCCACGCAGCCGCAGAGGGGAAAGCTCCTCCCCCGCCTTCTCTCATTTAGTGTCAGCAGGTCTGCTGACTTATTTTTTCATTGTCCGCCCCGCCTCCCTACATTCTCTGTGTCTCTGGATAGGCGGGGGCGGGGCGGTTCTCAGTCTCAGCGCTGCCTCTGCACCCGAACCGCCCCCCCGGCGGAACGAACAGCACTGCCAGCAAACACAGTGACAGGACAGCAGGTGGGCCCCTCACACTGGCGGGCGAGGGGGCCCCCTCACATGGGCGGCGGGCGGGCCCCTCACACGGACGGCAGGCGGGGGCCCCCGGACTTGGCTGAACTACAGGGCCCAGTCGCAACGGCGACTGTTGCGACCATGATAATTCCGCCACTGCCCCTCACACAGGCAGCGGGCGGGCCCCTCACACAGACGGCGGAAGGGCCCCCCAGACTTTGCGGAACTACAGGGCCCAGTCGCTACGGCGACTGTTGCGACCATGATAATTCCGCTGCTGCCCATTTGCAGTTTGCGAGAAGCCATGAGGGGGACACAGCAAATATGTGGAAGAAGGTGCTCTGGTTAGATGAGACCAAAATTGAACTTTTTAGCCTAAAAGCAAAATGCTATGTGTGGCGGAAAACTAACACTGCACATCACCCTAAACACACCATCTTTAGCAGGGACAGGGATGCTGGTCAGAGTTGATGGGAAGATGGATGGAGCCAAATACAGGAAAACCTTAGAAGAAAACCTGTTAGAGCCTGCAAAAGGCTTGACTGGGGCAGAGGTTCACCTTCCAGCAGGACAATGCCCCTAAATATACAGCCAGAGCTATAATTGAATGGTTTAGATCAAAGCATATTCATGTGTTAGAATGGCCCAGTCAAGGTCCAAGACCTAAATCCTATGGAGAATCTCCATCCAATTTGACATAGCCTAAGCCAGTGATGGCGAACCTTGGCACCCCAGATGTTTTGGAACTACATTTCCCATGATGCTTAACTACATTGCAGAGTGCATGAGCATCATGGGAAATGTAGTTCCAAAACATCTGGGGTGCCAAGTGTCGCCATCACTGGCCTAAGCTATTTTGCAAAGAAATTGGGCAAAAATTCACTCTATAGATGTGCAAAGTTGGTAGAGACATACCCAAAAAGAATTGCAGCTGTAATTGCAGCAAAAGGTGGTTCTACAAATACTGACACGGGGGCTGAATACAAATGCACGCCACACTTTTCAGATATTTATTTGTAAAAAAAATTAAACCATTTATCATTTTCCTTCTACTTCACAATTATGTGCCACTTTGTGTTGGTCTATCACATAAAATCCCAATAAAATATATTTAAATTTTTGATTGTAACATGACAAAATGTGGAAAATGTCATGGGGTATGAATACTTTTTCAAAGCAATGTAACCTGGATAAACTAAGTAGTTGCAATGATATACAGGTGCATCCCATAAAATTTGAATATCATCAAAAAGTTTATTAATTTCAGTAATTAAATTAAAAAAGTGAAACTCATATTTTATATAGATGCATTACAAACAGTGATATATTTCAAACATTTCTTTTTTTTAATTTTGTTGATTGACATACAGCTAGTGAAAACCCAAAATTCAGTATCTCAGAAAATTATAATATTACATAAGACCAATAAAAAATAAAGATTTTTAATGCAGAAATGTTGGCTTTTTGAAAAGTATGTCCATGTACAGTATAGTATGCACTCAATACTTGGTCTGGGCTCCTTTTGCATGAATTACAGAATCAATGTGGCATGGCATGGAGGCGATCAGCCTGTGGCACTGCTGAGGTGTTATGAAAGCCCAGGTTACTTTGATAACGGCCTTTAGCTTATCTGCATTGTTGGGTCTAGTGTCTCTCATCTTCCTTTTGACAATACCCCACAGATTTTCTATGGGGTTTGGGTCAGGTGAGTTTGCTGGCCAATCGAGCACAGTGATAACATGATCATCACATACCTAGATGTCCTCTGTGAGGAGATGCCGCTGATCGGCTCTCTTCTCCTCACACTCTGTCAGTGTGAGGCAAGGAGCGCCGATTACCGGAATCTCCGTGTTTTTACATGTGACTGGACACAGCTGATCACATGGTTAAACAGCCACGGCGCGCGAGAGCGGCCGTTCTGGGACGCCGTCATATGACGGCGTCCCAGAACAAGAGCCGCACCGCCCTGCCTGACGGTGGGCGGGCGGCAAGTGGTTAAATACACTATACCTAAAATCACAGGTGTGAAACAGGGTTTTATCTTATGTATCAGTTTGAAGTATAAAATGAACACAAGGAGCCATAGAAATATTGTGTTCTCTGATTAGCTCACCCATAGTTCTTTGGGAATCCCTACTCATGAATTACATTTTGGTTGTAAAATAAAGATTGTTTATGCAATGTATTTAAAGAAAAACTTTAAACACAGATTAAAAACCTATAAACGTTAAAAAGCAACTAAAATAAAATTGACACCAAATCGTTATATTTTCCATTTAACTGTATACATTTACTGTTGGCACTGCTGTTGGTATAAGCATAAATCAATACATTCCCATTAACTAGCAAAACATTCCCCAGTACATTTTTTTTTTTAAATGACCACAAACAATTAATGAAAATAATGTGAAAATTAAACTTGGTTTTATGGTAAGCCTCAGTCTCTTTGCTATGTTGTGTTTCTTTGAAAACTAAAGAATTTTTTTTTTTTTAATTTTTCAGCCTTTAATTGTTACCAGTTGAAGATCTTGGCGGGGAATATGATGATGCAGGCAGTTCATGCTTCACAGATGGTTGTTTTCAAGATTGGAGCTCAGACATTATAAACAAGAAATACTGACACATAGTAAAGTTGTCGAGTGCGTTTTAAACAAATGCAGTAGTTATGTGTAATGGTGTTGTAGCCCATTACCTGCAGGCTGCGCCTTCCTCCCCTCAGCACCTCCTTCATGCTGGATATTTGCTCTCTTCGCCATCCATTCACAAAACGTATTACTATTCTCCCACGATGCATCATGTTCTGTAAGGCCTGATTCACACCTATGCAGGTTGATATTTGCATATTGCAGGTGCATTTTGCGTTTTTTCAATACTCTTTTGATCCATTGAAGTCTATGGAACCAAAAACCAGAAAAAAAAGTCCCTGGCCCTTTCCATAAAATGCACAGATGTGAACTACATCCATAGGAAACCATTTTATATGGACTGTAGTGTTTCTGCAAAACTAAAAATGCACAAAAAAATGCATAGGTGTGAACCAGGCATCTGCTCCTACTCCTTTCACAGAACAGTATGCATTGTGGAAGAATAGTAATACATGTTTTGTAAATGGCATAGAGGGCAGAGGGGTGGGTGAGCAGCATGACCTTTCAGTCTAGCAGTGGCGGCTGTTAACTCTCACAGAGCCAAAGATAGCCAATTGAAGGCAGCCTGCACATAATTATTAATATTATACAGGATTTATATAGCGCCAACAGTTTGCGCAGCGGTTTACAACATCTGGGAAGACAGTACAGTCACAATACAATTCAATACAGAGGGATCAGAGGGCCCTGCTCGTTAGAGCTTACAGTCTAGAACATAATAGTGTGTGGTGCTGTATCTCCCCCCACATATTAAGCAAATATAGAAAACACATTCAAAAGTATATCTGGCAGACCAAAAGGGAGCATATAAGAGGTTCATTGTTAAACGTTACATTCAACTCTTCATGAAAAGTGGAAATGTAGAAAGCTATGCAGTTATACTGTTATCCTTGCACTATCTTTGGGAGCCTGGAGTAGTTGTTCTAGTAGTATGACACTGAGGGGTGAACTTTCTCCTCTGAAACCCTTGGACCTCCTCATGAAATAAAAGTCAGATGAAGTTCGGGTTCTCCATAAATTACTTCTAACATAAGCGTTTCTTTTTATTTTTCTCCAGCGCGTACTGTAGCGACTATACATCTTAAAACTTTAACTAGGGGTTTGTTATCATGTGGCTTTACAACAACAGCATGCAGTCACAGATGAATACACTCAAAACTAGCATGAAACAAAAACCATGCAAAACTGACTACTGTCTATGTTTAGTTTTTTCCGTTTTCTCATTGTCTTTGGCAATCAGACCTGCTATGGTTTCTTCATGTGGGTGTTGTATGCTATAAGTAAATAATTTGACAAGTTGCAGACCTTGGCAAATGCTGGGGGAAATATAGGAATGAAGATCTAATAAAAGGAAGGGGCATTTCCCCTGCATACTTTCAAATTTTACTGCTAGTAGCCATTTTTGGTTAGAGTAAAGGCCACATACCACCTGTTCAGGGCTCACCCGGACAGTTTGGGATTTGAATCATCTGTCTGGGTTTCAGGCGGACTGAAACCCGGACACATTATTCAGACTGGGCTGTGGCTCCCCATGTAACCAAGATAGTCGCACACAAATCTGTTGCCGTCTGGGAGCTGCGGGTGGCTGTCTGGGGGCAGATTCGGCATCACTGGGATGCAGGGTGATGATGTCAGCAATAGCAATTTGCCCACCATCACTGTTCACTGCGGCATGCTATGCGCACCACATTACTACTCTTCTTGATGCACCCAGGCTGCTAAAGTGTTCGGGTTTGGCTTGAAGAAAAGGTGGCAACCCTAGTTACACTAGCAGTTTAGTTGGCAAGCTTCAGGATGGCTTTACAAGAGGTGGATTAATACTCTCCTCTTTCCATGTGTTCCTCCCTTGCCGGCTAGATTAGTGAGACATCACTCCTTTGTTGGTCTACTTAAATTCTGCAGTGTTTTCCGACACATCTTTCACCTAGAACAAAGAACTAAACCTAAAATTAGGGTTGGGACTTTAGATGAGGCAATAAGTATATATACCTCCATCCCCGATTATTTTGAACAGGAAGACTAAATGGTTGGACTTTATATGAGGCACATAACTAAGTAAATTGACCAATCAATATACACATTGTATGTATTTCAAAAGGGGCATACATACACATATAAGGAAACAGGTAAGAAGGTCATTGTTAAATTGCTGGGTCTCAATGAATAAAATCTAGACAGTTCATAGAAGTACACAATAATCTCAACATATTATACATAAAAAGGGTAAAACAATATATTGATAGGTCTCAATAGATAAAGTCTAGACAGTTCATGATGGTAGCAATTAGTCTCAGCATAATATACATGTTGGTAGCCTAGAGTATGTAAACCAAAATTGCACTTGTAGCATATAAACATGATAGCAGTGGTGGATTGGTACATTATAATAGAATAAACTTCAGTATCGTACAGATATAAATCATGGACATTGTAGCATAGCATCATAGGAAAGCTTTATGCGTTTCGTGGTTATCATATACCACTCGTCAGGAGCAGATGCAGGATGTGGGGGTATCTATGGTAGAATAAAAATAAATAATAAATATAAGGTTGCCCGACTAATATGGTAATAAATGAAGGGAGATATATAAAAAAAATAAAACCGAAGAAAGAGAGGGGACATGGAAAGTCCCAAACGGTCTCGCCTATCTGTAGTATATAGGTACGATTGTAGGTATTGTAAATAGTGGATGGCAACTAAAATGTCAAACCAGGAGCTGAGATGGTATCATCAAGGGCACGGCAGGCATCAGTAACAATTGTAGACATAAGGATGGAATATCCAATCAGCTGTGCTTGGTATATTAGATGGTAGAACTGGTTTATTATATAGATATTTCCCAGGGGTCTGTGGAAATTAATAAATTGACAGTAGTCTAATTGCCAAGTCAGTGAGGGAGTGACACATAGAAGCAGAAAAGTATTTTCACTACAGTGTTTTTCCTAGCAATCTTGCATGTGCCACACGTGCCCAATGCTTTTTCCGGCCACCTGATATGCTGGGTACACACAGGAAGTTTTTTTTTCCGTTCCACCTAGCGGGCGTATCGCTCTGTGCCCATGCCCTAGGAAGCCAGTGGTGAGGGATGTGCTTTGTAATTTTGCCCGTGAGCAGACAGTGGGGGTTGTGCTCTGCTACCATGTCTTAGGAGGGCACGTGATAAGGGTTGGGCTGTATGTGTGACTCTCCCTGCCAGACAGCACCCTTTTAATGTGAAAAATCCCACAAAGTCCTATGATGAGAGACAATCTATTCACTGTCCCATTTTGGGAATGTCTTCATAGAATTGAAGAGTTTTTCCATTGTCAGTTTTTAATCTTTTTCCACTGGAGCTAAGACAGATGAGTATTAGAATTTGGGAGTGTACTGGAGGAAACGAGAGTCAGTTAAATAATGCATACTACAGTCATCCTTTACATGCTTCTTCTTTCTATTACTACTTTCTGACTGCTAGAGTAAATTCTTAGTCCACCTGGTATTAGAACAAGCAGCTAGGACCGACAGTGGCCTGTAAGCATCCACTGTTGTCTTGAGGTCCACTTCGAGGAGTTCCAGTTTGTAAAAAAAAAAAAAAAAAAAACTGTAGCTGCTGACTTTTTTAATATAAGGACACTTACCTGTCCAGGGATCCGGCAATGTCGGCATGCCGAGCCGATCTGTCAATCAGCTTCGGGTGCAGGCGCCAGCATCTGTAGTAAAGGAAACGAGTAGCGCTGCGCTTTCTGAATGGTCCCGTCGTCTTCTGGGATCTCTGTGTGTCACAGAAGGCAGCGGGGGGGGGAAGGAGGAGGGGCTGGAAATTTCATAGATCGCTGTCCGTCGATCTTACCCGGAAGTGGAAGCGGGTTCCTGTCCAAACCAGATTCTCGCTCCAGTCCCAAAAAGTGGCAAATGTGGCGGTAGAGGGTGGGAGGGTGCGAACAAGCGGAGCTTCCCGTTTTTGGGTGGAGGTTTTCCTTCACTTCTTGTCCCATAGCCAAGACAGAAAGAGAGAAGAAATTCATCCAAAGTCAGGGAATCCCAGGGTGTCATCAGAATTGGTATCCTCATTGGAAGATTTTCCCTCTATTGCTGTACTGGTGTCAACCGAAAATGTGTTTTTTTTTTTTTTTTTTTTTACTTTCACTTTCGATGATAACTAGATGAGAAATAGAGAAAATATTTTTCCATTCAATATTAGAAAAATCTGTATTAAGTTCTCTTTCCCATTTTTTGTTAGTTATGTCTTCCTTAGGATTGACGTCAGCGAAAATTAAAGCATACATGGTTGAAATTGTGTGTCTGTGTGGTTCTGATCTAGTTTATAAACATTGATTTGGAGTGCTTTTTTGATAGCTAGAGCCGCTGACTTCTCTGAGTATTTTGTAATGCCAGCTTATGTTAATCCCAGCCAGCAATTCTGGTATACTTGGAGGGGCTGACCGAAGCAGGATAGAGAGACTGGACGTGCTACATACGTCCTGTGTACAATGAAGTTTTTGTTGGATGTGGGTAGCTTGCCCAAATTGCTTAACTAGTTAAGTAACCCATAGAATAGTCTTTTTTTTTTTTTTTTTTTATGTGTTCGATCTGCTGACCGTTTGGGGGGAAAAAACACAAAAATCGAAATTTCCCCCTCCACACTGGAATCCTCTCTGCTGAGCCTTTGTATTCTGACAGTGGGGAGACTTCCCTGCAGTCAGAATATACTGACCACACAGCAAAAATCTGACAGGGCGGTTGTACCGTAGTTGATCCGTAGGTCGAAGCCAGAGATTGTTAGGTTAGTAGATGGAGTTCAGTAGTACTGGTCTCCTTTTAGTGCTCTGTAACTGTATGAGTGTCTAGGTTAGTACGTTCTATGCGGCTCTGTAAACGTGTGCTTGTACAACAGTTCTAAAGCTGTAATTTTTCGAGTACGATTTTTTTTCTTTTAAGTCATTACAGCCTTTTCCTGATTGCTCAGTTTTCAGTCAGAGGAGGGGGGAGGCTATGGGGGTTGAATGTTCTCAGTCAAAATGTTCCTGTGTTCTGCTAACACTCCTCTTCCAAAAAAAAAGAAGTCAAACAAGCCATCTTTGACCCTGCAGAGGGGCCCTACAAGTTAAGAACAGTTCAGTCATTTTAAGCTTGTCTGTACATTTTCATTTTGGGTTGACATTGTTTGCTAAGAAAATCTCACTTTTTAAGATAATGTGGTAACGTTACTCATAACAGCTGGTAATATCTGCTTCAGCATGTTCTGTTGTACAGTGGTTTTCCCTGCATATTTCTTGTAGGAGCATTCAGACACTGATTTGGAAGACCGTGTCCTCTGGAGATGCATTCATTGTGAATGAGATCACTGACCCAGCCAGCTCTGTTTGATTCCTAGCCTAAGGGAACATATAATAATTTTCACATTCTTTTTTTTATCTGGAAATTATTATGGTGTATACATGGAAATCTAAAATGTCCCTGTTTGCCTAATTAAAAATATCCAGCACAATGAGCAATTTTTGACCAGTGATTTTTCTTATTCTAAAATGTCAGTTACATAGTTACATAGTTAGTCAGGTTGAAAAAAGACACAAGTCCATCCAGTTCAACCGTAAAAAAAATAAAAATAAATAAATAAAGAAACATATATCGTACAATCCCATATACCCAAGTAAAGGAGAGTTTACACTTTATAACCTATTTTCAAATGCAAAGGTTCTGTTGATTAAAAAACGGTTCCAAGAAAAATGTAAAAGCATCCAGAGAGCTACTAAAGCCACGTACACACGGTCGGACTTCCATCTGACTTTTCCGTGGATTTTTGTCCGAACGGAGTTGGTCGGGAACACCCATAGCAAACACACCACAGGACTTTTCTGCAAACTTTCCCAAAACTTTTTCCAACATCACGTGGTTTTTCTGCTCTTTACCGCCACTCTTTGGTCAACTTCTGCTATTGTTGGTTGATTTTAACATTATTTGTTTTGTCCAATCGGACAAAAGTCTGATGCTTTTCTGTACACACGATAGGACTTTGCTCCATTGGACTTTTGTTGGCCAAAAGTTTGTCCGTTTGCAGACCAAACTTTTGTCCGATGAATACCAAAAAAGTTTGTCCGATGGAGCGTACGGGGCTTAAGGCTATCCAGTAAACACAGCAAACATTCTACAGGTCACCCAGTTTTACTTAAAGTGGATGTAAATCCTTCCATAAACCCAGTGAAGTGACCGGCGTCAGATGATACTCAGAGATGAAACAAATCCTCCCACATAAGTTGTATCTGTTTTATAAGAAACCACTTGTCCTGTACATCCTTGTAAAGCCTCATACACACGGTAGGACTTCAAACAAACTTTTCTGTGGATTTTTGTTTGAAGGGCGTTAGCCGGGAACACCCATAGCATACACACGGCAGGACTTTTTCTGCAAACTTTCCCAAAATTACATGTTTTTTTTTGCTCTTTACCGCCACCCTTTGGTCAACTTCTGCTATTGTTTCTTTGATTTTAACATTGGTTCTGGGCATGTGTGTTTGTACTTTGGACTAAAGTCCGATGGATTTCTGTACACATGATAGGACTTTGCACCGTAGGACTTTTGTTGCCAAAAAGTTTGTCCGTTTGCAGAGCGAACTTTTGTCCGATGAAAACCAAAAAAGTTTGTCTGATGGAGCTTACACACGGTAGGATTTTTTTGAAAACCTGCTCATTTTGAAGTTTGTTGGCAAAAAGTCCTACCGTGTGTATGGGGCTTTACACTAAGGGCCAGTTCACACCAGATGCAGTTCCGTACAGTTCCGCGCGCATTGTTTCTGCACTAAAAATGCATGCATAGTGTTTTCCATGTATTCCAATGGCTCTAGTTCACACCATGCAGTCAGTTTCTAGTCAGTTTCCGGTGCAGAAACTGACCGGAAACAGACTGCATGGTGTAAACTAAAGCCATTGGAATACATGGAAAACACTGTGCATGCATTTTGTGCAGAAAAAAAGCGCACGGAACTGCATCTGGTGCGAACTGGCCCTCAAAGAGTAAAAATATTTTTTCACAGATTCACAAAGTAGGGGGTGGGGAGCTGCAGTTACACACTGTGCAGGAGCTCTGATAGCCGATTGGACAGAAGAGACACACACCTCGTCACACAGCTGGAGCTTTCAGTCACAAGTTGTGCCCTGGAGCTCTGTCCACTGTCACCTTTTTAGCTCTTGGTGTCAGGAAAACGTTGTCAGAAGTGGGAGAAAAATGACACTTCATGCTCTGGAGAGAGGCACGCAAACACTATAGAAATGTGTGCTTAGTTCAGATTTCATGTCTGAGGTTTCCAACCACTTTAATTTTGAGTTTGTATAGAATGCTGCACAATAACCACACTGGACAGAGGCTTGGCACCTTTCTGGGCTTTCTGAAGCCCTTTGCTGTGTAATTTATTCTCATATCTGCTTTTAACGTGATCAATTACATTCAGACATTTAAGACCGATTTGAATCTGATCCATGGCTGTGAGAAACTTTTTTTTTTTTTTAGTATGCATGTGGTGTGTTTTATTTATTTTTTTGCATCACACTTTTTGTTTGTGAGAAGTATTCTGAACCACTAGACTTCATACAAAATTGAGATTGAGGTAGATTAGTGCTGTGCAAAAATTTCTGGTTGAGAAATTGAGCAATAAAGTAAGCTATGCTCCCAGTATACATATTAACCACTTAAGCCCCGGACCATTTCGGGCCATTAGGACCAAGCCTGTTTTTGGGATTCGGCACTGCGCTGCTTTAACTGTAAATTGTGCGGACATGCAACGTTGTACCCAAATGAAATTTGCGTCCTTTTCTTCCCACAAATAGAGCTTTCTTTTAATGGTATTTGATTGCCTCTGCGATTTTTATTTTTTGCGATATAAACAGAAAAAGACCGAAAATTTTGAAAAAAAATGATATTTTCTACTTTTTGTTATAAGAAAAATCGAATAAACTCAATTTTAGTCATACATTTAGGCCAAAATGTATTCAGCCACATGTCTTTAGTAAAAAAAATGTCAATAAGCGTATATTTATTGGTTTGCGCAAAAGTTATAGCGTTTACAAACTAGGGTACATTTTCTGAAATTTACACAGCTTTAAATTTATGACTGCCTATCTCATTTCTTGAGGTGCTAAAATGGCAGGGCAGTACAAAACCCCCCCAAATGACCCCATTTTGGAAAGTAGACACCCCAAGCTATTTGCTGAGAGGCATGTTGACCCCATTGAATATTTTTTTTTTTTGTTCCAAATGATTGAATAATGACAAAAAGAAAAAAAAAATGTACAAAAAGTTGTCACTAAATGATATATTGCTCACACATGCCATGGTTATATGTGGAATTGCACCCCAAAATACATTCTGCTGCTTTTCCTGAGTACGGGGATACCACATGTGTGGGACTTTTTGGGAGCCTAGCCGCGTACAGGGCCCCAAAAACCAAGCACCGCCTTCAGGATTTCTAAGGGCGTAAATTTTTGATTTCACTCCTCACTACCTATCACAGTTTTGAAGGCCATAAAATGCCAAAATAGCACAAAACCCCCCCAAATTACCCCATTTTGGAAAGTAGACACCCCAAGCTATTTGCTGAGAGGCATGTTGAGTCCATGGAATATTTTATATTTTGCCACAGGTTGCGGGAATATGACAAACTGTTTTTTTTTTTGCACAAAGTTGTCACTAAATGATATATTGCTCACACATGCCATGGGCATATGTGAAATTACACCCCAAAATACATTCTGCTGCTTCTCCTGAGTACGGGGATACCACATGTGTGGGACTTTTTGGGAGCCTAGCCGCGTACGGGACCCCAAAAACCAAGCACCGCCTTCAAGGTTTCTAAGGGCATAAATTTTTGATTTCACTCCTCACTACCTATCACAGTTTTGAAGGCCATAAAATGTCAAAATAGCCCAAAACCCCCACAAATGACCCCATTTTGGAAAGTAGACACCCCAAGCTATTTGCTGAGAGGCATGGTGAGTATTTTACAGCTCTCATTTGTTTTTGAAAATTAAGAAAGACATTTTTTTTTCTTTTTTTTTTTCTTTTTTTACATTTTCAAAACTTTGTGACAAAAAGCGAGATCTGCAAAATACTCAACATACCTCTCAGCAAATAGCTTGGGGTGTCTACTTTCCAAAATGGGGTCATTTGGGGGGGGGGTTTTGTGCCATCTGGGCATTCCATGGCCTCCGAAACTGTGATAGGCAGTGAGGAGTGAAATCAAAAATTTACACCCATAGAAATCCTGAAGGCGGTGCTTGGTTTTTGGGGTCCCGTACGCGACTAGGCTCCCAAAAAGTCCCACACATGTGGTATCCCCGTACTCAGGAGAAGCAACAGAATGTATTTTGGGGTGTAATTCCACATATGCCCATGGCATGCTTGAGTAATATATAATTTAGTGACAACTTTTTGTACATTTTTTTTTTTTTTGGTCATTATTCAATCACTTGGGACAAAAAAAAAAATATTCAATGGGCTCAACATGCCTCTCAGCAAATAGCTTGGGGTGTCTACTTTCCAAAATGGGGTCATTTGGGGGGGTTTTGAACTGTCCTGGCATTTTATGCACAACATTAGGAAGCTTATGTCACACATCATCCACTCTTCTAACCACTTGAAGACAAAGCCCTTTCTGACACTTTTTGTTTACATGAAAGAAAATTTTTTTTTGCAAGAAAATTATGTTGAACCCCCAAACATTATATATTTTTTTAAAGCAAAGGCCCTACATATTAAAATAGTGGGTGTTGCATTTTTTTTTTCCACACAGTATTTGCGCAGCGATTTTTCAAACGCATTTTTTGGGGGAAAAACACACTTTTTTTATTTTTAATGCACTAAAAAACACTATATTGCCCAAATGTTTGATGAAATAAAAAAGATGATCATAGGCCGAGTACATGGATACCAAACACGACATGCTTTAAAATTGCGCACAAACACGCAGCGGCGACAAAACTACATTCATTTTTAAAAGCATTTAAAAGCCTTTACAGGTTACCACGTTAGATTTACAGAGGAGGTCTACTGCTAAAATGACTGCCCTCGATCTGACCTTCGCGGTGATACCTCACATGCATGATGCAATTGCTGTTTACATATGACGCTAGACCGACGCTTGCGTTCGCCTTTGCGCAATAGCAGGGGGGGACAGCGGTGCTTTTTTTTTTTTTTTTTTTTTTTTTTTTTATTATTTATTTGGCTTTTTTATTTTATTTTTAAACTGTGCCTTCCATATTTTATTTTTTTACCATTTTTATCGTTATCTCAGGGAATGTAAATATCCCCTATGATAGCAATAGGTAGTGACAGGTACTCTTTTTTTGAAAAAAATTGGGGGGTTAGACCCTAGATCTTTCCTCTGCCCTCAAAGCATCTGACCACACCAAGATCGGTGTGATAAAATGCTTTCCCAATTTCCCAATGGCGCTTTTTATATCCGGGGGGGGGACATTCCCTCCCACTGCTTGTAAAAGCAGTCTAGAGGCTAATTATCTGCTAGAATTGCTTTTACATGAAAGCCGGCTGCTGGCTGAAAAGAATGATACCAAGATGATACCTAAACCCGCAGGCATCATTCTGGTATAAACATTCAAAGTCCAGCAACATACCAGTACGTTGCTGGTCCTTGTTGGACATGTATTGTAATCTTTTTTTTCATACAGCCTATTGGCTGAACGAAAAAAAGAGATTGATTGGTGGGTATGCCCACCATTAGAATACCTCCCTTCATCCACCCACTTCTAATGATGGGCATATATGCCGAAGCATGGGGGCATCCTCCCGCAAAAAAGTTATGCCGCGTACACACGGTCAAGCCTTCGTCGGAATTTCGACCGTATGTACGCGGCATAAAAGGTTATGCCGCGTACACACGGTCGGACTTTTCCACGGATAAGCCTCCGTTGGAATTTCGACCGTATATACGCGGCATTAGGAGCAAAATCGCTCCTCCGCCCCTGCTGCCCCCATGCTTCGGCATATATGCTCTTTTTTTTAACTGTGGTGGTGAAATCACCTTCTACAGCACTAGAGTCACGGCTTTATGTATCGTGGGAGCAAACGCTGTTGCTGTCAAGATAAATAGATCCGCGCTGCAACTGAATGGCGTACCTGCTAAGCAAATGGTGGTTAACATTAAAACAAAGTAACATTACAGTACAACAGTAAGACCTTACCATGCCATACCTGCAAAGCAAATACCAAAACAAAACCTAGTAAAAAATAAAAAAATGTTTTAACGCAACCTGTGCCTAAAATATATATATGCCGAAGCATGGGGGCATCCTCCCGCAAAAAAGTTATGCCGCGTACACACGGTCGGAATTTCGACCGTATGTACGCGGCATTAGGAGCAAAATCGCTCCTCCGCCCCTGCTGCCCCCATGCTTCGGCATATATGCTCTTTTTTTTAACTGTGGTGGTGAAATCACCTCCTACAGCACTGGAGTCACGGCTTTATGTATCGTGGGAGCAAACGCTGTTGCTGTCAAGATAAATAATTCCGCGCTGCAGTTGAATGGCGCACCTGAAAACAAAAAATTACATACCTGAAAAGCAAGCATGATAAAACATTGCAGAATAGAATACAGTAAAAAAAGAGCAGAACAATAGAGAGAAAATAGAGAGAGAGAGAACAATAAAACGACAACTATTTTTGGTTTTTTTATTTTATATTTTTTTTGTGTTTTGTTTTTTACGTGTTTTTTTTCTTTTTTACACTTTTTTTTTGTAACTTTACAACTGTAATGGTTCGGGTCTCTCAAAATGTAATGGCATCTTGGGAGACCCTGTGTAAGTGTGTCCTAGTCTGTGAAATGCTGTACCCTACGCTAAAACTTCACTTTTGAGTGGTAGCGTTCAAAACATTCACCTTGGCAAAGACCAGGCTTGTCAGGACAGAGTGGACAAAAACTACGGGTGTCACGCCTAAATCCGCGCTTGCTACAGACACGACATCTTTTTTGGGGGTGGCTTTGGGTAGGGGTACTCGGGAGGACATACGAATAATGCCTCTCATGCAGCCGGCTTACTGCATTTGGTTGGGGATGGTGAGGTGCAGAACCGCCTGGATTCTGTGACTATCTCATTCTGGAATTTTAGAAGAGATAACGTCCCGCCTGAAGCTCTGTATAGCACATGAGCGTTCAGCAAAGCCAATTGGAATAATGATAGAGACACTTTTTTGTACCAGCGTCTCGCCTTACGGTCAATTAGATACGGCGCCATCAACTGGTCGTTGAGGTCCACCCCTCCCATATTTTGGTTATATTCGTGGACACAGAGGGGTTTCTCCACAACACCAGTCGCCGTACGAATTTGGACTGTCGTGTCTGCATGAAGGGAGGTAAGAAGGAAAACATTCTTATTGTCCCTCCACTTCATAGCGAGCAAGTTATTACACTTCAAGCAGGCTCTCTCCCCCAGCCTAAGACGGGCATCTACAAGCCGCTGGGGAAAGCCCCGGCGATTAGGTCGCACGGTGCCACATGCTCCAATCTTATGATCAAACAAGTGACTAAACAGTGGCACGCTCGTGTAATAATTGTCCACATACAAGTGGTACCCCTTTCCGAATAAGGGTGACACCAAGTTCCACACTATCTTGCCAGCGCTCCCTATGTAATCCGGGCAGTTGACCGACTCAATCTGACTGTCTTTTCCCTCATAAACCGTAAAGTTCACTACATAGCCTGTTGCCCTGTCACAGAACTTGTAGAGCTTGACCCCGTATCTGGCACGCTTGCTGGGAAGGTACTGCTTGAAAGACAAGCGGCCAGAAAATTTAATCAGGGACTCATCAACGCACACAACTTGATCGGGAGTAAACAAGGCTGCAAAACGTTCGTTGAAGTGGTTTATGAGGGGCCGAATTTTATAGAGCCGGTCGTATTCAGGGTCCCCACGTGGACGACAAAGTTCATTGTCGTTGAAGTGCATGAACCGCAAAATCTGCTCGTATCGTGCCCTGGACATGGAGGCAGAGAACACGGGCATGTGGTCAATTGGGTGCGTGGACCAATAAGCACGCAATGACGGAAATTTATGTGTGCCCATGTTGAGGGAAAGGCCCAGAAAGGTCTTAAATTCGGAAACCGTAATTGGTTTCCAATTTCTGGCAATTTTAGGCAACTGGGGGTTAGCGGCGATAAATTGACCAGCATACAAATTACTCTGGTCCACAATAGATCTATAGAGATCTTCCGTGAAAAACAGCGAATAAAAATCGATTGGCATAAAATCAGCTGTTTCCACCTGAATACCGGGTTGGGCAGTGAATGGGGGAAGTACGGGTTCTGCAGAAGTGGTGGGGACCCAATCAGGATAGGCGAATTCTGCAGGAAGGGCAGTATGGGCACGACGGCCCTGCCTTTGTCTTCTTGGTGGCAGCGGGACACTACTTGTGCTTGCCACCTCGCCAGCTTGAACTGCACTTATGGGACTCGCCACGTCACCAAGTGTTACTGCAGTGCTGGATGTACGTCCAGGCTGTACTAGGCCGCTGGTGCTTGCCAGTTCACCAGAAGGAATAGCGGCGCTAGTACTACTCTGCTCCATGATACGAGAGACCTGCGGTTCTTGCTCCTCAACAACCTCAGAAGATCGGGATCGGGTACGCCTGACCTTAGCAGGGACCTCAACTTCGTCGTCAGAGCTATCTGACGTGGGGCCGCTGACGTCACTGTCTTCTACGGGAAGATATTCTGAGCCTGAATCTGACAGATACGTGACCTCCTCTTCACTATCTGTCATGCTCAGAATCTCGTAGGCCTCTTTACTAGTGTACCTTCGACTTGCCATTTTGGGCTCTAAATTTAGGGGTACACTAGTAAGATTCACAGGAAAAAAAGCACCTGACTGTCGTCAGCAAATATATCAAACGCTACAAAAAAACTGTTAGCGATCGCAGGGACCAGGCCTGTCTCTGCGAACGCTGCAGTTATGTGTGTTGTGTTTGGTAAGTGACAGTGATCGATCGATACTGCACTTGGGTGGGCTCGGCTGGGCTGGGCGGAGGGGCTAAACGCAGGTACTAGCAGGTATCTGGGCTGATCCCGCTAACACTGCGTTTTTGGGAACCCTAAACCGCTGGGGATGCTAGTATAGATCTGATCAGATACTATACCACTAAGGGGGGTGTATGCTTTGCGCGTGGGTGTTAGCGTTACTGGCACTAACCTAACACTGCCTGGGGCGACGCAGACCCTCTCTGGCGCTAAAACCTAATTGATCTCACCCGCCGGGCGATCAGGGGGTTAAACCTTTATTGGGTTATATACGGCGGGTGCCCTGATGCTATAAAAAGCAAACTAATCAACCAGCGTCACCCGTAACCTTTATATGGTGATCACTGGTGAAAGGGTTAACTAGGGGCAATCAGGGGGTTAAAACCTTTATTAGGTTAAATATGGGGGTACCTGACACCAATAACAACCTGCGGCGAACCTAAAAAAAAAATAACTGCCTATCTAAAACACCAGCGACACGAATACAGCGATCGGAAAAACAATCGCTTAGTGACGCTGAAGTTAGGGGGTGAAAGGGTTACCTGGGGGGTGATCAAGGGGTTAAACCTTTATTAGGGGGGGTTAGGGGGCTACCCTGGACCTAAAGGGGCCTAATCCTAACTGCCTTGCAACTTTTTACAATCACAGATGACACTAAATGCAGTGATCAGTAAAATAAATGATCACTGCAATCAGTGACACTGTGATTGGGGGCTTTGGGGTGACCTGGGGGGTGATCTGGGGGTGACTGGGGGGTGATTTGTGTGCCTATGTGTACCTACGTGTCAGTGGACTGTTGGAGCACTAACCTCTGTCTTCACTCCTCGGCGCCGGGAAGGAAAAGACCGCGGCGAGGGAGATGACATCACTTCCTCCAGCCTGTGTTTACATCACATGGCGGAGGAAGCAATTTCATTGGCCGGGAGCGATCGCGAGGGGGGGGGCGGAATCGAGCGGCCGCCCCCTCATGCCTGATCGCTCCCGAACACTTAACGGCCGCTCACTGCAGTGAAGGGGGGTCCGGATGGACCCCCCAACTGCACAAAGGCGATCACGTAGATCTACGTGATTCTGCCTGTCCGTGCCATTCTGCCGACGTAAATCGGCGGTGGGCGGTCGTTAAGTGGTTAAGGTTTATATTTTTGTTTTTTGACTGGAGCATGCCTTTTAAGCAAAAAGATTGAGTATGTATTCATTTTATTTATTTATTTTTTCAACCTTGAAGGTGAATTCCTTTGCCATGGTTACATAATTGTACTGCTTGCTGTGTGCTTGAGAGTATTTCAAGTAGAGGTATAGCCAAATTATATTTTTTGGCTGTTCATCTCCTAAGGATCACATGAGTGCAGTTAGTTCAACACTGCTGTGACCCATTTTCCTTGTCAAAAATATTTACTGGTTGCATAATAATAAATACATACTTTTAGTTATTTATGCAAGGATACAGAGAAATAAAATTAGCTTGAAACTATTCTATAAGAAAATAATACATAACTTAAAATATTTAAATTAAATTAATTAGATCTTCACTAACTAGATAGCCGGTGGGTAACATTGTATTCATGCCCACCATAACTTAAAGTGTAACTAAATTGTCATTATGGTATACACAAAGATTGTGGTATAATAACCTATACTAATTGTAGTGAAGAACAATATATATATATACATATATATATATATATATATATATATATATATATATATATATATATATATAAGAGAGAAAGTCCACAAGGTCGGTCTATGAAACAGTATGATGCTTATTGTTTACCATTTCTTAGGTATATGGGATTTGCATTGAAGCTATTAATCAGCTACCATGGCAAAAGGACCTTATCGTTAAAGTCCGGAGGTAAATAGTGTTTCATCCATGGGAGCCATAGTTTTTTTAGGAAATTGGTCTCCGTCAGTGGCTATCGTTTTGGCGTGTGACATTGTGGCGTTCATTCTGTGAATAGTTTCTGCCAACTTTCCATGCTTTGGCTATCGTTTGTTTTGCTGCAGTTAAAAGTGGAGTAAAGAGTTTTTAAATTGAAAAAATGTTAAGCTTTCCGGTTTTAGGTTAAGTAATGCCGTAAACGGATCAGGCTGTATCTGCTGTTGGAACATTTTAGACGCCATGGCAAAAATTTATTTCCAGTGTGTTATCGGGCATGTCCACCATGCATGCAAGTGAGTGCCCAAGTCTGAACAGCCCCTAAAGCAAAGAGCTGAATGTGTAGGTGCGAACTTGGCTACTCTTGCTGGAACCAAGTACCACCGTGTCAGGACTTTGTAATTTGTTTCCATCGCGATGACATTAAGCGAGAATGATTTTATGGTTGACCAAATCTTAGTCCATTCAGTGTCATCTAGGGTGCGCCCCAGGTCCTCCTCCCATTTTCGAACATAGGTAGATTTGTCAAAATTAGGGCCTACTAAAATTTGGTTGTAGAGGGTTGATATCATGCCTCTGGTTAGTGGATCATTTTTACAGATTTTCTCAAAATTAGATAAGTGGGTCAAGGGTGTTGCAACTAGTGTGAGTGGAGAAAATACGTTTTTGAGTTGGAGGTATCTGAACTGTTCTGATTCTGGTAGTTTGTGCTTCTCTCTGAGTGTAGAGAAAGGTACAACATTTTCCGAAGTGACCAAGTCATGAAATGTCAGTATACCAGAAGTTGTCCAGGCTTTAAAAGTGTTCGGGAATATCCAAGCCGGATAGAAAGCTGGGTTTTTAAGGAAAGATAAGAGGGGGTTGTGAATTGACTGAAAATGATGTTTAATTTTAAATTTATCCCAAAGGGATAAGACGTGTTTTGTTATCGGAGTACACAAATCACGCCTATCTCTGGGCCAAGCCATAATAAATTGGAAATCAACAGAGGGTCACTATCTGAGGCCTCTATTGATACCCATAGGGGACATTCCTGTGTTGTGTGGTACTTTGGAAGACTAGCCAAATGAGCAGCCTTGTAATAGGCATCAAAGTTGGGGTAGCCTAGACCACCATGTGATTTAGGGAGATGTAATGTGCGGATCAGTATGCGTGGTCTAGAAGTACCCCATATAAAGGTATTTGTTCTTTTTTGGATCAGCCTCAGAAAATAGGAAGGGATTGGGATTGGCAGGGCTCTTAACAAATAAAGTAGTTTCGGGCAGGATAGTCATTTTGGATGCATTGATCTTACCTATCCAGGATAGTGGGAGATGGGACCATTGTTTTAGTAAGGTTGTGATCTGTTTCAATATGGGGGGGATAATTGGCTGAGAATAATTCCGTTATGGAGGCTATTAGGTGTATTCCTAAATATGGTAATGACTTCTCTGCCCAAGAGAAGGGGAGTGCTGCTTTTGTTGGGATTAATTCTGCATCTGTAAGTGAAACATTTAGAGCTAAAAAAAAAATTGGGTTAACAACCAAGCTAGAAAAGACCGCAAATTTATCTAGACTAGGTAGAAGGTTAGGTCCTAATACTTGTGGTGATGAAATGAAGAGCAATATGTCATCCGAGAACATACAGATTTTATGTGGATAACCTCCAACATCAATGCCGGTAATTGTGGGATTGGTTCTTATATATTGGGCTAAAGGTTCTAATATTAGAGCGAATAAAAGGGGAGATAGTGGGCATCCCTGACGTGTACCTCACTTGATCTTGAAAGATTCTGATTTGTATCCGGCATATTTTATGTATGCTTTTGGATTATTATAGAGTGCCTCTATCCAATTTATAAAATGAGGACCAAAACCCCATTTTTGTAAGGAATAATACATATAAGGCCAGGATACCGTATCAAAAGCTCTCTTTATGTCGAGGGATAAAAAGCATGAGGGAATACGTCTCTTTCTGGCTATATGCGCAAGAAGCATTGCTCTGCGGACATTGTCACCCGCTTGTCTATTTGGCATAAATCCTACCTGGTCTTTGTGTATAAGTTTATTGATGATACTGTTAAGGCGTTTAGCCATGATTTTTGCCAGCAGCTTGATATCCAGATTTAAGAGCGAAATGGGACGGTAGTTTGTACATGAGGTGTCATCGGTGTGTGGTTTTGGAATCATACAGACAATTGCTAATAAAGATTCTTGTGTAAAAGAATGTCCATTTAGTAATGTATTAAATGCCTCCGCTAGCATGGGGGATAGGGTCTCTGAAAATGTTCTATAATATAATGCTGAATATCCATCCGGACCAGGTCGCTTATTTATTTTTAAATCTTTGATGGAAGAAGCTACTTCTTCTTCAATTGTTATAGGTTCCTCCATCATATTTTTGGGGTTTGCGATAATTTTGGTAGGGTGATCTGGGAAAATAACTATTCTGCTTCTGAGAGGTTGAATTCATTGGTTGTGTCATATAAAGAAGCAATGTGTGAATGGAATTTGCGGACTATTTTGTTGGGATTGCTAGTGTATATATATTTTGCAAGTTTTAAATGAATTGGCTTAAACTTTTTGTTTATTGAGTTTAGTGCCGTGCCATAGCTGTACCTGGTTTGTTGCTTTTTGGTATAGAAATTGTGTTTAGAGCATTTGTAAAATTTATTGTAGCGACCTCACCTCTCACTCCCTCCTTCTCTGTCAATGTCAATGGCTCTCGTCTAGGGGACCAAGGAGGAGAGTGTGACGCACCACCAGCTCGTATCCTCTTGTGTGTAGAGGTGTGAGCTATAATCATTTACCTTCGGGCCTGTGCCCCTGTCCAGAGCCAAAAACTTCCCTTGAGAATGACCTTTTAACTCCCAGAAAGCCAAGTTCCGCACCATTGAAAGTCCAACACTTATTTATTCTTCAGAGCAATAAATGCTCCTTTTAGAGCAGACTGGTTAGGCAACGAACAGACAAGGTGAAGAGGAAGGTCCAGGCACAAACATGAACTTGTTACTCTCCTGTTTCGGTGTGCGCAAACAGGCTTGGCGCACAGTCGCTGCCACCGACCGTGAGGGTAGTCGCTGCCACTGACCGGGTGAATTAGACTTGAGGTCTCTGCCACCAACCTGGGTTTCAGTTGGGTCGCTGCCACCGACCATGAGAATGTGGACTACCTTTTTGAGATGCGGCCCCTGTTAGGGAGAGACATCCATCCGGACGGTCACCAGAGGCATCCACCGTCACCAGCCAAAACTGCGCTGGGTCTTCGGGAAGGTCCCCTCTCTGGTCCGCCTCGCCCTGGATTCGGGTCCCCTCACTTAGTGGGCCCCTAGGAATCCTCCATCCCATGCAGGACCCAGTCAAAGGTACTGGGCCCCAGGCCTCCGGAGAGTACCTCACCCCAGACCAAAGGTGTCTGGGGTGGAATCGCAGCTCCGTCTCCGGGCCGAGGGCCCCCCGAGACCACCAGCACTCACCCCCAGGCTGAAGGTGCCTGGGCGTGGACCCCGAGCGGAAGATGTCCGCCCCTTTTATCCCCTTTCCCAGCATGCACAGCGGGTTCCCCGCCCCGCTGTACCACTGCCGCGAGAGGACAAAAAAAGGCACGGACCTCCAATCGTGGTTCAACCCCGGCCTATGGCGACAGCGCCACCTATAGGCCGCAGGGAACTAGACACCACTGATATCCTCCACTGGCATAAATTGGTCCATGAACCCTAACATTAGCTGCATCTGAGCCTGTTACCACTCAGATGCCTCCCCTAAATGTAACCACCCGCTACATTATCTACGGATTCCGTAAGAAATAGGTCGTATTCTAATCTAGTTTTTTCTAGGTGGGTTTTCGTTAATGTCGATGGATTTTCTTGAAATGCTAGGAACGCAGCATTGAATTCAGTTTCTAACTTGCGGGCCAAGGATTTTCGTTCCCGTTTTAAGTGTAGCCATTTGTCTTTGTAGGGTACCACGCAACACAGGTTTGTGGGCCTCCCAGAGTGTTAAAGGGGATATGTCAGGGGTTCTATTGTGGAGCAAATATTCCTTTAAAGCCTGTTCAACTTTAATGCGGTGGATTTGGTGATACCAGGTTGAATCCTGTGGACGCAACAGTTGTGTAAACTGCATTATGGTCAGACCATGGTATTGGAATTATGTCGGATTTAAGAATTTCTGGGATCATTCCGAGGAGCTGTGAGAGACTGTTTTTGGACAGGGGTATCCACTATGTGACCTATTGGTAATATATATATCTCCCTTCTGGATCTATGATGTCTTTTACAAGTGTGAATGGGGTAGGTCTATGGAATGCTATTAGAGTTCCTCTTTGTTTAGTGTTGGCAGAAGCAGTGAAAAATTGTGGATATGAGGGGGACATGAATTTGGGGATGGATTCTTTAGTGAAATGTGTCTCCTGTAGGCACACTATGTGCGCCCTACGTGACTGAAACATGCGAAATGCCTTAGTCCTTTTCTGTGGAACATTAATGCCCTGAACGTTCAGGGACAAGATGTTCAACGGTGCCATGGCAAATTATCAAAAACATACAACTTACCAAATACCTTGCATATCTGACTGGGTGAATCGACCTGTGTGGACTTAAAAGATATGAAAGTAGAGAAGAGTCCAGTGGAGCCTGGAATAAAGAAAAAATTAATAACAGAGAAAATTAATAAATACATTACTTGTACAAATATAAGTAAAATTTCAAAAATAGCCCATGATAGAGGGTTTAAAACTCCATCAGGGGGAAAAATGCCCACATCGGACACCCACATATTATGGATGGGTGTACGAGGGAGGCTAAGGAGGGCACACGGATCTTCCGCGTACAGGAGAAAAGTACTATAAAGAAAGCATCTAAATGATGCTTGCGTAAGTATTTTACAGTGTAGCCAATGGACATTATGCTAATTAATTTAAATAGGTATGAGGGCTAAACCCATACTGCGTCCATCAGCATATATTGGTACCATTGAAATTATGGTGAAAAGGGAGTTTTGACTATTACTATAGTATTATAGTAACTAATTTATAAACTATAATTAACCTCTAGATAACCTGTTGATAGGTATTATGTTTGTAAGCACAAAATACTTAGTACCTATTTTATTTATTTAAAATAACAATTCAATTATGAATACTTAAGTTAACCTTTCCTTATAGGGTAATTCTAGTGTTCAAGGGAGTGTGGGGGGTAAATACAAGTTAATTGTGATAATGAAGGGTTAAGGGATGCAGGTAGGGGGTAGTTTCGTATGCATCCAACTTCCATTTTACAATCCTACGGTAAGTGTATCATTAAAACTTGTTGTGAATATATAGATACATGGGAAGGGGATACCTCAGGGGACATTAGGGGTTTCAAAGGAGGGTATCTAATTTAATTTAAAGTTTTGTGTTTATAGTGAGCAAAACCATGTTTAGGCCATGCAACTATAAGAATGGCTTGATATTGTCCTTCAGACAGACTATTGTTGAACCACTATGGGCCACTGGTGTAAGTCTTCAATCCATGCAATCTTCTGGCTCTACTATGGAAGAGGCGTAGCGGCTTCTCTTATGGGAATGATGGCCTCCTTTTTTCTGCCATTTTTGTGAGGCATTGGTTGGAGGTGAGGGTGAAGCTGGTCTTCTTCGTGTTGATGGGGCTTTAGTTGAATCCTGTATCAGATGTAATTTTAACAAAGTCTGTTGAAGCTCCTCAGCAGATCTGCATACGTTTCTGGTGCCTTGGTAATAAAATCGAATTGAAAAGGGGAAGCCCCATTGGTATGTTATGTTGTGCCTTTGCAGCTCTATAAGCTGGGGTTTCTCTTCTCTTTGCTATAGTAAGCTGTGATATGTCGGCAAATATTTGATAATTGTGTCCTTGGAATGTTAAATCTTTTTTTTCTCTTGCAGCAGACATTGGTTGTTCTTTTGATGTGTAGTATTGTAGTTTTGTGATTATATCACGTGGAGGACCATCCACTTTTTTTTTTTGCTGTGAGTGCACGGTGCACTCTGTCCGATTCTAAGCGCTCAATGGGGATAGCAGGTTGTAACTCTTGAAATAGTGCAGTGACTGTAGATTGGAAATCTATGATTGTTTCAGGGATTCCTCTTATTCGGATATTGGAACGTCTGTCTCTGTTCTCTTGGTCTTCCAATCTAGATTGAAGTGACAGGTTCTCTTCTTTTAGGTTTTCCAATTCTGTCATACAGTGTTGTGAATTAGATTCAATTTCTTCTACTTTGAGTTCCAGTGCTGCTGTGCGGTTTCCCAGCTCTGATTTTTTTTTTGTGAGGCTTTTAGTTATTTGTTCTGATGTCTGTTTCAAAGCTTTGTGCAGCATATGTTCAAATTGCTGCAATATGGCTGGTGGTACTGATAAGTAAGGATAAGCTCCGGCGTGGTCGCATAGTACACATGCACAGCCAGGGAGACATTTCCCGATCTCTGCAGCCGAGCATCGGGAAATGTCTCCCTGCCTGTCATTAGCGCAGCGCGGTGCCGACTTCCTGGCAGGCTCTGCACGTCTACTATGCGAACACGCCGGAGCTCATCCTTACTGATGAGGCTTGTGAGGAGAAATTGTGAGGGAGTTTGTTCTGTTTCTGACTCACCTGGGGAGGCTGGTTGAACAAGCTTTTGTCTGTGTGTGCGCACTGAGGCAGTGTATGAGGTAGTGGCAGGTGCCATTCTAGCTGCGGTGTGCGCCTGAGTGTCCCTTGTGAGGGGATTATTCATTTTGCCACGGCTGCCTCCCAGAACCATCTTTTCATTCCAAATTTTCCCAGTCGGTTCCCTGGTACTTTTATCTTTCAATCTCTAGTACCTTTTTGTAGCGTTATTTCTGTTGAAAACTGTGACTTTTCTCCATAGCGGAGCGAAGCTCTAGCCCTGCATGTCTGCTCCGCTAGACTCCGCGCATGTACCCTCGCTGTGACCCATTTTCAGCCGACAGTGGGCTAAAGCCTGCTGTAATCTGACATCACAGAGCTGGTCCAGGCTCTAAAAAGGTCCTGATCATGTGATCGGGATCCACCCAGATGCTTGGACCAGCAGCTGGCTCAGCCTCTCAACAAGCTGTTGAAAGCCTGAACCAGCCGATCCCAGCTGTCATGTTCAGGATCTCCATAAATATGTTAACCAACAAAAAAATATATAAAAAGTGTATTCAAAATGTTATTTCCATTAGATTAGTAACAGCAGTTGATAGTTAAGTACAGGGACAAGGTTTGCTGATTTATTAAAAGAACGTTTTTCTTCCATTTTAGTTTGCCTGCTGATTCTATTCTCTGGCTATCTACAATTATAAAATATTCTAGAGTGCTCCATATTTTCCCTATTACTTCAGATGGGAAAAGTTAGTAACTGACTGACTTTTCCAAGCATGATGTGCCGTTTATTGTGGCGGAGTCTTGGATACATCTGTACAGATTTTTGTGTTACTTGCTGACCGAGAATATGAACCTGGGGTATGCTCCAGTGAATTTGTAAGATTTATATGAAGACTTGGCCAGACTCCTAGTTGCTCATCTGCTGTGCAGGATTATTTGTTCTGACAAGTTATTGTGAAGCCTGATTGAAAAAGAATATATACCCCTGGGGGCAAAGGATGTTCCATGCTGCATTGCTTCTCTGTGTGACCAGCTGTAGACACAGCTAGTAAGTGATAAACGCAATGCATAGCTGAATGAAGAAGGACAATTGTTTTTGCCCTTCTGTTCTTTGCAACATAGGAAGGATTCCGTTCCAAATTGAGCAATTTTCTTAATTGTGTAAAATGGCAAAAGTGTGCTTACTTGTTAACACTAGAAAGGGAACAAGAGTGTGTTCCTTCGTAAGCCAGAAAAGGACATAACCTAACATATTGTATTCATTTTATTACAAAGATTACTTTGATTTATTTTTTATCTATTGCAGGTACTTGTATAGTGCCATCAATTTACACATCACTTTACATATACCAGTGATTCTCAACCAGGGTTCCTCCAGAGGTTGCTAGGGGTTCCTTCAGCATTGGGCAATTTCTGCCTCTCAGATAATTTCCTACTGACCCCATTGATCTTTTTAGCTATCTGTAAGGAGGTAATTCTTTCCAATGACCACAAGTGTAAGGACCATCCACACAAAGGTATCATGAATTGTAGATTTGAAATTTTTAGCAGGGGTTCCCCGAGACTGGAGAACTATTTCAAGGGTTCCTCTGTGTTGAAAAGGTTGAGAAAGGCTGACATATACGGTATATTATATATTTACATCAGTCTCTGCACTCAAGGAGCTTACAATCCTAAGGCCCCTAACTCACAATCATACATACACATACTAGGGCCAATTTAGACCGGAGACAATTAACCTACCAGCATGTCTTTGGAGTGTGGGAGGAAACCGGAGTACCTGTAGGAAACCCACACATTTTGGATGCCATACCGTGATGGTAGGGTCAATATAGGGCTCACAAAGCATTTATCATTATTCCATCTTCTCTTGGGGCAATAGTTTAGGTTGACTGGTGTTCACGTTTCTTAGTACACATGAGGACATCTAATCTAGGGTGACCAGACGGACAGTCCCCGGATTGAGGACACTGTCCCCGAAGCCCGTCTGTTCCCGTTTTTGTCCCCGGATTCAGGGATGATCCTGGGTGGGTGCACTGTGAGCTGGTGCAGAGGGGGGGGGGGCACGCCCAGGGCCGGCCCTATCATGGGCCCCGCTGGGCTGTCTCAGACAGGGAGGGGGTGAGCGCCACCAGATTATACAGAGCGGGGATCTCCTGCTTACTTGGCTGTCAGATGAAGTCCCGCCTCCTGGGCTGGCTCCTATGATAGGCAGCAGACTGGTGACGTCTGTCATATGAGGCGGGACTTCGTCTGAGGATAGCGGCTGTGTGGGGGTAAGCAGAAGATCCCCACTTTGTATAATTCGTCTCCTCGCTCGATATGCACTGATCACAGGTAAGGCTGGGCTGCTGGGCACTCTTCAAATGTGCTTTAAAATGCATGGTTTTCCCTTTTATGAACAAGAAAATAATGACGATGGGCTGGTATAATAATGCTATGGGGCTGGTATGAAATGTTTTTCAGAAATAACGTATATATCATACAATCATTCCAGAAACACATTCCACATACACTGCATATATAATTTGATTAAAATATGCTGATAAAATAGTTTTTACCATTTGCCAAATAAAAAAAAAAAAATTAATAAAAAATGTCCCCGGATTTCATTTTAAAAATCTGGTCACCTTACTCTAATCTGTACTGATTATGATTTGATTGCCAAAGCATGCCTTAGCAAGTATTGCCGCTGAACATGTACAGCTTGTTATGGCCGATTACTGAGTTTAAATTCAAACGCCTATGTCAGAACATGGCACACCTACAGTATGCCATACCACTTCAATTTGTCCAAGTGCATCTTTTATAGCATTACAAAATTATTAGGACTAGCAGCTCATCAAGGGCATATCACCTATCTGTTCAAACCCATATTTCCTCCCATACTATGTCAAGGACATTGTGAATTGCTATATAGGCAGTAGGGGTGTCTTCATGTTCATATTCTAGGTGGGGGTTGTGTAAAAGTGTTGGGTAAAAGTTCTTAGACAAATATAAATGTGAAAGTTGCATCCAAGTCGGATCCTCATCTTAATTGATGTGATTTGGATCTGACATTACAGGAAGATTACACAGGCATTCCCTGAAGTTGCTTCTAAGTCCCATCAAAGTCGCCTGTTAAAGTCTTGCAACTTTCATGTCGGAGCAGTGTGAACCCGGCCTTATATCTTAATCTCTTAGCCAGGATCAGCAGAATAAATGGCAATAAATAACCATTGTTTTAGTGATTTGTAGAGTGATGTTTCTTATACATTTGGCAAAGTTGCTAGTGATTTAATTGGACTTTTTTTTTTTTTTTTTTTTATATCCTTTCGAGTATTTGCTTATTATAGCCAATATATGTCTTTATTATTATTATTATTATTATTATTATTATTATTATTATTATTCTTCAGCATTTATATACAGTAGCGCCAACAGTTTGTGCAGCACTTTACAACATAAGGGCTGACAGTATAGCTACAATACAATTCAATACAGGGTCCTGATCGTTAGAGCTTACAATCGAAGACCCGTTTTTACAGTTGTATACTATATATGCACAGTGTGATACAATTTTTTATTCTATGCATGGGCCCCATGGTGATTTTTAAAGATGGAGATAGAGATATACTGTGTGTGTGTGTGTATATAAACTGCTACATAACCTTTTCTCATCAGCAGTATATAGCAGTCTTGTGACTTCTATCAGTGTCTGGTTAAAGCTTGTAGGAGGAGTTTTCATTCTCCCCTGACTGTCCTGAGGCTACATGACCCTTGGCCCTGTGCTGATCACATGCACCCCCCCATGAAAAAAAAAGAAAAGAAAACCTCTCTAGCAATACGTACCAAACTGAGCATGTGCACAGTGCCCCCAAGGCTCTGTACAATAAGCAGATGGATTAGGGACTGTGGAAGAGGGGGCAGCTCAGAGAAAACAGGATCCAACTGCCTTTTTACACAATGCAGAGGAATAACCTCAGTGAGTATAACAAGCATGCTCTACTGCATATACAGACTGTGTTTACTGTTGTGGGTTTAGTAACACTTTAACATTTTTGCCTATCGCACTCTATTCTAAACTGATTATTAAAGCGGAGTCCCACCCAAAAATTGAACTTCCGCTTTAAGGGAAGGTGACCCCCTGACATGCCACATTTGGCATGTCATTTTTTTGGGGGGGAGCGGAAACCCTCTTTTTAGAGGGTTCCGGCTCCCACTTCCTCCCAGGGCACCGCGGCGCCGGAAGGAAGTTCACCTCTCAGCAATCATCTGGGACACGACACAGGTCCCAGATGATTGCTCAGCCAGTCACTGTGCGCAGCACGGCTCGCGCATGCGCAGTGCGTGCCCAGCTGTGGCGCCGCAGAGAGGGGGAGACGAGCGGGGCTTTGTTCCCCCGCATCGCTGGACCCTGGGACAGGTGCGTGTCCGATTTATTAAAAGTCAGCAGCTGCAGTATTTGTAGCTGGTGACTTTTTTAATATTTTTTTTTTTAGTAGGAACTCCACTTTAAGGCTGGAATTCAGTATTAACTTTGTGCGTCTAATAGATATATAGTTTTTAAAGCTTTCAAAGCTGAAAATATTTGTTGACAAACCGTTGACTTGTCACGTCACCACACAATCAGATGTTAATAATTTGGACTGACACAGATTTCTAGGAGTGACATGCTTACCTGGTAAACTTCAGCAGACCGCGTTCTGTCACAGGCTCAGACAAGTCTTTTGTAGTTCATATGCTGTAATATTATTAAAATGAGGTTGAGCTGAGTTAGAGCAGATTGGGGGGAAAAATGCTAGTATAAATCAAGGATTTTTATTTATTTTTCCTGACATTTTATGTGATCTAATCATATATTTTTTAATATGCTACGGTTTGTGTCTGTCGGCAATATTGAAGGCAGTCCATGCATTTTTCTTTATTAAATATGTGACTGCTGATCACGTACAGTGAGGAAAAAAGTATTTGATCCCCTGCTGATTTTGTACGTGTGCCCACTTCAGTCTATAATTTAAATGGTAAGTTTTTTTTTTTTTTTTTAAAGTTATAAATTGATTTGCATTTTTAACCCCTTCACGCTGACCATAGGCAAATATGCGTTCTCGGCTTGAAGTGGTTATACCGGGGTGATGCCTGCAGCTGCAGATTTTTTAGAGCCAGGTTTCTAGTGATAACAGCCAATTGCGGCTAAAAGCCACTCATCTTTTATGCTAATGAGTGGGAAGAGGGACCCCTGGAGCTGACGTGGGGGGTTTGTGTCTGTCATTGACAAGCTCTCCCCCTTCTTGCCTTTCTGCTTGCTTGATCCTTCTCGCGGGTGGCTTTTGGGCATGCGTCCATGCTGTTGGTGTCCCCTTTGTGTCTCCGCTGAGTTCCGCATGCATGGTTACCATCTATTTTGGCTGCGTCAGCAGCAGCTATCCACGCTCCCCGGAGGCGGCAGGAAGTTGATTGGGCACTACTGGAGATCATTGCTAATGGTTACAGCTGGGGGCAATTAAGCAGACTTGCATCACTATATATAGCTCCCTTCCATGCTGGATGTGAGTATGAAAAAGCCTGCTTTCTCTCAACAAATTTTAAACTTTGAATATCCCGCTACAGCTCTTATTTTTCTTGTTTGACCATAGGGCTTTATAGAAGATCGCTCTCCATTTTGCTGTCGTTTTCTACCATCCAGCTCTATATGTATGTAGCGGGCGTTTCCTTTTAATGCCTCAGAGACTACAGTACCCATAACCCCACTGGACACCCAAGGTGCATTGCCCCGCGAAAAGACTACTGTGGTGGACTTCATAAGAAAAGGGCGGGGCCGGCTTCAGTCTCTTTGGACACCGCCCGCCCAGCAAGTGGAACTCCTTTCCGAGCCTGTGGTGATACTAGGCCTGAAGCCTTGGCCTTTTTCCAAAGAGCCTTCCGCTCTCACCAAGGAACCTGAGGGACATCTCTCCACACTGTTGCTGCATCGTTGCCAGGAGGACCGAAGACTTGGATGTCGTGAGACCTGTGTACCAAGACACAGCAGTGGAAGATACGGACATGGACTGGTCCGATTGGGTGAGAGAGCACTTGCTCAGAGAACTATATAGGATCTCTATGCCCAATAACTGTTATCCGGAGTTACCAATAGTGTTGCGCTGCGCACCGGAGAGACAGTGCATCGGAGCAGCTTTAGAGATTGCCTTAATTCACCAAGTTATCAAAACCCCTTTACCCTGTGGATTACAGTATTTCTTCAACAAGTGCACCACCGTTTTTGCTAGCGAAGATTTTCCCCTACGGAACTTCTACACAGTACAGTCAGGCCTGACTTAGCGTAGACATTGCTGGGTGCCATCTTTGCCCAAGAGGGAAAATAGCTGCAGCGGGGACCGTTAGATTTATGCACCATACTGTATATCTGTCTGTTTATTGAGATACTCTTCTATTGCAGGGCTCTGCACATGATATGCACATTGTTAATTTTATGCTTACCCAAAAATTTAAGTAAAAGTACAAAGGTTAAGTATACTGGTGTTGTGCCATTTACTTTGCAGAATAGACGAGTAAAGATAGCTATACTCTATTGCTGTGTGTGTTCTATTATAGGATTGTGTCTCTGTGAGTTGCAGGCCACACCATCCTATCATCCCCTACTAACTGTGCCAAGGGAGGTTAGAGCCGATTGCCGGGGATTAGTGATGAGCCGAACACCCCCGGGTTCGGTTCGCACCAGAACCCGCGAACGGACCGAAAGTTCGAACGAACATTAGAACCCTATTAAATACAATGGATGCGAACGTTCGAATTCTAAAGTGCTAATTATAACAACTATTATGCATGTTATTGTCCTAAAAAGGGTTTGGGAACCCGGGTTCTGCACCAGGGGACATGTATCAATGCAAAAAGAAGTTTTAAAAACGGTCGTTTTTCGGGAGCAGTCATTTTAATGATGCATAAAGTGAAAAAAAAAAAGTCAAATATTCCTTTAAATATCGTACCTGGGGGGTGTCTAAAGTATGCCTGTGAAGTGCCACGTGTTTCCCGTGTTTAGAACTGTCCCTGCACAAAATGACACTTCTAAAGGAAAAAAAAGCCATTTAAAACTGCTTGCGGCTTTAATGTAATGTCTGGTCCCGGTAATATGGATGAAATTCTTTAAGAAAAATGGCATAGCTACCCCATGACCCCCCCCCTACCCCAGCCCATTACCAGCCCCTTTGGGTCTTGTATGGATATTAAGGGGAACCCCGCACATAAAATAAAAAAGGCCCTATATACTCTGAACAGCCCTATACAGGCGGTGCATACAAGACAGGGACTGTAGGTTTGTTCTTATGTAGAGTCTGTTTGTAATTTTGAACAGGTACATTGTTGAAGTGTAGCTCCAGACCAAAAATCTATTTTTAAACTTTTTGGAAAACATAGGTAAGGGTTATCACCCCTGTAACATTTGTTTTGCTGTCTGTGCCCCTGTTCAGAACATTTCACCTCACTTTCCGTCCCAATGACAACTGTTTTTGAAATGTGGTGTTTTTCTTGAAACAAGGATTGCTGATAAAGCATCAGTACAGAGGAGACACCTTTCTCCCATATTTATTCTTACAGGAGAGAATTTTCCTTCCTAGTGGTAGATTTCCTCTCACTTCCTGTTGTCTTCTTGCGTTTGCAAGTAGGAGTCGTTTGTAAGTTGGATGTTTGAAAGTAGGGACCTGCCGTATATACTCTGCAGAAATAGGCCCCTTAGTTGTTGGTGTTGGCACAACACTGTAAGCACTCACAGTTACTCTTGGTTGGTGCTGGAACGCCCTGCTGTCAACTATTATATCAGGAATTTTAATTACATATAATTGTTGAACAGTGGTAGTAAAAATTGGGCCTTTGATGGTGGTGCTGGTGCCACAACACTGTAAGCCCTGACAGTTACTCTTGGTGGGTGCAGCAATGGGCCCTGCTGTGAATTATTAGATCAAGAATTGTAATTACATGCCCCTGTTGAACAGGGGCTGAAAAATTGGGCCTTAGGCACTGGTGGCACAACACTGCAACCCCTCACAGATACTGTACTTGGAGCACAGCAATGAGCCCTGTTGCAAAGTATTGCTTCAAAAATTGTAATTACACGCCCCTGTTAAACAGGGGCTGAAAAATTGGGCGTTAGGCACTGGTGGCGGCACCCATAAACAAAAATGATCTTACAAGCTATCATCATCAATCGTATCATTGAGGACTCGGAGGAGGAGGATAGCCAGTCAACATAACAGCACAGGCACTCAGCATCAGCATCAGTCTTGAAGGGATGTGACATGTTAAAATCAATTAGTCTGTTATATCAGCATCAGGTGTGTGGTAGCTGGTGGTGATCCAAGACTGGTTCATCTTGATGAAAGTCAGTCGATCAACCGAGTCGGTGGACAGGCGCACCCTGTGATCCGTGACAAATCCTCCAGCAGCACTGAATGTGCGTTCCGAAAGAACGCTGGATGCAGGACAGGCCAGTAGCTCAATTGCATACTGTGCAAGCTCTGGCCAGTGATCCATCCTCAAGACCCAGTAAGCCAGAGGATTTTCGGTGGGGAAGGTGTCCAAGTCTGACCTTGCCCCTAGATATTCCTGCACCATGTTTATCAGACGCTGGCGATGGTTGCTGGAACCGATCATACTTTGGGGCTGCGGACTAAAGAATTGTCTGAACGCATCGGTCAGACGGCCACCTTCCCCACCGCTCCTTCTTTGACTGGCCGAAGCCTCAGCAACTCGTTGTCCAGGACCAGGAGTTTGCAACCTCCCAGTCTCTGGGAACGCGTTGCACAGACCTTTCTGCAAGGCCTCCCGGAGTTGTCTCATCCTCTGCTCCCTCTGCGACGGTAACATAAGGTCCGCAACCTTACCCTTGTACCGTGGATCAAGGAGAGTGGCCAGCCAGTAATGGTCCCTCTCCTTGATCCGAAGAATACGAGGATCCTTCCGCAGACTTTGCAGGATCAGGGAGGCCATGCAGCGTAGGTTTGCTGAGGCATTCGCTCCGGAGTCCTCTGGGTCACTAAGGACGACATGATCCGCAGCCACCTCCTCCCAGCCACGTACAAGTCCACTGGTTTCTTGGGACTGTAAATCATCCCTAAAAGACTGCTGCTGATGATGCTGAGTGCCAGCCTCCACCTCCATGCTGACACAATCCTCCTCCTCCTCCTCCTCCTCCTCCTCCTCCTCCTCCTCTTCCTGTGCGATGGGTGGGACAGAAGGAACACTGTCTGGGTAAAGGGGGCCTTGAGAGGCAAGGAAGTCCTCCTCTTCCTGCCTCTGTTCTGCCTCAAGTGCCCTGTCCATTATTCCACGCAGCGTGTGCTCCAACAGGTGGACAAGAGGTACAGTGTCACTGATGCATGCACTGTCACTGCTCACCATCCTCGTGGCCTCCTCAAATGGTGCCAGGACAGTGCATGCATCCCTGATCATGCCCCACTGGCGTGGAGAAAAAAAACCAAGCTCCCCTGACCCTGTCCTGGTGCCGTAGTCGCACAGGTACTCATTGATGGCCCTCTGCTGCGTGTGCAGCCGCTGCAGCATGGCCAACGTTGAGTTCCACCTGGTGGGCATGTCACATATAAGGCGGTTCTTGGGCAGGTTCAACTCCTTTTGCAGCTCAGCCAGGCGAGCACTGGCATTATAAGATCTGCGGAAATGCACACAGACTTTCCTGGCCTGCCTCAGGACATCCTGTAAGCCCGGGTACCTGCCCAAGAAGCGCTGCACCACCAGGTTAAGGACGTGAGCCACACAGGGCACATGGGTCAGTTGTCCCTGTCGGAGGGCGGAGAGGAGGTTGGTGCCATTGTCGCAAACCACCATTCCTGGCTTAAGCTGGCGTGGCGTCAACCACCTCTCGGCCTGGCCCTGCAGAGCAGACAGGACCTCTGCCCCAGTGTGGCTTCTGTCCCCCAAACACACCAGCGCAAGCACGGCATGGCATCTTTTTGCCTGCGTACTTGCGTAGCCCCGTGAACGGCTACGGAGCACCGCTGGTTCATAGGACAAACCACAGGAAGAGGCCATGGAGGAAGAAGAAGAGGAGGGGGTGGAGGAGAGAGGTGTGTCACAACCAGTAGTAGCATTTTGGAGGCGTGGCGGTGGGACAACCTCCAACACTACTGCACCTTGTCCTGAATCCTTCCCAGCTGCCAAAAGAGTGACCCAATGGGCCGTGAAAGAAAGGTAACGTCCCTGTCCATGCCTGCTGGACCATGAGTCAGCGGTAATATGCACCTTACCGCTGACCGCCCTGTCCAGCGAGGCCAAGACATTGCCTTCCACATGCCGGTAGAGAGCCGGAATAGCCTTCCGTGAGAAAAAGTGGCGTTTGGGAACCTGCCACTGAGGAACTGCACATTGCACAAACTCACGGAAGGGGGCCGAGTCTACCAACTGAAAAGGCAGCAGTTGAAGCGCTAGCAATTTAGCCAAGCTAGCATTCAACCGCTGGGCATGTGGATGGCTGGGAGTGAACTTCTTTCGACGGTCCAGCAGCTGGGGCAGGGAAATTTGCCTGCTAGAATCGGACGTCGGTGTACTGCTAGCAGAGTGGGCGCAAGTACTTGGCTGTGACACACCTAATTCTACACCTTCATTCCTCTCAGTGCATGTTTCAGAGAGGACTGAAGTTATAGTGGGGTTGGAGATCCCAGCTGATGCGGTGCAAGGAGAGGTCCGCTTTGTTCTTTGGTGTGGGTCTTTGAGGTAGGCTTGCCAACGAGCTGCATGGCAGGTCAACATATGTCTGGTCAGGCATGTGGTACCCAAGCGGCTGATGTTTTGGCCACGCGATATACGCTTGAGACATATGTTGCAAACAGCAGCTGTGCGATCTGATGCACTAGCCTCAAAAAAGGCCCACACCAAGGAACTTTTTGAATGACGGGCAGAGGCTGCGCCCTGCACAGGCGGAGCTCTGCGGTGTGATTCCGTCGGTGTACTGCCCTTACGCTGGCCACCAAAGGGCATCCTGCCTCGTTGGAGATGTGCCTCCTCCTCATCCTCCTCCTCCTCCTCTCTCCTATTAGGCACCCACGTGGAGTCAGTGACCTCATCATCCCCTCCCTCCTCATCACTGGAGCCAATCTGGCAGTATGCTGCAGCTGCTGGAACATGACTGCCAGATTGGTGTCCTTCTTGAGCATCCCCTCTGTCTGCTCTCACGCTACTGCCTTCCTCTAGCTGGGTTTCATCATCAGACCCTTCGAAACGCTGGGCATCCTCCTGGAGCATGTACCCAACACTGTGCTGAAACAGTTCGGGGGACTCCTCAGGAGGAGGACATGGTGGGTCTAGGGAAGGAGTGACTGATGATTTGTCTGACATTGATACCAGGGAAGACGACGCTTTGGCAGCTGCTTTTCCAGTACCCTGAGCCTGGGTGAGAGAGGATGAGGAGGAGGAGGAGGGCTTGGTCATCCACTCTACCAAGTCTTCGGCATGATGTGGCTCAACATGTCCAGCTGCCGAAAAGAAGGACAAGCGTGTCCCATGGCCATGTGCTGATGACAATGCACCGCGTCCACGACCAGCACTGTTGCCCCCAGACACAGAGCCTGCTTGCCCTCTTTTATTGCCTCCTGACTGTCTGCCTCTCCTTGTTTGCCTTCCAGACATTCTAATAGATGGCCTGCAGGGAGATGGGAAAAAAGCAATAAGGGCTACCTTCAGGTGTCCTTCTCTGTCCCTTGAAACAAGGACTTGCAGAGTGAAATAAACTGACACTCTCCCTACCTACAGTTTTCTGTCCCTAGAATAAATGTTTTTTTTAATCACAATATAGCACAAGGACAATTCAGTCACTGTCCTTCCAGGTCCCTGGAAACAAGGACTTGCAGAGTGAAAGAAACTGACACTCTCCCTACCTACAGTTTTCTGTCCCTAGAATAAATGTTTTTTTTAATCACAATATAGCACAAGGACAATTCAGTCACTGTCCTTCCAGGTCCCTGGAAACAAGGACTTGCAGAGTGAAATAAACTGACACTCTCCCTACCTACAGTTTTCTGTCCCTAGAATAAATGTTTTTTTTAAGCACAATATAGCACAAGGACAATTCACTCACTGTCCTTACAGGTCCCTGGAAACAAGGACTTGCAGAGTGAAAGAAAAAAAACACTCTCCCTACCTACAGTTTTCTGTCCCTAGAATAAATGTTTTTTTAAGCACAATATAGCACAAGGACAATTCACTCACTGTCCTTCCAGGTCCCTGGAAACAAGGACTTGCAGAGTGAAATAAACTGACACTCTCCCTACCTACAGTTTTCTGTCCCTAGAATAAATGTTTTTTTTAATCACAATATAGCACAAGGACAATTCAGTCACTGTCCTTCCAGGTCCCTGGAAACAAGGACTTGCAGAGTGAAAGAAACTGACACTCTCCCTACCTACAGTTTTCTGTCCCTAGAATAAATGTTTTTTTAAGCACAATATAGCACAAGGACAATTCACTCACTGTCCTTCCAGGTCCCTGGAAACAAGGACTTGCAGAGTGAAAGAAACTGACACTGTCCCTACCTACAGTTTTCTGTCCCTAGAATAAATGTTTTTTTTAAGCACACTATAGCACAAGGACAATTCAGTCACTGTCCTTCCAGGTCCCTGGAAACAAGGACTTGCAGAGTGAAATAAACTGACACTCTCCCTACCTACAGTTTTCTGTCCCTAGAATAAATGTTTTTTTTAATCACAATATAGCACAAGGACAATTCAGTCACTGTCCTTCCAGGTCCCTGGAAACAAGGACTTGCAGAGTGAAAGAAAAAAAACACTCTCCCTACCTACAGTTTTCTGTCCCTAGAAAAAATGTTTTTTTTAATCACAATATAACACAAGGACAATTCACTCACTGTCCTTCCAGGTCCCTGGAAACAAGGACTTGCAGAGTGAAATAAACTGACACTCTCCCTACCTACAGTTTTCTGTCCCTAGAATAAATGTTTTTTTTAAGCACAATATAGCACAAGGACAATTCAGTCACTGTCCTTCCAGGTCCCTGGAAACAAGGACTTGCAGAGTGAAAGAAACTGACACTCTCCCTACCTACAGTTTTCTGTCCCTAGAATAAATGTTTTTTTAAGCACAATATAGCACAAGGACAATTCACTCACTGTCCTTCCAGGTCCCTGGAAACAAGGACTTGCAGAGTGAAAGAAACTGACACTGTCCCTACCTACAGTTTTCTGTCCCTAGAATAAATGTTTTTTTTAAGCACACTATAGCACAAGGACAATTCAGTCACTGTCCTTCCAGGTCCCTGGAAACAAGGACTTGCAGAGTGAAATAAACTGACACTCTCCCTACCTACAGTTTTCTGTCCCTAGAATAAATGTTTTTTTTAATCACAATATAGCACAAGGACAATTCAGTCACTGTCCTTCCAGGTCCCTGGAAACAAGGACTTGCAGAATGAAAGAAAAAAAACACTCTCCCTACCTACAGTTTTCTGTCCCTAGAATAAATGTTTTTTTTAATCACAATATAGCACAAGGACAATTCAGTCACTGTCCTTCCAGGTCCCTGGAAACAAGGACTTGCAGAGTGAAAGAAACTGACACTCTCCCTACCTACAGTTTTCTGTCCCTAGAATAAATGTTTTTTTAAGCACAATATAGCACAAGGACAATTCACTCACTGTCCTTCCAGGTCCCTGGAAACAAGGACTTGCAGAGTGAAAGAAACTGACACTGTCCCTACCTACAGTTTTCTGTCCCTAGAATAAATGTTTTTTTTAAGCACACTATAGCACAAGGACAATTCAGTCACTGTCCTTCCAGGTCCCTGGAAACAAGGACTTGCAGAGTGAAAGAAAAAAAACACTCTCCCTACCTACAGTTTTCTGTCCCTAGAAAAAATGTTTTTTTTAATCACAATATAACACAAGGACAATTCACTCACTGTCCTTCCAGGTCCCTGGAAACAAGGACTTGCAGAGTGAAAGAAACTGACACTGTCCCTACCTACAGTTTTCTGTCCCTAGAATAAATGTTTTTTTTAATCACAATATAGCACAAGGACAATTCAGTCACTGTCCTTCCAGGTCCCTGGAAACAAGGACTTGCAGAGTGAAATAAACTGACACTCTCCCTACCTACAGTTTTCTGTCCCTAGAATAAATGTTTTTTTTAATCACAATATAGCACAAGGACAATTCAGTCACTGTCCTTCCAGGTCCCTGGAAACAAGGACTTGCAGAGTGAAATAAACTGACACTCTCCCTACCTACAGTTTTCTGTCCCTAGAATAAATGTTTTTTTTAATCACAATATAGCACAAGGACAATTCAGTCACTGTCCTTCCAGGTCCCTGGAAACAAGGACTTGCAGAGTGAAATAAACTGACACTCTCCCTACCTACAGTTTTCTGTCCCTAGAATAAATGTTTTTTTTAAGCACACTATAGCACAAGGACAATTCAGTCACTGTCCTTCCAGGTCCCTGGAAACAAGGACTTGCAGAGTGAAATAAACTGACACTCTCCCTACCTACAGTTTTCTGTCCCTAGAATAAATGTTTTTTTTAATCACAATATAGCACAAGGACAATTCAGTCACTGTCCTTCCAGGTCCCTGGAAACAAGGACTTGCAGAGTGAAAGAAACTGACACTCTCCCTACCTACAGTTTTCTGTCCCTAGAATAAATGTTTTTTTAAGCACAATATAGCACAAGGACAATTGACTCACTGTCCTTCCAGGTCCCTGGAAACAAGGACTTGCAGAGTGAAAGAAACTGACACTGTCCCTACCTACAGTTTTCTGTCCCTAGAATAAATGTTTTTTTTAAGCACACTATAGCACAAGCACAAAACACACTGACACTCTCCCTACCTATCCTTCTCTTTCCCTAAACTAAAGGAATCCAGGTTAAGCAAGAAAGAAATAACAGTCACTGTCCCTGCCTATGCTGCTCTATCCCTGCTCCGGAACACACTACACTAGGCCGCCGTGCTGGCGGCCTTTTATAGTGTGGGGCGTGTACTAAACACCCTCAGCAATAATTGGCCACAGGCATCCTGCCTGTGGCCAATCATTGCTCTCCTCGCTGCCGGCGCTGTGATTGGCCAAGCATGCGGGGTCACAGTGCATGCTTGGCCAATCACAGCGCCTGGATGACACTGCGATGGCGTAGTGCATTGTGGGCCGTTCGCGTCACTCGAATTTGGCGCGAACGGCCCAAATCGTTCGATCTTCGTCGAACGATCGAACAGCCGATGTTCGAGTCGAACGTATGTTCGACTCGAACACGAAGCTCATCCCTACCGGGGATTGACAGGGTGCATTACAGGGGCCCAAAAAATATACCAGCAGTCCTCTTAACTGGGGGTACCGCTAGACGTATATTGTGTGGTCTCTTAGTGCCGGTTCACACTACAGCGACTTGGAATCCGACTTGTCAGACCTCAAGTTGCCCCAAGTCGCTGGACATAAGAAATTCCATTGAAGTGAATGAGAGCTGTCTTAATGTACACTACTGAAGTTGCTCCGACTTTAGAAAAGGTTCCTGCACTACTTCAAGGCGACTTCTAGGCAACTTGTACCCATTGATTTCAATGGAAGTTGCCTCCAAGTCGGATCTCCATCTTAACTGAAGCAACTTTACAGAAAAAGAAAATAGTTTACCCAGGCAAACATCTCCCTCCCACAGAGCTGATTATTCTGTGATTGGCCACAGCCAAAGTCGCCTTCAAGTCACGTTGTAAGTTGCTCAGTCATGCTGAAGTCGCCTCCAAATCGCCTTGCAAAATCGCGCTGTAAGCACTATCCCTTCCATTAGGTATGTTTCATCGTATGTGCATCGTTAGACTTGATACATTTCATTGGATGTTTGTTTCAAATTTATATAATGCTACATTCATCCTGATTCTTATAATTAATAACAAATGTCCATAAGAATCTATAAATCATAATACTTTTCAAAATTTTTTATGGATCAGCTAAAGAGTGTCCCTATACTTTGATTCAATTCAGTGAATGCGAGCAAGCCGCCTCTGTTGCCTTCTGCTTGATAGCCATTCATCTTCTGTGGGGCTTGGTCTGGGTTGGGCTGAGACCCCTGTGGTCTGCAACACTGAGCCATTACCCGTCGGTCTGGACATCCAGTTATGTTCATATCTTTAAGTGCATTTCACTTGCTTTGAATGTCATATGAAAATAATAAAATCAAAGGTTTTTGCCCAAAGTTCTACCTTTAGGCCCCTTTCACACTGAGGCGTTTTTACTGCGTTTTCGCGGTAAAAATAGCGCTGTAATAACGCCTGAAATAATCCTGCCCCAGCATTCTCAATGTGAAATCTCTGAGGGCTTTCACATTGAGGCGTTTTGCTGGCTGGGCGTTGAAAAAAATCCTGCAAACAGCTTTTTTAGAGCAACTTTAGGGCGCATAAAATAGCGCTGTAAAAACGCCTATCCCCATTGAAATGAATGGGATTCGCGGTAAAAACGCGGTAAAAACGCATAGGCATAAGCGTTATGTTAAAAAATAGCGCTAACGCCTATGCGTTTTTACCGCGTTTGCGCTAATTTTAGCGCGAACGCGGTAAAATCGCGGTAAAAACGCATACGCGTTAGCGCTATTTTTATCGCGGTAAAAACGCGGTAAAATCGCGGTAAAATAGAGGTACAAAATCCTATAATTTTTGAGCGTTTTTTCAACGCCTCAGTGTGAAAGGGGCCTAAGGATTCAGAGAAGATCTGTAAAGAAGAGTGGACCAAAATCCCTCCTGAGATGTGTGCAAACCTGGTCACCAACTACAAGAAACATGTTACCTCTGCTTGCCAACAAGGGTTTTTCTACCAAGTTATGTTTTGCTTGGTGATCAAATACTTATTTTGCTCACTGAACTGCAACTCAATTTATAACATTTTGTATCATGTGTTTTTTTTTTTTTTTTTGGTTGATATTATGTCTCTATCATTTACACCTATGATAAAAATGTATAGACCCTTCATTTCTTTGTAAGTGGGCAAACTTAAAAAAATCTGCAGGTGATCAAATAATAATAGGATTTTTATAACAGCTTACCTGTAAAATCCTTTTCTTGGAGTACATCACGGGACACAGAGCGACATAGTATTAACTATGTGGGATTATATAGATTACCTTCAGGTGCTGGCACTGGCACTTTAAAACAGGAAGTACCCTCCCCTATATAAGCCCCTCCCATCCGGGAGTACCTCAGTTTTGTAGCAAAGCAATAAGTGTCCCCAAAAGAGGGGTGGGAGCTCTGTGTCCCGTGATGTACTCCAAGAAAAGGATTTTACAGGTAAGCTGTTATAAAAATCCTATTTTCTTTCTCGTAAATCACGGGACACAGAGCGACATAGTATTAACTATGTGGGATGTCCCAAAGCAATGCCCAAATGAGGGGAGGGATACACCATACATAAGCTGGGCGCCATCAGACATGAGGATCTTTTGCAGCCTGCAACACACTGCGCCCAAAGGCGACATCCTCCTGACTTCTAACGTCCACCTGGTAGAACCTAGTGAACGTGTGTACTGAAGACCATGTTGCGGCCTTACAGATTTGAGCCAGGGAGGCCTGGTGATGCGCTGCCCATGAAGTTCCAACTGCTCTTGTGGAGTGCGCCCTAACTTTGAACGGAGGCGGTCTTCTTTTCAAGCCATAGGCTTGCATAATGACCTGTCGAATCCACTTGGCTAAAGTAGATTTTGATGCTGCCTGACCCTTTCTGGAGCCTTCTGGCAGAATAAATAAAGTATCCGTTCTTCGAATCTGAGCAGTGGCTTTTAAATAAGCTTTAACTGCTCTCACTACATCCAAGGAATGTAATAATTTTTCCTCTACCGAACTAGGTTTGGGAAAAAAGGAAGGAAGAACCACATCTTGGTTCAAATGAAACCTCGATACCACCTTAGGAAGAAAGGCTTGATGAGGACGTAGAACTACTCTGTCCTTATGAATAACCAGATATGGTTCCCTACAGGACATGGCGGCTAATTCCGACACTCTTCTAGCCAAAGATGTAGCTACTAAAAAGATCAATTTCCTGGTGAGTAGAACCAAGGAAATGTGCCGTAAAGGTTCAAAAGGTTGTTTTTGCAGAACCGATAGAACCAGGTTTAGGTCCCATGGACATATGGGAGCTTTAACTGGTGGGTTAATACGGGTCACACCTTGTACAAAGGATTTGACAAGTGAATGCGAAGCCAGGGGCCTTTGAAATAGTATTGATAAGGCCGAAATCTGACCCTTGATAGTACTTAAGGCAAACTTCCTGTCTACAGCCCACTGCAGGAAGTCCAGAATCCTGCCTATAAAGTACTTACGTGGATGCCATTTTCTGGCCTCACACCACGCGATGTACGCCTTTCATACTCTATAGTAAATCTGCCTGGATACAGGCTTCCTGGCATTGATCATAGTATATACCACAGGGTTAGAGAGACCTCTCTTTTTTAGGATGTGGGATTCAATAGCCAGGCCGTTAAACCTAGAGAAAGTAAGGAAGGGTGGTATATCGGTCCTTGCGATAGCAGGTTCGGGCGACGTGGGAGGGTCCAAGGACTCCCCATAGACATTTTTGCAATCACCGCGTACCAGGCTCTTCGGGGCCACGCTGGAGCCACCAGGATCACCGGCTTCTTTTCTATCCTGACTCTGCGGAGTAGTCGAGGCAACAATTGTAGCGGTGGGAATGCATATATCAGTTTGAACTGATCCCAAAGGAACACCAGAGCATCCGAGCCGCAAGCTAGGGGATCCCTTGTCCGAGAGACAAATCTGTCCACCTTTGCGTGGAATCTGGACGCTAGCAGATCTACATCCGGTGTTCCCCATCGCTGACATATTGCTCGGAAAACCTCCAGGATGAAGGGACCATTCCCCTGGGCATAACTGCTGGCGACTCAGAAAGTCCGCCTTTCAATTCTCCACCCCTGGGATGAAGACCGCGGATATGCATGGGACATATTTTTCTGCCCATTCCAGGATGTGATTTACTTCCCTCTGGGCTGCACGACTCCTGGTGCCCCCCTGATGATTGATATATGCCACAGTCGTGGCATTGTCGGATTGAATTCTGACAGGTGACCTTTGAAGTTTGGATGTCCATGCTTTTAGGGCATACCGGGCTGCTCGTATCTCTAAAAGATTGATGGGCAGGGCTTTCTCTGCATCTGACCATCTGCCCTGGAGAGACCATTGCTCCAGTACTGCCCCCCAGCCTATAAGGCTGGCATCTGTAGTGACCACCCTCCAAGAAATCGGACTGAAGGATTTCCCCTTTTGCAGATTCTGGGGAATCAACCACCAACAGAGACTTTTCCGAACGGAAGGGGACAAGGACATCGGGAAGTCTAGGGCCTGAACTTTTTTGTTCCAGGCTGACAGTATGGCCCTTTGCAAATTCCTTGAGTGGAACTGGGCGTATGGTAGAGCTGCACGATTCTGGGCAAAATGAGAATCACGATTCTTTTGCTTAGAATAAAGATCACGATTCTCTCACGATTCTCAAAAACTGAACGCCAGAACCCCCCCCCCCCCCAAATAAATAAACAAACCTGTGATATATATGAATGTATAAAAAAAACAGACCAGTGATATGTCTATAATGTTAAAGACCATATAACTCCTATAAAAAAATCTGAATCAAAGTTTGATTCTGCTTTTTTCATAAGAGTTATATGGTCTTTAACATTATAGACATATCACTGGTCTGTTTTTTATACATTCATATTTTCATATATATCACAGGTTTGTTTTTTATAAATCATACATTTGTTCACTGATTGCATTCAGCTGGATTTTATACAAGCAGCGCCAACATCCCAATTTTTAAATCTATCAGAAGCAGTACCGCCGGCAACCACTAGAGACAGCGACCGCTGACATGTAGGAGGAGACGAGAACAATGCTGTCCTGAGTCCACTGGGTGGCGCATGGATACACTCTACAGTTGTACAGAACTGTGAGAAAGAAGGAAGCCCACGCCCAGGCATCCATCCAGCGGCGCAGGCTGCTGACGTCAGTTCCGATATCAGCGCCATTTGCGTTCCACGCTGGTTCCGACGGCTTCTCCTCGGTCCAGTCTACATCCCGGGGGAGACTTGAAAAATCGAGGTAATCCAGGCCGGAGATCGCGGGGGGGGGGTGAATCGAGATCGCGATTAATGTACGATTAATCGTGCAGCTCTAGCGTATGGCACAGCTTCGAATGATGCCACCACCTTTCCCAGCAGCCTCATGCACAGGTGTATGGACGGCTGTATTTTTGCACCCACCAGGTGGACCAAGTCCCTCAAAGAGGATACTTTTTCTTGAGACCTGAAAATCTTTCTCTGGTCTGACTCCAGCCGTAGCCCCAAGTATTCCAGACTTTTGACTGGTTGTAGGGCTGACTTGTCTCGGTTGATGATCCAACCGTGAGATTCCAGATACTTAATCGTATCGTGAATTACCACTTCTAGTCTTGCAACTGAGTGGTCCATCAACAACAAGTCATCTAGGTATGCCATTATCGTCACACCTCGTGTTCTTAGATTGGCCAATAGTGGGGCCAGAATTTTTGTGAACACCCGTGGTGCCGTGGCCAGACCGAACGGTAAGGCTCTGAACTGAAAATGGCGCCCTTCTACTGCGAAGCGTAGAAATCTTTGATGAACTGGAAAGATGGGAACGTGCAAATAAGCATCTTTGATGTCGATCGAGGCTAACCATTCCTCCCCTTGAAGGGCAGCGGCTACCGATCGGATCGACTCCATCCGAAAAGACCGGATGTCCAGGAATTTGTTTAGTCCCTTTTTAGATTCAATATGGGTCTTACGTTCCCGTTTGGTTTCGGGACTGTGAAGAGTTTTGAGTAAAAACCCAACCCCCACTCTTCCATAGGAACCTCCATAATTACTCCTTGGAGCAATAGTTGTTCTAATGCCAACAGGAGGGACCCTCTCTTCAGGGGATCTTTTGGCACGCTTGATCACATGAAATGGGAAGGAGGAGACTCTTTTAACTCCAGCTTGTATCCCTGAGTTAATGCGGAGAGCACCCATCTGTCTCTGATCGTCTCCCGCCAGGTCTCTGCGAACAACTGAAGTCTTCCCCCCACCCGTTTGAGTGGGGGCAGCCCTTCATAAATTTGACTTGGAGGCTGGTTTAGTACCCCTTCGGACCCAGGGTTTTGGTAGGCCTCTTAAAAGAGGGACCTCTAAACCTCTTCTTAACCGGTAAGAGAGTACTTTTACCGCTGGAAATCTTCTGGATATATTTATCCAGGTCCTCGCCAAATAAGCATTCACCATGAAATGGGAAGCTAACTAGCAACTTTTTACAGGGAGCCTCAGCAGACCAGTTCTTGAGCCACAGAAGTCTACGCATATGTACTAAAGAAAGCGTAAGGCGGGAGGCCTGATGGATTGAATCCTTGATGGCGTCAACCGCAAAGCATAATGCTCTAGGCAGATCAGCCAGAGCTTGGCCCTGCTGATCCGGCAAGTCCCTTAAGACCAGTTTCATCTGATCCTTCACAGCTTGGCAAACCCCAATAGCTGCCACTGCTGGCTGTGTAACCGCTCCTGCTGTAGAAAAAGCAGACTTTAATAAGGACTCCAATTTTTTATCTATTGGGTCCTTGAACATTTGAACATTATCTACTGGACATGTCAGTGATTTGTTCACACAAGAGATGGCTGCGTCCACTGTAGGCAAACTCCATTTTCGGGTGAACTTATCCTCCATTGGATAGACCACCGGAAATCTCTTAGGGGGAACAAATAGTTTATCAGGATGTTCCCAATCCTGGTATATAAGTCCTTCCAGTAATGGATGAATTGGAAAGGAACAATTAGTTTGGGGAGCTTTTAACGACCCCAACGAGGAGACAGAAGTGGTTGATGGTTCAACAAGAGGCATTTTAAATGCTGATCGAACCATGTCAGTTAGGGACTGAACCCATAATCTTTCAGCTTGAGATGCTGAGAATGGTTCTTCCACTGTTGATTCCTCTAAGACAGAGTCAACCTCATCCTGATCCCCTTCAGGTAGGTCAATCCCTTCATGGGACTGTTGCTCTGGTAACAGGTACTCTGAGGGAGGAGACGGAGATCTGGCGCGCTTTCTTTCAGGTAGGGACGAAGCGATCAATGTTGCCAATCTTTGCTCTAATCCTCCCAGAGCTGAGGCAAGAGCCTCCTCTGTTACATACACAGGAGCAGGTGAACTGAGGGCAGCCGCAGTACCTGGCACTTCTGGGGGTTCCCTACGGGTACTAACCTCTGATTTCTCAGGGGAGGCTGGTGCCGCAGAAGCATGCCCCAGATCCTCAGAGCCCGACGGAGATCCCCTATGCTTCTTGGGAGTTTTAGTCCCGAAGTTTTTGGGCGGCATATTCCTAAGTCCAAAGCTGAGGTATTCCAGCCGCAATACACCCTTTACTGACAATAGTCTAGTGCACTTGCTGCTATATGTATCAGTTGATGTCTGCTAATGTGCCTGTCTAGGGGATGCCTGTATCGACCGCCTGCTGTATGCCTGCATAGAGCCTGTTACCAGCCCTTTTGCTCTGTCCTCCACAGCCAGACACAGAAAACTGCGTTTTTCACTAAGCTGGGACGCCCGCACATGCGCAGAAGCGATCAGGCGCCGACAGCGCGTCATCCGCCAAGCTCCACCCCTTTTCCGGCCTATTTGCTATTTAGGAGTGCGTGCGCGCGCACACGTGTGCGCCATCGGCGTTTACACACCTGGAAACAGGGAGAGGAGCCAGGGTCCCTGTTTACACCAGGGCCCGGGGATGGAAGAGCATACGGCAACATGACAGAGGAATCAGCTTCCCTTCCAGAGAGCCTACCATCTGACTGGACTTTTACCATAGAAGGAATAGCCCAAAGACAAAAGACTTTCCACAGCGGCCTCTAGTGCTCAACACAGGTACTGCACCTTGTCTTTAAATCCTATGTGAAAAAACATTTTCTAGGATTATCAATCTAGGCATAGGCAGATATCAGCGGGAATACCGTTTTTAGGTAACAGGCAGAACAACACATTAGGATTGAGGGCCCCCCAATAGAATCAAGTTCCTGAGGGACCCCCACTTAGCTTTTTCCTGCCGCAGGACTCGGTTTGGCACAGAAGCCCAAACTTCGCCTCTCACGGCAGGCAATGTCCATAGACCTTCAGGGATCGGGTTCCCAAGGATTCCACTCCCCTGGACCTGTATAGCACCCTGCACAGAAAACATCTTGGTTTTGGGTATGACCAGAGCTCTGGATCCCAGGGTCCAGCCCTCCTAAGAGAGGCATTACAGGCAAAACCTTGTTCTTCTCTGCGAGGCCCGGGTACCGACCGTTTAGCTATGAAGCCTTTTTGGTCAGATCCGGAATAGCTTGCTAAGGCCCAAAAGAACCTACACACAAGCCCAGATAAATACATGTTAACCTTGGCCAACACCTTAGACACTGGCAAAAAACTGAGGTACTCCCGGATGGGAGGGGCTTATATAGGGGAGGGTACTTCCTGTTATAAAGTGCCAGTGCCAGCACCTGAAGGTAATCTATATAATCCCACATAGTTAATACTATGTCGCTCTGTGTCCCGTGATGTACGAGAAAGAAAATAATTTTCCCCAATGTATCAGGAATATGAAATGTTTACATACTCTTTAACCACTTAAGCCCCGGACCATTTTGTAGCTAAAAAAATTGCAATAAGCGTTTATTGATTGGTTTGCGCAAAAGTTATAGCCTCTACAAAATAGGGGATAGTTTTATGGCATTTTTATTAATATTTTTTTTTTACTAGTAAGGGCAGTGATCAGCGTTTTTTTAAAAAAAAATTTATCGTGACTGCGACATTATGGCGGACACATCAGACACTTTTGACACTATTTTGGGGCCATTTGTCATTTTTACAGGGGTCAGTACTATAAAAAATGCACTGATTACTGTGAAAATGACACTAGCAGTGAAGGGGTTAACCTTTAGGGGGCACTGAAGGGGTTAATTGTTTTCTAGGGAGTGATTACTACTGTGTGGGCGCGTGGCTTGGCGTGTGACATCACTGATCGTCGTTCCCTATGACAGGGAACAGACGATCAGTGACACTCACACTAGGAAGAACGGGGAAAGGTTTGTTTGCACTTACCTCTCCTCGTTCTGCAGCTCTGTGACCCGATCGCGGGACACCGGCGGCGATCGGGTCCGTGGGTCCCGCGGGTGCGGTCACGGACCTCAGGACGGCTGGGCTCCTAAAGGGCAACGTACCTGTACGTGCTTGTGCCCAGCCGTGCTATTCTGCCGACGTATATCGGCGTGAAGGGGTCCTTAAGTGGTTAAGTCTCTCAGAATCTCTGCATACGCCCCTGCTGCATAAATTACTAATTTAGGAGGATATGTAAACATCAGTAGTTTGTAATCGGTGGCCAAAGTTGTTGATATTGACATGTGGGCCTTGAGCAGTGGTGGTCGCCAATAGGGACCATTTACACTGTATGAATATAAACATTTAGCATAAGCAATACATGTGTACAGTGTACCGATAACCTTTTATGTATCATCTTTCCAATAGGACACAGCCCAAAAAAAAATAAAAAAAATTACAAGGATTTTAACTATTCCCTAATATATTAAGAAAAAGGGTTTGAGCTTTAGCTAGCTTAAAATTTGCATGCCTCTTGACATACTGATTGTTCTGACATGTAGCTTGCACAGACGATAACCACCAGTTTTATGTATTTTTTGCTTTATGCCTGTTTTTTAGCTGCCCATGTTTGTGACCTACCTGTTAACCAATCTGATTTACCTGTTTTATTGTTGCTAGAGCATTGATTTTACAGATGGCATCACCAAGCCACAAAATGTAATGAGGCTTGCCTTTCTTCTTTCACTTCCTTATTTTCATTTATTATTATTATTTTTTATGTAACCCCCTGGTGTTGGCCATCTTTGGGTGTTTGTCGGTAAATGCTACAAAACTTTGCAGGAAGGCACATGACTTACAGAATGCGATGTTATATATCTATTGTGTCTATTTATTGTCTATTATAGCCTGTTTATGACAGCACTGTATGCTGCATCTAACAGACCATGGGCATCCTTTTTAACCTTAGCATAACACACAGGTATTGGAGACAACGTCTTTCCATTGTGCTTATGGCTGAGTAATGTGAGATTAAAGTTCAGGTATTGGATGAAAAGGGAATATGGGACCTAATGGAACACTTATTGCAATGTATCCTCATTTTTCTTTGAAAGTATAAAAAGCAATCTGTTTCTAATAGTAATATATATAAAGCCAAACTCTGTTGTCTATTAAAAGTATAAAACCAATCACTGGGGCCAATAAGCGTAAAACAGCTGTGTGTGTGTGTGTGTAAATATACACACTATAATCTGGTATCCATATGTATGTTTATGAAAACGGTTTGTCTTTGATGTCGTCTGGCTTGTATCAGTAATTTATTGTACTTGCTTAATTTTTAGAAGATGAAGTACCTTGGCATCTGTCTGCTGCTTGCTGATCTCGTCTGCCGATGGCTTGTCCGAGCAGAGTTTTTCACATCTATAGGTAAGTCTTTATTTGTGTATCACAGTTAAAGTGGAGCTCCACCCTAAATACCAACTTTTGCTATTTGGAACCCTCCCCCCCTCCGGTGTCACAATTGACACCTTTCAGGGGGGAGTGGGGTGAAGATACCTGTCTAAGAGAGGTATTTTCACCCACATCCGGGAGTCCTCTCTCCGGGAATCTGCAGGAGTGACGTCACTTCCCCCAGACTTCCCGTAGTGTTCTGGGAGACACTCGGCTCCCAGAACACAGGAGGACGAATCAGAACGGCGCAGCGCAACTCGCGCATGCGCCGTAGGGAACCGGGCATGAAGCCGCAGGGCTTCACTTCCTGGTTCCCTCAGCGAGGATGGCGGAGGGAGCAGCAGAGTGACGAGCGATAGCTCGTCCTCTGCTGCGGACGTCGCTGGACTCCAGGACAGGTAAGTATCCAAATATTAAAAGCCAGCAGCTGCTGTAGCTGTAGCTGCTGGCTTTTAATATTTTTTTTCCCGGCAGAGCTCCGCTTTAAGCCGTGTACACACGATTGGTTTTACAGATGAAAACAGTCCGATGGACTTTTTTCATCGGACAAACCGATCGTGTATGGGCCCCATCGGTGTTTTTTCCATCAGTGTTTAAAAATAGACCATGTTTTAAATTTATCCGATGGTTAAAAAACCGATAGCAAATTACTATCGTCTGTGGGGAACTCCATCGGATAAAAAACCCACGCATGCTCAGAATCAAGTCGACGCATGCTCAGAAGCATTGAACTTAATTTTTCTCGGCTCATCTGAGTGTTTTACGTCACCGCGTTTGGAACGGTCGGTTTTTTGACTGATGGTGTGTAGGCAAGACTGGTGGAAGTCAGCTTCATCGGTTTTCCGATGGAAAAATCCATCGGTTTAAAAACCATAGGAAATCCGATCGTGTGCACAGGGCTTAAGAGTCACCAAGAACACGTGATGAGCAATTCCTATGGTTCTTTGTTTTTCTGCAGATGGCATTTCAAGCTTTTCAGTTCCATTGATATTTTATTTATTGATGGAGCCAAGTGGGTTGCATTATTCCCTGGCATCTTATATGTCCTGGTTACTCCAACAATGGGATCTCCTTGCTATAATTCTCAGCTTTGTTCCCGTTTTACATGGGAGTTTTGGTCCCTCCTGTCCACATTTTAGTGTTTCAGACATTTCTGTTGTATTCTACATCAGTGGTTGTCAACCCTAGTTAGACCAGGGCATGGTGACTTCCATGCCCCAACAGTAAAAAAAGAAAAAGAAAAGTAGTTTAGAATTACCGGTATATGATATAAAATAGATAAGAATTCAAACAGAGAATGAGAACCCCCTTTTAATGGACACAGCAGAGGTAAAGGCCCAGGATTTTAAACACAAAGATCACACCAATAGAGTCCCTATTTCTCCAGCATCTGACAAAAACAGAAGTATTCGTTTTGGGAAGACTAGCCCTTAAGGGTATCTAGTAGTTCACGTCTGCGAGGAGTTTGTATGGTGTTTTGCTTACATAGGTGTCTCTTAGGTGCTCTAGTTCAGTGTTTCTCAACCTCTTTTCAGTCAAGGCACCCTTTTAAAATTATAGACAAGCTCAAGGCACCCTTTAGAATCATGAACAGACTTGTCCAGCGTGATTCCAGTGTGGGTTCGTCGCACCTGAATTGCCGGCGGTTCACACTGCGCTCTGCGAACCGCTGCGGGTGTCAATACAAAGTTAATGACACTCCAGATCGGATCGGAGTGCGAACTGTGAAATGGAGCAGGAATCGGATCGCATGGGTGTGAACACCCATGCGATCCGATTCCAGTGAGGACCAAAAAAAGGGTCCTGCACCATTTTGGTGCGAATGCAATGCAAATTGAATTTGCATTGCACAGACCATCCCATGTGATATGCACAGCACATGCGATGTCTGGCATCGCACAAGCCTCAATAAATTTAATTGCACACAAACACAATATATAATACCCAAAAGATGACGTTATGCCGAGTAAATGGATACCTAGCATGTCACGCTTTAAAATTGCGTCCGCCTGTGGAATGGCGCCAAATGAGGGTACTTAAAATTCTCCATCGGCAATGCTTTAAATGCCTTATACAAGTTACCAGTTTAGAGATACACAGGACACGAGCCCGCCAGATGCCTGGTAATAAGGTAAATATTTTTAACAATATTTTCCCAAATTGTGTGTGTGTGGTTTTTTTTTTATATATTTTTTTTTAGTTTAGTTAGGAAACAGACCTTGCATTTTAGTGTAGGTATCAAGCTCTGGTATTTGTCACTCTTTTATGCAGTCTGTTGAGTGTTTGCACACCATGTGTGGGTCAGGCAGTTGACAGGATAACGGCTGTGAAACTTGTGTGATCTTTGACTCTATGTCCAGCTTCACATAAGTGTTGTTTTATAGTTCATGACAATTCAACATGCACTCCTTTTGATTGTCCAAAACACAAAAGCAGTGCAGCAAACCACAATGCACAGATGTGTTGCATTAACAAAAATGGCCTGGGTGTGTATTTGGTTTCCTAGTCTGTTGTGGTGCTTCGACACCCTGTTTAAATGAACGGATGTGTTTTTTTTTAACCAATTAAAAGCTGCTAGTTGTGCACATTTCTCCACTGAAGTCTTTTGGAGCCAAAATGTGTGGTTCTACCAGAAAAAAAAGCTCATGTACATTTCAACGGGCACCATTGAATATAATAGAAGCAGCACAAATGGACAGCAGGAGCCAACTGAGCTATGCTGTCTGCATGTGTGATGACAAGGAACATATTGAAAGAAGGAGAGCTATGAGGTAACATTCCATCTGTGTCCTGTTTCCATGTTGTCTGATTGCAGGATAAGGGCAGGGAAGTGTCCAAGCTGCAGTAGTGAACCGCAGTAAAGTAAACTGATTTGCCTTCTGTTAAGAATACGCATATCTTAGGAATAGATGGACAGCATTACAAATGATTTGCCTGGTAAAACAACTTCAATGTAGGAAATTTCCTCTGTGCGTTTAGCGGTTTTCCTGGAGTTCAGCTTTAAATTCAGTTGTTTTTTGTTGTAACATTTTATAATGAAACCTATACAGCAATATGACTTAGGTTACACTTGCAGTTTGAAGGTGGTAAAATTAAGGCATTGAACCACATTCTCAGCAGCCCCTTAAAGTGTTACTAAACCTGCAACAGTAAAATTAGTCTGTATATGCAGTAAAGCATGCTTGTTATACTCACTGTGGAACCTAAGGGGTTAATCCTGCGCATTGTGTAAAAAGACTGTTTGATCCTGTCTTCTCTGATCCTCCCCATCTTCCACTGTCCCCATTCTATCTACTGATAGAACAGAGCCTTGGGGGCAAGCTGCACATGCTCAGTTTAATGTGTATTGCTGGTGACTTTTTTTTTGTTTCCTGGGTGAGTGCATTTGATCAGCACAGGGCCAATCGGCACTGTCCAGACAGAGGGTCAGGGGTCCTGCAGCCTCATAGGATAATCCGGGGAAAATGAAAACTCCTCCTAAAAGCTTTAACCAGACATTGATAGAAGTCACAAGACTCTTCTAACTGCTGATGAAAAAAGGTAATTAGCAGTTTATATTTACAAAAATAATTGCATTCCCATGTTCTGTGTACTGTGGGAGACCAGGTATAGTGTATGCAGGGTCCTGGGTTTAGGAACACTTTAAGCTGCAAAGGCAGCTGGACAGGGTTGCAGCAAAAGTTCTCCTCCTCCTCCTCCTGATTGCTTTCAGTGGGCAATACCGCCACCAAATGAAACCCATTCCACTATGGGCCTGCGCTGCAACAGGAAACCGACTGCTAGGCTCACGGTTGTTGGGTGGCATTGCCAGTCAAAAACCCTGTTGAGCCATCAAACCAAAAAAGCACGTATTCAAGCCGCATCTGTATTGCTCTCTAATCCATCATAGATTGCTTTTCATAGGGCAACAAGAGGGTTTAAATGAGCCCTTTGGGGTGTGTGGGTTGTGTGTGAGTTTTGTTACCATCTATATGCCTACTTTGTAACATCTACCGTATATACTTACCTATTTTGGATAATATAAATAACTTGATTTTTCTTGTCTGAATTGTAAAAAAAAAAAAAAATGCCTTTTTTTGCTCCAGGTCAAATGACAGACTTGATATACAAAGAGAGAGATCTTGTACAGTCTCTGAAAGAGTACATTCGAGAAGAAGAAGAACGACTGGAAAAAATCAAAAGGTAAAAAAAAATGCTGTTACTATTCTAGCCAGTGGCGTACTAAGTGGGGGGCGGGGCGCCCCGGGTGCCACACACTGGGGGGGGGTTCAGGCGGGCGCCCCCCCCCCTCCGACTGAAGCAGGAGACAGCGGGCGGTTTTAGGCAGCGGCAGGCAACCCCCCCCTCCGCGACTGAAGCGGAGACAGCAGGGCTAAGCGGGCGGGTTTAGCCTAGGCAGTGGGTGGGTTTAGGTAGCGGCAGCCACCCCCCCTCCGCGACTGAAGCGGAGACAGCAGGGCTGAGGGGGCGGGTTTAGCCTGCCTATGCAGTGGGCGGGTTTAGGCAGCGGCGCGCGAGGCTGAACACACGCGGAGACCGGAGAGAACCTGAGGTAATGGCTTTGCAGGGGGGGAGGGGTACGAGCCGCATCGGAGTGTGACACCTGACCAGTCAGATCCCCTTCTCTCCATGGTCGCGACTCGCGGCTCTGATCAGTCTCGGCACAGCCGAGCAGAGTGAAGCCGCCCCCCCCCTCCTCCTTTGTGTCGACACGGGGGGAGGGGACCCGACCAGTCCACTAGTGCTGTGATCATCTGAGGTACATTATGGGACTGGCTGGGTCTGTATTGTTAGGGGGGGGTCTGTATTGGTAGGGGGGTCTTTATTGGTATGGAGGTCTGGTGCTGTGTAATGTAAAGGGGTCCAGAGGTGCAGGGTGCTGTGTAATGTAAAGGGGTCCAGAGGTGCAGGGTGCGGTGTAATGTAAAGGGGTCCAGAGGTGCAGGGTGCGGTGTAATGTAAAGGGGTCCAGAGGTGCAGGGTACTGTGTAATGTAAAGGGGTTCAGAAGTGCAGGGTGCTGTGTAATGTAAAGGGGTCCAGAGGTGCAGGGTACTGTGTAATGTAAAGGGGTCCAGAGGTGCGGTGCTGTGTAATGTAAAGGGGTGCAGGGTGCTGTGTAATATAAAGGGGTACAGAGGTGTAGGGTGCTGTGTAATGTAAAGGGGTTCAGAGGTGCAGGGTGCTGTGTAATGTAAAGTGGTCCAGAGTGCTGTGTAATGTAAAGGGGTCCAGAGGTGCAGGGTGCTGTGTAATGTAAAGGGGTCCAGAGGTGCAGGGTGCTGTGTAATGTAAAGTGGTCCAGAGTGCTGTGTAATGTAAAGGGGTCCAGAGGTGCAGGGTGCTGTGTAATGTAAAGGGGTCCAGAGGTGCAGGGTACTGTGTAATGTAAAGGGGTCCAGAGGTGCAGGGTGCTGTGTAATGTAAAGTGGTCCAGAGTGCTGTGTAATGTAAAGGGGTCCAGAGGTGCAGGGTGCTGTGTAATGTAAAGGGGTCCAGAGGTGCAGGGTGCTGTGTAATGTAAAGGGGTTCAGAGGTGCAGTTGTGGAGAGGGGGTACACAGTAGTGACAAAAAGATATTGAAGGATACAGAGGTATGCAGGGGGCACAGTGGGGTGTTTTTACATTTTAAGGTGGGGGTGCCAGATATAGGATCCGCCCCGGGTGCCAAATGCTCTAGGTACGCCCCTGGTTCTAGCCAAAGGCATTCTGCTAGCTTGCTGTTATTATTTTATCTGCTTTTAAAAGGCACCTGTCATTGTGCTATATTGTGCGCTGGGGTTTTTCATTTTGTTGATTTCAGGATGAAAATCCAAGAAAAATTAATTAACTCAGCTAAGACCAAGAAAGATAGTAGAAGCTGTGCAGTCTTGACATCAGTAACTAGACATTTCTTGCTGATTACAAGGCAGCCATTTCAGTTTTTGGGAATAATAGCAGCTCCTTATAACCCCTCTCATATTGGAATATTCTCTGTGTGTGTTTTTGTTGGGTTTGATCCCTCTGAATCATGCTTCTGTTTTTAGTTCCAGCGCTATAATTTTCATCTGTGCATAGATTTTGCGGCCCATACAGCCTAAAAGCTAAAATAACTTCTCCGTGGTAAAATCTTGTACATTGAATCTGCAGTAAATGACTTATTTAAGTCCTCAGTATAAGTTGCGGTTTAGAGTGCCCTGCCTTGCCCTCTGGTGACTTTCACATTACCAGCACTGGTTTGAAAACTTGTGGGTACCCATGAATACCCATGACAGCAGGTAACAGGAGGTACAGTACAAGAACATTTACTTGGACTGCAGGTCTGCAGACTGCATATTATGTTAATTCCACATTTAGGGTGTAATATGCTCCAGCAGTTCCCCCTGATTCTCCCCCTCTGATAGTGAGTGGGGGTTTTTCTCCTCGCACTCGCTGTCACTTTTCAAAAGCAGAGGGGCTGTGCCCAAACAGCTGCGTCATTCATTTACAGTGATCAGTGAATGAATAAACTACAACTACTATCTTTCACCACTGGTGATTGCTGTGGTCGTTCATTGATTCTGCCTGCTCTTTTGCGGTCTGTACGGACAGACTGCTGTACTAAGAGCCTACAGGAGCCTGACATCGAACCTGTGATCTACTGATTATGGGTGCAATGCTCTGCAAGCTCCTGGGGGGGGGGGGGGATTATAATTTGTGAATTTATAATTTTTTTGCCAAAAAGTAAACCTAAAGTGATTGTAAAGGTTAGTTTGTTTGTGGTGTTTTTTTTTTTTTTTTTTAATAACAAACATGTTATACTTGTCTGCTCTGTGCAAGAGTTTTGCACAGAGCGGCCCCGATCCTCCTTCTCTGGTGTCCCCTGGCGGCGCTCCTTCCCGCATCGAGTGCCCCCACAGAGAGCCGCTTTTCATGCGGGCACTTGTGTGGGCGCGCTCCCGAATCCTGTCACTTCGTCTATTGACATAGACAACAGGACTTGGCCCCGCCCCCGACTCCCGTGTCACTGGATTTGATTGACAGCAGTGGGAACCAATGGCTCCTGCTGCTATCAATCTATCCAATGAGGACTCGAGACAGCGGCGGGAGCTGCTGGGCTCATTCTCGTCGCTGGAAAGATCAGGTTCTGGCAAGTAAAAGGGGGGCTCTAGGGGGCTCCTGCACCACAAAAGGGTTTTCACCTTAATGTATAGAATGCATTAAGGTGAAAACCTTAAGACTTTACAACATTAAAACTTTAAACTTAAAGTAGAACCATACTGTTAACAAAAATAGGGCTGTTACTGATTAAAATTTTCTTGTTCGATTAATCTTTTTTTTTTTCATCGATTTAATCGACTAATTTCGATTAATTATAACGCACATAGATCCAACTACTTTTAGCTGATCTCCTTGCAGGCCGATTCCCAGTGCAGCTACCAACCACTGGAAAAATGGATAGCAGGATACAAAAAACACACAAAAGGCAGCGCTCGATGGGAATAGCATTAAAACTTTTATAGCCTTCAAGTAGGTAACAAAATAAATATTGCACTGGAGATATAATCAATGTAGCTACATAAATTGTAAAAATGGTGCGAGTAATACCAAACGGTAGCAAAAGCAGTCATAAAAACATGTAGCTAAGTATGATACTGGTATAAAAATGTGTACAACGATACCACTGCTGAATCCAGATGAGAAGGGGCTAACATCAGTCCGTCGGCATGTAGATGTCTCGTGAAGGGAACTATCACAACTCCCAGTGGATGGCTGTAGAATCCCAGGTTGATAGAGGGAAGTGTAACAGCGTGTGGCAGATAGTAAGGTCCCGCCGGCATGCAGATATGAAGGCACAGCAAAGGAGCCCTTCAGATGGACACGGCAAGCCCAAAGAATTTTGATCGATCAAAAGAATTAATCGAGGAATTAATAGTTCATTTCCACAGCCCTAAAAAATAAACAAAAAAAAAATTTTTTTGGGCTAGGTCTCTTTGGCCAAAAAACTTCTTCCTCTAGCTCCAATCCAGTTTTTATTCTGCGCAGAGTATCTGCGGTGCATGCATAGTGCAGTGTACGCTCTCATCTTATTTTCTGTATTTTATAAAATGGAGCCAAATGCCAGGGCACTAACTTAGTGCAGAAGTTGTGTCATTCCTCGCTTCACAATGGCAGAGGAAGAAGGTTTTAGACCTGGAAGAAGACTGGACAAATATTTTATAGTCATTAATGAGGGGAAGGGCATACTGGAAGATGAGTGTGCCAGAATGTTTGTGAATACTTGGACATTATGAAAAGGGGCAGCCCGCCACAATCGTAATAATGTTATGCTTTAAAACTGGCCATTCATGGATCGAAATTTGGCGGGCTAAATCAAAAATGGGGGAAAAAAAAAATGTTCCATCTATAGCCAGCTTTAGAGGTATGAGACAAATAAGGCATGTTGAGAAGAAGATAATGGTTAAGAAAATCGAAGCAGATTTGTGAATTGAGAATGAGTGGTTTAAGACACCCAAACATTCCATATAAGCAGAATAAAACTTTAATTTATGTGTTAAATTTTTGGTGTTTACAGCTGGGCTTCTCGACTAGAAGATATGACGAGTAAATCTTCTCTTGATCCAGAGGGATTTCTTTCTCACCCTGTGAATGCTTACAAGCTGGTTAAGAGGCTCAATTCAGATTGGCTTTCTCTGGAGAACTTGGTGCTTCAAGATTCGACTAAAGGTAACTCCTAAAATTTGGCCACATACCGTATTAGTTTGTTTATTATAGTGACCCTATGCTCAGATGTCATTATAAAGCAATGCAAACAGTCTTGATGTAAAAGATTAAGATTGTACCCTCTGTCGCATTCGAATGAAAGGGGCTGCTCTGTAAATGCCCTGCAGTTGCAATGTGCCAGTGCAGGGTTCAAGTGGTTAAAGCAGGTGGTAAGGAGGCGATACAACATCTCCTTACCACCTGTCAAATACTCTCTGAAAAGCGATCTGAATGTAAATCATTCTTCAGAGACCAATGCTAGTGTGCACAAGCCCTTACACTCTTTCTTGTGGCACCCTCGTTAAAGCATATTTTGTGAGTAAAAGGACTGTGGCATGTGTATGCTGAGCATAGGGAACCTTTTTCTAAGTCGGAGCGGCTTAAGTCCCTCCAGTTAGAACGGTTCTATTGCTGTTAATGGGGCACGACTTGTCATGAGACTTTGCTGCATGACAAAACATGGCAGATCGAACCGGCCTTTAGGGGAAACAGAGTCCGTACATTGTTTTTTGTAGAAAAGCAACTTTTGGTACCACATTTTGGCTTTGGATTGAAAGCCCCAAAATTACTGCACCACCTGGAACTCCCATCGCTCCCAGAGTACATTTCTTATCGCCCATTTTATAGCTCAGTGTTGTAGTGCCTGTTTAGCCCATCGGCAGATCCTAGCCTAGTGGGCACTAAAGATGTGGCACCAATTTGTGTATTCTCTATCATTGTAATGTTAAAATGGTGATAGGCCTGGACTCTCTGAACAGTAAAGCTTTATTTTCCTAGGCACCTTTTAATAAAAATATGGTCTTTATTAAAAACAAGGAGCTTGGTAATGATGCAATAGATAAAGCTCATTAAGGTTCAGTTTGCTAGATGCAGATCATTTTCTGTATTACAGTAAGTATAATAAATAAATGACAATGTTCATTAGTAATGTGATGACATTAAAAGCGGTGTACAATTTTGGAAGGTACTTTATTTGACCCAGTCATGAAAATGCCCAACGCAGTGCAACAAGCTTGTAAACATAAAAGCATCTTCTAGCTAGTAAATGTATTATAGTGATGCATAATTATTCCCGAGACTGAGCTAGAAATAAACCTGTGCCCTAGGCATATTGGTGATGGCTTCCTGTGCTTTGCTACTGGAACATATTGCTCCAGACATTTTAGACTTGTCCCAATTATGCATTAAAACCATCTATCCTTTTCTTCACATCAGAGACACTAGTATGTAAAGTAACAGGAGATCAGGTAGTGCTGACTGTGGTCAGTGCAAAACGTCATCTATTTACAGTGCCTTGAAAAAGTATTCATACCCCCTTGAAATTTTCCACATTTTGTCATGTTGCAACCAAAAACTTAAATATATTTTATTGGGATTTTATGAGATAGACCAACACAAAGTGGCACATAATTGTCAAGTGGAAGGAAAATTCTAAATAGTTTCCCAAATTGTTTACAAATATCTAAAAAGTGTGGCATGCATTTGTATTCAGCCCCCTTTACTCGGATACCCCTAACTAAAAACTAGTGTAACCAATTGCCTTCAGAAGTCATAGAGTCCACCTGTGGGAAATTTAATCTCAATATAAATATAGCTGTTCTGTGAAGCACTCCAAGATTTGTTAGAGAACCTTGGTGAACAAACAGTGTCATGAAGGCCAAGGAACACACCAGACAGGTCAGGGATAAAGTTGTGGAGACGTTTTAAAGCAGGGTTATGTTATAAAAAAATATCCCAAACTTTGAACATCTCACGGAGCACTGTTCAATCCATAATCAGAAAATGGAAATAGTATGGCACAACTGCAATCCTACCAAGACATAGCATCCACCTAAACTGACAGGCCGGGCAAGGAGAGCATTAATCAGAGCAGCAGCCAAGAGGCCCATGGTAACTCTAGAGGAGTTGTAGAGATCCACAGCTCAGGTGGGAGAATCTGTCCTCAGGACAACTATTAGTACTTCACAAATCTGGCCTTTATGGGAGAGTGGCAAGAAGAAAGACAGTTTGCGTGAAGCCATGTGGGGGATACAGAAAACAAGTGGAAGAAGGTACTCTGTTCATATGAGGCCAAATATAACTTTTTGGCCTAAAAGCAAAATGCTATGTGTGGCTGAAAACCAACACTGCACATCACCCTGAACACACCATCCCCATCGTGAAACACGGTGTTGGCAGCATCATGTTGTGGGGATGCTTTTCTTCAGCAGGGACAATCTTAGAAGAAAACCTGTTAGAGTCTGCAGAAGACTTGAGAGTAGGGTGGATGTTCACCTTCCAGCAGGACAACAACCCTAAACATATAGCTTGAGCTACAATGGAATGGTTTTGATCAAAGCATATTCATGTGTTAGAATGGCCCATTCAAAATCCAGACCTAAATCCAATTGAGAATCTGTGGCAATACTTGAAAGTTGCTGTTCACAGACACTCTCCATCCAATCTGACAGAGCTTGAGCTATTTTGCAAAGAAGAATGGGCAAAATGTCACTCTCTAGATGTGCAAAGCTGGTAGAGACATCCCCAAAAGAAAAATCTGGCTGTAATTGCAGCGAAAGGAGATTCTACAAAGTATTGACTCAGGGGCTGAATACAAATGCACGGCACACATTTTTTTTGATATTTATTTGTAAAGAAAATGTGAAAACCATTTAGAATTTTCCCTCCACTTCACAATTATATGCCACTTTCTGTTGTGTTGGTCTATCACATAAAATACATTTAGCTTTTTGGTTGTAACATGACAAAATGTGGAAAATTTCAAGGGGTGTGAATACATTTTCATGGCCCTGTATGTATTACCTAAACATCATAATTGCATATGATACCCCCAGAAAATCATGCTGGCTCTGTAAATTTCTTATTCAAGCAGAGTTAAAGTGGTACTAAACCCAGGACCCTGCATTCACTATATCTGGTCTCCCACAGTACACAGAAATGCAACCATTTTAGTAAATATAAACTGCTGTATACCTTTTCCCATCAGCAGTGCCTGGTTAAAGGAGTTTTCATTTTCCCACAAGCAAGTTCAGGAGCAAGCCCACACATCTGCTGTTCCTCCTCTTCAGTGTCTGCTCCCATAACAAGTGGTTGCTAAGCGGGAAAACACTGAAGAGGAGTGCCGCGTGGGACCCCAGAAGAGGAAGATTGGGGCTGCTCTGTGCGAAACCATTACACAGAGCAGGTAAGTAAAAGGCCTCTTTCATACATATGGACCATTCATTTCAGTCGCGTCAAAATGTATGACGTTTTCATCAGTTTTTCATCAGTTTTTTACATAAAAAAAGTGACTGAACTTCAAACACTGTATATAGCTGCGTCCTTAACAACCGATGAGTCATCAGCTGACAGCTAAATGTAAAAAAGAAAAAAAAAGACTGCTGGCAAAAAAAAAATTGGGGGGGGGGGGGCGTCATTGGGTTCCCCCCAAGGTCCACACCAGACCCTTCAGGTCTGGTATGGATTTGGAAGGGACCTCCCCCATGGCAAAATTTAAGAAAAAAATGGCGTGGGGTCCCCCAAAATCCATACCAGACCCTTATCCGAGCATGCTGCCTGGCAGGTCAGGAAAGGGAGGGGATAAGCGAGCGCCATACCAGGCCGCATGCCCTCAACATGGAGAGATGGGTGCTTTGCTGGGGCTCTGCCTTTTCCCGACAACCCTGGGCGGTGGTTGTCGGGGTTTGCAGGCAGGGTGCTTATCAGGCTTAACAAGGGGGCCCCCAGATCCCGCCCCTTCCCTATGTAAAAGAGAATTGGGTACATCGTACCCCTACCCATTCACCCCAAAAACCCATTCACGCGGGAAGCCAGATCTGGGGGCCCCCTTCTGAGGCTTTCAGATTCCGATAAGCCCCACCGCCCGCAGGCCCCGACAACCATCGACCAGGGTTTTCGGGAAGAGGCCCTTGTCCCCATCAACATGGGGGCAAGGTTCTTTGGGGGGGCTCTGCACCCACCCCCCCTCATGTTGAGGGCATCCGGCCTGGTATGGTTCAGGAGGGGGGCGCTCGCTTGTTCCCTCCCTTTCCTGACCTGCTGGGCAGCATGCTCGGATAAGGGTCTGTTATGGATTTTGGGGGGACCCCATGCCGTTTTTTTCCCTCCCCATTTTTTTGGGCATTCAGGTGTAAACGGGGAAGCCTGCTGACAGCTGATGACTCATCGGTTGTTAACCACTTCCCTACCGCAGTACGTCAAATGACATCCTTAAAATTTAAAGCGTTGCCTATGAAGATTTTTAAGTACCGAAGTTTGACGTCATCCAATAAGTGTGCGCAATTTTAAAGCGTGACATGTTGGGTATTGATTTACTCGGCGTAACATAATCTTTCACATTATACAAAAAAATTGGGTTAACTTTACAGTTTTGTTATTTTTTAATTCATGAAACTGTTTGTTTGTTTTTTTTTCCCAAAAAAGGCGTTTAAAAAAACATATATAATGTTTGGGGGTTCTGAGTAATTTTCTAGCAAACAAATTCTGATTTTTACATGTAGGAGAGGAGTGCCAGAATAGGCCCAGTATGGAAGTGGTTAAGGACGTGGCGACCGGCATCCCGACACCCTCCTTAGCAACCAGCTAAATATACAGTGTGTTTTAAAGATTTAAAAAAAAGGGGGTTCAAAAACGGATGTCAGCGGATCGGATGTAAGCGGATGTTGTCCGCTAATATCCGTTTTTCGTAAGTTAAAAAAAACAGATGTTGACGGAAGCGCATGAAAACTGAATGATCATCCGTTGTCATCCGTTTTTTCCATAGGAATGCATTGATGTCCGTTTTTCATCCGTCAAGGGATGGATGAAAAACGGACAAACGTTTTTTTTATTTTTTTGTTATTTGAAAAGAAAAAATCGGGCAACCAGTATTTCAGGAGGATCAGTCAGCAGTGGAAACCGTATATTTCTCTGAACATGGATTTCCTTTGTGGGTTTCCTTTATTTTATCCTGGAATTAAACAGTCAGTAATTGAATTTGCTGGCCTTTAATCATGTGTGAAAACTGTATTTAGATGGCTCAGACAGAACTTTCCAGTAATATAAATGAGTCTCCTGGGGTTTTGTACTATAGAAGATATGCATGTTTCATCTATTGTTGGCTGACATTGCATGTATTTTTTTTTTTAGTGAGGTACTGATGACTTTCACATACGCATGTTTTTCCTGCAGCCTCAGCTTGCTTTCAAGCAATGAAGTATTGTAACCCGCCAAGACATTGCACATGTTCTGTGTAGACTTGGCTGGAAACTTTGCTTCTCTGCCATGCCTTACCACAAGAATAATTCCTGACCTTCTCATCCTAGTTTTATAATCTGCTGCTAGTGTAATGAAAGTCAATTTCCTAAACTTGGAACATTGCAACCGATTCAAATGCAACATCAATTGGATCCCTGCATAATCTTGACACTTTTTACAGACTTGAAAATTGTACTGCTTTACTGTTTCAGCCCCTAAATCAGTATAACAGCATAAAGCGAACTGCACATGTGGAAATCTCAACCTAAAGTACAAACAATGTAGAGGGAACTTGCTTGTTTTGGGCTAAAACAAATTTGATTGTTAGGCTTCTAATAATACAGCCTGGCAGTTGCTGCTCTCTTTTGGACTGTGTCTCTTAACTGATAAAGAGCCCAGTTTTCCTTATTTAGCAGGCTATATATTTATAAAATATATATTCTATATTCACAAAAGTGTAGGGAGGGGGAGGGTCATAAATCAGTGTTGTAGATCATCTTTACAATTCTCTTGCACCTCAACACTGAAACTGTTGCTGTTTGCGACCGATCATTGTACCTGTTGGGAACCGGTCCATAAATTTGTATTAGGTGGTGATGTCACTGAGCCTTAAGTGTTCATTACACAGCTACATTCCCAGCCACTGTGCCCATCCCACAGACAGGGCTTGGGTGGGGAAAACCCAGCGGAGAACTGAGACACTAGTTTCCCATCGGGTCCACCGTGCATTTGCTTGACAGTGATGATGTCGTTGAATTCGTTGGGTGGAGCCTAATGGGGCCTAATTGGTTCCCAATCAGGCCTGTCTCCAGTATGACTTGTTATTGCCCTTTGTTTGCATTCAGCGTTTTGGCCAGGGAATCTCCCAGCTGACAGCTTAGTGGGGCTGAGGGGATAGAATCCTGAGATTGGTTCACCATCAGGTCTGTCTCCAGTATGACCCGTTGTTGCCCCTTTGATAAAATCAGCTTTTGGTCAGAAAATCTCCCAGTTGACAGTTTAGTGGTGCCTAGGATAGAATCGTGTACAGGAACTGTCACATTCATGACAGCTTCCCAACACAGACATACCCCACTTTGAGCACCAGTGTCTTATCTGCATGCAAGCTCAGAGTTGGTCCTCATTACTGGTTTCCTAATCTGCAAACTGGAAGTGATTTTTTTAAGAAATCTGTCACCGCCAGAGTGACCGGTTCTTAAAGTGATGGTAGTAAGAACTACCTGAATTTGCCACATGTAACGGTAATGTTACAAAAACTGTCGCAAAGGCCTGCCTGAATTTAGCAAAGGGATTTTAAACGGACCTACCACCAATATAGTGTCATAAAAGGTTTATTGAATTCCCCATACTGTGGTTTGTGAACATTTGATAACCAGCAGTTTGTCCAAAGTGCATTTTTTTGTAAAAAATGCTTTCTAATGCATGAATTTTCGTTTGTCAGAAATCATCAAACAGACAGAGACAGAAAATGCACAAAAAATTACACATTTTAATAAAATGGTAAAAATGGTACAACTGGGAAACGTAGTCAAAACATAGCCAGGGTTCGGTAGCCAAATCTGGTAGTCAGAATAAGCCAGGAAAACAGGAAGCCAGAGGCAGCAGACAGGATCAGGAACCAGAAAGGAAATCAGCCAGGCAAGTCTTCAACAGGAACACAGCAGAGAGTCTCTAGATATGTTGACTGAGCCAAAGGCATGGAAGAAATAAACCGGGCAATTTAAATAGCCAAAAGGGGCTGGCTGTGGGCTTGACTGAAGAGCAGGAGATGATCAACAGGTGAGCCACTGTGGAACGATGAGTACCGGTAATTAACCGACAGCTGAGCAACCTCAGCACAGAGAAGGAAGGACTGAGAGCCCAGCCCTGACAATTTTACACATGAACAAGTGCTTCTCTTAGCACCGTCAATTTACGCATCGCTTTACACATAATGTATATAGTACATTCACATCAGTCCCTGCCCTCAAGGAGCTTACAGCGTTATTTCCCTAAGGCTAAGTTCACACCAAAACACGGTGCTGGAAAACTGTGATCCGTGTAAATCTCCTGCATCAAGACCAAGTTTTAGAACACAGTGCAGTTGCGATCTGCAGCTGGTGTCACTGTTAACGACACCCCAAACAAAGGTCGCAAACAGAGTGCCAGAGTACAAAAGTACCATGCGGTCCAGTTGCAGGGCATTTCCAAAAGTAGTGCATGCACTACCATTGGTGCGATTTGAACCCATTCAAAATGAATGGGCCTAAATCGCACTGTACTGAATCGCATATAAATTGCACAGGAGTGCGCTGCACATTCCTGTGCGATTCATAGAGTGAACCGGAGCTTACTTGCATTCATAAGTACACATACCAGGGCCAATTTAGACAGAAACCAATTAACCTATCAGTGTTTCTTTTGTGGGAGGAAACCTGAGCACCTGGAGAAAACCCGCACAGGGAGAACATGCAAACTCTGTGCAGGTAGTGTTGTGGTTAAGATTTGAACTGACAGCCCTAGTGCTAACTATTGCTTAATAAAGAGAGCTAAAATAAAATAAAAAATATAAAATATCAAGAAAGAAAACCCCTGCCAAAAAAGATTATAAATACTCTCTGTCCCAAATTTCATTTCTTAAGTCTTTGCTCAATTCAAGAGCTACTGCCTTCAGCAAAATATTCACACATGACTTTCAGTGTTAATTTTAATGTCAAATTTGGATTTTGTTTTAGTCAGTCTTTTGACTAAAATGTCATTTTAGTTTTGTCGTATTTTAGTCGTCTGAATTGTTTTTAGTTTTAGTCATATTTTAGTCGACTAAAATCTCCAGTACATTGTAGATGACTAAAATCTAATGGGTTTCGTTAAATTGTAATGCATTATTTAAGCATTTCTATAGAATTGCCAATTTCATTATATACTCCTGGAGTAAAAAAAATCGAATAACATGTTAAGTATTGTATTAACCTCTTTACGCCCGCGCTGTAGCCCAAAGATGGCTACAGCTCAGGCTTAAGTCAATGAGACTCGGCTGATCCCGGCCCCTTACCATGTGATCAGCTGTCAGCCAATGACAGCTGATCACATGATGTACACAGACGATCGTAATCTGCTTTTTTTTTTGCTCACCTTGACAGCTTGAGGAGAAAAAATAAAGCCAATTACAGGCTTCTGTCAGAGGGACATCGGTCACGCACACGGACACCCACTGCTGCTATGCAGTGCCCACCAGTGCCACCTGTCAGTGCCACCTATGTGCCACCTATCAGTGCCTACCAGTGTCGCCTCTCATTGCCTACCAGTGTCGCCTCTCATTGCCTACCAGTGTCGCCTCTCATTGCCTACCAGTGTCGCCTCTCATTCCCCACCAGTGTCGCCTCTCATTGCACACCAGTGTCGCCTCTCATTGCCCACCAGTGTCGCCTCTCATTGCCCACCAGTGTCGCCTCTCATTGCCCACCAGTGTCGCCTCTCATTGCCCACCAGTGTCGCCTCTCATTGCCCACCAGTGTCGCCTCTCATTGCCCACCAGTGTCGCCTCTCATTGCCCACTAGTGTCGCCTCTCATTGCCCACCAGTGTCGCCTCTCATTGCCCACCAGTGTCGCCTCTCATTGCCCACCAGTGTCGCCTCTCATTGCCCACCAGTGTCGCCTCTCATTGCCCACCAGTGTCGCCTCTCATTGCCCACCAGTGTCGCCTCTCATTGCCCACCAGTGTCGCCTCTCATTGCCCACCAGTGTCGCCTCTCATTGCCCACCAGTGTCGCCTCTCAGTGCCCACCAGTGTCGCCTCTCAGTGCCCACCAGTGTCGCCTCTCAGTGCCCACCAGTGTCGCCTCTCAGTGCCCACCAGTGTCGCCTCATCAGTGTCGCCTCATCAGTGCCCACCAGTGCAGCCTTATCAGCGCACATCAATGGTCTGCATTTTTGGATGCAAAAATAAGATTGCTTCATTGTTTGCACACACAAAATACTTGTTCCGTGGGCCTGGTGTAGGAAAATCAGAGAGAAATATGTTACAGGCAGTGGTAACCAGTTTAATTTTTATTTTTCAATTTTCTAGTTCACATTTTTTACTCACCTTGACAGCTTGAGGAGAAAAAATAAAGCCAATTACAGGCTTCTGTCAGAGGGACATCGGTCACGCACACGGACACCCACTGCTGCTAAGCAGTGCCTACCAGTGTCGCCTCTCAGTGCCAACCAGTGTCGCCTCTCAGTGCCTACCAGTGTCGCCTCTCAGTGCCTACCAGTGTCGCCTCTCAGTGCCTACCAGTGTCGCCTCTCAGTGCCTACCAGTGTCGCCTCTCAGTGCCTACCAGTGTCGCCTCTCAGTGCCTACCAGTGTCGCCTCTCAGTGCCTACCAGTGTCGCCTCTCAGTGCCTACCAGTGTCGCCTCTCAGTGCCCACCAGTGTCGCCTCATCAGTGCCCACCAGTGTCGCCTCATCAGTGCCCACCAGTGTCGCCTCATCAGTGCCCATCAATGAAGGAGAAAAAAAAATCTGAATTTGCTGTCTCTTTTCGTTTTAGCAAAAAATAAAAAATAAATGAAAAATAAATAAAAATAAAATAAAAAACCCAGTAGTTATTCCAATTTTTATAGGTCATACATTTTTTATTTTAATGATGGTTTTTAAAATGGTTTTATTAAATAATGCAAACAGAAAATCTTTTCCTAAACCACTGTTTAGGTACCTATAAATATTAATGACCCAATTAGCCAGTTGGCTGCTTCCGACAACAACTGCTGTCTGGATATCTTCATTTTAGGTAGCCAGGGCGTAGGAAAGAGTCGATTGACTGACTGGGTTGGATTCTCCCAGCTAAGTACGGTACTTCTTTCCTATCAAGATCAGATTGACACTTGGCATGTTTCATTGCATAAGCATACGTACTCCGGCATTACAAGAATGCATGTTTATGCACCAGTAGATTGATAAACCATCTAATATGTTGCTAGTTTGACTTTGTGTGAAGCAAAGGGGAATGTGTATAGATCTTTTTATATTTTTAACCACTTCAGCCCTGGACCATTTGTCAGCTTAAAGACCGGAGGTCTTTTTACAATTTGGCACTGCGTCGCTTTAACTGACAATTGCGTGGTCGTGCGACGTGGCTCCCAAACAAAATTGACGTCCTTTTTTTCCCACAAATAGAACTGTCTTTTGGTGCCATTTTATCACCCTTGCGGTTTTTATTTTTTGCGCTATAAACAAAAATAGAGCGACAATTTTGAAAAAAAATCAATATTTTTTACTTTTTGCTATAATAAATATCCCAAAAAATATATTAAAAAAAAAACATTTTTATTCCTCAGTTTAGGCCGATATGTATTCTTCTACATATTTTTGGTAAAAAAAAATTGCAATAAGCATTTATTGATCGGTTTGCACAAAAGTTATAACGTCTACAAAATAGTTTTATGGCATTTTTATTAATATTTTTTTTTTTACTAGTAATGGCGGCGATCAGCGATTTTATTTTTTATTTTTATCATGACTGCGACATTATGGCGGACACATCGGACACTTTTGACACATTTTTGGGACCATTGTCATTTTTACAGCGATCAGTGCTATAATAATGCACGGATTACTGTGAAAATGACACTGGCAGTGAAGGGGTTAACCACTAGGTGGCGCTGTAGGGGTTAAGTGTGCCCTAGTCAGTGTTTTTTACTGTAGGGGGATGGGCTACATGTGACAAGACAGTGACACTAAGCAGAGCGGGGAGATGCGTGTTTACATCAGCATCTCCCCGTTCTAACTCACCGTGAGACAATCGCGGGTACCCCCGCGGCGATCGAGTCTGCGGGACCCGTGGTCAGGTTCCCGGAGCTCGCATGCGCCGTGCGCACAATGGAGCTTCCTTAAAGGGGACGTGTGTATATATACGTCCTTTTGCCCAGGAGTGCCATTGTGTCGACGTATATAGTCGTGCGGCGGTCGGGAAGCGGTTAACACTTCACATTTCACAATTTTTTACACCAGATTGATGTAAATTTTTACAGCAACGCCTGCCAAGTAAATATCTAAGCTGAATACATTAGTTCAAATTAGGTGCAGGCTCTTCCTGTTAAGCCCCTTTCACACGGACGGATAGAATGGTGCTTTTAGCTGCAGATTTTCTAGTTTTCTACCGCAGCTAAAAGCACACAATGCTTTCCTATGGCCCCATTTACACACCGCCTTTAGCTGCAATTAAGTTGCATGCGGTTTGGTGCGAAAAGAAAAAATAGAATTTAATGCGTCCAGGTGCGACGTATGCACATAACCGCAGGTAATCGCAGTCTTTTGTGTCAACTGCGGATAGCAGCGTGAGAAAAAAAAGAACAGGAAGCACATCATAATCAGTAGGTAAAAAAAGGGTTGCTATGGGAATGACTACCGCAGCCGCATGTAACCGCACGTTAACGCAGGTAATCGCAATGTACAAATGCAGCTAATCACAGGGCATGGAGCCTTGAATTTCGCAGAACATTTTACATGCTTTTAACTGCGGCAAAACAGCTGTCCGTGTGAAAGGCGCCTTACTGCTTTATTTTATCTTCAAGCTATAAATTGTGTTGTCCAAATTAATATATTAAGACTTTTGCAGCTGCCTGTGTAAACCTCTAGGCATGATGAAACGCTTAAGCAGTTTCATCTGCCAAATAATCGTGGCTGTTTTAAAGTATTTGCTAAATTGAAACTTGCTTTATGACAGTTTTTTTTTATTTGTTTAGACTCTCAATTTTATTATCACCACTTTATATCTACTTCTGAGGTTCTGCAGCCTTCTACAGATGAAACTGTATAAAATAAAACCAATAGCGCTGCGTGAATAAATAACTGATAACCATATAACATAACACTCTGTGATGTGACCTATAGTAAATGACCATAGGATGTAAAGTTATTAGCGTGCTTGAAATAAATAAGCTCAAAACCTCTGTGATGACTAACTCCGACGTATAGTCATCACAATCTTCAAAAAAATGAAAACAAAAACTCAAACAAACTGAAATGACATGTAATTCTTCTCATAAAATGTCCAAACCGAGATTAGAAAATGACATGTCCCAAAATAATGAAAGTTCCAAGATATCGTTAGTTCAAGACTGTTCAATGCAGGTAAATAAGTATTGGTGACTTCACACTAAAACACCCAAGAAGAAGTGAAGCATTGGAAAAGACAAAGATCCTCCACCTTCAGTCTCAAATATCCTTACCAGCTCATGTGGATCCCTGATAAAGAGATCATATACACTTGTGGCTATTTCCCCCGCCTAGGGTCTCTCTGCAGTGTATCACACAAAAAGATTATTTTTCTTCCGCATTAAGGGCTTCTCAGCTTAGTCTCCAGATACATGATTTTAAAAGAGACATAAGAGCCACCATGGTGAAGTACTTCATAACAGTTTTATTATAAAAAATAAAGATACACTTACACAAACGTAGTACTTTAAAAGCATTGGTAAAATTCGTTCATAAGCCGGCCGGCTTCAAACATCCGCCCGTCCTTCCGGGATAGCGCTGTTTGTTCGTGGTGACGTCAGCACGCCGCTACTCCCTACGCTGTTTCGTCAAAGAATGACGTCTTCCAGGGGCACGAGCGGCGTGCTGACTCACCGCTTTTTATAATACAAAATGTAATGGACACGCCCGGCTCTGACCTCCAGGACGCACCTCCACAAATCCACCATCTTTGATGGGGGATTCCTGCCCATGTCTTGCAATGCTCCTTACTACACAATGATGTGCAAGAGCGGCATAACACTACAAATGGGCAAATATTGTTTAAAATATAAAATTACAAATAGTGAAAGATTATACAATATGTAATTAATATAAAATCAAGTATATGCTGAGATAACCTAACTAGACAGAATTGGATAAGAGAATAAACTATTCGTACAAAAGAAATTTGGTTGCCTTTAACATGTCACCACACTGGTGTCCGTACTCCCGGATGGCTATGAGAGACAAGCACCATATGGGGCGCCAAAACGGCATACAAAAACATATTAGATCAGGTAAAACCAAATGATGCACCAGATGTCTTACTCTATCCTCTTAACCCCATCACGGATCATACCGATCCTGACATATTGGGAAAAGAGAACAATGCAACATGCATTACACCCACAATGCGTAACACTACATGAAGGAAGCCTACTGATGATTACACATATTGGCCATGTGTGATTAATGCCAATCTTCTTACTAAAGTCATCATTACTGTATGTATAAGGGCTGATAGTAAAAAGGGGAGAGAAACAAGAGGAATGAACTATATAAATTTGGTGGACTCAGAAATCAGAGCCGGTTCACAACCAATATGCCATATCCCATACTTACAAATGATTAAATAAATGATGTTAAATGTCATGTCATTCATTATCAATAAACGCATTGACATCTGTGTCAATATTCAAGCCAAAGGGGCTATAACACCGAACCCGGTATATCCAGGCAATTTCTAACCTTGATAGCTCCCTCACCAGAGAGCTACCCCTCCAGTGAGGCTCGGATTTGTCTATCCCTAAAAATAAGGTGTTTGCTGGATTGCGATCGTAATGAGTGTCATAATGTTTTGAAACCAAATGATTTTGAAAGCCTGTTTTTATATTGGTGATATGCTCACCTAATCTAACCTGCATTGATCTTTTTGTCCTGCCTATATATTGGAGCCCGCATGGACATTGTAATAAATAAACTATGCCAGTTGAGCTACATGTGATAAAGGGCTCAATGGAATGCTCCTTCAAAGTGCTGGTAGAACAAAAGGATTCTGTTTTCTTAGTTTTAGTCTTATTCAGACTGCATACTTGACACCTCCGACATTGGTGGTATCCTGATAACCCTTTTTGAAAAAAAGATACCTTTTTAGTCGGAGGATCCACCACATTGGGAGCCACCCTATCCCGAAGGGAGGGTACTCCCCTAAAGACTACCTGAGGTTTAGGTGGTAAAAATTGGCTGATGATTCTGTCATTACCCAACAAATGCCAATGCTTTTGAAGGATTTTCTTGATGGCATAGTGCTGCGTGGAAAAAGTAGTGACAAAAGGTATTATAGGTCTATCTCTCACTACCTTGGAGCGATCCTCCAATAGTAGTGACCTATCCAAACCAGCAACCTCCTCTATTGTCTCTTCTAGAGATTCCAAATTGTAGCCTTTCTCACAAAGTCTTGATTTCAGGATAGCAGACTGAGATCTATAGTTCTCCAAAGAGGTACAGTTTCGCCTCATCCTGACGAACTGGCCTCTAGGCACTGATTTCAGCCAAGAATCATTGTGACAACTTCCGATAGGGATGAATGAGTTGCGATCAGTCTTTTTGAAAAAAGATTTAGTAACCAAAAGGCCATCTTCCTTCATTATGGTGAGGTCAAGGAAATCAATGGTCTCCTGACTCGCTTCATGAACGAATCTAATTCCCCTCTCATTATCGTTCAAAGCTGAAAAATAACCGTCCAATTGGTCCTTGGTGCCATCCCATAGGAGGAGGACGTCATCAATGTACCTGGCCCAAAGTACCAGGTGTGGACTCCGATCCCCAAAGATGACGTCCTCCTCCCATTTGGCCATAAAAAGGTTGGCCAAGCTGGGGGCATACTTAGCCCCCATCGCAACACCACATATTTGGCGATAATACTGACCATCAAACCAAAAGTAATTGTGACATGCTGCATATTCCAACAGGTCTAAAATGTAATCCATTTGGAGCTGGGACAAACCTGACAAAAGATTCAAATAATATTTCACAGCTGAAATACCCATCTGGTGTGGAATAATAGAATACAATGAGGTAACGTCAGCTGTGACCATCCACATTCCTTCCTTAGGCTCAATTTGAGACACTAAATTGATAGCATGCCTCGTGTCTTTCAAATATGAAGGCATCCTTTGGACCAAAGGCTGTAAAAAGTGGTCAATGTACTTGCCCACCCGGGAAGTCAGTGAGTCTATACCACTCACTATAGGTCTGCCCGGGGGGCAAGTCAAGCTCTTATGAATTTTGGGGAGACAATATAGAATGGGCACCCTAGGGGCCCTTGGTAACAAAAATAGTGACTCCTTGTCGTTCAGAATGCCAATATCCGAGCCCCTCTGTACCAATTTTTCCAGTGTATCCCTGTATTTGATGACCGGGTTTCCTGGTAGTAGATCATAGGTGTCACGATCATCTACGATTCTATGCATTTCTTTCAGGTAATCCGCCCTATCAAGGACAACAATTCCACCGCCCTTGTCGGCAGGGCGGATTACCAACTCTCTATTTCGACAAAGAGAGTCAAGACCTAATTCCAATTGTTGTTCCATCTTATCATTGGTGACTTTCACAGCCTCAAGGTCTCGTAAGACCACATCTTTAAAGACTCTAAGGGACGGGGCCAAGGCCCCAGGTGGATTGAAGGTAGAGGCATTGGATAGTCCGGAATGCTGATATGATGGTGTAACTAATTTGTTCTCCCTTCCAGGAATACCTACAAAGTAACGTTTAATATTAATCTTACGGACATACTTGTGTATGTCCATGTAGGTCTGGAACTTATTTAATTTTTTAGGGGGAGCAAATTTCAATCCCTTATTAAGAAGGGTTAATTCAGGCTTGGTTAGGGTTTGGGAGCTGAGGTTAAAGATGCCATCTTGACTCACATCTTTTGCTTTTTTAAGTTGTGCTCTCCTCCCCCCTCTTGTTCCTCTTTGCTTTCTACCGGCCTTTTTACCCCCTGGCTGGGCTTGGGAAAACCCCAATGTTGGTCAATATCTCTTTCATATTGGCCCGGGGGAAATTCTCTCGATGATCCAGACCTATATGCCTCTTGAACCCTGTTAATTCGTTCATAATCATGTTGCCCTCCATATCCAGGGCCATCTCTATCCCGTGAGGGAAAGAATCTATTACGAGTTCCATAACCATTCTCATATTCATCCCTATCTCTCTCCAAATAATAGTCATCTTCACAATGAGATCCCCGGCCTGGGTATTGATCATAACCGTGACTCTCCAAACGAGTCCTCTCTCTAGGGAATCTCAATGGTTCTCTATAAATATTATGTTGGCCCTGGGGGTATGGTAATCCATAACCCCTATCATAGCTAGTGCTCTGTTTGGGTTGTGTCTGTTGCAACCATCCTGGGTTTTTGGTGTATTGCCCTCCTTTGACAAAACCTGATGGTCTCGAAGGTGATTTGTGAGACACCTGTCTACCCTTTTTCTTGGGTTTAGCTCCATTCTGAACCTTTTTGGGAGTTTTGGATGATTCATTCCCTATAGGTAAGTGTTGCACATTATTAGTCGACTCTGGTGGAGCATTGTCGCCCTGCACAATTGCATCCATCCTGGAAACATTATCCACCTGTGAGTCCACCAATAATTTCTTCTGCCAATCAAAGATTAAACTAGCTTGATAATCATTAAAGTCTCTGTTATATTTTTTCCTTTTCTTGGCTTTTTGTTCTTTTTCCTCTTTATCCAATACTTTCAATAAATTCAAAGTTCTGTCTTTATATTCCTCACTCTCTTTGTAAGGGTTTAAACTTTCTTTTAAGCTTTTTATTTCACTATCTAGTTTCTCCAATTTACTGGTTTTGTGAGCCACCAGGAACCGTAAAAAACGTACGCCTGCCTCATTAAAATATCGGAACCATTCTTGTAGCTCAAGGTCGCCTTTCTGAAGGCTGACCTGCCATCTCAGGCTCCTCGGCACCATATTTAATCTGATGTACGTTTCGAGAAATGCCACATCCCATTGTGTGTGGACTTCAGATACAGTTAGATTTTTTAATCTTACAAAAAGTCCACTCTGATCTCCATCCCTTTCATTGTACATCTGAAACACTCCATCAGTGTTGACCACCTTGGAGGCTCTATATTCAAAAACATCCATGTCGCTCCAAATTAAATGAATAATAGGTAATGAATAATAGTGTATAAGTGAACAACCTCTAATGTGCACTCTAATATACAAACTGACACCCTGCGGTGCACCTGACTGCTGCTGTAGAAAAAATATCAAAATTGTCAATGTGTAAAGGAAAACTGTATGCCCACCCAAGATAACACCCCCCCCCTCCCCCACTACCAGCTTCGCTCATATTTTTTGCTAGTGCCCCAGGAGTTTGGATGTCTTTTCTTCAGCTGTGCTGGGAAAAGTGTAACCTACTGGGTTTTTTTTTTCTAGTGTTTTTTTTTTTCTTCACTTTTCCTTAATCAAAACTATTTTTTACACTGATGCAAGAGCTGGTCTCTGCGATTGCAGCTATCCAATATGGCTTATCTTCACCCTAGCTTTTGGAGTACATCGGAACCCCACTTTTCTAGACATTGCAGGACTAGCCTGGAAATTAACCTAGGACACTGGGCTTCTGTGTAAGGTGCTTTACAGACCCCTTTCTGATAATGCCGCGTACACACGACCGTTTTTCATAACAAGAAAACTGCAATTTTTTTAGATTGGTCGTGAAAACCGGTCGTGTGTATGCTCCATAGCAGTTTTCTCGACGAGAAAACTACCCGCAAATAAATTAGAACCTGCTCTATTTTTTTCTCGTTGTTTTTCCCGTCGTTCTTTTTCTCGTCGCGAAGACCGCTCGTGTGTTTGCTTTTCCGAGGGAAAAAAAAACGTGCATTCTCAGAATCAAGTATGAGCCGTGAGCGATCGTTCTGGTAAAACTAGCGTTTGTAATGGAGAATAGCACATTCTTCACGCTGTAACGGACTGAAAAGCACGAGGCTGAAAAGCGCGAATTGTCTCTCACCAAACTTTACTAACACGAGATCAGCAAAAGGGTGGCACCATTCGAATGGAACTTCCCCTTTTTATAGTGCCATCGTACGTGTTGTCGTACGTGTTGTACGTCACCGCGCTTAGCTTGAGCGGTGTTTTCCCTGAACGTGTGTATGCAAGGCAGGCTTGAGAGGAATCGCAACGAATCACGTCGAGAAAAGCAGCGTTTTTTTGCATGACAGGAAAAACGGTCGTGTGTACGTGGCATAAGAAGTTACTGTATTTATTGGCGTATAACACTCACTTTTTTACCCTGAAAATAGAGGGTAAACTGTGCCTGCGTGTTATACGCAGGGGGCCGTGGAAAGTTTTTTTCCTGAAACTTCCCTCTTAAAGTTAGGGTGCGTGTTATACGCCTGTGCGTGTTATACGCCGATAAATACGGTAGCTGTGTAAAAGCTTTTCAGGTCCAGAGCTGTTGGCATTGCCTCAGAGCTTGTCCTGTCTGATGGACCACTCTGTAAGCAGGTTGATCCAGTTGTGCACTGGGAACTACCTCATTCATGTGGATCACTGGGCACTTTTAAAATTCCCACTTTCCACTGGTTTCTACTGGGGAGGAGTTAAGGCTGGGGGACTGAGCGCTGGGGTCATCTGTTGGGTGGCGTGTCCCACGCGCACTTTGCGCCATTTGCCATTTTTGCTCTGAGAAAATGTTTCCCCTTGCTGCTGCTTTTAGTTTGGAATGAGCCACATGAAACTCCATTCCTTCATCCTTTCCTATTGCCCATATACAGTAACATTACTGACCTCCAGTCATCTGACCCTAACCTGCTACCAGCTCTCTGGGTTTTGTAAGTACCTGAGGCCTTAATTCATGCTCTGAGCGATCACCACATGTCTGTTCTAGACACAGAGGGGGATAGTTTCATTGCAATGGGTGACCCCAGCTCATAGTTCCCTAACTGTTACAGAAACATTTGCGACTTCTGAAGGTGCCAATATCTGCAGTCTGGAATCCTGTGATCTTGTAATAAGAGTCTTAGCTCATCATTCGAGACACTTGCTTCTGGGTGAGGCTGAGTCTGCTGCCTTGTCAGCTTGGGTCTTTACGGCAGATGCACAGGATTTTGTTTTGCACCTTTCACCTAGTTCCTTGCTGGCTGCCTACGTCCCTATCGGCTTCTGAGCCATTGGTCACAGAAATTTTATCTGAGTTGCTACAATCACTACCTTATGAGACTATCCTTGAGGAGTCGCAGTCTTCTACTATAACTCTAGAATTCAGAGACTCCTGGAGGATTAGCCTGCTGACCCCAGTCTTGGGTCTTTTAGAGCCCCTACAGCTGAAGAGACCTTCCCATTGCACCTGCCTTTCTAGGTATTCCTGAGAGAAAATCGGCCAGGGGGGTGTGGCTTCCCCAGTTGGTTTCATTTTGACATGGAGGAGCAGTCCATACACCTTAGTGTGTTCCAGGACCTGAGTTGTATTTGGAGGATTCCAGATGCGGGCCCTCTGATATCAGTTTAACTGCATGCTGAACAGGTTCAAGTCCAGGTTTAGGAATGCTCTAGTGGTAGCAGGGAATGCTTGGGTGACTCCTTAGAAACTATACACCTAGACCTAGTCCTTAGCTCTGGAGTTTTTTTTTTCTTCATCTGAGAGGGAGAGCTTTCTGGTGATCTCCTCCCTTGTTCTGGGAATTTGACCCAGGTGAATAGTCTTGATTTTGTATACATTGTGGAATTTGGGGAGTTAGGAGCATTTCTAAATCTGACTCTTGTAATGCTTGAGGCTATGTAGGATGTTTTAGCAAGGTTTACCATAAAACTTTGCCTTTGTTTTCTCCTTAGGTGGGATTAAAGCAGGGCATACACAGACCAAAAATCAGCAGGTTCAGCAGAAACCAGACACATTTTGGTCCATGTGTACCACTGTCTGTACAGTCACCCTTGTCAAATTACAATAGACCAGCTGAGAAGATCCCTGCATCAACATTGTTTGCATTGATGCCGAGATCTGTCACGTTTTTTTTTTTTAGTTCAATCCGCTGGTTGAGCAAAAAGTGTATATCCTGCTTTACATAGTTTCATATAATCAAGCTGTCCATACATGGTTTGAAATACAGCTGTTCCCTACTGAAGCAGCCAAATTTCCATCCATATGTGGTCACTGTGGTTGATCTACCGATCGACTTCTGTTCAACCAGCCAGTTGGAAAATTTCCTTTTGATTAGCACTCTAGTCTATAGACTGCAGCACTGATCAGTGTGATCTTGCAATAGAGTATTCTTCCTGCTGTCAGAATACAAAGGTACAGTGGGGAGGGATCCCCCTATCCACATAGTGTGTGTGTGTGTATGGGGAAATCAAGTCATATTTTATATAAAAAATAAATATTTTTAGTTCAACCCACTGTTTGCATGAAAAAACAGACTCCTCTATTGCCAGCTTTAGTCTGGTTGAAAAAAAAGACGCAAATCCATCTTGTTCAATCAGTAGACAAAAACATGCACACACACACAACTAGTAAAAACAGTTGATCCAGAGGAAGGCAGAAAAACAATAATGCATGATCCAAATTGCTCCAAAATTCCTTCCTAATTCCCCAGGAGGCAATCAAATATCCCCTGGTTAAACTACCCCCTGGTGTTACTACCTATAAATATTACATTGAGCTTGGTCCTCAATACTATCAAGTCTGCATTTTTCCTGTATCTTTTTTATTTGGAAAGTTACCCTTTTAACCCTTGCCTAATTCTTGCATAGGGAGTTCCATGTACCCCAGTTTGTAATTTGTGAGTCGGTGGGATCAAAACATTTGGCTATCTATATATTCTCAGGTAGCATTAATTGGACACATTGGAGTTAATTGTACTTTAATTCAACCTCCAAAGGGTTCTCTCCTGGTAATTATCACTTCTATGAGGTCTGACCTCACAGCCTTTCAATGCACAGAACTCCATTTCATTTTGAACCTGTAATGGTATTAGGGGAGTTGATGCGTAGGACCTCCTTCTTACTAGTGGTGCACCGAAATAAATAAAAAAACGGTGCCAAAACCAATTTATTAATTTTTTTGCCCAGTTTTCAAATCTTCTGTAGTGGCAGGACAACCAAAGATAAAAGACTTCCTGTGTCCCTCAATGCCTGTCACCAAATGGTTGCCCACCTAACTTTTTTGTTATTGTATATGTTATATATTATTATGGTTCTCTCTAGCATTTTTCTGTTCAGTTTGTTTCTCAGCAGGTTTTGAGAGTGCAGCTAATCCATGGTTTTAATGTGGGTTAACTGCACTTTCCTATAGACTTCTATAAAGTCCTGTGGTTTTAGTGCGGTTTCAGAAAGAGAGCACCAAAACTCTTGTTGAATCTTTGGTGTGCTTTCTGAAACCACACCAAAACCACAGGACCTCAGAAGTCTATGGTAAAAAGCATTTAACCTGCATGAAACCCGCGGGTCAGCTGTGCTTTGCCCAAAGTGCAGCAGGACCACACCAGGGCAGTGTTAAGCCGCCCTTAATGATTACCATGCCTTGTTCTCATTTAAGTGTAACTTTAGTCAGAACATTTAGAGCGGTTTCACACTGGGGCGCTGGGTGCGGTTGCGGTATAGCGCCGCTATTATAGCGGCGCTATACCGTCGGAATTGCTGAGGTATTCGGCCGCTAGCGGTGCGGTTTTAACCCCCGCTAGCGGCCGAAAAAGGGTTAATACCACCCACAAACCGCGGCTACAGCCGCGGTTTGCGGGCGGCATTACCGCGGTGTCCCATTCATTTCAATGGGAAGGAGCGGTGGAGGAGCGGTAAACACACCGCTCCTCTCACCGCTCCAAAGATGCGGCTAGCAGGACTTTTTTTTCACGTCCTGTTAGCGCACCGCTCCAGTGTGAAAGCCCTCGGGCTTTCACATTGGAGAGACAGAAGTCGCTGTTTAGGCTCGGTTTGCAGGTGCTATTTTTAGCACAATAGCGCCTGCAAGCCGCCCCAGTGTGAAAGGGGCCTAAGTCTTCTTGGCTCTTTTTGCAGGTATAGCTATGTTAAAGTGGAAGTAAACCCTCCTATCGTTTTCAGCCAAGGAAGCTGCCATCTTGACCTTTTGTTTAATCTTCAACTGCCATGATGCTGCACATGTGACCAGTTATGACAACAGCCATTGGATGGTTTGACAGTTTGGTTGAGAGCACAACCAATGTGGCAGTTAGCATTTCCGGCATGCCGGGAATTTAACATTTTTTTTTAAACTGTTAAATCAATGGGTTTACTTCCACTTTAAAACAATAAAATAAAGTGCCTACATTGTTTAAAGTGGAAGTAAACCCTCCTATCGTTTTCAACCAAGAGAGCTGCCATCTTGGCGTCTGTTTAATCTTCAACTGCCATGATGCTGCACATCTGATCAGTTATAACACCAGCCAATGGATGGTTTGGCAGCTTGGTTGAGAGCACAACCAATGTGCAGTTAGCAGTCCTGGCATGCCGGGAATGTAACTGTTTTTTTTAAATGTTACATCAATGGGTTTACTTCCGCTTTAAATCTAGTAATACACTGTCTCACTCCTGCCCTGCACATGCTCAGTTGCTCCCTATTTTTTGGCACTATTTCACAAATCAGAGCCACTAGAGACTGATCTGCTGACAGCCTAGATTTACTGCTGTTCAGGGGCTCTGGGTTTCAGCAAAATGGCAACCTCCAGCAAGAAGAAACAGGAACGATCCTGGAGGAAACTTACCGCACAGGCTAATTTTTGGTAGCATAATTATTGTGACATGTATGTCCCTTGCTAAAGAACATAATTTTTTTTATCGATTTTCTTAAGGTTAAAGCTCTGCTTTAATATGTACTGATAACCATGTTGAGCTTTGTTTTTAGAACAAAGAAGGGAAAGTGGAATTCCAGTTAGAGCATAGAAGGAAGAAAAGAAACAAAACAAAAAATCCCCCCCCGCCCCAGAGGAGGAGGTGGGAAGAGGACAATGTCATACGCGCAAGTGAGTGATCTTTTGAAGTTAAAGAGGTGGGCAGGAGTCTAAGGCCATTACCTGTAAATAGAGATCTGTGGTTTTGTAATATTGCCAGTTTCCACAAAGTCCTGAATTTCTGTTCTGTGTTATGTAGGGTAGAGGTAAGATCTCCCATGAGTAAATGCCAGATGGCTCTAGTAGGTGGGTATGTATATGTTTCGAGAGAAGCAGAATACAGGTCTTTTATGCATTTACTTTATCAATATTATTTATTACAGGTACTTGTATAGCGCCGTCAATTTACGGAGCTCTTTTTACATATACATTGTAAATTCACATCAGTTCCTGCCCTCAAGGAGCTTACAATCTTAGGTCCTTAACTCACATTCATACATGCACATACTAGGGCCAGTTTAGACAGGAGCCAAATAACCTATAAGCATGTCTTTTGGAGTGTGGGAGGTTAGCAAATGAATAGTAAGAGCCTTTGTATTTCGAGATGGGTCGCTTTGTCAGGTGGAGAAGACAAGCTGCAGGGTTTTTGCTTAGGTCTACTGAGGTTAGATGTCTTATTGTGTCAGTCAAATCTTTCCAGAAGGGTTGGAGTTTGGAACACTGCCAGAAAATATGGAATATCTTGCCTGGAGTATTGCTACATCGCCAGCAAGAGTTGGGGACTGTTCATTTTGTCTAATACAGACAGTACTTTATGCCACCTAGTAAGGATCTTGTATTCTAGCTGTTGGAATCTATTTGCTATAGATGATTTGTGAACAAGGTGTAATATTTTCTCCCTTTATTTAGGGGTCAATTGGAGCCTTAGCTCCAATTCCTACTTTTGGAGGATGGTGATATGATTAGAGGCCTACTCCCTTTCCACATATTTACAATGGTAAAATACATGACATAATTCGAACAGTAAAGCAGTAAAATATTAGTCCCCAAAACGAAAATTTTACGGTTTGCCTACTAGGGCAATTTTGGCAATTTTCACATATGTTAAAATCAGCGTTTTTTTTGCTAGAAAATTACTCAGAACCCCCAAACATTATATCATTTCTGTTTATATTCTGAATGGTGGCAGTTTTTTTTATGTCGCATGATATTTGCGCAGCTGTTTATCAAACACAAATGGATACCAAAAATGTCAATATTTAAAATTGTGCACGCCTTCGACTTGGCGATTAAATTGTTACCTAAAATTGTCCATAGGCGACACTTTTTTCAAATCCTTTTTCAGGTTATCAGTTTAGAGTTAAATGTGAGCTATGGCCCTAGAATTCTTGCTCTCACTCTGTTTGTGGCGATACCTCACATATGTGGTGTAATCATAGTTAACATATGCATACTGGACCTATGTGCGCGTTTGCATTTGTAAGGGGGGGAGAGGTCCCTATTTATTTAAATCTTTTTTTTTTTTTTTTTTTTTTTTTCACAGACAGCTGTGAAACCGGAAGTGACAAAATCGCTTCTGGCTCCATTCATCACAGATTGGGGATCATCCATCTCCTCTGTGGGCAGCTGACCAGACGGCTTTCAGCTATGCAGGCTCTTCCATTCCAATGCCACGGTCAGGGAGAGGGGCAGGCTTTCCGGGCACCATAAAAGTTATTAGGCAGCTATAAAAAAAATGCTTAATGTGGTGGTTGCATATATTTTATGATTTTTATATATTTTTTTCAACTGGTGATCTGGTCAGTAACACACTTCCTGTTTTTAAGGTGTCTCCGCTCCATTGGAGAAGCAACAGAGACCCCTTTGGACCAGCTGCATTGTCCGTCTGGGAGGAGGGTAGTGTTTGATGCACCAGTAGATTTAGATGGACTTGACTAACATGTTTTTAAGTAGTTACAGATGGACCAGATCACAGGTTAAAAATAAGGAAATAAATCCTTAAAAAAAAAAAATGAATGCCGCTAAAAAACAGTAAATTGCAATATATTAGATTTTGTTTTTTGGGTTTAATACTGCTTTAAAGTGGTTTTAAATGCTTGTGTGTTTAAAAAATAAAATAGATTTTGCACTTCTCTGCTCTGTGCAGTGGAATTGCACCGAGCGGCCCCGAAGCTCCTTTTTTAGGGTCCCCCGATGGCTCTCCTGGTTCCTCCTCTCTGGTGAGTGCCTCCATAGGAAGTGGCTTTCTATGGGGGCACTTGTATGGGCTTGCTACTGAGCCTTGCTGTCTGCGTCTATAGATTCGGCTACGCCTCCTGCTCCCTCGTCACTTTTAATCAACAGCAGCGGAAGCCAGTGGCTCCTGCTGCCTCAGCAAAGCCTGCAAGACCAGAAAGTGAGGGGAGAGAAGAGCTAAACCCGAACACAGCGCTGGATCAAATGGGAGCTCAGCTAGGTAAATGGTGGGGAGGGGGGGTTGGGGTTAAGGGGTATACTGATTCCTAAAAAATTTTTAGCTTAATGCACAGAATGCATTAAGGTAATAAATGTTTTGGCTTTATAACTACTTTCAACTGTTTGGCAGTGTTTTTTTTTAAGAATGGCTTTTAAATTTGTTTCATTTTTCTGTTCTCTAAGCAGGTTCATGGTTTACTATATCTGTTGCTGTGTCTTTGCACGTTCTCCACATGGAGAGACAGCCACATGGGTGTAAGTGATTCTTCATTGTGTGTCTGTTGGGTTTCAGGCTTTATTGCAAACCTCACTTTTCAAAGGGAATTCTTTCCAAGTGAAGAAGATGAAACTGGAGCAGCTAAAGCATTAATGCGTCTCCAAGACACTTACAAACTGGATCCTGATGTTATAGCAAAAGGAATATTGCCAGGTTAGTGCAATCCATGTTTATCCTCATAGTGTTCAAGACATGTTCCTATTAAAGGCTTATGTAGCATTAAAATGGTCTTAAAGCTAAATCTCAAGCAAAAAAGCTATGGTAAATACACAGCTACATTTAGGTAATTTTCTTTTTCAAAGGATTTGTATTCAGCCCCCTTTTACTCTGATACCCCTAACTAAAATCTAGTGGAACCAATTGCCTTCAGAAATCACCTAATTAGTAAATAGAGTCCACCTGTGTGTAATTTAATCTCAGTATAAATACAGCGGTTCTGTAAGGCTGGGTTCACACTGGTGCGACAAACGCTCCGACATTGGGAGCTCATGTCGCATGACGTGTGAAAATCAATGTTTCCCTATGGGAGCCGTCTTAACTGGTCCGACACAAGTAGGTGCGACTTTGAAAATGCTCCCTGTACTACTTTGGTCCGACTTTGATCCGACTTCAGCCCATTGAATATCATTGAAGTCGGATCAAAGTCGAAACGCCGTCTTGCATGCTCCGACTTTGGCATGCAACTTGTGCTCTGCTGATCTTGAGAGAAACTCCTCGCCAAATTTTAAATAAAAAAAAACGGCATGGGTTCCCCCTCCAAGAGCATACCAGGCCCTTCGGTCTGGTATGGATTTTAAGGGGAACCCCCTACGCCGAAAAAACAGCGTGGGGGTTCCCCCAAAATCTATACCAGACCCTTATCCGAGCACGTAGCCCGGCCGGTCAGGAAAGGGGGTGGGGACGAGCGAGCGCCCCCCCTCCTGAACCGTACCAGGCCGTATGCCCTTAACATGGGGGGGTGGGTGCTTTGGAGCAGGGGGTGCCCTGCGCCTCCCACCCCAAAGCACCTTGTCCCCATGTTGATGAGGACAAGGGCCTCATCCCGACAACCCTGGCGTTGGTTGTCGGGGTCTGCGGGCGGGGGGCTTATCGGAATCCGGGAGCCCCCTTTAATAAGGGGACCCCCATATCCCGGCCCCCCACCCTATGTGAATGAGTATGGGGTACAGCGTACCCATTCACCTAGGGGAAAAAAAGTTGTCAATAAAAAAACACACTAGACAGGTTTTTAAAGTAATTTATTAGGCAGCTCCGGGGGTCTTCTTCCGACTTCGGGGGTCTTCTTCCAACTTCTCCGCGCTCTCCGGCCTCCGGTTCTTCTGCCGGGCTCCTCCGCTATCTTCTGCTCTTTTGCCAACGTTGGCCAGGTCTTCTCCGTCGTCTTCTTCCCTTCTTCCGATGTTGACACAACGCTCTCTCCCGCTGTAATGCGGTGCACAATGACTTATATAGGCATGGGGCGTGGTCATGGGTATTGTCACCCCGGTAACCCCGCCCCTGTATGGCGTCAAAGTCCCGTGGCATGATGGGGCTGTGACGTCATCCGGGTTTCCTGGGTGACATCACCCAGTGACCACGCCCAAGCCTATATAAGTCATTGCGCACCGCGCGCACGGCATTACAGCGGGATAGAGCGTCGTGTCAACATCGGAAGAAGAGAAGAGGGAAGAAGACGATGGAGAAGAGCGGGTCAACGCTAGCAAAAGAGTGGCAAAAGAGCAGAAGATAGCGGAGGAGCCTGGCAGAAGAACCGGAGAGCGCAGAGAAGTCGGAAGAAGACCCCCGGAGCTGCGTAATAAATTACTTTAAAAACCTGTCTAGTGTGTTTGTTTGTTTTTTTGACAACTTTTTTTCCCCTAGCTGAATGGGTAGGGCCCTCCTGCCCCAAAGCACAAACCCCCCCCCATGTTGAGGGCATGCGGCCTGGTACGGTTCAGGAGGAGGGGGCCGCTTGTCCCTACCCCCTTTCCTGACCGGCCGGGCTGCGTGCTCGGTTAAGGGTCTGGTATAGATTTTGGGGGGACCCCCACGTGTTTTTTTCGGTGTAGGGGGTTCCCCTTAACCTGGGCCTGGTATGCTTTTGGAGGGGGAACCCATGCTGGTTTTTTATTTAAAATTTGGCGTGGAGCTCCCCTCAAGATTCATACCAAACACCGTGCCTAGTATTGGCAGGGATCCAAGTCGGATCCCTGTTCATTGAAAGTCGGACGTATGTCGGCTTCAAGTCGCAGGGCAAAGTCGGATCCAAAGTAGGACGAGTGTCGTGTCGCACTAGTGTGAACCCGGCCTAAAGCCCTTAGAGGTTTGTTAGAGAACCTTTGTGAACAAACAGCGTCATGAAGGCCAAGGAACACACCAGATAGGTCAGGGATAAAGTTGTGGTGAAAGCAGGGTTAGGTTATAAAAAAAATATCCCAAGGTTTGAACATCCGATGGGGTACCGTTCAATCCATCATCCGAAAATGGTAAGTGTGGCACAACTGCAAACCTACCAAGACATGGCCGCCCACCTAAACTGAGAGACCAGGCAAGGATTAAGTTACACACAGGTGGATTTTATTTACTAATTAGGTGACTTCTGAAGGTAATTGGTTCCACTAGATTTTAGTTAGGAGTATCAGAGTAAAGGAGGCTGAATACTAATGCACCCAACACTTTTCCGATATTTTCATTTGAATTTTTTTTTGGAAAAACCATTTATCATTTTCTTTTCACTTTACAATTATGTGCCACTTTGTGTTGGTCTATCACATATAATTCCAATTAAATACATTTACTTTATTTGGTTGTAACATGACAAAATGTGGAACATTTAAAGGGGTATGAATACTTTTTTTCTGTGTGTGTAATCATATATATATATATATATATATATATATTAATTGCATAAGACAACCATGTCAATATCAATATCGGCCTGTCATAAGAGTCTATCTTTTGACCATTTTTTGAGAATGCTAGTTGGCTTGCTGTTATGCTGATTCTCTGGCTTCAATATTCTAGTCACTATTAAGGTTGAGGAAAACAATCACAAATTCCTTTCCTATCAGCATGCTTGTTTGGGGTCGCTGAAATCAAAAATGAGCAGTTTCCTTTTTATGCTTGTTTTGTCCAAAGGGCCTTTCTTTGGTTTAGTATATGTGGTCACTCACAAGAGGTTTGTTTGCAATAATCACTTTTTTTCTGCATTGTAGTTGGAATACATACCAATGTAATATATAGTGAAAATGCATGATCTAGACCATGCTGTACGTGACATTCTTAGACACGTACAGAACAGCCGTGTTCAATGAAATTACTTTAAAACCTTGCCAACCCTGTGTTCATATTGGCTAAGGCCAAGTTATTTATTGTGTCTGCTTTTGATTGTCTTTTTTATTTTAGGAACAAAATATGTTTCATCTTTATCTGTGGATGATTGCTTTGGTATGGGAAAAATAGCTTACCATGAGAGTGACTATTATCATACTGTACTATGGATGCAAGAAGCTCTAAAATTGTTGGATGAAGGGGAAGAATCAGTCATCGTTTCTAAAGCGGGTGTTCTAGACTACCTCAGTTACACAGTCTTTCAGCTCGGTGATATCCACAGAGCAGTGGAGCTTACCAGAAGGCTGCTAGCGCTGGGTAGGTAAAAGTACTTCGTGCATTTGTAGTTTATGAATTGCCTACCAAAGTTTTTGCCTTGCTATCAACTATATATATTATGATCTACCCATACGTTCACAGAATGGCATAGGTGGATTATCATTGGTCAGTGAAAACATTGGTCAGTGTACTTAAAGTGGAAGTAAACCCATCCATAAAACTGTTTCATTTCCGGCACGTGCCAGAAATGTAACACTCCCATTGCCTGTGCTCTCAACCAAACCGTCAAACCATCCAATGGCTGGTGTCATAACGGATCACATGTGCAGCATCATAGCAGTTGTAGATTAAACAGAGGCAAAGATGGCATCTTCCTTGGCTGAAAACGATAGGGGGGTTTACTTACACTTTAAAACATCTATTATCTGACTCCTAGATATTTTGTATTCCCAAACACAACACGTGTAGGAGAATAATTTTCTTCTCATTATTTTGGTTTAACCCTTAAGAATTCAATGCGTCACTGATTTCCTATCTAGTAAGTATATACAATTTTAGGTTCGAAAGCAAGCAGGACTCTAAAGCCCCATACACACCATCAGATTTTCTGCAGATTTTTTTCTTCAGATTTACCAAAACTATGTAGTACAAGAGCCTACCTGATTGCATACAAATTGAAACTCCTTAAGGTTTGACCTCATATATGGTTTTGGTAAATCTGAAGACAAAAATCTGATGATGGTGTGTATGGGGCTTAAGGCTACTTTCACGCTGGGGCGGTGAGAGCATTGGTGGCAAAGCACCGCTAGTTTTAGTAGCGCTTTACCGTCGCTTTTCGGCCGCTAGCGGGCGCTTTTAACCCCCGCTAGCGGCCGAAGAAGGGGTTAATGCCGCCCGTGTAGTGCCGCTGCCAAAGTGCTTAGCAGGCGCTTCGGCAGTGCTGCCCATTCATTTTAATGGGCAGGGGCGGTTTAGGAGCGGTGTATACGCCGCTCCTCCACCGCCCCAAAGATGCTGCTTGCAGGACTTTTTCTAGTGCCCTGCAAGCGCACCACTCCAGTGTGAAAAGCCCTCGGCTTTCACACTGGAGTGACAGGAGAGGAACTTTGCAGACGCTATTTTTAGCGCTAAAACGCCTGTAAAGCACCAAAGTGTGAAAGTGGCCTTAGGCTTGTTTACCCTGCGGGGGGGGGCACTTTTGAGCCTCAACTGATCCCCTGCACATGCCTCCGCCGTGATGCTTTGGTTCATAGCTGCAGCAGGAATGATACCACTTGTCGAATGTGGTTGTGGCACGATTGTGTGTCATTTAGGCGATACCAGGCCTTCTCACCATCTGTCAAATGCTCTCTGAAGAGCAATCCGAGCACCGCAAGTGTAAATAAGCCCAAAAGCAAAGGGGGTGTAATGCACATTTATAACTCACATAGCTGTGCTTTATACATGTGTTGGTAAGCCATATCTCTTCTTTTATAAATGGGGCACTAAGATTTGTAGGTTCATGAAAAAATACTATGCACAGAACATGAATTGGTTGCATAAAATGTCTCATTAGTGTACTAGGGGATTTGAGTGTAATTTACAGCTCCTACCTTTTTAAGATTTCCTTGTCCATTGCTACATCCTTCCAATGTGTTGTATTTATACAGTAGATGTGTGCGAAAAAAACATCAAGGTTTTCAATGGAGAACTAGATATTCAATACAGCTCTAGAACTGATTATCACTGTTTTGTACAAGGAGTAAGGGGAATAGGCCCAAATGGCATTGGCAGTGGTAAACCATGCATGAGACAGGGAAAGCCTTAAAACAGTTCAAATTGATTTTTCTTGCAATTTTATGTAGCAAGGCAGCAAACAAACATAGTTTCATTACAGGAGGGCTTTATACAGAAAGTCTATAAAGTATGCAGCCTGCTCATTGTCTCGTCTTCTATCAGTTCCTAACTAGCAAGTTGTCCCTTAATGGGTTTCCCAAAGCAAACAGGCAGCTCTTGTCACTTTTATTTAATAGCATCAGAGTTCTAAAGTGTTTTCCCCGCCTGGGGAGTCACAGGTGCAACTTACAGCAGCCAAATCAAGTAGCAGCACACGGCTGTACACTTGTAAATGCCAGTTGCTTGTACATCTGCACATATGCGTACAGCGTATTTACCCAAATGTGAAAGTGAGGAATTTTGAGATACGCCGTTCGCACATGGGCTGGTTAACGCCGATGCAGAAGTGCAGTCACATACAGCCATTCACATGTATTGGCGTGTGTAAATGGCACCTGTGGCTCCCCGGGTGCCCGAAAGCATTGGGGATTTTATGCTAAAGTGCTTTTAAGATGATAAATATCCATACGCATGATGTCTAAAGCCCCTTACACACTATAAGAAAATCGGGTGAACGTTTTCATCCGAGAAATGATTGTAAGATTTTCTGATGGTGTGTACATAACTTTCGACTGCAAATTCCAACCTTCCAAATGAAAATTTCCAAAGGAACAAAATCTTTCTCGTAAAACAAACAAATGATTTTCATTTAATGTGTACCATTTTCGGACAAGAAAAAACAAACGAAAGACTGTGCATGATCAGAAACCATAAACAACAAAAAAGAGCCTTTGTCGTACAAGAATTTTCATTTTCTTCCTTGGTTCTGACTTGCTGTGAAACAACGAGGAAAATCGGATGATCGTTCAGCCAATTTTCTTTAGTATGTACCCTACTTTAGTATTTTGTCAGGAGTCAGCCATTTCACCCAGCAGCAGTTTTTTATAGCATGAAAGGTGAGGGAGGGAGGAAGCCAAGAGCATCTGTCGGCTTGCATATATAAAAGCCTTTGGACATCCAAGGCTAATTAATAAGGTTTGATGTGGACTGAAGGCTTTTCCAACCCAAAACTCCACTTACTTGCAGCTTTACCAATCTTTCAGGCCTGGTTCACACCTATGCATTTTTTAGTGCGCTTTCAGTTTTGCAGAAACACACTATAGTCAATTTTAACATGTTTTCCTATGGGTCATGTTCACATCTGTGCATTTTATGGAAAGAGCCAGGGACTTGTTTTTGGTTCCATAGACGTTAATGCCGCGTACACACGACCGTTTTTAATGTCATTGAAAAAACAACGTTTTTCTCAACGTGATTCTTCTCAAGCCTGCCTTGCCTACACGCGATCGTGAAAAAAAATGCTCGAACAAAGCGCGGTGACGTATGAAACTTACGACGGCACTATAAAGGAGAAGTTCCATTCGGATGGCGCCACCTTTTGGGCTGCTTTTGCTGATCCTTGTGTTTAGTAAAGTTTGGGGAGAGACGATTCGCGCTTTTCAGCCTCGTGCTCTTCAGTCCGTTACAGCGCGACGAATGTGCTATCTCCATTATGAACGCTAGTTTTACCAGAACGAGCGCTCCCGTCTCATAACTTGCTTCTGAGCATGCACATTTTTTTCACGCCGTTAAAGCCTACACACGCTCGTTTTTCACGACGAGAAAAACGACGTGAAAAACTACGAGAAAAAATAGAGCATGTTCCAAATATTTAATGGCCATTTTTCACGTCGCGAAAAATGCTCTGGAGCCTACACACGATCGTTTTTAATGACCAAATTAAAAAAAATGCATTTTTCTCGTCATGAAAAACGGTCGTGTGTACGCGGCATAATGGATCAAAAATGTGTATTGCAAACTGCAACCTGCATAGGTGCGAACAAGACCTAAATGTGGTGGCTGCATCCTTCTTCTTTTTATTTTTTTTTAATTATTTTTAGAAGGTTTTTTTTTTTTTTTTAGTGCCTGTGGTAATGGATAGCTTCTTACCTCACAGCTGTGAGGTTACAGCATGTGTGTAGTAAACGCGAATAGATCCTCTGTGTATCCTGCTAAAAGGATCCCTGGGGGGGGGGGGTAATGTTGGTCTGCTCTTTTACGATCAGGTACAGTTATGGCTTCCACGGTGTAGTATATATTTCAATATACGGTGCATAAATAGCATCAAAGGGGAGAAGTAAGGGAATCCCAAGATAGTGTAGTATGTTGATGCATTTAAAGTTTTATTGTTAAAAAAACATAACAATGGGTACTCACATTCAAACACTAGTCAGTTTAAAAATCCACAAGTGCCGAGCTCGCCAATGTCACTTCTGGTGCCTCTGTGTCCCTACGCGTGACGTCACGGTCACGTGACTTCTTCAAGTTGATTGGTTTCTATGCAGAGCTGCGCCAGATTTTGCACTCTCCAGTTTTAGTAAATTAACCCTAATGACTGCTCTGTGTCAGAGGGAGGAGGATTGCTGCTGATCTTTTCTATCTGATATACAAATATAGCAGAATACATTTTGGTCTTCATTTATGAAAACCGAAAATAAGTGTTTCAAATTTCTGTAGAAAAATGAAAACCCGCAGTGGTTGTTAACAACTTGAGCTCCTGAAGATTTTACCTTCTTCATGACAGCCATTTTTTGCTATTTAGCACTGCGCAAATTTAATGGGTGATTGCAGTCATGCAACGCTGTACCCAAACCAAATTTATGTCATTTTGTTTCACACAAATAGAGCTTTCTTAAATTAAAAAAGACCAAACATTTGGGGGGGGAAAAAACAAAAAAGTATTTACTTTCTGCTACAAATCAAATCCAATAAAAAAAAATCAAATTTCTTCATAAATTTTGTCCAAAATGTGTTCTGCTACATGTCTTTGATAATAAAAAAAAATCCACAATAAGTGTATATTGATTGGTTTGCGTGAAAGTTATAGTGCCTACAAACTTATGGCGTGTGTGTGTGTGTGTGTATATATGTGTGTGTGTGTGTGTATGTGTATGTATGTGTATATATATATATATATACATATACACACACACACACTGGAATTTTTATTTTATTTTTTTAATACAACTAATGGTGACGCTGCGGGGGGAACTGACTAACTGCCACGGACATCACCAGTGGCATTATTACAGTGATCGGTGATCATATTATACACTGTCATTGTACTAATAACACTGGCTGGGAAGGGGTTAATATTGAGGGGTTAAGTGTATGTGTAATAAGTTTAAAGTGTGCTGCTTTTACTAGTAGATCTCTTAGTTTCTCAGAGATGAGAAATAGAGCAATCATTCCCTCTGTACAGAGCTGTGTTGATTGTTAAAACAGAGCTGGGATTGTACACAGCCGATCAGCAGGTCGCTGCCATGAATCCTTGGCTGGGACTTGCTGACAGGCTCCTGCTGTGTATAGTCACAGCAGGTGCTGTTAGGGGGGAGCGCATGCGTGTGTCCTAAACCCAGAAATAGCAGGCAGCAACGTACGGGCACATTGCTTTGCCTGTGCAGGCCGCCCATCCGCAGTACATTGCGGGCGGCAGGTCCACAAGTGGTTAGAAACCACCAAACGAAAGCTCTACCTGTCTCAAAAAATAAACTCTTTTAGGGACACTATTGTATGACCGAGCACTGAAAACTGAAACATGGCCTAAGAGGAAGGGGGTTCAACATGCTGGTTGAGGTGGTTTTGATAATAAAACATAGTTTCTATTTTTTATTATAGATCCAAACCATGACCGAGCTGGCACTAACCTCAGATATTTTGAAAAGATGCTCGAAAAAGAGAAGAGTGAAGAGAAAATAAACAAGACATTAGACTCCGAGCCACAAAACTCACGCCCTGATGTCTACACCAGGCCTCAAGATTATCTGCCTGAGCGCGAGACCTATGAAGCTCTGTGCCGCGGAGAGGGAGTGAGAATGGTAACTGAGACAGTAGCTTGTAAATATTATTGCCTTATGTTCTTAGTTTATTCACTTAGTTATGGGTATATAAAACAAATGTTGTAACCTTAGAACACTGCCATTAAAAATGCACAAATGTGCTTCTGGCAGAAAAATCCATTGCTTCTTTGGGACGTGGATGCGCTGGCATTTACCGTTTGAATGACAGGGCTTACACTGGGAGGCGTGGGAGTTGGAGACAAGTCTAGGTCCTGTGCACAGTCTGAGCCTACTATCACAATAACTGCACATGCCAAAAGATTGAGGGACACAGGAAGTTTTTTATTTTTTATTTCTTTTGAGCATGCAGTTGACCATAAGGATGGTCTCAACATTTGGCCAGTAAAGTAACAGATAAATAGTTACGCAACAACACATAATCTAGTCTGGTTAGTATCGGGGTCCAGGAGTTAGGAGGGTCAGACAAAAAACAAAAGATTAATCAGCCAAACAGTCAAACCATGAGTGGTTATCAGTCAGTTGTACACTTAATAATACATCAGGAGACCCCGGTCAGCAAGATTATCGTGTATAGTTTAGGTAGAAGGTAGAATTTCAATTAGGGTTCATTTAGAAGTAGTCTGGTTAGATACCATTGAGTGTATCGAAAGCAATTGTGCTATCAGTTGTTGAGTATCGATAATTACCATTTGAATCAATGACTCCCAAACATTAAAATAAACACGGGTTTCTTTATTTAGAGAAGCCACTTCATGCATAATGTTTTTCTGGAAATTCTGACATCGGTGAATTTATTAGGCCAAACCGTGCCCATTCCTGAGATCAAGGCAGGCAGTTAACTAGGTGCAAATAGTGTAATGCACAACTACTACCCAAAATTGCATAATCTTGGGGCAAGGCGGCCAGAACGCATCGTATATGTCTAAGTCTTAAAATAATTGTAATTTTTTAATAACAAACATGATATACTTATCTGCAATGGTTTTGCACAGAGCAGCCCTGAAGCTCCTCTTCTCAGGTCCCCCGGCAGCACTCCAAGATCCCCTCCGCCGAGCGCCCACAAAGCAAGCCACTTGCTGTGGGGGAACTTGTGTGAGATCAACCCCCGAGCTGTGCTCTGTCCATAGGCATACACAGCACAGCTTGGCCCAGTAGCCACCGCCCCCCTCAGCCCCGCTCTCTCCTCACAAGCTGTGATTGACAGCTGCTGCCTCCGAGGAAGCAGAGAGAGCTACACACAAGGTTTTTTACCTTGATGTAGAGCAGGGGTCTCAAACTGGCGGCCCTCCAGCTGTTGCAAAACTACAAGTCCCATGAGGCATTGCAAGGCTAACAGTTACAAGCATGACTCCCACAGTCAGAGGCATGATGGGACTTGTAGTTTTGCAACAGCTGGAGGGCCGCTAGTTTCAGACCCCTGATGTAGAGTGTGCATTAAGGTAAAAAACCTGCCTTTTAGAACCACTTCAATGTCCACATTGGAGACAGGAGGAAGAACTTAGGCCCGTGAGGTATAATTTGGTGTGGGGAAATGTAGCAATGATAAAAAAAACATCATAACCCCATTTTTCGATATAGTGTGGCTTTAATTGTCCTCCAGGATATTTTAAAAGAATTACGAAGGCTGTCCACTGATAAATTGTATGGTTAAAGGGTTAATATAATGAAGACCAGTGGTGGCCCGTTCTTAGGGGGGCGCACTACATGCGGGGCGCCGAACGCATGGATTCCAATCTGTTTTTTATTTTTTAAGCACATGATTAATTTTTCACTCTGTTATATTGCAGCCATTTGCTAAAATGATTTAAGTTCATTTTTTTCCTCATTAACCACTTAAGGACCGCTCACGGCATATATACGTCAGCAGAATGGCACGTACAGGCACAATCATGTACCTGTACGTCCCCTTTAACTGCCTGCCGTGTGGGCACGCTCGCGACCCTGCAGTCATCCCTGTGAGTCGGACCGCGGATCCCACGGACTCTATCGCCGCGGGGATCCTCGCGATCGTCTCACGGAGGGATGGAGCGGGGAGATGTTAGTGTAAACGCAACATCTCCCTGCTCGCCTACTGACACTGTCACCGATCTCCGCTCTGTGTAATCAGAGCGGAGATCGGTGACGTGTCACTCGTAGCCACGCCCCCCTCAGTTAGAAACACGCCCCTAGGCACACTTAACCCCTTCAGCGCCCCTAGTGGTTAACCCCTTCACTGCCAGTGTAATTTTTACAGTAACCAGTGCATTTTTACAGTAACCAGTGCATTTTTATTGCACTGATCACTGTAAAAATGACAATGGTCCCAAAAATGTGTCAAAAGTGTCTGATGTGTCCGCCATAATGTCGCAGTCGCGAAAAAAATCGCTGATCGCCGCCATTACTAGTAAAAAAAAAATTTTTTTATAAAAATGCCATAAAACTATCCCCTATTTTGTAAACGCTATAATTTTTGCGCAAACCAATCAATAAACGCCGATTGCGTTTTTTTTTTTTTTTTTTACCAAAAATATGTAGAAGAATACGTATCGGCCTAAACTGAGGACAAAATTTTTTTTTTTATATATTTTTTGGGGATATTTATTATAGCAAAAAGTAAAAAATATTGCATTTTTTTCAAAATTGTCGCTCTATTTTTGTTTATAGCACAAAAAATAAAAACCGCAGAGGTGATCAAATACCACCAAAAGAAAGCTCTATTTGTGGGGAAAAAAGGACGTCAATTTTGTTTGGGAGCCATGTCGCACGACCGCGCAGTTGTCAGTTAAAGCGATGCAGTGCCGAATCGCAAAAAGGGGCCTGGTCTTTATGCTGCGTATTGGTCCGGGGCTTAAGTGGTTAATGTACACACAGCACCCCATATTGACAGAAAAACACAGAATTGTTGAAATTTTTACAGATTTATTAAAAAAGAAAAACTGAAATATCACATGGTCCTAAGTATTCAGACCCTTTGCTGTGACACTCATATATTTAACTCAGGTGCTGTCCATTTCTTCTGATCATCCTTGAGATGGTTCTACGCCTTCATTTGAGTCCAGCTGTGTTTGATTATACTGATTGGATTTGATTAGGAAAGCCACACACCTGTCCATATAAGACCTTACAGCTCACAGTGCATGTCAGAGCAAATGAGAATCATGAGGTCAAAGGAACTGCCTGAAGAGCTCAGAGACAGAATTGTGGCAAGGCACAGATCTGGCCAAGGTTACAAAAAATTTCTGCTGCACTTAAGGTTCCTAAGAGCACAGTGGCCTTCATAATCCTTAAATGGAAGACGTTTGGGACGAACAGAACCCTTCCTAGAGCTGGCCGTCCAGCCAAACTGAGCTATCGGGGGAGAACACCCTTGGTGAGAGAGGTAAAGAAGAACCCAAAGATCACTGTGGCTGAGCTCCAGAGATGCAGTCGGGAGATGGGAGAAAGTTGTAGAAAGTCAACCATCACTGCAGCCCTCCACCAGTCGGGGCTTTATGGCAGAGTGGCCTGACAGAAGCCTCTCCTCAGTGCAAGACACATGAAAGCCCGCATGGAGTTTGCTAAAAAAACACCTGAAGGACTCCAAGATGGTGAGAAATAAGATTCTCTGGTCTGATGAGACCAAAATAGAACTTTTTGGCCTTAATTCTTAGCGGTATGTGTGGAGAAAAACAGACACTGCTCATCATCTGTCCAATACAGTCCCAACAGCGAAGCATGGTGGTGGCAGCATCATGCTGTGGGGGTGTTTTTCAGCTGCAGGGACAGGACGACTGGTTGCAATTGAGGGAAAGATAAATGCGGCCAAGTACAGGGATATCCTGGATGAAAACCTTCTCCAGAGTGCTCAGGACCTCAGACTGGGCCGAAGGTTTACCTTCCAATAAGACAATGACCCTAAGCACACAGCTAAAATAACGAAGGAGTGGCTTCACAACAACTCCGTGACTGTTCTTAATTGGCCCAGCCAGAGCCCTGACTTAAACCCAATTGAGCATCTCTGGAGAGACCTAAAAATGGCTGTCCACCAATGTTTACCATCCAACCTGACAGAACTGAAGAGGATCTGCAAGGAGGAATGGCAGAGGATCCCCAAATCCAGGTTTGAAAAACTTGTTGCATCTTTCCCAAAAAGACTCATGGCTGTATTGGATCAAAAGGGTGCAAATACTAAATACTGAGCAAAGGGTCTGAATACTTAGGACCATGTGATATTTCAGTTTTTCTTTTTTAATAAATCTGCAAAAGTGGCAACAATTCTGTGTTTTTCTGTCAATATGGGGTGCTGTGTGTACATTAATGAGGGAAAAAATGATTTTAGCAAATGGCTGCAATATAACAAAGAGTGAAAAATGTAAGGGGGTCTGAATACTTTCCGTACCCACTGTGTATATGTGTTTTATATATATATATATATATATATATATATATATATATATATATATATATATATATATATATAAACATTTATTTATTTTTTGCTTAGGTTAAATTTAATAATTATCATTGTTACATTTGTACCTCTAGAACTTTTTTTTTTTAATTATTATTTTAATTTTTTTAGACTCCGAAAAGGCAGAAGAGGCTTTTCTGTCGGTATCATGATGGAAAGCGAAACCCAGTGTTGATCTTGAGTCCTATTAAGGAGGAAGATGAGTGGGATAGTCCTCGCATTGTCCGATATCTTGATGTTTTAACCATTGAAGAGATTAATCGAATTAAGGAGCTGGCAAAGCCCAAAGTAAGTAACTCTTATGTGAATATCCTTGCATCTTCTATAATGTGGGTTTGTGTAGTGAATGGTATGACTATGGTGCGGGAATAGGATTTACCTCTGTGCCTCCATTGGTCTACTGTTTTAAAGCTTTGTGCTTTTTTTTTTTTTTTTTTTTTCACAATCAAAGGTTTATTGAAAGAGAATTGTTACAAAATTATCAACAGTGAAAATAAACAATCAGAATCTGTATACTCAACAATTGAGTCTGAGGCCTCGTACACACGACCAGTAAATCGGTCGTGTGTACGCGGCTATCGGGTTTCTCGTCGAGAAAACCGACAAGTAGCCTCGACGAGAAAATAGAGAACCTGCTCTCTATTTTCTCGTCGAGATTCTCCTCGGCATGTTTCTCGACGAGAAAAGTGAGTGTGTGTACACTTACCTGTCCTCCCGGAAGCCCGCGCATGTTCGAAATGAATTCGACGCATGCGCGGTAGCTTCCTAGGCATACGTAGGGTATACCAAGATGGCGGCGACGGCATCGAATGTGACGAGCACATGCTCGTCGTAGTCGATGACGTCACCGCGTACGCTCCATTCAAAGAACCGCGGGTTCTTTGAAACGAGCGTGTGTACACTCGGCTGGGACAAGTTTCTTGTCCAAGAATCTCGTCGAAAAAAAGACATGTTTTTTTCAACGAGAATCTCGGCCGTGTGTACGAGGCCTGACATTCAAAAAGTTCATAACGTAAAAAGAAAGAGTACCTTCAACATGGGTATAAGCAATACTTCAGTCAGATTAATCTTTGTATGAGGGAAATGGGGGGAAGGAAGAGGAGGTATGGAAGGGGAAAGAGGAGAGTGGGGAAGGATAGAAGGGAGAGGGGGGGGGGGTGAAGGAGGTTAAAGAGGGTAGGGTAAGAGAGCTTTAAATGAGGGGGTCTAGCTGGTTGCATATTCACAATACAACTTTAATATCCGCATATCTTAGTTTTATCTATAGTGAAGTAACAATCCAGTTTGTAGTCTATTATAAGCTATGCTATGTTGTTGTTGGCCAAGAGAAGAGAGGGAACTGTCAGTTTGCAGCCTTGTAGGCTGCAGGTGACGTAGAACTATAAGCAAATTATTCCACCAGGTTTTTGAATTCCGCAGAATATATGAATACCACCCAAGGTTGCCAAAGAGCATGAAAATTTTCAGTTGTCTCTCTCCTCATTGCCACTATCTCATCCATCTTGTAAATAAACATTACTCTGTCTAGCCAATCTCTAACCGTCGGTACAGTAGTGGTTCTCCAGTGTAGTGGGATAAGTGTTTTGGCAGCCGTCAGTAGATGCCTTGTCAATGCTTTTTTGTATTTGCTAATCTTGAAGTGGTTAATATGTAAAAGGCATGCCGCCACGTTTAGGTTGATCGTGGTATCTGTGATGTGTTTTATCCAAGAATTAACTTGAGACCAATAGTCAAGGATAGGGGGACAGCTCCACCAGATGTGCTTGAAGGAGCCCGAATCCCTATTGCATCTCCAGCATGTGTCCGATGAGAGGTTTGACCACTGCCTGGCTTTCACTGGGGTCATGTACCATTGGGTTAGCAGCTTGTAGGAGGTTTCCTGGTATCTCGTGCTCAGGGAGCATTTGTGAGCAAAAATGCATGCCTTTTCCCACTGCACTTCACTGAGGGTAAGACCTAGATCTCTCTCCCAATTATTTTTATGCTTGTTGCCTGTATCTGTTTGTGCATGACCTAGCCAAGAGTAAGCTAGGGATGTGGTCTTGGTAATCTGTGATCTAGAAAGACAGATCTGCTCCAGTTGGGTCAGATTTTTGCTGTATGCCTTTTTATGTATGCTATTGACCAGGAAATCTTTCAGCTGAAGATAGAACCAAGATGACAGTGAGGACACGCCAAATTCGTTTCTGAGGTCTTCCAGAGCTTTGACCTTGTTGTTGGCCAGACAGTGGGTAACCAGCAATTTACCAGTGGTAGAGGGGATTGGAAGTCTCGGTTGGATTACTCCCGGGGCAAAGTCTGGGTTGTCTGCAATTGGTGTCAATGGACCCGGGACCGTGGCTAATTTGTAAGGAGTGGCTATTTTATGCCAGATATCAAGTGTAGCCGCTACAAAGGGGTTAGTCATTTTTCTGGTGTATTTGGAAGAAGCTGACCAGGGGAGATATAGGATAGGTTTCGAGTTGTTATCACATTCTAGCTGCACCCAATCTTTATGGGCCGCGTGGCAATGCCAGTCTATCAATCTTGATATGTGAGAAGCTATGTGGTATTTCTTGTAGTCAGGTAAACCAATGCCTCCCCTGTTCTTTGGCAGTGTAAGGAGCTTCAAACTGATTCTAGGTTTTTTCCCTGCCCACAAGAAACGTCTCTGGATGGTCTGCAGTTTTACGAAAAAGGAGGAGGGTATTTTGATTGGTAAAGCATTAAAAAAATAGAGTAGCCTTGGGAGAATAGTCATTTTTAGGATAGAAGCTCTTCCAAACCAGAAGAAGAGCTTAGGGGTCCATTTTTGTAAGTCTGAAGTGATGGATTTTAGGAGAGGGGTGAAATTGGCTGAGAAGAGACTATCTATGAATGGGGTTAGTTTAATTCCTAAATATTTAAGGGTGTTTGATTCCCATTTAAAGTTGTGGTTGTTCTTGAGTAAGTCATAACTTTTGGGATCTAAACTCAGATTAATGGCCTCTGATTTTGTGTGGTTGATTTTAAAGTTGGAAATTAAGCCAAAAGTTTTAAATAAGTCCATCAGGTTGGGGATAGATTTGTGTGGTTGCGTGATGAAGAAGAGAAGGTCATCCGCATATGCCGCAATTTTGTATTCCTTTTGTGCTTAAGCCCTACTTGTTCCAGTCCCCCTCCATTCCTCTAACTGGTGAAACACGTGGGTTTTTTTTTCGTTTTTTTTTCTTTTTTTGCAGAAAAGTATGGATGGAAACCATAAAATGTTTTCTAGGATTTGGAAGGCCAATTGTTTCAGAAAGGGGCAGAAATTCAGCCTGTCATAGACTTTGACTAGCTGCAGGCAGTCAAGCTGGACACCATACCTGTGCCTCCCGGATGCACTGACACTCTGGGATTGGATGCACACTGGCTAAATGCTTAGTGTGTAAGTAGCCTTATGCCGCGTACACACGACCGTTTTTAATGTCATTGAAAAAACCAACGTTTTTCTCGACGTGATTCTTCTCAAGCTTGCCTTGCCTACACACTATCATGAAAAAAAATGCTCGAGCAAAGCGCGGTGACGTACGAAATGTACGACAGCACAATAAAGGGGAAGTTCCATTCGGATGGCGCCACCTTTTGGGCTGCTTTTGCTGATCTTTGTGTTAGTAAAGTTTGGTGAGAGACGATTTGCGCTTTTCAGACTCGTGCTCTTCAGTCCGTTACAGCGTGACGAATGTGCTATCTCCATTACAAACGCTAGTTTTACCAGAACGAGCGCTCCCATCTCATCACTTGCTTCTGAGCATGCGTGTTTTTTTTCACGTCGTTAAAACCTACACACGGCCGTTTTTCATGACAAGAAGATCGACGACGTGAAAAACTACGAAAAAAATGAGAGCATGTTCCAAATTTTTCATGGCCATTTTTCACGTCGTGAAAAATGCTCTGGAGCCCACACACGATCGTTTTTAATGACCAAATAAAAAAATGTAATTTTTCTCGTCATGAAAAACGGTCGTGTGTACGCGGCATTTGGTTTTCTGCTTGCAGAAATGATCATGGACATCTTATCCCTTACATTCCAGGAAAGGATAGCTACAAAATAATGTCAGAAAACGCATGCACCCAAATGGAGCAAATTGGTGTTTTATTAGTGTGTGTATATATAGCTTTATTTCAAACAAAAAAAAAAAAACCTTGTTACTATGACTGCTTATAAAGTGTTAGTTGGAGTTCAGCTTCAATTTCTCAGTGTATCTAAATCTGCTAGTACATCTTAACACTCCTGTCCTCCTCCCCCCAAGATTAACAATGCTGCTGTCCAAAGGTGCCCCTGTGCTCCTTCGTTCAGAGTGTAGGCACACTAATACAGATGTGTTAGGCCCCTTTCACACTGGGGCGTGAGGTGCTGTGGCGGTAAAGCGCCGCTATTTTTAGGGGCACTTTACCGTCGGAATTGCGGCGGTATTCGGCCGCTAACGGTGCGGTTTTAACCCCCGCTAGCGGCCGAAAAAGGGTTAAAAACCACCGCAAAATGCCTCTGCAGAGGCGCATTGCCGGTGGTATAGCCGCGGTGTCCCATTGATTTCAATGGGCAGGAGTGGTGGACGAGCGGTAAACACACCGCTCATTCACCGCTCCAAAGATGCGGCTAGCAGGACTTTTGGAGCGGTCCTGCTAGTGCACCGCTCCAGTGTGAAAGCCCTCGGGCTTTCACACTGGAGAAACAGCAGCCGCTGTTTAGGGTCGGTTTGCAGGTGCTATTTTTAGCGCAATAGCGCCTGCAAACCGCCCCAGTGTGAAAGGGGTCTTACTCGCCAGATCACCAAGTGAAAACAGAGGGGGCAAAAAAATGCAGCCACCACATCTAATGATTGGTAAGATGTGGTTTAATACCGCTGTTAAGCTGCTTGATTAAATACTCAAGCTGTTTGATTTAGTACTTTTGGTATTGGGAATTAAAAACTTAATTTAAGTACCTTTTTGGTGAGCCTCGTCTATATTGGTCTTACTCCTTTACCTTGGCCACTTTATCTCTAAAAATCTCTGGGGTTGGCTGTCAGTTTGACATAAACTGGTGTCTGCTGCAGGATCACCAACAACGGTTTCTGTGTAAATCACCTGGACAGCACTAGTTATTGGACAATAATCGCCAGTATTTCTAATACTTTGCTAAACAATTTACAACATTTTGAGAAGATAAATGTCTATTTATACAAAGCAGAGCCGATTGGTTTCTCTTTTACATAAACAGTCATTTCCTGACATCTAGTGGACAGATCATAGAATTGTAGGGTACCCGTTCACAGTTGATGGGTTTGCTTGCGTAATAATCATGATTAACAGAATACTGCTGAAACATTTTTTTTCCAGCTGACTTTGATATGCTGATTTCTCAAATGCTTAAGTCCTGGTGAACTTGACAGTGTAATTGTGTAATATTTACAGAGGTTTAACTAGAAGAACACAGTACAGTATAAATTCTGCTCACCCCAAAAGATTACAATCCGTATATAAGGACCTCCCTCCTTTGAAAGGAAGGATAGGAGCAATAGTCCAGAACTAGCACAATACAGGGTAAAGGGCAATGCTAATGGACAATATACAGAGAAGGACCAGATAGAGGCATCTTGTTGTAACAGTGTTCATATATAATCTGCTTTATTAATAACCCTTACCTAATGAAAAATAGGATTTTTATAACAGCTTACCTGTAAAATCCTTTTCTTGGAGTACATCACGGGACACAGAGCGACATAGTCATTACTAATGGGTTATATAGATACCGTCAGGTGCTGGCACTGGCAACTTCCAAAACCGGAAGTACCCTCCCCTATATAAGCCCCTCCCATCCGGGAGCACCTTAGTTTTGTAGCAAAGCAATAAGTGTCCCCAAAGAGGGGCGGGAGCTCTGTGTCCCGTGATGTACTCCAAGAAAAGGATTTTACAGGTAAGCTGTTATAAAAATCCTATTTTCTTTCTCGTACATCACGGGACACAGAGCGACATAGTCATTACTAATGGGATGTCCTAAAGCAATGCCAAATGAGGGGGGGGATAACCATATATAAGCTGAGCGCTATCAGACATGAGGATCTTTTGCGGCCTGCAACACACTGCGCCCAAAGGCGACATCCTCCTGACTTCTAACGTCCACCTGGTAGAACCTAGTAAACGTGTGAACTGAAGACCATGTTGCGGCCTTACAGATTTGAGCCAGGGAGGCCTGGTGATGCACTGCCCATGAAGTTCCAACTGCTCTCGTGGAGTGCGCTCTAACTTTGAACGGAGGCGGTCTCCTTCTCAAGCCATAGGCTTGTATTATGACCTGTCGAATCCACCTGGCTAAAGTAGATTTTGACGCTGCCTGACCCTTTCTGGGGCCTTCCGGCAGAATAAACAAAGTATCCGTTCTGCGAATCTGAGCAGTGGCTTTTAGATAAGCTTTAACTGCTCTTACTACATCCAAAGAATGCAATAACTTTTCCTCTACCGAAGTAGGTTTGGGGAAAAAAGAAGGAAGAACCACATCTTGGTTCAAATGAAACCTCGATACCACCTTAGGAAGAAAGGCTGGCTGAGGACGTAATACTACTCTGTCCTTATGGATAACCAGATATGGCTCTTTACAGGACATAGCTGCTAATTCCGACACTCTTTTAGCCGAACAAATGGCTACTAGAAAAATCAATTTCCTGGTGAGAAGAACCAAAGAAATATGCTGTAATGGTTCAAATGGTTGTTTCTGTAAAACCGACAGAACCAAGTTTAGATCCCATGGACATATGGGAATATTAACCGGAGGACTAATACGCATCACTCCTTGTATAAAGGCTTTGACTAGTGAATGCGAAGCCAAGGGCCTTTGAAAAAATATTGACAAGGCCGAAATCTGACCCTTGATAGTACTCAAGGCAAGCTTCCTATCTACAGCCCATTGTAGGAAGTCCAGAATCCTACCTATTACGTATTTACGTGGATGCCATTTCTTGGCCTCACACCAGGCGATGTACGCCTTCCAGATTCTATAATAGATCTGCCTGGATACCGGCTTCCTGGCATTGATCATGGTAGATACCACAGCATTAGAGAGCCCTCTCTTTTTTAGAATGTGGGCTTCAATAGCCAGGCCGTCAAACCTAGGGCTGGTAAGGAAGGGTGGTATATCGGTCCTTGCGAAAGCAGGTCCGGACGATGTGGGAGGGTCCAAGGACTCCCCACAGACATTTTTACAATCTCCGCGTACCATGCTCTTCGGGGCCACGCTGGAGCCACCAGAATCACTGGTTTCTTTTCTACCCTGATTCTGCGGAGTAATCGAGGTAACAATTGTGGCGGTGGGAATGCATATATCAGCTTGAACTGATCCCAAGGGAACACTAGGGCATCCGAGCCGCAAGCTAGGGGATCCCTTGTCCAAGAGACAAACCTGTCCACTTTTGTGTTGAATCTGGATGCTAGCAGATCTACATCCGGTGTTCCCCACCGCTGACATATTGTCCGGAAAACCTCGGGATGAAGGGACCATTCCCCTGGGCATAATTGTTGGCGACTTAGAAAGTCCGCCTTCCAATTCTCCACTCCTGGAATGAATACCGCAGATATGGCTGGGACATATCTTTCTGCCCATCTCAGCATGTAATTTACTTCCCTTTGGGCTGCACGACTCCTGGTGCCCCCCTGACGATTGATATATGCCACTGCTGTGGCATTGTCTGATTGAATTCTGACAGGGGACCCTTGGAGTTTGGATGTCCATGCTACTAGGGCATACCGAGCTGCTCGTATCTCTAAGAGATTGATGGGTAGGGCCTTTTCCGCATCCGACCATCTGCCCTGGAGAGACCATTGCTCCAGTACTGCTCCCCAGCCTATAAGGCTGGCATCTGTAGTGACCACCTTCCAGGAAATCGGACTGAAGGATTTCCCTCTTTCCAGATTCTGGGGAACCAACCACCAGCGGAGGCTCTTGTGAACGGAAGGGGACAAGGACATTGGTAAGTCCAGAGCCTGAACTTTTTTGTTCCAGGCTGACAGTATGGCCCTTTGCAACTTCCTTGAATGGAATTGACCGTAGGGTACTGCTTCGAATGATGCCACCATTTTTCCCAGCAGCCTCATGCACAGGCGTATGGATGGCTGTCTTTTTGAACCCACTAAGTGGATCAAATCTCTCAAAAACGACCCCTTTTCTTGAGGCAAGAAAATTTTTCTCTGGTCTGAATCCAGCCTTAGCCCCAAGTATTCCAGACTTTTGACTGGTTTTAGGGCTGACTTGTCTCGGTTGATAATCCAACCGTGATATTCCAGATACTTGATTGTCTCGTGAACAACCACTTCTAGTTTTTCCACTGAGTGGTCTATCAGCAACAAGTCGTCTAGATATGCCATTATCGTTACACCTCGTGTTCTTAGATTGGCCAATAATGGGGCCAGAATTTTTGTGAACACTCTTGGTGCTGTGGCCAGACCGAAGGGTAAGGCTCTGAACTGAAAATGGCGCCCTTCTACCGCAAAGCGTAGAAATTTTTGGTGGGCTGGAAAGATGGGAATGTGCAAATAAGCATCTTTGATGTCGATCGAGGCTAACCATTCCTCCCCTTGTAGGGCAGTGGCTACCGATCGGATCGACTCCATCCGGAAAGTCCTGATATGTAGGAATTTGTTTAGCCCTTTTAGATTTAATATGGGCCTCACGTCCCCGTTTGGCTTCGGGACTGTAAAGAGGTTTGAGTAAAACCCGAACCCCCATTCTTCCAGGGGAACCTCTATAATTACTGCTTGGAGCAATAATTGTTCTAGTGCCAACAGGAGGGATCCTCTCTTCTGGGGATCCCTTGGCACGTTTGACCTTATAAAGCGGGAAGGAGGGGAGTTTTTTAACTCCAATTTGTATCCCAGATTTACTGTGGAGAGCACCCATCTGTCTCGGATCGTGTCCCGCCAGGTCTCTGTGAACAACTGAAGTCTTCCCCCCACCCGATTGGGTGGGGGCAACCCTTCATGCATTTGACTTTGGGGGAGGTTTTGTACCTCTCCTGCTCCAGGGCTTCTTGTTACCCTGCAATTGTCCCTGATTTTTACCTCCGGGATTTGACCGAGGAGGCCGTCGGAACTGTTTCACAGCCGATGTCCTAGGGACTGGAGAAGCAGGCCTCTTAAAAGAGGGACCTCTAACTCTATTTTTAACCGGCAAAAGTGTACTTTTACCGCTGGAAATTCTCTGGATATATTTGTCCAGGTCTTCCCCGAATAAGCGTTCACCATGAAATGGGAAGCTGACCAGCAATTTTTTACAGGGAGCTTCAGCAGACCAGTTTTTGAGCCATAGAAGCCTGCGCATATGTACCACAGACAGCGTAAGGCGGGAGGCCTGATGGATTGAATCCTTTATAGCGTCCACCGCAAAGCATAAGGCTCTAGGTAGATCAGCTAGGGCAAGAGCCTGCTGATCTGGCAAGTCCCTTAAGACCTGTTTCAACTGATCCTTCACTGCTTGGCAGACCCCAATAGCTGCCACTGCTGGTTGTGTCACCAATCCTGCTGTAGAGAAAGCAGACTTTAATAAGGACTCCAATTTTTTATCTATTGGGTCCTTGAACATTTGGACATTATCCACCGGACATGTCAGTGATTTATTCACACAAGAGATGGCTGCGTCCACTGTAGGGACCCTCCATTTTCTGATGAACTTATCCTCCATGGGATAGACCACCGGAAATCTCTTGGGGGGAGTAAATATTTTGTCAGGATGCTCCCAATCCTGGTAAATGAGCCCTTCCAGTAAAGGATGGATCGGAAAGGAACAAACAGTCTGGGGAGCTTTTAGCGACCCCAACGAGGAGACAGAAGTGGATGATGGCTCCGCAAGTGGCATTTTAAATGCTGATCGGACCATATTAGTCAGGGACTGAACCCATAACCTTTCAGCATGTGATGCTGAGAACGGCTCTTCCACTGTTGATTCCTCTACAACCGAATCGACCTCATCCTGATCCCCTTCAGGTAGGTCGATCCCTGTGTGGGACTGTTGCTCTGTTAACAGGCACTCTGAGGGAGGAGACGGAGATTGGGCGCTTTTCTCCTGTGACGGGGAAGCCGCGATCAATGCTGACAATCTCTCTTCCAGCCCTCCCAGAGCTGAGGAAAAAACCTCCTCTGTTACATACACAGGAGCAGGTGAACTGAGGACAGCCACAGTACCAGGTACTCCTGAGGGTGCTCTACGGTCACTAACCTCTGATTCTTCAGGGGAGACTGGTGCAGCCAAAGCATGCCCAAGATCCTCAGAGCCCGATGGAGACCCCCTATTCCTCCTGGAATTTCTAGTCCCGGAGTTTTTAGACGGCATATTCCTAAGCCACAAAGCTGAGGTATTCCAGCCGAAATACACCAGTTACTGACAATAGTCTAGCATAAATGCTGCTATAAGAAACAGTTGGTGTCTACTAATGTGCCTTTCTAGGGGATGCCTGTATCAACCGCTTGCTGTATGCCTTCTTTAAATGTTGCCAGCTCTGTCTCTGTACTTCATAGCCAGCTCACCACACAAAATTGTGGTTTTTAACATGCTGGGACGCCCGCACATGCGCAGAAGCGCTGCGGCGCGCACAGAGCGTCATCCCCCAGGCTCCGCCCCCTTTCCCGGCTCACCTCTATATATAGAGGCGCGTGCACGCGCACGCGCGCGGCCACGTGCGCCTTCGGCGCTAATTTCGAAAATGGAAACCAGGGACAAGAGCCAGGGCCCCTTTGCCGCAGGCCGGGGGATGGACGAGCATTGCAACATGGCAGAGGAAGCAGTTTCCCATAAGAGAACTCACCATCTGCCTGGACTTGCTCTGATGAGAAGAAACTAGTCCACATGACAAGAAACGTTCCACAGCGGCCTCTAGTGGACAAACACAGGTACCGCAGTCTAATATATTAAATATATATATATATAAAAAAAAATATTTTTTTTTTTTCTTGACCACCATTAAAAATTATTACATTTTTTTAGCAGTTACAGGCATGCACAGATATTAGCGGGAATACCATTAGGTAACAGACAGACAAATTAGGCTTGGGGGTCCCCCAATAGAACCAAGTTCCTGGGGGCCCCCACTTACCTGTTCCCCGCCGCAGGACTTTGTTTGGTCCACAAAAGCCCAAACTTCACCTATCACGGCAGGCATTGTAATCAAACCTTCAGGGACCGGGTTCCCAAGGATTCCACTCCCCTGGACCTGTATAGCACCCTGCACAGAAAACATCTTGGTCGTGGGTATGACCAGAGCTCTGGATCCCAGGGTCCAGCTCTCCTAAGAGAAGCATTACAGGCAAAACCTTGCTCTTCTTTGCAAGGCCCGGGTACCGACCGTTTAGCTATGAAGCTTTTTTGGTCGGATCCGGAATAGCTTACTGAGGCCCAAAAGAACCTGTATGCAAGCTCAGTGAAAAACACATGTTTCTTCTTGGCCAACACCTTAGACACTGGCAAAAAACTGAGGTGCTCCCGGATGGGAGGGGCTTATATAGGGGAGGGTACTTCCGGTTTTGGAAGTTGCCAGTGCCAGCACCTGACGGTATCTATATAACCCATTAGTAATGACTATGTCGCTCTGTGTCCCGTGATGTACGAGAAAGAAACACTGTTTTGTATGTAGAAATACTTGACCGCATCTACTGTCTGATTTGTTTTACTTTGGGCTCTGTGTTCAAATCAGAATCCTCTTCTGGCAGAGGTTGAACAGCTTGGAGCCATGTTGGCTTTCGAGGCAAATTCCCTTATGCCCTGTACACACGATCGGATTTCCGATGGAATAAAATCCGATGGATTTTTCCATCAGAATTCCGATGAAGCTGACTTCCATCAGTCTTGCCTACACACCATCAGTCAAAAATCCGACTCACTTTGGGCTTGGTCCAAAAGTAAAAAAAAAAAACAGCCTGTGATGGTAAAGGACCAACGATCCATCTATAGCAGAGGTCTCCAAACGTTCTAAACAAAGGGCCAGTTTACTGGCCTTTAGGCTCTAGGGGGACTATTCTGGTCAGTGGGAGTAGAAATTGTCCTGGTGTCAGTGGGAGTAAGCACCCCATTGTTGGTATTAGAGGAGGAATAGCACCCCATTGTTGGTGTCAGTGGGAGAAATAGTATCCCATTGTTGGTCAATAGGAGGAATACTGTCCCATTGCTGATGTCAGTGGGAGGAAAAGTGCCCCATTGCTGAGGTCAGTGAAAGGAATAGTGCCCCATTGCTAGTGTCAGTGGGAGCAATAGTGCCCCATTGCTGGTATCAGTGGGAGGAATCGTGCCCCAACATTGGTGTCAGTGGGAGGAATAGTGCCCTAATATTGGTATCAGTGGGAGGAATAGTGCCCCAATATTGGTGTCAGTGGGAAGAATAGTGCCCAATTGTTGGTATCAATGGGAGGAATAGTGCCCCAAAGCTGGTGTCAATGGGAGGAATAGTGTCCATCGGTGTCAATGGGAGAAATGGTGCCCGTTGTCAGTAGCAGGAATTATGCCCAATTGTTGGTGTGAGTTGGAGGACTAGTGCCCCAACATTGGTGTCAATGGGAAGAATAGTGCCCATCAGTGTCAATGGGAAGAAATGGTGCCCGTTGTTGTCAGTAGCAGGAATTATGCCCCATTGTTGGTGTCAGTGGGAGGAATGGTGCCCTAGGGCTGGACAAAGGCAAGCAATGTGCCGCAGTTTGGAGACTACCGAGCTCTAGGGATCAGTAAAGATTTAGGATTAAACATGTTGCCATGATGAAAGTTAATTGAATGTAGTTTATATACTTTCTAACCGAAAGTGGAGTTTTTTTTTTCTTCATGTAAGCCATACCAAGAATGCCTGTGTTTACAGTCTGCATTGCTGCCCACCTGCGTGTACTATTTGTGGTTCCCATTGTGAGACTTTGATGCAGTACAGAATTTATAACAGCTAACGTGCTGTTTACCACACGAGTATGTACTTGCTATTATGTCTGGTGGTTACTGGAATTTTATAGCTTATGTATTTATAACCTGCACATTGGATTTAGTCTTTTTTCCTAGGTCAGCAAGGCAACCTTTAAATTAACAGATTTCAATTAATATACAAGGACTGCTTAATTGGTAAATTACTGAGAAAGGGTTTGGCTGGGATTGCATGCCACAAAGGGTACCTCCTATTCATATGTTGCTCTCTACAGCACAAAATGATGGCTTTGCCAAGGAGCCCCAGTGTGTATTTATTTACCATGGTAACCAGTATTCTTGATAAAAACCATGTGTGTGATTACTGGTCAGTGCCAAACTAGGGAAGAAAATAGCACTAACCTCGGTTTCCTGAGCTCTAAAAAAAGTTCTCAGTTGGGCTTGATTCTGTTGCTGTGGTGTTGGCATTTTAAATAATCATTGTCATTTATATTGCAGCATTTTAAAATATACCTGTCATTAGAGAAAAATGAGTACCGTTTGCTGACCCCTGCTTTTAAGAATGCTAGTTCCCCTTTTGTTTTGCTGTTTTTGGCTTTAAAGCTTTCTGAATCTCAAACCTGAATAAAGTATAAAGCTACATGTCCACAGACGTTTTAAAAAACAGGCTGTAAAGCTAATACAGACGCCAGGAAAAAATCTGCGCTTTTAATGCGATTTTTTTTATTTTTTCCGCGTTTTGCATTGAATTCAATGCACGTTTCGCCTCGCTAGCTTTCAGCCGCGTTTTTTCTTTCTCTATTCAAAATCAATGGTTCCCTATGGGAGCCCATTGATTTGAATAGAGTTCGCACCAGAAGTCGGATCAAGATGAATCTTGAAGGGGAACCCCGCGAAAATTAAAAAAAAAATTGCGTGAGGCTCCCCCCAGGATGATACCAGGCCCTTGGGTCTGGTATGGATCTTAAGGGGAACCCCCAAACCAAAAAAATGGCGTGGGGGTTCCCCCAGGATCCATACCAGACCCTTATCCGAGCATGCAGCCCGGCAGGTCAGGAAAGGGGGGCGAGCGAGCGCCCCCCCCCTCCTAGACCATACCAAGCCACATGCCCTCAACATGGGGGGTTGGTGCTTTGGGGCAGTTGTCGGGGTCTGCGGGTGGGGGGCTTATCGGAATCTGGGAGCCCCCTTTAATAAGGGGGCCCCCCAGATCCCGGCCCCCCACCCTATGAGTATGGGGTACATTGTACCCCTACCTATTCACCTGGGGGGGGGGGAAGTGTCAATAAAAAAAACACACTAAACAGTTTTTTAAAGTAATTTATTAGGCAGCTCCGGGGGGTCTCTTCCGACTTTGGGGGTCTTCTTCCGACTTCTCCGCTCTCTTCTCCCGATCTCCGGTTCTTCTGCCAGGCTCCTCCGCTATCTTCTGCTCTTTTGCCACTCTTTTGCTAGCATTGGCCCGGTCTTCTCCGTCGTCTTTTTTGCTTTTCTCTTCTTCCAATGTTGACACGACGCTCACTCCCGCTGTAATGCCATGTGTGCGGTGCGCTATATATATATCATGGGGACAAGGTGCTTTGGGGTGGGGGGGCAGTGCCCCCCCCTGCCCCAAAGCACCAACCCCCCATGTTGAGGGCATGTGGCTTGGTATGGTCTAGGAGGAGGGGGTGCTCGCTCGCGCCCCCTTTTCCTGACCTGCTGGGCTGCGTGCTCGGATAAGGGTCTGGTATGGATCCTGGGGGGAACCCCCACGCCATTTTTATTTAGTGTGGGGGACTCCCCTTAAGATCCATACCAGACCGAAGGGTCTGGTATCGTCCTGAGGGGGAACCTCACGCAAAACAAATTTGCGGGCTTCCTCTTCAAGATTCTCCGCACACGAGTTGCCCCGCAAGTCGGATAATCTTGATCCAACTTTTGGTGCGACCTCTACTCAAATCAATGGGCTCCCATAGGGAACCATTGATTTTGAATAGAGAAAGAAACGCCGAACGAGGCTTAACACAGCGTTAAGCCTTGTTAAATCGTGTTAAACACCCTTTGCCGGCATCTGACATCTTTACAGCTCTAACGCTGGAGCTTCAGAACGCACTGGTCCTGGTTTTTTTTTTTGAAGCTTAAAAACGGCTATGCCATTTACAGCTCAAAAACGTCATGGTGGGCCTGAGGCCATAGGCTAACATGGAGAGGCGTTTTTAAGCTGCAATAAAAGCTCATAAAAGTGGCTGTAAAAACGTCTGTGGGCATGAGGCCTAAGGGTCAAATTTTGAAAGAATTTTCTTTTGAAAATCTTATCTAACAATTTTTGTTCGTATTTAGCACCATTAGTGGGCTGCAGCAAAAGCCGATTTTCGTGTGGCCTTTGAATTTTAATAATCGGACATGTTGGAAATTTTTTGAAACAAACAAACAATTTTCTAATCAATGATGGGAGAATCATGCGAGAAATGTAATAGAAAAAGAAAATGCGCATGTGCAAGAAAAAAATAATTCCCGGAAGGAAAAGAAGATTCCCAGACACGAAAATTATTTTCTGTAGGAACACGAGGTGAAATTGAAGGCTTGGTTGGTCGAATTTCTAAATCAATGGTGGCACCATCGGATCACAAAATGCACACATTTTCTGATTTTCAAAAGAAAATTCTTTCGAAATTCGAGCCTAAGGAAATAAGTTCTGACTTTTTCTCTGGCTTTCATTTGCTGCATGTTCGTTTCTCCCCTGACACTCAGAATTACCAATGCAGATGCAGCCAGGCAACTAGCATTCTCAGGCAACCAGCAATTGCAACCATTATAATGGGACCGTAGGCAGAACTTTATATAACATACAAAACCCCTTTAGTAAATAATAAAGAGACACTTTATAAACCCTTTGGACTTGAAATGGCCGCGGCCCTTTTATTGGTATTTAATTAAAACAACTTCAATATACCAATTTTATATAAGGTAACCCATATAAATTACACCAAATACGTTTTAAAACAACCTCTTGACTCAGCCATAACAGCTCGAGTCATACCAACACATATATATAAATAAAATGAGAAAATGGGGGAAGTCCAACTTACTGGTAGAGACACCCAAAGAAAATGCACCTCATCCCATAGAGTGTTTAAACATGGTAGCAAAGGAGAGGAGAGGGATTTTCGCGGTGCTGTAGTAGTAAGAAATTCAAATATACATGAAGATAAAAAGTAGTAAATATTTTAATTGAATACACTTTAAAAAGCACAAGTAACACCACACACAGGTGGTTACTGGTGAAAAACAATAAACACACAGCTGGATGGTCAGAATAGGGGGAGTAAAGCTGGTTTAACACAGTACAAAATCACTCGTGGCGTCCCGACATGTTTCGCCATTCTAGCTTCATCGGGGGACGTACAGGTATAGAGAGAGACTTGTACAATACTAGACATGGATACAAAAATAAAGAAATTAGAAACATATATACCAAAGTGAACAAGATATAATAATTACCAGAAAACATGCCGTGCCGGTATTCAAACAAACATCCGCCCCTTCACCCCCCCCCCAACCAACAAAAAGATGATTAAGGGCAAGCACATACCTAGCCAGGAACACACCCCCAGGATAAGACCGCAGTCCAGCATAGAACACCCTGGAGCCCACTAAGGGAAGCTAAATAGCAGCCACAAGGAGCATAACCAGGCTCGGCTAGAAACGAAATGTAAAAAGGGAGAATGAATAGGGATATATATATATATATATGAGAAATAAATGGAGAGAGGGGGGGGGGCTAAGAAACAGCTCAATTAGTATAGAGACAAGATGGTATGGGAATACCAATGAGCAGATATATGAGAGAAGAAAAGATTTAGTGCAAAAAAGTAAAAATTCCACTTACTTAAAATCAAAACGAAAAAAACGCATAAGATGAAGGGTGACCAAATTGCAATCATGCAAAAGTTATGTTGGCTAATAACAGAGCAGAAACAAAGAAAATAAAAATAAATAAATAATAAATGCATGAATAGAAAAAAAGTAAAGAAAATAAAATAGAATAAAAATAAATAAATAAATGAATGAGTAGCAAACTAGGGTCGCGAGTATACATAGAATATGCAGGCTCAAACTAGAGTCTAAATGGAACAATGTCTCAATGAAAACTTCAATAGCTATTAGGAATTAATGAATATAGTACTAGTTTGGATGATGTAAAGCAGACCAAGGTTAGTCTAAGAAAGAGCAGCTAAAATAGCATACAAGTAAAAAAGCAGAAAAATATACTGACGAAAATACAAAGAGGGGGAAAGAAAAAAAGCCAGTGGATGACTGAAACTTACTTGGTTGCAGCATATGACAGAACAGCCCTTCGTTTTAGATAATCAGCCAGACTGAGAGGCCGGCCTGATATATGCTCCCCAATCAGTCTGAGTCCGGCATCATCGACTGGCATCATCACACTGGCGCCGTCCCACACTTCAGCTAGCAACCGAGGAACTCGGTTGCCCAGAATGCCGTGCGTCGCGGGTGGGAGGGGTCACGTGTGTCAGCGCTGAACTGGGGAGAGTGTCAGCGCTGACCACAGCGGAGATAGGTCTCAAGGTGGAAAGAGACAGCCCGTTCACAGCTGCGGCTGGAGGAAAACTGGTCATGGTGGCAAATAAAATGGAAGAAGGAGAATGAAGATGTTAAATGCTCTGCTGAAAAAGGGGGAGAGGGGACTGCATTGGAGATGACGCAGAGATGGGCGCAACAGGCGGTGAGCCTTTGCGCCCTGGGGCGCCCGTGAGGCTGCCTAGCACCTGGGATGGGGATCCAATAGGGGGGCCGCAACAGGACCCTGATCTCTTACCCAAGGCATGACCGTGGCAGGGCACATAAACTAGCCCAGAGGGGGTGCACGATTGACCAAAAAAACGTGCAGACCTAGGAGGGGACAGAGAGGCGGATGTGGTGAAGAGACACAGACACATTCAAAAATTAAATAAACAAAGGATATTGTACAAATTGATTATAGAGCTTATGTTAAGGACAAATATTAACGCAGATTAAACATCAACACAGGTATTGACAATAATTAAATCAGACAATGATTTCAAGATAACATATTATAGAAAATCCTACATGACAAACCGAAGAAATAGGGAAGGGGAAACAAGGGGAGAAGGAGAGAGAGGGGGGGAAAGGGAAAGGAATATGGATGGGGAACAAAAAAAAAAAAAGGGAATAACACCTCAATAAAGAGCATGATAGTATGACAGGGAGGGGGAGGAAAATTGGAGAGGGGAACAGGGTCCTGATTACAAAAAAGGTTTAAAGCTAAGGTGTTCATTAAAGCCTGGAAATTGAGTGGCTTTTAGAACATAGGTCCATCTAGCTTCAAGCTGGAGCAGCGTATGATCAACGCTGCCGCCCCTCTCATCCAGCGGAACATGTTCCAAAGCAGAAAATTTGATGCAGTTGGCATCGAATTTGTGAAGGCTGCCTTCATGTTTGCTAATGGCAGTTTCCATCTTTTTTTTTGAAGATAGGATTCATGTGGTCTTTGATGCGTATGCAAAAGAGACGCTTGGTCTTGCCCACATAAAATCCTCCACAGGAACATTGGGCCAAATATACAATGCCTGGAGATTGACAAGATACTCTATGATTGATGGAATGGGAATGCCCATTGGGGAGTAGAATGTCAGATTGATTGCTAATAAATGGGCACATATCGCAATGCCCACATGAAAATGTGCCTGAGTTTCCTTTTACCTCTTTGGGTTTGGTGTTAGAGAGATGACTGCGTACAAGGCGATCCCTAAGGGATGGAGCGCGCTTGTGGGTAATTTCAGGAAAGTTTTTTATATGGGTCTGGATAGCAGTATCAGCAGAGAGAAGGGGCCAAAAGGTGTTCAAAATTTTTTTGATTTGCAAATGTTGGTTAGAGTACCGGGTAATCAGCCTAACCGTTTCACTTTTTTTGGGCTTTTTACTATTAAAAATTAATGAACTCCTGTCCTTAGGACTAACCAAATTATAGGCTTTTTTGAGACAGGTATGGCTGTAACCACGGTTTCTAAGCCTGTTATACAGATCTTTAGATGCTCTTTTGAAATCAACTTCTTTGCTGCAATTGTGTCTAATGCGCAGGTACTGACTATACGGAATACTGTTTAGTAGGGGTTTGGGATGTGAACTGCTGGCATGGAGAATGGTATTACCAGCCAACGGTTTTCTGTACAGGGATGAAAAGAGTTGACCATCCTCTGAAACAGAAAGTTCCAAATCCAGAAAGGTAATTTTGGTTTGACTGAAGGTATACGTGAATTTCAAATTAAAGTCATTTGTCGAGATAAGGTCGATGAACTTCTTGAGTTCGGATTCAGTGCCGGACCATAGCATCAGCACATTGTCTATGTAACGATACCAGGACATAATCCTATCGAGCATGTCACCAAGATCGTCACGAGAAAACGGCTCCCTTTCCCACCCCCCCAGGTACAGGTTGGCATACGATGGGGCACACTTGGTCCCCATCGCAACCCCCTGCACCTGGAGGAAGTGGGAAGAACTGAACATAAAGACATTGTGTCTTAGAATATAAGCAAGCAGCTCCAGGACAAACTGGTTATATTTAGTAGAGGAAGGGCCTCTCTCGACCAAAAAACTTTCAACAACTTTGATGCCCTTATCATGCGGGATGGTATTATATAGGCTTTCGATGTCCAATGCTACAAGCCATGTGTTAGCAGAGAGCTGTAGACCCTCGATGGTTTTGAGTAGGTCTATGGTATCTTTGATATATGAAGACAAAGACAGTACATGGGGGTATAAAAAATCATCCACCAACGAACTGGCATTTTCTGTTAAACTGGCACAGCCCGATATGATTGGGCAGCCAGGGGGCAAGGTCAAAGATTTGTGAAGCTTCGGTAAAGCGTAAAAAGTTGGTGTTTTGGGGTTTTTTGTATTGAGAAAATGCCAAGTGCTTTTATCAATCAGGCCATCCTGATAAGCTTTAAAGATAATCATCCGAAATTTGTTGTGAAAATTGGTTAGTACAGTTCTCGAAATCGGGCGGTACCAATATGAATTGGACAAAATATTTTCGCACATAGTTATATATTGTGATTTGTCCATAATTACCAAATTACCGCCTTTATCGGCAGGTTTAATAATTATTTCACTATTAGATTGAAGAGATTTAATTGCCTGTTTTTGGACTACATTAAGGTTGCAATTTGTAAAGGGATCAAATTTGAGTTCCTCAATAACTTTGGTGGTTTGTTGAATAAAAGCCCAGATATTGGGATTTGTATTGAGGAGGGGGAACATACGTGACTTGGGTCTAAAAGACTGGGGAGGGGGGAAGGTCACACCAAGAACGGACATACCCGAGGATGGGGATTCAGCAAGGGCGTCCTCGTCGGTGTGGCCCTCCTCCCAAAGACTCATTGGATCATCCAAGGCCTGATGACTGCTCAGTGAGTCCTCAGAGACCAAGGGTTCAGACTCGGGTAAAGAAGCATTGTCAGGTTTACTAAAGATCACTTTGTACAACAAACGTCGTGCAAACAAGTGCAGGTCCTTAATGATGTCAAATTTATCTAATTGCGAGTCTGGGCAGAAAGTGAGGCCCAATTTAAGGACCTGAGTTTCGGCATCAGACAGTGGGTGAGAGGAGAGGTTGCTAATAGACAGTTGGGAGTCTTCACACCTAAGAGCAGAAGTGGCCTGTTCTTGTACTAAGTAGGGATGGGGGTGGAGTCTAGCTCCTTCCCTAAAAAAATGGGTGCTATATAAATATCTGTCCCCTTTCTGAGAGAAAGGGACTGGCCACATAAATTGGGCTTGTGACAATAGGCGGGAGGGTGGAATGTGTCTTCTTCTTGCTGATCCGGTGCCGACTGTTAATTGCGCAGTTAAAATGCTTTATATAGGGATAGAAAAATATTGAAGCAGCGCTAAATGTCCATGTGTAAACAAATAATTAAAGTGAAAACGTGCTAAACTCCAATAAAATTACTAATGATATGTGCAAAAATTGCCAAAAATATCAAATATTAATGTTTCCCAAAGAGTAATAAAAAAGTTCACACAAATTGTAATGGTCTCCCAAAAACGTAAAAGTATCCAGCAACCAAAAACCGGAGAGAAGGAAAAGAACCGGTGTGGAAGTCCAGCTTGTCACATTAATAGGAAATCAGTAGGGAATCAACCATAACAGGTGTAAGTGCACAATCCTCCCCCGATGACACCAGCCTCTCACCTTACTGATGGACCCCAAGGGGTCAGATAAAGCCTTAATGAATCTCCAACACTCCAGGTGATGCTCTCCAATTCTTGTACACAAACAGGGATTGCTGCCGCCTCTTCCACCACTTCTCACCGTGTCTTCCTATAATATAACTCTTGTAGGGATGTATTTCCTAAGGCCTGATCAACATTTGTTGTTTTTCAGTTTTGCCATAGTGCAGGGATTTCTCCATTAGGGAATATTGAGGTACTTCCTGTGATGTGCCATCTGCCAGACCCTCCTTGTATCAGTGCTAGATCTTTTACTCCATTTCACAAGTGCTTCTCTGTTCACCTAAGCTTTATATAGGGACCTGCTCGTTCCACCAATAACATGTGACCACAGTTTCACCAATTAAAAACAATAATTATATTTAAAACTGTCAACTGTCCTAACTGTGACTTATTTTACTTATATTGTCTGCCACGGTTCCATAGGTGGGCGGTGCAAAGTTCTTTACTCCCCTCTTCCTTCTATCATTGTATAGAATATACAGTATGTACAGAAACCACTTTGTTTTTCTGGTCTAAGATTTTACTGAATCAAAGCATGCACAATTTTTTTTATTCATTAACCCTTTATTTGGTATGATTTCTTCTCTACAGTTAACAAGAGCAACTGTGCGGGACCCGAAAACTGGAGTTCTCACCACAGCCAGTTACAGAGTTTCAAAAAGGTAGAATAATATGCACATAATTTAATAAATACATTTTTGTTTTATTTTTCCTGGGGGTATTGACATTGTTCTTCGTTTTACAAAGGCCAGAACACAAATGGAGGAGCAAATGTTTATAATCTGCCTAATGGCCCGTACACACGATCCGAATATCGTACGACAGATCATACGACTTTTTTCGCATAATAGTCGCAAGTAGAAATTGAATAGGTTACTAAAGTCGCGAAAATTCCCGTACGACAGAAAAAAAAATTGGAAGTGATGTCATGTGTTGTAATGTATTTGTATTGTATTTTTGGACGACAACTATACTGATTAAATGAAAATCGTACGATCTGGTATGGTATGAGGAAAATGTTTGCGCTTGTCCGATCGAATAATATCGGATGAACTGTCGTGGTCGGCTCTCGAAAGTAGTGTACGCACGATCCGAAAATTGTACGATTCTTTCTCGGATGACCGTTTTTGTATGATTTTCAGATCGTGTGTACGGGGCCGTTAGGCTGCATTCACATCTGAGCGTTTTCAGCTCATAAAATGCTTGTAAAATACCAGAAAAAAAGCACCTGAAAAACGCCCAACAAGCAAAATCCTGTTGACATCTGAGCGTTTTGTCACCTGAAGCAAAATGCCTGAAAAACACCCCCAGCTCAAAAAAGAACCTGAGCTTCTTTGGAGCAGATTACAGGCATTTTTCTGCCTTTTTACATTGGTGACCTGAACAAAATCGCGGTAAAAACACGCGACTTTGAAAAGCTCAGGTGTGAATGCAGCCTTTATAGAAATTAAATAGTAACCAAGCCACCCCCTGTATTTTAACGTGCAGAATATCATACCTGCACTGTGGTAGCCGTAGCATCATCTGAAGTTTTTTTATTCAGGTGATTGATGTTAGCTGTGATCACTCTGCTTTAAGCCGGGTTCACACTTGTCCGACAAACGCTCCGACATTGGGAGCTCATGTCGCATGACATGTGAAAATCAATGTTTTCCTATGGGAACCGTCTTAACTGGTCCGACACATGTCGGTCCGACTTTGAAGATGCTCCCTGTACTACTTTGGTCAGACTTTGATCCTACTTCAGCCCATTGACTATCATTGAAGTCGGATCAAAGTCGGACCGCAGTCTTGCATGATCCGACTTTGGCATGCGACTTGTGCTCTGGTGATCTTAAGGGGGAACTCCACGCCAAATTTTAAATAAAAAAACGGCATGGGTTCCCCTCCAAGAGCATACTAGGCCCTTTGGTCTGGTATGGATTTTAAGGGGAACCCCCTAAGCCGAAAAAAACGGTGTGGGGGTCCCCCTCAAAATCCAAACCAGACCCTTATCCCGAGCACGCAACCTGGCAGGCCGCAGGAAAAGAGGGGGGGGACGAGAGAGCGGCCCCCTCCCTCCTGAACCATACCAGGCCGCATGCCCTCAACATGGGTGGTTTGGGGCAGGGGGGCGACCTGCGGCCCCCCCCCACCTCAAAGCACTCTGCCCCCATGTTGATGAGGACAGGGCCTCTTCCCGACAACCCTGGCTGTTGGTTGTCGGGGTATGCGGGCGGGGGGCTTATCGGAATCCGGGAGCCCCCTTTAATAACGGGGCCCCCAGATCCCGGCCCCCCACCCTATGAATGAGTATGGGGTACATCGTACCCCTACCCATTCACTTGGTGGAAAAAAATGTCAATAAAAAAACACTACACAGGTTTTTAAAGTAATTTGTTACACAGCTCTGGGGGTCTTCTTCCGACTCCGGGGGTCTCTTCCGACTTCGGGGGTCTCCGGTGTCGTCTCCGCACTCTTCGGTTCTTCTCTCGCTCTCCGGTTCTTTCTGCCTTCTGCCGGGCCTCCGTTATCTTCTTCCAGCTCTTTTGCTAGCGGGGCCCGGTCTTCTTCGTCGCCTTCTTCCCTCTTCTCCTCTTCAATGTTGACACATTGCTTCCTCCCGCTGTAATGCTGGGTGTGCGGTGCGCTCCGATTTATATAGGCCTCTCATAACGTCACAGTCACAAGCTCCGGGTGGCCCCGGAGCATGTGACTGTGACGTCATGGGAGCATGTGGCCACCCGGAGCATGTGACTGTGACGTCATGGGAGCATGTGGCCACCCGGAGCTTGTGTGTCATGGATATGCATGAATGTCTGTCTGCCATCTTACCTTTCCTCCTCATGTGTTCGTCTTAGAGACCAGACCCCCTTCACCTGGCTTCCTTTATAATCTCCTCCCAGCCAGACTCCACCCCAGGCCCTATCACAGAACACTATATTAACCTGTGCACTGCAAGCCTGCTTTGCTGATCAACGTGTTTGTTAGGCATTGTGTGTTTGGGTTCCTGCCTGCCGTGTGCTACGTCTGTCTCTCTGTTACGTTATTGGCTTGTCCCCGACTATTCCTGTCTGCTCGTGACCCTTGACCTTCGGCTTGTCTTTCGTTATCCTTGTCTGCTTGTGGCCCTTGACCTTCAGCTTGTTATTCGTTACTCTTATATCTTGTGCTGCTGCTTCCCCTCTTGTCCCCTTATCCTACGGGGCGTGAGCTAGGACACTATAGGGGCCGCGACCTGGACCCAGCCTGCAGCATAACATCCTCACCACTAGAGGCTCTGGAGAAGACCTGCTGGGTCTTAGACTCCGCGCCCTGGGGAATCTTGGCTCTAGCTTCCTATAGGATCCCGGTTGTGCTCCTCTGGTCCCGCTTTCCACAACCACCCAGTTTCCTATCCGCAGCAGTCAGCCATAGGGTTCACTACCTTGCGGTGCACTCCTGTCCCCCTACGGTGTGCATCTGTCACCTGGCCGTAGGTGACCTGACATTGTGACTGTGAGAGGCCTATATAAATCGGAGCGAACCGCACACCCGGCATTACAGCGGGGGGAAGCGACGTGTCAACATCGAAGAGGAGAAGAGGGAAGAAGGCGACGAAGAAGACCGGACCCCCGCTAGCAAAAGAGCTGGAAGAAGATAGCGGAGGCCCGGCAGAAGGCAGAAAGAACCGGAGACCCCCGGAGTCGGAAGAGACCCCCGGAGTCGGAAGAGACCCCCGGAGTCGGAAGAAGACCCCCGGAGCTGTGTAATAAATTACTTTAAAAACCTGTGTAGTGTTTTTTTATTGACATTTTTTTCCACCAGGTGAATGGGTAGGGGTACGATGTACCCCATACTCATTCACATAGGGTGGGGGGCCGAGATCTGGGGGCCCCCTTATTAAAGGGGGCTCCCGGATTCCGATAAGCCCCCTCCCGCATACCCCGACAACCAACGGCCAGGGTTGTCGGGAAGAGGCCCTGTCCTCATCAACATGGGGGCAGGGTGCTTTGGGGTGAGGGGGCCGCAGGTCGCCCTCCTGCCCCAAAACACCAAACCCCCCATATTGAGGGAATGCGGCCTGGTACGGTTCAGGAGGGAGGGGGCACTCTCTCGTCCCCCCCTCTTTTCCTGCGGCCTGCCAGGTTGCGTGCCTGCATAAGGGTCTGGTTTGGATTTTGAGGGGGACCCCCACGCCGTTTTTTCGGCTTAGGAGGTTCCCCTTAAAATCATACCAGACCGAAGGGCCTGGTATGCTCCTGGAGGGGAACCCATGCCGTTTTTTTTATTGAAAATTTGGCGTGGAGTTCCCCCTCAAGATTCATACCAAACACAGTGCCCGGTATTGGCGGGGATCCCCATTCATTGAAAGTCGGACGTATGTCGGCTTCATGTCGCAGGGCAAAGTCGGATCCAAAGTAGGACAGCTGTCGTGTCGCACAAGTATGAACCCGGCCTTAGAAAGGCAGTTAAACTAGATTTCGATGTCATTAGGGCATTCAATTCCTCTGACTGTGGGGTTGATTTACTAAAACTAAAGAGTGCAATATCTGGTGCAGCTTTGCATAGAAACCAATCAGCTTCCAGGTTTTATTGTCAAAGCTTAATTGAACAAGCTGAAGTTAGAAGCTGATTGGCTACCATGCACAGCTGCACCAGATTTTGCACTCTCCATTTTTAATAACTCAACCCCACTGTCAGAGGAATTCAAAACAACCCTAATGACACTTTTCTGACAGTAGGTCCCTTAACCACTTGCCGCCTGCCCTATAGCGGATTGACGTCGGCAAAGTGGTTGCAAAATCCTGACAGGACGTCATATAACGTCCTCAGGATTTTGAGCCGCTGCGCGCCCCCGGGGGCGCGCATCGCGGCGATCGTTGCTGCGGGGTGTCAGTCTGACACCCCGCAACACCGATCTAGGTAAAGAGTCTCCGACGGAGACTCTTTACCACGTGATCAGCCGTGTCCAATCACGGCTGATCACAGTGTAAACAGGAAAAGCCGGTCATCGGCTTTTCCTCACTCGCGTCTGTCAGACGCGAGTAGAGGAGAGCCGATCGGCTGCTCCTCTGACAGGGGGGGTTTGTGCTGATCGATTATCAGCACAGCCCCCCAGAGGATGCCCACTGGACCACCAGGGATGCCTCTAGACCACCAGGGATGCCACTAGACCACCAGGGAAGCACACCATAAAGTTATATAAGGTATGCCACCCTAGACCACCGGGGATAATGGATGCCAATCAGTGCCACAATGGATGCCAATCAGTGCCCACAATGGGCACCACTGATTGGCAGGCATTATTGTTTGGCACTGATTGGCATCCATTAGTACAGTGCCACCTATCAGTGCCCACCCATGCCACCTATCAGTGCCCACCCGTGCCGCCTATCTGTGCCCACCCGTGCCGCCTATCTGTGCCCACCCGTGCCGCCGATCGTTGCCCACCCGTGCCGCCGATCGTTGCCCATCCGTGCCGCCGATCGTTGCCCATCCGTGCCACCTCATCGGTGCCCATCCGTGCCGCCTTATCCGTGCCCGTCAGTGCAGCCCCATCAGTGCCCATCAGTGAAGGAGAAAACTAACTTATTTACAAAGTTTTGTAACTGAAACCCAAAAAAAAACTTTTTTTTTTCAAAATTTTCGGTCTTTTTTTTATTTTTTAGCAGAAAATAAAAATCGCAGAGGTGATCACATACCACCAAAAGAAAGCTCTATTTGTGGGAACAAAATGATAAAAATTTAGTTTGGGTACAGTGTACCATGACCGCGCAATTGTCATTCAAAGTGCAACAGCGCAGAAAGCTGAAAATTGGTCTGGGCAGGAAGGTGTTTAAGTGCCCAGTATGGAAGTGGTTAAATACCAGCTCTTAATTCAGGCAAGCATTTGTGCCAGTAACATTACTGACACGTGGCAAATTCAGGTATTTCTTACTACTGCCAATTTCACAAACTGTCAACAAAATTCTGAAGTAATTATTAACAGTTCTCTATTTAGGAAGCTCCTAGTAATTTAGACCAGCTCTGAGCTCGCGTACAGAGGTATGCCAGTACTCAAAGCAGGCTGTGCCAGTGCTGGGAAGCTGTCCTGTAATGTCATGTCATGTAAGGGCCAGGGATACAACTGATGTCATGTCATTACCCATGAATGGGCAATGCTCATATTTGAGAAATAACTGGTTGGGTAACTGAGTGACTAGTTCCTTACAAGGTCCTCTTCACTTTTCCTTGACAGCACACAGCAGTGGGTGTATTCAAAAGCCATGATTGGACTGAACAGCAGTTATAGATGTGCTCATTCCCATATACTGTGCATCAAAAGTGAAGTGCACCTCATGGGGAACTGTGAGAATAGTTCCCCATCAGGTTCCACACCCCCCAGTAAATAACGCCTAAGCCACCATTTATGAATTCCCCCAAGTGTCTGAATACTATGCCAGATAACCCCCGTTGTTGTAATGTTGAAGCAAAGGGAATCATTTGGTACAAAAATAATTTAGACAATGTGAAGGAGATGATACTGTCTTGTGATGACAGTGCATGCTGGCTTGGTGTACTGTGGTGTCAAACTATTCACCATGCTTATTTTAATATTTCATAACCTGGCATTATGAGCAATTAAGTATGTTGTTCCCTGGTGTAAAAATTAATCCTAATGTAGCGGCCTCACCCTTTCTCTCTTCTTTAACGGTTACTTTGGCTTCGGTCTAGGGGTACCTTGAAGGGGAGAGCGAGGTGCGCCACGGCCCATGTCCTCTAGATTACAGCATGTAGAGGTGAAGGCCAGCACCAGATTACCTTCGGGCTGTGTATACGTTCAGAGCCAAGTCTGTTCTGCTGATAACCCCCTTTGCTCCCAGTAATTGGAGTACCACACACTGAAAAGGTCCAACACTTATTTATTTCATAACGGCAAACAAATAGTCCTTTGCAAGCAGACAGTTTGAGACCCATAGAACAGTTCAGTATTGGTGGGGAGTAGGTCAAGGCACAATCCTCAAAGAAAACTAAACCGTTGAGGTTTCATCAACGGTTGCTAAGCACAGTGGCTGTAAAAGGTACTTTTTTGGCTTCAGAGTCTCTTCCAGCGACTCTAGTGAACTGGAACTGGAGTTACCTTTGTTATGTTGCAGCTAGGGCCGAAACAACGAATTGATTAATCGACAACTAATCGATTATGAAATTAAAAGATTACTATTTTCATAATCGATTAATCGGCCAGTAACATAATGGGGTTAAAAAAAACCCTAAAAAATTAGCCCTTTAAGCCCTGTACACACGATCGGATAACCTATGGATTTTCGTCCGATGGATTTGTCCATAGGAAATCCGAGGAAACTGTTTTTCATCAGTCTTGGCCACACACCATCAGGCAAAAAACCGACCGTTCCAAACGCGGTGAGGTAAAACACTCCGATGAGCCGAGAAAAATGAAGTTTAATGCTTCTGAGCATGCGTCGACTTGATTCTGAGCATGCGTGGTTTTTTTAACCGATTGACTTGCCCATAGACGATCGGAAATTCCCATTGGTTTTTTGTCCATCGGAAAATTTTAAAACAAGTTCTATTTTTTCCAACCGATGGAAAAAAGACTGATGGGTACCATACACGATCGGTTGGTCTGATGAAAACCATCCATCGGACGGTTTTCATCAGTCAAACCGATCGTGTGTACGGGGCTTTACAGTACAAAAATAGCAAATCGCTACTGTAAATATTACTTTCACTGTCACACAGTAAAAAATGAACCCCTTACAGCGATTATTTGCTCTTTTTGTACTAATTTTAGTTTTTTTATCACCATTATGTTACTAAACATCTCAGGCCTGGGTCACACCTCTGTGTTTTTTTGGTGCTTTTTGCAGAAACACACTACAGGTCATTTACATGGTTTCCTATGGGACACGTTCACATCCATGATTTTTTCAGCTGCTGCGTATTTGGAAAGGGCAAGTACTTTTTTTAACGCAAAACGGTGCTTTCTTTTTCGTACATCACGGGACACAGAGCGACTTATTCATTACTAATGGGGTTATATAGATTACCTTCAGGTGCTGGCACTGGCCAATTCCAAACCGGAAGTACCCTCCCCTATATAAGCCCCTCCCATCCGGGAGCACCTCAGTTTTTTGCCAGTGTCTAAGGTGTTGGCCAAAGAGTAACATGTGTTTTCACTGGGCTTGCGTACAGGTTCTTTTGGGCCTTAGTAAGCTGTTCCGGATCCCACCAAAAAAGCTTCATAGCTAAACGGTCGGTACCCGGGCCTTGCAGCAGAAGAGCAAGGTTTTGCCTGTAATGCCTCTCTTAGGAGGGCTGGACCCTGGGATCCAGAGCTCTGGTCATACCCACGACCAAGATGTTGTCTGTGCAGGGTGCTATACAGGTCCAGGGGAGTGGAATCCTTGGGAACCCGGTCCCTGAAGGTTTAATTACAATGCCTGCCGTGATAGGTGAAGTTTGGGCTTCTGTGGACCAAACAAAGTCCTGCGGCGGGGATCAGGTAAGTGGGGGCCCCCAGGAACTTGGTTCTATTGGGGGACCCCCAAGCCTAATTTGTCTTTCTGTCTGTTACCTAACGGTATTCCCGCTAATATCTGTGTATGCCTGTAACTACTGAAAATGTAAAATTTTAATAGTAGTCAAGAAAAAAAAAAAAAAAAAGAGGACCGCGGTACCTGTGTTAAACCACTAGAGGCCGCTGTAGTCCATTTTTCTTGTCATGTGGATCTTTGGTTTTCTCAAGTCAAAAGATCCAGGCAGTTGGTAAGTTTCTCTGTGGGAATCCACTTCCTCTCCCCTGTTGCTGCGCTCATCCACCGCACAGGCCCTCCGGCAAAAAGGGCCCTGGCTCCTAGTCCCTGTTTGATTTCGAAAAGGGCGCCAATGGCGCACGGGCGCGGGCGCGTGCACGCGCCTCCTATGAAAAAAAAGGGGCGGGGCGGGTGGATGACGCTCGATGCACGCCACGGCGCTTCTGCGCATGTGCAGGCGTCCCAGCTTGTATAAAGACACAGTACAAGTGTCAGCTGGATGCAAACAGAGCTAGCAACAAACAGTGGCACACAGAGGCGGTTGATGCAGGCATCCCCATAGAAAGGCACTTTAGTGGACACCAGCTGGTATATAGCAGCAACTGTGTTAGACTATTATCAGCAAAAATTGGTGTATGACGACGGGAATACCTCAGCTTTGTGCTTAAAGGATATGTCGTCCAGACGCTCCGGAAATAGGTCTTCCAGGAAGCCAAAGGGGTCTCCATCTGGCTCTGAGGATATTGGGCATGCTTGTACTGCACCAATCTCCCCTGAGAATTCAGAGGTCAGTAGCCGTAGAAACCCCGCAGGAGTGCCTGGTGCTGCGGCTGTCCCCAGTCCACCTGCTCCTGTATATATAACAGAGGAGGTTTTATCCTCAACTCTGGGAGGATTGGAAGAGAGATTAACAGCATTGATCGCTGCTTCCCTGTCACAGGGAAAGCGCGTCCGATCTCCGTCTCCTCCTTCAGAGTGCCTGTTAGTGGAGGAACAGTCCCACACAGAGATCGACCTACCTGAAGGGGATCAGGATGAGGTTGATTCAGTTATGGAGGAATCAACAGTGGAAGAACCTTTCTCAGCATCTCAGGCTGAAAGATTATGGGTTCAGTCTCTGACTAACATGGTCCGATCAGCATTTAAAATGCCTCTGGCGGAACCACCATCCACTACGGTTTCCTCGCTGGGGTCGCTAAAAGCTCCCCAGGCTGTCTGTTCCTTCCCAATCCACCCTTTATTAGAAGGGCTTATTTACCAGGATTGGGAGCATCCTGATAAAATATTTGCTCCCCCCAAGAGATTTCCGGTGATCTATCCCATGGAGGATAAGTTCATAAAAAAATGGAGGGTCCCTACAGTGGACGCAGCCATCTCTTGTGTAAATAAATCACTGACATGTCCAGTAGATAATGTTCCAATGTTCAAAGACCCAATAGATAAAAAATTGGAGTCTTTACTAAAATCTGCTTTCTCTACAGCAAGCATGGTGACACAACCTGCGGTAGCAGCGATTGGAGTCTGCCAAGCAGTGAAAGATCAGTTGAAACAAGTCTTAAGGGACTTACCAGATCAGCAGGCTCTTGCCCTAGCTGACCTGCCTAGAGCCTTGTGTTTTGCGGTGGACGCCATAAAGGATACAATCCAACAGGCCTCCCGCTTTACGCTGTCTATAGTACATATGCGTAGGCTTCTGTGGCTCAAAAACTGGTCTGCTGAAGCTCCCTGTAAAAAACTGCTGGTTAGCTTCCCATTTCATGGAGAACGCTTATTTGGAGAAGATCTGGACAAATATATCCAGAAAATTTCTGCCGGTAAAAGTTCACTCTTACCGGTTAAGAACAAGGGTAGAAGTCCTTCTTTTAAGAGGCCTACTTCTCCAGTCCCAGGCACATCGGCTGTGAAGCAGTTCCGACGGCCTCCACGGTCAAATTCAGGGGGCAGAAATCAGGGACAATCACAGGGTAACAAGAAGCCCTGGATCAAGAGAGGTACAAAACCTCCCCCCAAGGCATGAAGCGTTGCCCCCACTCAATCGGGTGGGGGGAAGACTTCAGTTGTTCACAGAGACCTGGCGGGACACCATCAGAGACAGATGGGTGCTCTCCGCAGTAAGTCTGGGATACAAGCTGGAGTTAAAAGGCACTCCTCCTGCCCAATTTATGAGGTCAAACCTGCCAAGAGATCCCCAGAAGAGAGGATCCCTCCTTCTGGCACTAGAACAACTATTGCTCCAAGGTGTAATCATGAAGGTTCCCCTGGAAGAAAGCGGATTCGGGTTTTACTCGAACCTTTTCACAGTCCCCAAACCAAATGGGGACGTGAGGCCCATATTAAATCTAAAAGGGCTAAACAAGTTCCTAAATATCAGGACTTTTCGGATGGAGTCGATCCGATCGGTGGCCACCGCCCTACAAGGGCAGGAATGGTTAGCCTCGATCGACATAAGGGATGCTTATCTGCATATTCCCATCTTTCCGGCCCACCAGAAATTTCTACGCTTTGCAGTAGAAGGGCGCCATTTTCAGTTCAGAGCCTTACCTTTCGGTCTGGCCACAGCACCACGAGTGTTCACAAAAATTCTGGCCCCATTATTGGCCAATCTAAGAACACAGGGTGTAACGATAATAGCATATCTAGACGACCTGCTACTAATAGACCACTCAGTGGAAAAGCTGGAAGTAGCTATTCACAAGACAATCAAGTATCTGGAATATCACGGTTGGATTATCAACCGGGACAAGTCAGCTCTAAGACCAGTCAAAAGTCTGGAATACTTAGGGCTAAGGCTGGATTCAAATCAGAGAAAGATTTTCTTACCTCCAGAGAAGGTGTCGTCTTTAAGAGATTTGACCCACTTAGTGGGTACAAAAAGAAAACCATCCATACGCCTCTGCATGAGGCTGCTGGGAAAAATGGTGGCTTCATTCGAAGCGGTACCCTACGGTCAATTCCATTCAAGGAATTTGCAAAGGGCCATACTGTCAGCCTGGAACAAAAAAGTTCAGGCTTTAGACTTACCAATGTCCCTGTCCCCTTCCGTTCGCAAGAGCCTCCATTGGTGGTTGGTGCCCCAGAATCTGGAAAAAGGGAAACCCTTCAGTCCGGTTTCTTGGAAGGTAGTCACTACAGATGCCAGCCTCATAGGCTGGGGGGCAGTACTGGAGCAATGGTCTCTCCAGGGCAAGTGGTCAGAAGCAGAAAAGGCCCTGCCCATCAATCTCTTAGAGATACGAGCAGCCCGGTATGCCCTAGTAGCATGGACATCCAAACTCCAAGGGTCCCCTGTCAGAATTCAATCAGACAATGCCACAGCAGTGGCATATATCAATCACCAGGGTGGCACCAGGAGTCGTGCAGCCCAGAGGGAAGCAAATTGCATCCTGGAGTGGGCAGAAAAATATGTCCCAGCCATATCCGCGGTTTTCATCCCAGGAGTGGAAAATTGGAGAGCGGACTTTTTAAGTCTCCAACAATTATGCCCGGGGGAATGGTCTCTTCACCCCAAGGTTTTCCAGGCAATATGCCAGCGGTGGGGAACACCGGATGTAGATCTGCTAGCATCCAGATTCAACGCAAAGGTGGACAGATTTGTGTCTCGCACAAGGGATCCTCTAGCTTGCGGCTCGGATGCCCTAGTGTTCCCTTGGGATCAGTTCAAGCTGATATATGCATTCCCACCGCCACAATTGTTACCGCGATTACTCCGCAGAATCAGGGTAGAAAAGAAACCAGTGATTCTGGTGGCTCCAGCGTGGCCCCGAAGGGCATGGTACGCGGAGATTGTAAAAATGTCAGTGAGGAGTCCTTGGACCCTCCCACATCGTCCGGACCTGCTGTCGCAGGGACCGATATACCACCCTTCCTTACCAGCCCTAGGTTTGACGGCCTGGCTATTGAAGCCCACATTCTGAAAAAGAGAGGGCTCTCTAATTCTGTGGTATCTACCATGATCAATGCCAGGAAGCCGGTATCCAGGCAGATCTATTATAGGATCTGGAAAGCGTACGTTACGTGGTGTGAGGCCAAGAAATGGCATCCACGTAAGTACGTGATAGGGAGGATTTTGGACTTCCTACAGTGGGCTGTAGATAGGAAGCTGGCCTTGAGTACTATCAAGGGTCAGATTTCGGCCTTGTCAATATTTTTTCAAAGGCCCTTGGCTTCGCATTCACTAATCAAAGCTTTCATACAAGGAGTGATGCGTATTAGCCCTCCGGTTAGTATTCCCATATGTCCTTGGGACTTAAACCTGGTTCTGTCAGTTCTACAGAAACAACCGTTTGAACCATTGCAACACATTTCCTTGGTTCTTCTCACCAGGAAATTGATTTTCTTAGTAGCCGTTTGTTCGGCTAAAAGAGTATCGGATTTAGCCGCCTTGTCCTGTAAGGAGCCATATCTGGTTGTCCATAAGGACAGAGTAGTATTACGTCCTCATCCAGCCTTTCTTCCCAAGGTGGTATTGAGGTTTCATTTGAACCAAGATGTGGTTCTTCCTTCTTTTTTCCCCAAACCTAGCTCGGTAGAGGAAAAGTTATTACATTCTTTGGATGTAGTAAGAGCAGTTAAAGCTTATCTAAAAGCCACTGCTCAGATTCGCAGAACGGATACTTTGTTTATTCTGCCGGAAGGCCCTAAAAAGGGTCAGGCAGCATCAAAATCCACTTTAGCCAAGTGGATTCGACAGGTCATAATACAAGCCTATGGCTTGAGAAAGAGACCGCCTCCGTTCAAAGTTAGGGCGCACTCCACAAGAGCAGTTGGAACTTCATGGGCAGTGCATCACCAGGCCTCCCTGGCTCAAGTATGTAAGGCCGCAACATGGTCTTCGGTACACACGTTTACTAGATTCTACCAGGTAGACGTTAGAAGTCAGGAGGATGTCGCCTTTGGGCGCAGTGTGTTGCAGGCCGCAAAAGATCCTCATGCCTGATGGCGCCCAGCTTATGTATCCCTCCCCTCATTTGGCATTGCTTTGGGACGTCCCATTAGTAATGACTAAGTCGCTCTGTGTCCCGTGATGTACGAAAAAGAAAAAGGGATTTTTATAACAGCTTACCTGTAAAATCCTTTTCTTGGAGTACATCACGGGACACAGAGCTCCCACCCCTCTTTTTGGGACACTTATTGCTTGGCTACAAAACTGAGGTGCTCCCGGATGGGAGGGGCTTATATAGGGGAGGGTACTTCCGGTTTGGAATTGGCCAGTGCCAGCACCTGAAGGTAATCTATATAACCCCATTAGTAATGACTAAGTCGCTCTGTGTCCCGTGATGTACTCCAAGAAAAGGATTTTACAGGTAAGCTGTTATAAAAATCCCTTTATTTTGTTTTTTTGGTTCAATATACTTCAATGTAGAAGCTGCAGAAAAGCATGTAATAATGTGTTTTTGCGGCAATTTGTGTTTTGTAGTCTGCCCAACAACAAATTGGCCAAAAAATAAATAAAAAAATGCAGCAAAATTACCTTTTTTTTTTTCCCGGTTATTAACCGATTAATCGAAACAATTATCGGCCAACTAATCGATTATGAAAATAATCGTTAGTTGCAGCCCTAGTTGCAGCCCCTGTCAGGGGGAAGACATCCCTCCAAGAGAGTTACCAGAGGCCCCGCCATCACCGGATTAATGCTGTACCGGGCTATTCGGAAGGGTTACACTCCCTGGCCTCCTCACCTCAGATATGGGTCCCAACACCTTAGGGCCCCTCGGACTCCTCCACCCTCGCAGAACCCAGTCAAAGTTACTGGGTCCCAGGCCTTGGCCGTAGTACCTCACCCCAGGCTTAAGGTGCCTGGGATGGACTCCATCCCTCGCTCCGGCCAGGTCAAGGGCACCTGGGCACGGAACTCCGGAACGCCAGCACCCAGGCTGAAGGTGCTTGGGCGCGTCCGCATCCTCCAACTCTGAACCCCGAGGTCAGGGCGTCCTCCCCTTTTTATCTCCTCTCCCTTTGCGTCACAGCGGGTTCCCCGCCCCGCTGTACCAGCGCCAGGAAAGGACAAAAAGGAACAGTCTTGCGGTGCAAGTTCAACTCCGGCCCAGGGCGACAACGCCACCTGCAGGCCACAGGGAACCTCGCACCACCAGAGTCCTCCAAGAACCACAAAAGGGATTCTCAGATTCCCTAACAATTGGTACATCTGGGTTGAATAACCCAGATGCTCCCCCCCCCCCCAAATTTAAATGCCCGCTACACTAATATGGGGGGAAAAAAAAAAAACAATGATCAGTATGTCATATCATCAGCTTAACATAAGAGCTACATTTCTGAAAAAGGTTCACCAAGTTCAGACTAGAATGCAAAGCGAGCAACCTGCAATCCATGCGTGTTTCCTGCACCACATTTAAATCGCACTGCCCTTTGCGATCTGCAGCAGGTGTCAGTACAATCTTAGCGGCACTCCAAACGCATGTCACAAATGCACTGTATTTGCCTGCAGCGGATCACAGACCGACCACGCAATCTGGTTTCAGTCTGGCTCCAAAATTCACGCATGACTGTTGTAATGTGTTGCGATTTGAATGAGCTGAAATCATACTGCATGTGAATTGAACAGCAATACAGTGCGGTTCCTGTGCATTTCATATGTGGTTCATAGTGTGAACCGAAGCTTAAAAGAGAAGTACAACCAAAGCTAGTTTTCAGCAGACAGCGGGTTGAAGCCCGCTGACATCACAGAGCCAGTCCGGGCTCAGGCAAGATTGCGACAATTAAATTGGGATCCACACACATGCCTGGAGAGGGACCCAGGCTTAGCAGCTCAGCCTCTGTTTTTGGGACGCCGGCTGCTAGTTGTAATGCTGCACAGTAAAAAACCTTTTGGCTTTGTGTAACAAAAAAGCATTCTGGAGCCACTTGTAGGTTTGTGGAAAGCTTTTGAGACATTTTGCCAGGGCACCGCTGAAGAACACAGAAGGTGCCCCAGGTTGAAAAAGGCTGGGTTAGATCATCAGTTTGCGGCTCCCAGTGTTAGATTTTTTCCCTTTTTTTTTTTTTTTTTTTTTTTAGTACTAAACTGTGCTGTAGAGCATGGCTATCTCACGCTGGACGTTCATATCCCAATCTTAATTTCTGTGCAGGGGATAATGTGAAATTAGTACAAAGACAGAATCAGGTACTTATACTAGCTTAATTTAATAATACATTTGCTGAAATTTAGTGAACCATAACTAAGTGAAGCAGCAATATTGTATATATCCCTAGAGTTCAGCATTAAAGCATAGCCAAACCCAAAATCAAAATGCAGTTTATTGCAGCTTTTTTTTTTTTTACTTTCACTTTTTGATTCTGTCAGTACCACGCATGACCATGCCCTTCTGCATAAGGACAACAGAAACAAGGTGGTGCTAAGACCCCATTCACACAGGGGCGACTCGTCAGGCGACTCAGCCGTCTGACAAGTCATGTCCCATTCTGTACAATGGAACCGTTCTAATAGGAGCGACTCAAGTCGCTCCGACTTAGAAAAAGGTTCCTGTACTACTTCAAGATGACTTCAGGGCGACTTCCATTGACTTCAATACAGAAGTCATTTTTCAAGTCACCTTTGAAGTCGTCTTCAGATCGCCCGGCAGACTCGCGGGACAAGTCGTGCCGCCCCTGTGTGAATGGGCTATAAGGATCCCTGTCCCTCTCCTGTTACATCGTTAGTCTGGTTAAAAAAAGTCCATCTAGCTTAACCAATAAAAGGAGAACAAAAAATTATACAATCCCATATACACAATTCTATACCCACAGTTGATCCAGAGGAAGGCAAAAAAACCAGCAGAGCATGATCCAGTTTGCTTCAGCAGGGGAAAAAATTCCTTCCTGATCCCCCGAGAGGCAATCGGATTTTCCCTGGATCAACTTTACCTATAAATGTCAGTACCCAGTTATATTATGTACATTTAGGAAATAATCCAGGCCTTTTTTTAAAAGCAATTTGCTGAGCTGGACAGAACAAGCCCTTAACCACTAGTCCCCCGCCCACTGTCAATTGACGGCGGGCGGAGGACACTCTCATTCTGGGAGGACGTCATATGATGTCCTCCCTTTAAAATGAGCTAGGAGGCGCGCACGCGCCCGCCGCGTTCCCAAGGCCCCAATGCGCGTGCCCGGCGGCCACGATTGCCGCCGGGCACCCGCGATTGCCCGGGAAACGAGCAGGAAAGTGGATCTCTGTGTGTAAACACAGAGATCCACGTCCTGTGAGGGAGAGGGGACCGATGGTGTGTCCCTTGTACATAGGGACAACCATCGGTCACCTCCCCCAGTAAGTCACCTCCCCCCACAGTTAGAACACATTGAGGGAACATATTTAACCCCTTCCCGCCCCCTAGTGGTTAACCCCTTCCCTGCCAATCACATTTATACAGTAATCAATGCATTTTTATAGCAGGGATCGCTGTATAAATGTGAATGGTCCCAAAAATGTGTCAAAAGTGTCCGATGTGTCCGCCGCAATATCGCAGTCACAATAAAAGTCGCAGATCGCCGCCATTACTAATAAAAATAAAAAAAAAATGCTATAAATCTATCCCCTATTTTGTAGACGCTATAACTTTTCCGCAAACCAATCAATGCGCGCTTATTGCGATTTTTTTTTTTTTTACCAAAAATATGTAGAAGAATACGTATCGGCCTAAACTGAGGAAAATTTTATTTAAAAAAAAATATGGGTATTTAATATAGCAAAAAGTAAAAAATTGTGTTTTTTTTCCAAACTGGACGCTCTTCTTTTGTTTATAGCGCAAAAAATAAAAACCGCAGAGGTGATCAAATACCACCAAAAGAAAGCTCTATTTGTGGGAAAAAAAGGACACAAATTTCGTTTGGGAGCCACGTCGCACGACCGCGCAATTGTCATTCAAAGTGTGACAGCGCTGAAAGCTGAAAAATGGCTTGGGCAGGAAGGGGGTTTTCGTGCACAGTAAATAAGTGGTTAAGGGAGTCTATTCCAAATTTTTACAGCTCTTAAGCCTCATACACACGATCGGATTATCCAATGGGAATTGTGTGATGGCAGGCTGTTGTCGGAAAATCCAACCGTTTGTATGCTCCATCGGACAAATGTTGACGGATTTTCCGCCGACAAATGTGGGCTAGCATGCTTTAAAATTGTCTGCCAACAAATGTGTGTTGATGGATTATCCGATCGTGTGTACACAAGTCCGTCGGGCAAAACTCCAAAGTACAAACACGCATGCTCAGAAGCAATGCTAACTGTAACACAACATTAGCAGAAGTTGCCCAAAGGGTGGCGCTAAAGAGCAGAAAAACCACAAAGTTTCGTGTTTGTTGGCTGACAATTCTTTTCCGTTTGTATGCAAGACAAATTCATGGCCAACGCCCTTCGGACAAAAGTCTTACGCTTTGTCCGCAGAAAATCCGATCGTGTGTATGAGGCTTTACTGTGAAGAAACCTTTCCGTATTTGGAGTTTAAATCTCTTTTCCTCCAGACGTAAAGAGTGCCCCCTTTGTCCTCTCTGATGACCTGAAAGTGAATAACTCTTTTACTGCTCACTGGTGGTGAGCATTACTGGATGGGGGAAAAAAATGGCTTTTATTCTGAGTTTATTTTATTTTATTGTTTCTATTGACCTCCTAAAAAGGTATAGGTTTCTCATTGTGCCTGTTGTTGAAACTATTAGTCGCTTCCATCTAACCAATGGCCTAGTCCTCTAAACTTGCCATGTTTTGTTAAGTGTTTTTGTTTCTGTACAGTGCTTGGTTGGAAGAGTATGAAGACCCAATTATTGCTCGTGTGAACCAACGCATGCAGGCCATTACAGGGCTAACTGCTGACACTGCTGAACTGTTACAGGTAAAATCTGTTTGTTACTTTGCAGTATTTAGGCTCAGATGCATGTTCTACCACACATCCCCAGAGTTCCCATGTTATGATAAAACTGTATAAATTTCCTCCGGAGAAGGTACAAGACAACTTACAGGGTATCTTTACTTTTGTGGGAAAACAATATAGTAAATAAAATGTGGCATTTACAGTTGCTACACAAGCCATATTGTAATTTAATGTTATTTAGCCCTGGTTCACACTGGTGCGATTTGACCTGTCAAATCGCATGTCAAATCGGCGAAATTTGCCGGGCAATGGCACCGTCCTAATCGGTGCGACGCCGCATCTGCGGCGCTGCACCGATTACAAAAGTAGTTTCTGTACTACTTTTTGCGATTTCAGCCGCGATTTACATTGACATCTGTGTCAGATGTCTCTGTAATCGCGGCTGAAATCGGGACTGACAGGCAGGAGTGAAATCGTGCGAGTTCTGCTGAACTCGCACGGCTTCACTCCCGCAGCCCCAGTGTGAACCTGGGCTAAATGTCAATCTGCAGCTGTAATTTTTCATAACATTCAATGCAATATGGAAACCTGGGTGCATTCTGTGCACAGTTGGTGTGCAGAACACTTCCAAAAATGTATTTTCCTGCTTGGGTAAAGAACTCCACACTACACCAAGTTACAAGTCAGGTTTATGGCATCTGTTGCAACAGAAATGTAATTTATTTTATTTTTGTGAGATACTCCCAAAGGGATAATCATATCTAAAGGGATGCAGACACTTTGACTTTTCTCATCAGAACTCCTGAAATTGCACCAGCTGATTATAATAAACCAGTCTCTCCCATTTAGAACCATGCCTCACAATACTCGATCTAAAAAAGAACAATTTCTTCAGAGCAGAAATAAGTAGCAATCTGCAACAGTTTGTTTAATATCCTTGCAATATACATTAATTGTGTTGTTGGGATTGTGTTCTTTTCAGCAAAAGTGGAGTTACTGTTATTATTATTTTTATGCAGGATTTATATATATATATATATACCGTATTTATCGGCGTATAATGTGCACAGGCGCATAACACGCACCCTAATTTTAAGAGGGTAGTCTCAGGAAAAAAAACTTTACAGACTCCCTACACAGCACACGGACCCCCTTGCTCAGCACACAGACCCCCTTGCTCAGCACACGGACCCCCTGCCCAGCACTGCACAGCTCACAGACCCCCTTCCCTGCACAGTACACAGACCCATTTCATTATAAAGTCCCCTCCCTCCTCCTCTGCCCTCCCAGGAGACCCCCCAGTCTCCTGGGACAGCATTACCAGCATGCTCTAAAGTATAGAAAACATCACTGTCAGCCCCTTCTACACCGCTCCTGTGTCACTCTCATTGCAAATCCAAGCTTCTATATACCTCAATTAACGCCGTTCTCACGTGGACACTGTCATGTGACTCTCTGCTGTTTCATTGATGGTCACATGACCGCTCTCCTCCTCCAATCAAAATCTACACTCAGGGAGGAGGCAGAGCGGAAGGAGGAGAGCAGCCAGAATGAGCGTCCTTACTTGAGCTATTAGAGGCTTCTATTAACATTGAAAGTGACACAGGAGGAGCGTTTAATGAGAAAGGGCAGGCAGTAATGTTTTCTACAGTTATTAAAGTATGGCAGCGCTGTCCCAGGGCCAGGAGTGGCAGGGAGGCTGGCCTGACACCCTCCCAATTGGTGGCACCCAGGGGCGGACTGCCCGTTCCCCCTCCCTTTGGTAAAAAAACTGATATTGGCGTATAAGACGCAGGCATGATTTACCCTCTATTTTCAGGGTAAAAAAGTGTGTATTATACACCGATAAATACAGTATGTATACTGTATATATGTGTTATATATATATATATATATGTGTGTGTGTGTGTGTGTGTGTGTGTATATATATATATATATATATATATATATATATATATATATATATATATATATATAATGTGAAGGCAGACAGTACAGTTACAATAACATTCAATACAGGAGGAATCAGAGGGCCCTGCTTGTTTAACCATTGCTTGTTTATGAGCCTCAGGACTCTGACCCTGTTTCTGTACCCGCTGTCCCTGTGGTGGTACCGCATTGCCAATAAAACTTGTAAGATAGTGGGGGTTTTTTCTCGTGTCCTCAGTGGGAATTAATTTCTTCAGTTTGCTGTCCCGGTAACAGTGCTTTTACCAGACAGGTAAGTTGAAGTTAGGGAAATATCCTGCAGGGCCCCAAAAAGAAATAACATCTAACATATGTTTTTTGCTATTTCCTACTTTACCCAAAACTTAAGCAATGGTTCAGCTGGAGTTATGCTTTACATTTAGCTTGTATGTATATTGCCTCTTACAGGTTGCAAACTATGGTATGGGAGGTCAATATGAGCCACATTTTGATTTTTCAAGGGTAAGTGTATATTAGAATGTGTATGATGCATGGTATTTAACCTTTCTAGGAGTGGGGTGGTAGATGCTAGTAATGTTTGTTTAAATATAATATGTCCATATGTAAGAGGATGCACATATGGGATCATCTGTATAAAACAATCTTTGGAAACATGTAAAAAAATTGTTGCATGCATTATTGAGCTCTCCGACATGTGAGTGCTTTGTTGCTAACCCATACCAAATGGTTGTTTGATTTTCATCAGGCCATGCTGGGTCATCCTTATTTACTTTGGTGGCTCTTTATACAAGCTGCTGCTGTGCCTCAGGCACAAGAATTCTGACCATGGGTTCCATAATGATATCTTATAACATACAGTGCATGCAGTTATTAATAAGGCTGGTAAATTACATACACGTTTTTTACACATCCTCACTTTGGTCTCAACACAGGTGCATAGATTGCAGCCAATTAAATGGTGTCTGAGAAATTACTAATGCAGGCCATACATGGATCAAATTCCTAAAAGAAATTCTTTAGAAAATCTAAAATTTTGTGATCAGATGGTGGCGCCATTCGACCAACCAAGCCTTCAATTTCACCTGTCGCTACAGGAAAAAAAAAATTTGTGGCCCAGGAATGTTCTTTTCTTTCCAGGTCACATCTCATACACATTTAATTTTTGATTATTATTCTCACATGATTCTTCCATCATTGGTTAGAAATTAGTTTTGTTTTTCAAAAAATTTCCAATATACCCGATCACTCAAGTCCGATGGCCGCACGAAAATTGGCAGTTGCTGCGACCCACTAATGGTGCGAAATTTAAATGAAAATTCCTAGTTACGATTTTCTAAATAAAATTCTTTCGGAATTCAACCCATGTATGGCTGGGCTTTAGTCTGAAAATAAAAGGTTTGGTAAATTTAGTGTGTCTTTCTTCTGGCAGTCCTCTGGCATAACATGGGCAGAGAGAGAGTGAGCCTTCAGCATCTATTTGTGGAGAGCCAATACTTTATGCTCGCTTTTACATCTGGCTATTTAGAAATCCAGGTTTACCAATTTAAAGCTTTCCATAGATAACCATAGTCTGCAAACCCACAAACTCCACCATATTTTTTTTATTTCTCTTTGCCACATTGGCATGACATGCAACCCGGAAGAAAGAGATAGTTATGTGCATGGACTCCATTCACACCTGATCGTGGGCGGAATCGCTGCAATTTCGCCCCGTGATTTCAAATGGCTGCAAAACGCAGGATGCACTTGTGATGCCATTACTTCTAATGGTGCCGCAATCGTGCAAACAAAATTATGGGACGCGTGTCGCCAAAAAAATAAGTTTCGTACCTTTTTTTTTTTTTTTTTTGCAGCCAGAATTGCGGCGATTCTACCAGTGATCATGTGTGAATGGGGCCTTAACAGAAAATATATGTATCTTAAAATTAATAATAAAAAAAAGTCACTTAAAAATAGATTGGCTTGTTCAATTCATTTGTTTTATACAGTATATTTCTGCAGCTCACTCCTACCATCTACTTTATGTTTGTTTTATAATTTTTTTTTTTCTAAATACATTTTTAGATTGTAATTGGTGGGTTTCCAAACCTCATTTCAGCAGCATCCTGTTTTAATTTAGATGCAGAAATTTGCTTTTTTACTTTTATTTTTTAAACACAGCATATTTACAATTTTTTTACTAGTTGCCATTTTTATTTGTGAATTGTTATTACATATCAAAATGGTACAAAAACGACATATAAACTAAGTAGATCCTTAAAATAACAGGAATACACTGTACAAAAAAAAAAAAAAAGTTTAAAAAGCTTGTCTTACAAATGTTTGTCTATAATTTTGCATCTCATGTTATATTCATAGTGTTGCTGAGTTTAAAATATATTGCAAGCTGTGTAAAATTCATACATTTTATAGTAGTGACAAAGTATTTTTACATGAATATGTATTCATCTGCAACATCAAAGGGACTCTGTATCAGAACAAAATCCTAAATCATTCATAAAGTGCAATAATTAATTTTTGAGATTACCTTTCTTGTGCTGCAATAATGTCCGTGTCAAAATTTTAAACGTTTTGCTATTTATGGTGGTGGTGGGTGAAGCAAGGTGCAATTTTGCTTTGCGAATAAAACTGTCTGGCTTTCTACAGTTGCTTATTTATTATTTTCTCAGGCCTCCCATTAATATTAAGAAAATTAAAATGTATTGGAAATGTTAATTTCGACTGAAATTTGTGTTTCCTGTATCCATGCTTTACTTAGGGAGGTCATTTACACATGTCATACACAAAGTGACCAAATCTGCTTAAGCAAGCTTGCCTTTTTGTGCCCCTGTATATTTGTCAGTGAGCATATCTGTGTTTTCCTGTTTTATGTTTTATGTGTAGCTATACCACATTGGAATGCACTTGTTCTATCCCCACCCATGGTTTTAGACCTCATTCACACTTTTGCGACTTGTAATGCGACTTTGGACATCAAAGTTGCATGACAAGTTGTACTCCATGTTTTCCAATGATAACCATCCATATATGTGTGACTTGGTTGTAGCTACAGTACTTCAAAGTAGTTTATTAACTACTTTGGTCTGACTTTCATGCAAATTGAGGGCCATATACTTTAATGTTAACCCTCAAAGGTTGCATGAAAGTCATACCTGAATGTTTTACATGCAACAGTGGGTCTGACGTTGCACAAGTCGCAACCAAGTTGCACCCATTTCAAAGTTGCGCAACTTTGGAGTCTTACAAGTGTAAATGAAGCCTTACCTTAGCCTGGGTACTCCAACTCACTACATGTACAAAGTGCAGGGCTTTACAATACAGCAGAATGTCCAGCAAACCTATGCCTCCTTTCAGTTTGGGTAGCGTACGAAACGATATCTGAATGCAGGGTTGTTTGTCTGACCATAGAAATTTCAAAAACAAGTAAAGATGCACAAAAAAGACACACGGAGCACTATGGGGAGAGTTTGGATTAGGTATACAATTTGAGGTAGGGTCATCTTTTTGACAGCATTTGATCTGACAAACCATGTTAGATTTAGGGACCTCCAGTTTTGCAGGTCCACGCTCATTATGAAGATCAGTGCACAGAAATTGGGGTTGAAAAGCAGAGCTGGGTCACTTGTGATTTGGACCCCCAGAAACTTGAGACTAGTGGTGGCCCAGGCAAATGGAAAAGAGCGCCAGCACGAAAACCTACTCTGACAGTAAAGACACGTTAAGTGCTTTTGATTTATTATAATTGATCTTATATTTAGATAAGTCACCGCATTGGTTAAATGGTGACATTAGATTCAGGAGAGTCAGCTTTGGGTTCAAAACTATAAAAAGGTCACCCGCATAGGCCATGACTTTATGATGGCCAGGTTTACTAATAAGGCCAGTAATATACTGGGTTTGCCCTAATGGCACACAGTAAAATATACTGGGTTTGCCCTAATGGCACACAGTAAAGGCTCTAAAGTCAGAACAAAAATTAAAGGTGACAAAAGGCATCCCCGCCTTATGCCTTTAGATAATCCAAAAAAGTTCAACCATGTTTCATCAATCTGGACTACTGCCTTTGGGATGGAATAAAGGGCATAGATCCAAGTTGGCATGTGGGTTCCCAAACCTACATACGGGAGCGTTGACCATATAGTATTCTTTCTTAAACATGAAAGCGCCTTCCAACTTACTATGCAACTGTAAGTAAACATCCACTTAGGTTAGTCAACCGTCTCGATTCATTCAGAAAAGCAACAACATTGCATTGTTTTGTAATTTTAACTAAATGTGATTTTAAAATTCTTTCTTAGGCAGGGTATACACGTATTGAAATTCAGCTGATTCAGGAGGGCCCTACTGAATTTCTATATGTGTGTGTGTGTGTGTATATCCCTGTCTGTTCAACAGGTGGTGGTCTTTAGGTTGGCTTCTGTCAAATGGCAATGACTGAAGCGCTAGTTTGTGCATTCTGACTTGAGGGTGTGGGAGTCTCTACTCTCAGAATACGATGGCGTGACGGGGGAGATTCCCACATTCCACATTGCTTGTGTGGATGCGGGAATCTGTCCGTTTTTTTGTTTGGTTTGGGTTTTTTTTGCTCAACCCACTGGTTGAACAAAAAAATAATTCTCCATGTATACCCAGCTAAAATCTTAACCTTTTTTATAACAGTATACTGGCTAGTGAGATAAAACCATCCAGGTCTGGTTTATGGCTACTGAAATCATTACATTAAAGCTGAAATGTGTGCTACACAAATATTGCTTGAAGAGGCATGGGTGTTATCTTGGTGGGTTTTGTTTTAGGGATCCCTGCAATCCAACAGGAAATAACTCCTCCACTTTGCCTCTGTGCAGGAGCTTTCTCTTATTAAGACTGCTCTCTGCGGCTCTCACTTTATGCAGGGTGACTGGTCTTGTATCTGCCCCCTTCCCTTCTCCCGTAGTTTTCTGCAACGACCTGTAGTGGACGGACACATTGGGCTCCACCCACAGTTCTGCTTTCTGCACAGGCACCAATACGATTTACCAGTAGGTAATATCTGTGACTGCAAAGGCATTAGCCTCATACAAAGTCCATTTTATGTCCTTTTGTGGCTATTGAAAAATATATTTCAATATACATTTTTGGACCTGCAGTTCAGCCTTAAATTTTAAGCACTAGTATTATACCTCAAAGTTCAGCATCTATCTGATAATCACCGGCAAAAATCATTTATCGATGCTGCCCCTTGCTATTGGTGAATTGCTATAGTACACTGCTGTGCTGCTTAGCAGAGCTTAAACCAACACATGTGACTAAAGGCTTCGCTTGCTTAAGTGTCATGTTTTTGTGTTTTTCTGCATTTTCAGAGGTGTAATCTCACAAATTTGTGTTGATGTACCTCCACTGTCTTTTTTTCTCTATAGCTGGACATTTTATGCAAAGTACAATTGCATTTTTTTTTATCCGTAATTTTAATAAATGTTATAATTTTTTTTATATATATATATACCGGTATATATATTTTTTATATATTTCTGAATTCGGGTTAAAGTTATTATCTGTTGCAGCGTCCCTTTGACCCCAATCTCAAATCGGAAGGAAATAGGCTTGCAACATATCTTAATTATGTAAGTACCTTGGTAAATGTTTCATGATTCTTTCAGGTCTGCAGTTTATTTTCATGTTTAATTTTGTAGAAAGAGGAACCTGATGTATTCAAGCGTTTAGGGACTGGCAATCGTGTGGCAACCTTTTTAAACTACGTAAGTATAGTATCTAGGACAGAACTGTTAAGCATGGAAAAAATTGGACTGCAAAAGAGATCAACATCACGGTTGCCATAATGCTAAATTCAGAAAAGATGGTAAAATGTGTAAATCATAAAACAGCCCTGTTTGAACTAATGGGGGAGGAGTTTGAAATATGTAGTTTAAGATTGTTATCATGAATGGGTTGTGTAATAGGATATCAGTATAGAATATTACCATGTATGGTGTGCATGTACTTACCATTACTGTATGACAGATGTGCATTTTCATATACACGTGATAACCTAAAGTAAAAACATTACATGTATTAAATATATATTTTTAAGTTTCACATCTATCAAAAAAGTGACATGGAGAACAGAAAAATAACTTGCAAATGTGCTTCAGGAATCTCTTAGCTGTGCAGAAATTACCCTTTCTAAGCCTAGGTTCACATTGATGTGATTTGGCATGCGATTTGACATGTCAAATCGCATGTCAAATCAGCGGCAATTGCCAGCAGTGGCACCGTCCGAATCGGTGCAACGCCACATTTGCGGGGCCGCACCGATTCCCAAAAGTAGTTTCTGTACTACTTTTGTTGACTTCGGGGTGCGATTTGTATAGACATCTGTGCAGGAACCCGCCCCCGAAGTCAGACTGACATGTGGGAATGAAATCGTACGAGTTCAGCTGACCTCGCACAATTTCAATCCCACTGTGAGTGTGAAACTGGGCTAAAGGCAAGAAAATAAATAAAATTATGACCAGGCAAAATGTTGGATTTTTTATTTTATTTAATCCTAGTCTTATAAATTTTATATTTATATGAGATGACTGCAATTACTAAAGCTGTGGCAAAAACCAATGTAGAGCAGACATAATATTGTATGGTAAAGGGAGACAAAAATATCTAGGATGATTAATATATTATAATAATTTTTATACAGTGCATCCGGAAAGTATTCACAGTGCTTTTTCTACATTTTGTTATGTTACAGCTGTATTCCCAAATGGATTAAATTCATTATTTTCCTCAAAATTCTACAAACAATACCCCACAATGACAACGTGAAAGGAGTTTGTTTAAATTCTTTGCAAATGTATTAGAAATAAAAAATTTAAATATCACATGTACGTAAACACAGCCTTTGCTCGATACTTTGTTGAAGCACCTTTTGGCACCAATTACAGCCTCAAGTCTTCTTGAGTATGATGCTACAAGCTTGGCACACCTATTTTTGGGCAGTTTTTCCGATTCTTCTTTGCAGGACCTCTCAAGCTCCATCAGGTTGAAAGGGGTGCGTCGGTGCACAACCATTTTTAGATCTCCCCATAGATGTTCAATCGGGTTCCACCACCATGCTTCACTGTAGGGATGGTATTGGCCAGATGATGAGCAGTGCCTGGTTTCCTCCAGACATGATGCTTGCCATTCAGGCCAAAGAGTTCCATCTTTGTTTCATCAGACCAGAGAATTTTGTTTCTCATGGTCTGAGTCCTTCAGGTACCTTTTTGGCAAACTCCAGGCAGGCTGTCATGTGCCTTTTACTGAGGAGGGGCTTCTGTCTGGCCACTCTACCATTCAGGCCTGATTGGTGGAGTGCTGCAGAGATGGTTGTTCTTCTGGAAGGTTCTCCTCTCTCCACAGAGAAATGCTGGAGCTTTGTCAGAGTGACTATCGGGTTCTTGGTCACCTCCCTGACTAAGGCCCTTCTCCCCCAAACGCTCAGTTTGGCCGGGCGGCCCACTCTAGGAAGAGTCCTGGTGGTTCCATACTTTATCCATTTATGGATGATAGAGGCCACTGTGCTCACTGGGACATTCAATGCTGCAGAAATTGTTCTGTACCCTTCCCAAATCTGTGCCTCGATGCAGTCCTGTCTCGGAGGTCTACAGACAATTCCTTGGACTTCTTAGCTTGGTTTGTACTCTGACATGCACTGGTAACTGTGCACCTTATATAGACAGGCGTGTGCCTTTCCAAATCATGTCCAATCAACTAAATTTACCACAGGTGGACTCCAATCAAGTTGTAGAAACATCTCAAGGATGTTCAGGGGAAACAGGATCCATCTGAGCTCAATTTTGAGTGTCATGGCAAAGGCTGTGAATACTTATGTACATGTGATTTTTTTAATACATTCTCAAAGATTTTAAACAAGCTTCTTTCACGTTGTCATATATATATCTCCCCCACCTGCCTTTTTGCGTGTGGTTCGGCTCCTCGCAGGGAGGGGAGAGGCACACCGCACCACAAGCCCGTACCCTCCTGAGTAAGGAGGTTGAGCAGTGTTAGTTTTCGGCCTGCCTGCGGCTGGAGTTGAATCCTCCCGAGGATGATTCTCACCTCTACCTTAGGTAGATGCAAGTCCTTATGTTTTCCCCAGTAATGTAACTGTCCACACCAACTGAAGGTCCAACTTCTATATTTATTTTACACGGATAATAAATATGCCTCTTTGACAGCAGACAGGTTGGAACAAGACACAGGACAGCTTAGGTGGGAGGAGGTCCAGGCACAAACTTGAATCAGGTTCTTTGACTGTTTAGGCTTCACAAACAGCTTTGGCGCACGATCTCTGCCACAGACCGTGAGGTTGGTCTCTGCCACAGACCTGGTGAATAGGAAGTCACTGCCACTGACTTGAACAGGTCACTGCCACTGACCGGGTGAATAGAGTCACTGCCACAGACTGGGTGAATAGGGCACGGCCCTGTTAGGTCACTGCCACTGACCTGTAAGCGAACTTTCTTCTAGAGAGTACTTGGCCCGTGTGAGGGAGAAGACATCCCTCCGGAGAGTTACCAGAGGTCCTCACCATCACCACGACTCTGCGCTGGGTCTTCGGTACAGGTAACCTCCCTGGCCTCCTCATCCCAGATACGGGTCCCCTCGTAAGGTGGCACCCTGGGAGTCCTCGATCCCTGGCGGAACCCAGCCGAAGGTGCTGAGCTCCGGGCCTCTGAATTAGTACCTCACCCCAGACTGAAAGTATCTGGGATGGAACAGGAACCAGGCCTCCGGGCCTAGGGCACCCGGAGACGACACCCACACACCCAGGCTGAAGGTGCCTGGGCGTGGACGACGACAACCGACACCAATGGAAGATGGCCGCCCCTTTTTATACCCTCTCCCGACAGGCACAGCAGGTTCCCCGCCCCGCCGTACTGCTGCCGAGAGGGGACAAGAAAAGGCACAACCTTGTATTGTGGTTCAACCTGGACCTATGGCGACAGCGCCACCTGTAGGCCCCAGGGAACTATACACCAACACTAGCTCCCATGGCACAGAAATGGTTCATAAACCCCAACAATAGTGTGTCTGAGCCCAACTACCACTCAGACACTCCCCTAAATTGAACACTCAGCTACACATATATATATATAAAAAAACTTGCTTTAAGTATGCGTAATATATATTACATATACTTAAAGCAGGGTTTTTTTTCTGGGTAGAGTAGAGGAGGGTTAGACCTGCCAAGTTTTTATTGCTTTATGGATCTCTGCTGGGAAGACTTGCTTCCCTATTTGTCATGGCGACCATTGCACTGAAACAAAGTAAAAGGTGAGGGGGAAATCTAATTGGGACAAATGTTTGGAGTGACAACTGTCTAAAATAGAAATTTCTCTTATCGTCCATGGACTGACACAGCTGGATACTGTAAACGTGTGGATATATGTCCCTGCTCGCAGGAGAAGATCTAGGCAGAATGTTAGATGTTAGAAACATACACTCTAGGACAAACCAGAGCTGAACAGCCCCGCCCAGGGGGGCAGTCCCTCCGGACATTACCCTCCTTCCTGCAGCTAGCAGCCTCAGTTTTTTTCTGCCTAGCAGAAGGAGAAGACGTGGCTCTCTCAGGAGCCAGTCTCCTGGAAGATTTTATTTTTTAATTTTATTCCTTTGGGAATTTTATTATTTTATTTTTGAGACCTTCAATCAACTGTCGGCTGGGCAACAGGTTGGGTACACTGGTATCCTCGTAGTCTTCCCTGTCCGACCATCGAGCGTGCTGATCCTCGCCTTGTGTGCGTGAGACTCAGTTCACGACATGCCCCATGACTCCAGGGGTGGCCGGGTTGCTTTTATGCTCCCGCGGTCCTCTCAAGATTGAACAGTACCTGTCTGTATCTTTCACGGTGGACCGGGACGGCAGCTACGCAGTACTACTCTGTGATAGGTCTGTCTGAAACAAGCCAGTGGGTCCCTCTGGGATGGGTAAGTAGTCTCTCCTGCTGCAGGTGAGTACATGCTGGCTGTTTCTTTATATGGGGGGTTTCTCCCTGTCTCCCCCCTGTTATGCTGCTCTCTGCACCCTGTACTGATGCTGTGCTGTGTGGGGGTGCTTGGGGGTCACTCTGGCCTGACTGGGGGCGCTCATATCGGTGTAGTGGAAAGGAGCAGTGTTCTGGGAAAAAAGTGAGTGAGTGTGGGGACTTCATTGCGTGCGACATTAGCTCTGTGTGGTGAATTTGAAAAATGCGCTCGGCGGCCATCTTGCTGTGGTGTAATGGCGCAGTAATATATGCGGCCGGCGGCCATTTTCTTGAAGCCGCGGCGCTTTCACTTCGGTTTCGGCCTCTAGCGGCGCTGCTGCGGCACGAACTTCCACACAATCTCCTCACACTCTCCTCAGGCTTCACTCGCGCTGCAGCGCGGTTCATACAGCGGAACTGAGCGCTCCTTAAGGGTTGGTGAGTCCTCTGGGTATCCCCTCCTCAGCCTCAGCGCAGCCAGTGGGTGGACTGTACTATTCACTATAATAAGTGTATAGGGTCTCAGAGGGTGGCAGTATGGCGTCTGATACACCTGCTTCTCCACACTTGTCAGAGGCAACAGGCAGTGCTCCTGCACCTGCGGTCCCTTTGGACCAGTTGTCGGCAGTCCTGGAATCATTCCTTGTCAGAATGGAAGCGGTGTGCGAGCGCAAGGAAGCTATAAGCCCCCCTCCCCACAAAAATCTTTAGTGGAGGAGTTCTCTGATTCAGATATGGGCCTAGCTACTGTGCTCAGGACCCTAGCTCTGAATATTTTAATGTTTTTGAACAGGACATTCCCTTGTGAGGAAGACTCCAGTTCTGTGTCAGTAAATGACAGGGTGCTTGTAAGTGAACTCATTGATGATGTGAGGAACACTCTCAAGCTGGATGCTGTGGCTGTGGTACCTCAGGCGGACGCTGTTTCCCTTGGTTCCTTCAAGCTTTTCTTTTACACAGCTTCCTCACTGTTTTCCTCACACGCTGCGTTAAGAGCAGCTTGGATGATACAGTGGTACACAGTGTCCCCCCCTGGTCGGTGCAGCATGGTGGGGGGGGGGGGACTTTATTCATTTATGTCTCTAGTCCCTGTGAGCCTTCTGTGTGATGTCCTGAGGTAACAACAGGGTCTCTGCACCTGTGGTTTCCCGCCATTTCCTGGGGAACGCTCTGAGCACTGACAGGACCACGGTCTGAGGATCAGAGGTTACCTGTTACCTGCATGCTGCTTCGGCAGCACAGTTAAGCAGGTTGGAATGAAACAGAGAAGATTATGCACCTCTGCGCCATAATTTAAACTCATCTTATACCTCTGCACTGGATACAATCCCAGTGTATGTATGTGTTATTGGTCTCTGTGTCTGCGTGGGTTTCCCCCCACGTTCCAATGCTGTGTCTTCAGTGCCATACACGATATAAACAAACACAATATGTTTATACACGACTAAATACATTCACAGTATATGTATGTATTGTACTCTCTGGGTCGACGTGGGTTTCCTCCGGGTGCTCCGGTCTCCTCCCACGCTCTCACGGTATGTGCGCTTTGGCTCTCTGCACAGTATAGACATGTTCAATATGTTTATTGCACATACTATACATATTTACAGTATGGGTATACTGTCTGCGTGGGGTTCCTCCGGGTACTCCGGTTTCCTCCCACGCTCCAATGGAAATGCACAGCATAAACATGTGCAATATGTTTATTCCCATGCTATCATTCCTACACGGTATCTGTGTGCTGTCTGCGTGGGTTTCTTCCGGGTGTTCCGGTTTCCTCCCACGCTCTGACGGTATGTGCGCCTTTGGCCCTCTGCACAGTTAAACATGTTCCATATGTTTATCACGCATGCTATAATACCTTCACGGTATGTGTATGCAGTCTGCGTGGGTTTCCTCTGGGTACTCCGGTTCCCTCCCACACGCCAATGGTATGGGCGCTTTCGGCGCTATGCACAGCCAAAATTTGTGCGATTTGATATCCACATACTAACATACCTACTCGGTGTGTCTGTGCAGTCTGCGTGGGTTTCCCCTGGGTCCTCCAGTTTCCGCCCACGCTACATGACATGCGTGCCTTTGGTGCAATACACGGTATAAACATACACATTATGTTTATACACAACACTAAATACATTCACAGTAGTTGTATGTATTGTGTTCTCTGGGTCTGCGTGGTGTTCCTCCGGGTACTTCGGTTTCCTCCAACGTGCCAACGGTGCGCGCGCCTTCGGTGCTATGCACACATAGGCATGTGCAAAATGTTTATCACACATACTATAGTACCTACACGGTATGCGTATGCAGTCTGCGTGGGTTCCATCCGGGTGCTCCGGTTTCTCCCCCCCGCGCTCCAATGGTGTGCGCATTTTCAGCGCTATGCACAGTATAAACATGTGCAATTTGTTTATTCGCAGGCTAACATACCTACACGGTTGTGTACGCAGTCTGCGTGGCTGGTTTCCATCCAAGCCCCGATGATGCGCGCACCTTCGTCGCTGGCACAGTATAAACGTGTTTAATATGTTTATCCACACATAATAAACTACATACGCCGTATGTGGTTGTATTATGCTCTTTGTGGCTTAGTGGGTTTCCTCCCACACTCTATTTGCGAGTTTTGACGCAATACACAGTATAAACTATGTGTTTGTACAATCAGCACTTATCAATGGGGTAGCTGCTGGATGGAGCATTGCCATACGGATCCCTGGCATCAGGGGTACCACTTTCCACCTGCCTTCAGTGGTGATCGAAAGCGCTGGCTTAAACTGTGTTCGCCAGGCTGAGGTTAGCACTACGCCTGTTAGTGGCTGTGTCTCTGGCGTTTCTGAAGCTCAATGACTGGGCAAAAGCCTCTGCTTCATCTATCAGTCGACCAGCAGGTGCACTGCAACTGCTTTAGCCTTTAGGGTCTCTGTGCCCGGGGTGGGTTTGCGCCACCTGTGGAGGCTGAGTTACTGGTCCACTGACCGAGTTTCTAGGGAAGCTCTGTCAAGTTGCATTTCTTGGCCAACAGTTGAGGCACCCAGTAAGCTGGGGCCTCCCTTCTTCCGATACATTGCGGGGTCTCTTTGGGATTTTCATACATCTCGCTGCAGGACGGTCCTGTCGGCCGTGTGCATTGCAGGGGAAGGGTCCTTACATCCGTAGGTGTTTTCACCTCCTTTACCGGAGGTGGGGCACCGGATGTGGACCTTATGGCCTCTCGACTCACTCGCAAGGTGTCAAGATTCATGGCCAGGTCCAGGGACCCCTGGGCAGACGCGTCAGACGTGTTGGTGGCCCGTGGGGGCAGTATCGCCTGATATATGCTTATCCTCCGCTACTGTTGTTGCCTCGCCTGCTTCGCAGAGTAGGGGCCGAGGCCATTCTGGTGATCCTCATTGCTCCGGAACGGCGACATTGGTATGCCGATCTACTTCGGCTAGTCGCAGACGTTCCCTGGCGACTGCCTATTGGGGTGGACCTTCTGTCTCATGATCCCATACTTCATCCTGCTTTACAGTCCTTGGCTTTAATGGCATGGCTGTTTAAAGCTAGGTGCTGAGGAACTGAGGTCTCTCGGATTCGGTCATCTCATCTATGTTGTTGGCACGGAAATCTTCCTCCCGAAAGATATATCACCGTACCTGGAAGGCTTACATCGCTATGTGCGAGGAGCTTAATTGGCGTCCACGGACGTATTCCGTTCCCAGGATTTTGCTGTTCTTACAGTATGGCGTGACCCAAAAGCTGGCCTTGCATACCATCAAGGGTCGGATTTCGGCCCGGGCTGTCTTTTTCAACGACCGCTACCGGGCCATTCCTTGATTAGCACCTTTTGTGCAGAGGGTTCGCCATGTGCTCCCCCCTGTCAAGCCTCCTCTCCCTACTTGGGATCTGAATTTGATGCATCTCGGTTCTCCAAGAACATTCCTTTGAAAATATCAGAGAGATTCCTCTCTTGACCTTGTCCCAGAAGGTGGCCTTCTTAGTGGCCATTACTTTGGTTAGACGGGTGTCTGAGTTGGCGGCCTTGTCCTGCAAGTCGCCTTACTTGGTCCTCCATAAGGATATGGCGGTGTTGCGCCCACGACCATCCTTCTTTTCAAAAGGTGGTCTCAGCCTTTCACCTTTTAAGGAGGACATTGTTCTTCCGTCCTTGTGTCCTCACCCGTCGCATCCCTGAGAGTTTGCGCTTCATACATTAAGATGGTTACGAGCCTTACGAATGTACCTGTCTGCTACTGTTTCTATTCGGAAGTCTGACTCACTGTTTGTGTCTGTCTCTGGTCCAAAACAGGGCCGAGTGGTGTTGTCTGCCACCATCTTTAGGTGGATCAGGCAGACCGTCATACAGGCCTATGCCCCTAAGGGGTGGGCGCCTCCCTTTCCGGTTGCGGCGCATTTCACCAAGGCAATTGGTGCTTCCTAAGCTTTCCGACATCAAGCGTCGGTTGCACAAGTGTGCAAGGCGGCGACCTGGTCGTCCATTCATACCTTTTCTAAGTTCTATAAGGTTGATGTGGCTGCATCTTCGGATGCTTCCTTCGGCCGCAAAATGTTGCAGGCCACTGTTTAATGTTGCAACTCCTCCGTTGAGGAGCTCTGTTTGTTTGGAGCAAAGTTTTGGTTGTTCCTTTACTCCCACCCTTTCTGATACTGCTTTGGGACGTCCCACACGTTTGCAGTATCCAGCTGTGTCAGTCCATGGACGATAAGAGAAAATAGGATTTTTGTACTTACCGTAAAATCAGTTTCTCTGACGTCCGTGGACTGACACAGCACCCACGCTTCTTTTAAGGTTTGTACTGCTATGTTACGAACTGAGGCTGCTAGCTGCAGGAAGGAGGGTAATGTCCGGAGGGACCGCCCCCCTGGGCGGGGCTGTTCAGCTCTGGTTTGTTCCAGAATGTATGTTTCTAACATTCTGCCTAGATCTTCTCCTGCAAGCAGGGACATATACCCACACGTTTTACAGTATCCAGCTGTGTCAGTCCATGGATGTCAGAGAAACAGATTTTACGATGAGTACAAAAATCCTATTTTTTCTATATATGTGTATATAAGTGTTAAACAGATATTTAAAAAGATGTATCAATTGATAATGAATCATGATAAAGGAATTATCACATAGACATGATTTGGTATCCGTTTTATAATTCTATACATAAATTATGTATACATTTAAGCCTTTATCATTCATTCTTTTAAATATATATATATTTTTTTCATTATGTTTTGTCTCTTTGGCAGCCCTAATAAAGGGGTTTTACTACCACAAAACATGTAGGCTGTTTTTTTAATTATTATTAAATAAATAAAGGCATCTTGGACTCTTTCTTCTTTTGGATTGGCACCAGTTGTTTCTGTACTTTGCATCTCTTCTGCATACCCATTGAGGATGGCCTGTTTGTTTAAAAGTTGTCTTACCAGAGCCAGTGAGCTTTTTTGCAAACTTCCTTGCATTTAAACTGTTCGAACAAGCACTGAAATCCCTGTGCCTCTTCAATGCGTTTATCCATAATGAGACCAATCTTGAAAGACTGAAAATGTCCTTGGAAACCAGGGACAAGTGACACATTTGTGCAGTGTATACATGGCTTTTTCAATGTGCAATCCTCGTGTCACATCATGCGCTTTTGCTCATGCTCAAATTTCTTTATATAAAGAAAAAAAAGGTAATTGTGTTGCAGGGCAGGTGAACTGTACAGCTGAGGACACCAAAATTTCACACCACAAGAGACATTTGTGAACATGTCCATTGCAGTATGTTTGCAGCTTATCAGGAAATCAGAATAGTAAACTGGAATTACACCAGATGCAGATAAGGGAGTAAATATAGGAACATGCATGAAGGTGGTACAGCTCAAAATAAACCTTTTCTAAATGATTCACTGGAAAAATACAAATTTTTATTGTAAATGTAATGTTCCTGTGATGCAAAAAATATACAATGCTGTCAGTGCTGGGACAAGGTCACCTAGAGCCCAGGGCGAATATGCCAAACTACGCCCTCCCCAAATGGTACGTTATGAAAATTATGTGTCAGCAAAAATACCCCCCCAAAAAACAAAATTGGGCACTAATCTGCAAGGTTATCTCCTAAGCATAAATTTCCCCTAATCCAAATACAAATTGCCCCCCCTGCTGAAATCCCCCCCTCCCAGCACAAATCTTTGCCCCCTCCATACCCTAAATCCCCCATCAAAAATGCACCCTCCCCCCCCAAAAAAAATCACCCCCCGCACAAATCCTCCACCCCATCCCCCCTCTGCGTACAAATGTCTCCAAATTATCCCTACTAGCACAAATCTCCCCCACCCCCCAAATTCTCCTCCTAGCACAAACCCTCCCCCAATCCCCTGCTAGCACAAATCCTCTTCTCCCATCCCCCTCCTAACACAAATCCCTCTGAATTACCATTTCTAGCACCCCTCCCCCCCCCATATATTTATCCTCCTAGAAAAATTATTTTCCCCTACTGCTCCCCAAATTTGTCCTCCCAACACAAATCCCCTCCCTCCTCAATCTCCTTGTGGTGCCCCCCAGCTCACATGATACCACAGGGCCCAGGGCACCCGTCCCTCCTGCCCACCCCTTTTCCCGGCCCTGGATGCTGTTATGACAAATGCTCAGAAGTTGTACATAAACACTGGAGCGTCTTCTATTTGGAAAATTAACCTTGCATTATTTCATATAAAATGCCTTCTAACGTAGATAGTGAAAAATATTGTCTTCCAGTACAATACGGGGTTTAAAACCTGTATTAGTATTTAGTATATGAATTCTTTATTTTTTTCATTACCCATATCGTTATTTTTTTTTATTTCTCCACACTTACAGGCAGACCAAGCTGTCCACCAAAAGTGGCAGTAAAGCCCTGTACACACGATCGGATTTCCTATGGTTTTTAAACCGATGGATTTTTCCATCGGAAAACCGATGAAGCTGACTTCCATCAGTCTTGCCTACACACCATCAGTCAAAAAACCGACCGTTCCAAACGCGGTGACGTAAAACACTCCAATGAGCCGAGAAAAATGAAGTTCAATGCTTCTGAGCATGCGTGGTTTTTTTAACCGATGGACTTGCCCATAGACGATCGGAATTTGCTATCGGTTTTTTATCCATCGGAAAAAATTAAAACATGTTCTATTTTTTGACACCGATGGAAAAAAGACCGATGGGGCCCATACACGATCGGTTTGTCCGATGAACAAAATCCATCGGACTGTTTTCATCGGTAAAACCGATCGTGTGTACGCGGCTTTAGAGTTTGGGACAAACCATAAAACACTGCTGGGGGGTGCTTTATAATGGTCTGCTTTTATTTATATGTTTTAAGCCTTTTTTTTCTGAAAGAAAAAAATTGTTGTACCTGCCCAAATGTTAGATGGAGTTTGGGTTTAATGTGCTTGTTGCTTACTTAAAGTCAATAGAAGATTGTGTGGTCCACAGGTCCACACTGTTGCACCAGTTCACCACAGAGTGAAATTAGTTGTCACCCTGTTAAAGGAGGTAGAAAATCAATGCATCTACTTGCAGTAATTTTTTTTTTATTTTTTTTTACTATTATTATTCAGGATTTATATAGTGCCAACAGTTGGAGCAGTAAAAGACTGTAGCATTGATGTAATTTATAACTTTATTTATAGTTCTACTTTAAAGAGCTGTAGCATTAACAATGAGGTGACTGAAGCTCATACTTGACCAGTGTTGGCATCTTTGGCCCATTAGGTTGTACGTAGAACTAATGAAATCCATCGATCAGTCTACCAGTGTCCTATTTAATTATGCGTGTGGAACTTGATGCTTAGAGTAGATGGTAAACACCACTGTGATTTTGGAGAAAACTTTTTCTTTTTAAGCTGCAGGAACATACTACTTATAGGACACTATTTACAAAAATTACATTGTTATATGGTAACTCGTGTTTTCAGTTGACAGTTCAAATCTATTTCGTAGATCCCCTAAACACAACCAATTTGAAATCCTTAAATGAATAAAGTGACCCTAATATGTTCCTTGTCATTCGTACACCCCAGTTGTTCTCATTTGGCATTCTGTCTCTTTAAAGTGCTCATATCCTTAAAGCACTGCATAAATCTGTCTGATTTCCTCTAGCTTCTTACTATTTGATGTCAAATAGGATTTTATACTCACCGTAAAATCCTTTTCTCTGAGTTCATGGACGGACACAGCCTTAAATCTTGACAAGTGGGTATTAGCCTTCCTTTAGGAGTGACTAGGCAGAAAACTTATAGAAATTGTTAAACACATCACACACCCTACAGCCCCGCCCAGGGGGCGGGCCCTCTGGGTATAGCCCCTCTCTCTGCATCTCGCCGATCAGTTTGTCAAAAAGCAGTACAAACATAAATAGGAGGGGTGGGTGCTGTGTCTGTCCATGAACTCAGAGAAAAAGATTTTACTGTGAGTATAAAATCCTACCTTTTCTTCCGTTCATGGATGGACATAGCCTTAAAACTTGACAAGTGGGACATCCCAAAGCAGTGTCAACAGCATAAAATTTAAATTCACCCCAAAACAAAACAGAGCTCCTCAACTGAGGAGTTGCAACTCTAAACAGCCGCCTGCAAAACTTTGTGGCAGAAAGAAGCATCCGAAGATGCACCTACATCAACCTTGTAGAATTTCGTGAAAGTGTGTACGGACGACCAGGTCGCTGCCTTACACACCTGAGAAACAGAAGCTTGATGTTGGAAAGCCCAAGAGGCATCTATTGCCCTGGTCGAATGCGCCGTGACAGGAAAGGGGGGCACCCGACCCTTTATGGCGTAAGCCTGAATCACTATCTGTCGGATCCACCTGGAGATGGTGGCAGACGAGACCGCTAGGCCCTTCTTGAGATCAGCCACCGAAACAAACAGTGAGTCTGACCTCCAGAACAGAGCAGTAGCAGATAAGTATACTCTCAGAGCTCGGACAAATTCCAAGGAATGCAACGTCGTCTCCTTAGGATTCGACGGACGAGGACACAAGGATGGCAGAACAATGTCTTCATTGAGATGGAAGGCCGAAACAACCTTGGGTAGAAAAGAAGGCTGCAGACGCAGCACCACCTTATCCTTGTGAAGATTTAGATAAAGAGCCTTGCATGACAAGGCTGCCAGCTCAGAAACTCGTCTAACTGACGTAACAGCCGCCAAAAAAAACACTTTCGGAGAAAGTGTCAACAAGGGGATCTCCCTAATGTCTTCAAACAGTGGTTTCTGAATCCCTGAGAGGACCAGATTCAGGTCCAACGGAGGTAGTGGAGGGCGGACCGGAGGGGCCACGTGCCGAACCCCCTGCACAAACGTACTCACCAAAGAGTGAGCCGCCAGGGGTCGCTGAAAAAAGATAGCCAGGGCAGATATCTGCCCCTTAATCGTACTCAAAGCAAGCTTTTGGTCTACCCTATGCTGTAAGAACAGCAGGACTCTGGGAACCAAATAAGTCCGTGGATTCCACCTCATCCTCTCACAGAAGGCTATGTCGGCCTTCCAAGTGCGGTGGTAAACCTTCCTGGAGGATAGCTTCTGAGCCTTCCTCATGGTAGGAATCACAGACTCTGACAGGCCCCGGTCTCTTAGTACCTGGCTTTCAATAGCCATGCTGTTAAAGCCAGCGACTGTAAAGCAGGATGAAGTATGGGACCTTGCGACAGCAGGTCCTCTCTTAGCGGTAAACGCCAAGGGACGTCTGCTACTAGATGCACTAGATCGGTGTTCCAAGGACGCCAAGGCCAATCTGGAGCAACTAGGATCATTGGAATCCCCTCTGCCTCCACTCTGCGAAGGAGATGAGGAAGGAGCTTCAGAGAAGGGAATGCATAGATTAGTCGATACTGACTCCACGGTGCCACTAACGCATCTGTCGCGTCTGCCCATGGGTCTCTTGACCTGGCCACAAATCTCACTACCTTCCGATTGAGTTGAGACGCCAGGAGATCTACGTCTGGCGTGCCCCATCTTAGGCAAAGGAGCTGAAACACATCCGGGTGCAGAGACCATTCTCCTTGGTCCAGCATCTGGCAATTCAGGTAGTCCGCCTGCCAGTTTTCCATGCCCAGGATGTATATGGCCAACAGGGCCGGTATGCTCCTTTCTGCCCACTTTAGGATGTGAGCGACCTCAGATGCTGCAGCCGAGCTTCTCGTTCCTCCTTGATGGTTGACATACGCCACCGCTGTGGCGTTGTCCGACTGGATTCTGACTGGATGCCCCAGTAGCCTCTGAGACCATGTGGAGAGGCACAGCCTGATCGCCCGAAGTTCCAGGACATTGATCGGCAAATCGGATTCCTCCGGAGTCCAGCGACCCTGGGTCGACTGAACCCCCCAGACTCACCCCCCCCCCCCCCAACCGGTAAGGCTGGCGTCCGTCGTGATCACCATCCAGTGAAAAGGAAGGAACGACTTCCCGGACAGAAGTGCCGGTGATGTCAGCCACCAAACTAGGGAGGTCCTGACTAGGTGGTTCACCCGGATCTGATAATCCAGGGATGATGGTCACTTGTCCCATCTGGACAGAATTTCCTTCTGCAATACTCGCGTGTGAAATTGCGCATATGATACCGCCTCGAAGGAGGCCACCATGAGGCCCAGGACTCCCATGCAAAAGCGGAGTGACGATAATCTTTGGGATGTCAACTGCCGCACTGCAGCCCTGCAGCCCGAAGGGTCTGCAATTTCTCCACAGGGAGAAAAACCTTTGCCTCTGAGGAGTCCAGAATCAACCCCAGATACACTAGCCTGGAGAAGAAACTCAACAAAGGAGAACCACACAACCTACAAAGCACTCACCAGGAAATATCCTAAAGCAATCTTCAAAGCAAATAAAGACCATTTCTCTAATACCATCGCAAAAGCCCTAAACCATCCCCGCGAACTCTTCAAATTAGTGGCTCAGACCATGAATCCCACTTGCCTGGAGTCTTCAGCAAACGAAACACAGGAACTCTGCAATGAACTATCCAATTTTTTTATCGACGAAATCAACAACATTCGGGAAACAATCCAGCAGTAAAAATCCAACAACCACACTCGGCCAAAGGAAGAAAATTTCCATATAATTAATCTGCAACCAACGAAATTTACTCTGGCCCCAATTACAATTGACAACACCAAAAACATCATCAGAAGCCTCCGAACGACATCATTCCGGCAAAACTACTGAAAGAATGTACCGACATCTTGGCACCCCCCATAACACACTTCATAAATCAATCGTTCAAAGAAGGTATTGTGCTGACGTCCCTCAAGCAAGGAATAATCAAACCTCTTCTAAAGAAACCCAACCTCGACCCTAAAGACCCAAACTTTAGAAGACTGGTAACAAGCCTGAATACCTTCTCCAAGATCATCGAGAAAATAGTAACACAACAGCTACAACTTAATTTGGATACCCACAAACTAATGGACCCATTACAATCGGGGTTCTGCCCAGGCCACGGGATGGAACGGCACTTCTCAAAATATGGGACGATGCACTCCAAGCAGCAGATGACGGAGAATCGAGTCTCCTGGTGCTGCTGGACCTCAGTGCAGCCTTCGACACAGTGAATCACAAAATTCTGCTCACGCGCCTCACCGAAGTAGCAGGAGTCGCAGACTCAGACCTAACATGGTTCGCATCCTTCCTAGAAAATCGATCCCAGACCGTGAAACTGGGAACCTTCACCTCTGCACCACGCACAAATACATGCGGAGTCCCTCAAGGATCACCCCTGTCACTGGTACTCTTCAACATCTACCTCCTGCCACTCCTCAAAATCATCAGTGAACAGGATCTGCGCTATCACTTCGATGCAGATGACACTCAACTTTACTTTCGCATCAACAACAAAAAAGATCAATACTACGGACTGGAAAAATGCCTTACATTGATCGACAATTGGATGACAGAGAGCTCGCTCAAGCTTAATGGATCCAAAATAGAACTGCTCATTTTCCATGCTAACCGAAAGAAAAACTCTAGGACCACATGGACACCACCCTCCATCCTTGGACAAAACATAACCCTGAACACCAAAGTTAAAAGCCTTGGAGTCATCTTTGACTCAGACATGACTATGGACGCACAAATAGGATCAGTAGTCAGCGGATCTCACCACCTTCTCCACCTGCTACGAAGACTTATCCCCTTCATCCCGGAAAAAGACAGAGCAGTAGTAGTCGGAACCATCATGAATTCCCGACTTGACTAAGCAAACTCCCTTTACCTAGGACTACCAAAATATCAGATTACACGTCTACAAGTCATCCAAAACACAGCTGCCAGACTGGTAACGGGGAAAAAAACCCTGGGAATCAATCGGACCGTCCCTGAGAAGTCTCCATTGGCTACCCATAAAAGGATCGGGTCACATTCAAGACCCTCTGCCTCACTCACAAATGCGCACAAGGAAACGCACCTCAATACTTATGCGAGAAAATAAAACACTACACCACTTCTCGCCAGCTCCGATCAACTAGCCAAAACCTCCTAGACATCCCCAAGACCCGTTACAAAGCTAAGGGAGAACGAAGGTTTTCCGTCCAAGGACCAAGGCTGTGGAATGCACTTCCCACAAACATCCGCATGGAAGAAAACCATCGGGCCTTCAGGAAAAAACTAAAGACCCACCTCTTCTGAAGGATCTCAACGACACTGAATACCAAGCGCCTTGAGGCAATTTAGTTCGCATTTGCAGCGCTATACAAGTTACTCACTCACTCACTAGGCGTTGAGTCAGTACCATTACTGACTTCTAAGTGTTCAGCACCCAACCATAGTGTCGGCGGGTCTGCCAGGTTATAGACACGCTCTCCTCTAATTCTGAGCTTGAAGAGGCTTTCCGAAGAAGATCGTCCAAGTAGCCCACGATAGCGATGCCACGTTGTCTTAGAGGGCCAGAATTGGGGCAAGCACCTTGGTGCCGATGCCAGGCCAAAGGGGAGAGCCACAAATTGATAGTGGTCTTCTCCGATCGCAAAACGCAGATGTCTCTGATGCTTGGTGCATATGGGGACATGTAAGTATGCGTCCCTGATGTCCAAGGATGCCAGAAAGTCCCCCGGCTGGAGGGCAGAAACGACAGAACGAACCGATTTCCGTCCGGAATCCTTGTACCTGAGGGCCCTGAGGTCCAGGATTGGACGAACGCCTTCTTTCTTTGGTACTATGAACAGATTTGAGTAAAACCCTTGGAACCGTTCCTGTACTGGGACAGGGATAACAACCCCGCATTTCAGCAGGTCCTAAACTGCTCCAAAGAGGGCTTCCCGACGAGTCAGCTGTAGCTGGAGGTTGGAGGGGAAAAAATCTGTCTGGTGGGAAAGATAGAAATTCTATCTTGTACCCTGATTAGACTACTTCGCAAACCCACCGGTCGGGGACCTGAGATGTCCACCGGGTCGCGAATTCGTGAAGACGTCCCCCCACCCGAGTGATGGGTAGGGGCAGGCCTTCATGCGGACGTGGCTTTGTTTGCAGGTTTATTGGGTTTGCGGAACTAGGGACATCTCTGTCCTTGAGCAGGCGCTTTCTTGGCCTGAGTTCCTCTACCTGCCGCACTGGGCGGCCGAAAAAAAACGCTTGTGCACAGTAAAGGGCCCTTGCCTACGGCGTGGCTCGTTCCCCTTTTTGGTTTGTGGGAGCAACGTGCTCTTACCTCCTGTGGCATCCTTGATTATGTCATCCAGGGAAGCTCCAAAAAGTCTGTCGCCCTTAAAGGGCAAATCCACCAAGGCCCTCTTGGAAGATTGGTCCGCAGACCAATTTTTTAACCAAAGTAGACAACGTAACACCACCGCCTGGGTTGAAGCTCTGGCCAATAGGGGGATCGTGTCTAAGGCTGATTCACAAAGGAATTTTAGGCCTTGTATCAGTTGGCCAGCTAGGGCTACCTCGTCCGTGGGGGACTGACGTGCTTTTAACCCCTGGTGTAGCAACTTTGCCCATTCCGTGAGTGTCTGAGACACCAGGGCCCCAACTATGGTTGGACGTACAGCTGAACCCACTACCGTGAACAGGTTGCGGGTGACCGCCTCAGCCCTCTTGTCCGCAGGGTCTTTGAAGGCAGGAGCCCCTTCTACCGGAATGGTGGTTAGTTTGTGTAGTCTGGACACAGGAGGGTCCACTATTGGGGGCGAGGTCCATTTCTTCAAGAAACTCTCTTCAAGAGTGTAGCGTATCGCTAGGTTTCTAGGGACTGAAAAAACCTTCTGTGGTTTGTCCCACTCCTTGTATAAAAGATTGTCTATATAAGACACACAAGGAAACACCTTGGTAGTTCGGGTCGCCTTACGGAACCCAAAAGGGACCAGCGCTTCAATTGCTTCTGCAGACTCCCCTAACTTTATAGTATCTCGCACTGCAGTGATAAGGTCACCTACCAGAGCCCTATCGCGTGCCGCCCTGGATCCGGAGTCATCCTCACTGTCCGGCCGGCCTCGGTCCGCCTCCTCAGATCCCTCAGAGCCAGGGCCATAAGCTGTAGCTGGACCCGGCTCCACATCTGAGTTGTCCCCAGAAGATGACGGGGGGAGGGGGTGCTTTCTAGCCCCCGTGTTCCCACGCGCTGCTTTCACCTTGGCAACAAAGGCATCTAGGTTTGCCGACGCAGCGTCCGATACATCGGGTGCAGGGGCATCAATTGCAAGCTCAGGTGTTTCAGGGGAAAAAACGCCTGCTTCTGACGCCATGCTGACCCACACGCCTGACACACCGCCTGCATCCTCAGAAATATGGCCGCCGAGCGGCCGCTAAAGGCCGAACAGAGCGTGGACCACAAGAACATGGCCGCCAGAGCAGTCCAAAGCAAACACAGCAGTGGATCACCAAAAACATGGCCGCCGAGCAGAAGATAGAGGCCAAATACAGTGCGGCCACAAGAACATGGCCGCCAATGCATATAGGATCACAGCCGACAGCAAGGAGCAGGACACACAGGTAAGCAAAATCTCTTAGCAGCTTATAAAAATTATTCAGCGGATGTACATGCATCATTCTCCACAAGTGGAGCGCTCCCCAGGTGAACCCCAGCAGCTAGCCTAAAGAGCCTAAGGAGGGGGGAAGGGAGGAGAGGGAAGGATAGAGCCCTTGACTCACCTCTCCAGGGATGCCCAGCTCAGTCTTCCTGCCAAAGCAGGGGATTATAATTACCATTCCTTATGCTGGAAATATCCCAGACAGACAATCTTCCACATGGTGACGGAGATGACTGTCGGCCAGGCTACTGCAACTCGGCCGTAAAAGTCAGCTGTAGCTGAGCGGTCCGATGCAAGCCCTGGAGCGTAAGCTCACCGGCCAGGCTACTGCGACTCAGCCATTAAGGTCAGCCATAGCTGATCGGTCCGATGCAAGCCCTGGAGCGTAAGCTCACCAGCCAGGCTACTGCGACTCGGCCGCTTGAACGGTCCGATGCAAACCCTGGAGCGTAAGCTCACCGGCCACCCGAAGATCGACGGGCATGTTGTGGATGACCCAGTGCGTAACTACGGTCGGCACACACTCGATGGCCGAAACTGGGGGGACTACAAGGATCACGGATACAGCCTGTCACCCAGTTGGCAGTTGATCGAAGATCAGGAACAAAAATAAATAAAAAATCTACGCAAATTTGAAATAAAATAAAACCTCCAGTCCTATGGGCCCAAAGTGAGCCATGTCTTCTCCTTAGCTAGGCAGAAAAAAACTGATCTGCAAGATGCAGAGAGAGGGGTTATACCCAGCGGGCCCGCCGCTTGGGCGGGGCTGTAGGGTGTGTGATGTGTTTAACACTTTCTATAAGTTTTCTGCCTAGTCACTCCTAAAGGAAGGCTAATACCCACTTGTCAAGATTTAAGGCTGTGTCCGTCCATGAACGAAAGAGAAAAAGTGGTTAAAGGTACCATAGGAAAAAGCCAAAGTCTGGAACAATGTTACATTGTGAATAGACTATTGGGAATGTAAACTTATCAAGAGCTTTATCCTGTTTGAGAAAGTTTCTAGCTACTTCAATTTAATGAAGGCATTTTTAAAATAGTTTGCAATAATTTTATTCAGTTTATTTAGGTAAAATCAGTAAGAATGCATTAAGAGTTAACAGCAGTACATTTATTCTGTTAATTGTTGAATTAGATATTTTTAGGACCAAATTAGGTTGTGTCCATATGTTGCATAGTGATATCTGCAAAATGAAGAATGTTTTCATTGGTGAAAAATGCTTTGATCCGGTGTATATACAGTATGACACGTAGTTTCCCTTACCATATATTTTGTTGCTCAACCAACACAGGTGGTCTTTGTCCACATAAACTTAAGAGGGGTCAAGCCCCCATATCTTTACTACGCATTTGTTCAGATAACCCATGCCCTATCCTATGTCAGCATCTCTGTAGCGATTTTGAGTCTGGTAAAAAGTGCTCTGTTGCTAAAGAAAAAAAATTCTGCTTGAACCAAAGATTTTTTAATGTTTTCAACTGTTTCAGGATGGACTTATGTTGTAGTTGCACATCTAATCATGGCTTGGGTTATCCTACATAAGATTAATGCCAGTCACAGTGTCCATAACCCTGCTGGCTGGACTTGTACCTGTATCTTTTAGCATATTTCCTTCATTTGTCCATAGTCATGATAACACACGATTGCACTCCCCCCCCCCCCCCTCCCCCCTACCAAAAAAAAAGGCTTTTTTACCTGTGTTTTTCCCCCTAAAAACCCTGTAAATTATTTTAAAAAAAATGAAAATCCAGTGGGAACCATGGTGATGGAGCTTAAAACAAACCATCTAAAGCAGCCCAAAGATTATGCAATTTGCTCCTTCCACAGTGGGTGGAAGGAAAGAAAATTGCTCAATTCCCCCATCAAAACAGTGAATGTTGATGCAGGAATCCCTCCCGCAGCGCCAGGGCCGCCATCAGGGGGGTACAGCCCACACTCACGTAAGGGGCCTGAGCCACTCGGGACATCCGGGCCCCTTGTGACATCCAGGCCCCTTGGGACATCCAGGCCCCCAAGGCATTTCCACCCGCTGCCTGAAGGCTGGAAAGTTTCTGCCCACCTCCTCCTCCACCAATCGCAGCAAAAGTGCACCCGGAGGCGTCTAATCAGCGGCACCTTTGAGGAGTGAGCTTGGCATTGCCCCGGCAACCAGGAAGTGTGGCGGGGGGGCCTAAAAGTATAGAGGGTCTCACGGCCATGGTGGGACCACTCCTTGTGACCGGGAACAGGACTGAAACTTGGCGGGGGGAGCTCCTGCTGGTCTCATATGTTCTGCTCCTGCCTCTCCCCCCAGTGCCTGATCTCCTTTACATCACAAGTGGTAGAGCTGCAGACATTGAGGAGATTGGTCGACAGGAGGCAAAGACAGATTACTTACATTGCACAGAGCTCATTCCTGCAGCAGATGGAGGAGAAGGGGAGCGGAGTGCTGGGGAGGGATCAGAGGTGATTGACAGGAAGAGCTCTCCCTGACATGCCCCTCCAGTCATCAGCATGCAATGACAGGGCTCCTCTCTACCCCTTTTCTGCATTGATGTCCTGGCTCCTCCCCCCTGCAGATGCTGGTAAGTAGCTGTGTCTGTACACACATGTACTAAGTGGAATATTATGTTACAGGTAGTGGCTGAATTACGTTGATATCTCATAATTTATGTATCCCCCCCCCCCAGGTAACTTTGGGTCTGCTAATTATAGAATCTGTCCTGTTAAACCCCTTTATAGCGGCTGAAAAGTGCCTTTAAACTGCCGCTTCTGCAGCCCCAGTGTGAAAGCCTGAGAGAAAAAAGGTCCTGCAAGCAGCATCTTTGGCACGGTGCAGGAGCAGTGTATGCACTGCTCCTAAACCGCCCCTGCCATTGAAAACAATGGGCAGCGCTGCAGGAATGGGGGAGGAGGAGGGGGAGGAGGATTCAGAGACATGGGATGGAGGAGGAGGAGATGACATGGGATGGAGGGGGAGGAGGAGAAGGAGGAGACATGGGACAGAGGAGGAGGAGGAGGAGATGACATGGGATGGAGGAGGGGGAGATGACATGGGATGGAGGAGGGGGAGACGACATGGGATGGAGGAGGGGGAGACGACATGGGATGGAGGAGGGGGAGACGACATGGGATGGAGGAGGGGGAGACGACATGGGATGAGGGAGAACTGAAGAAGGAGGAGGAGGGGGACTTGGTATGGGATGTCAGTGAGCAGATTCGGTGGTACGGCCAGTGGGTAGGCCCTAGGGAATGTTGGTGGTCAGGCCCAGGGGGGGCGGGGGGCCCAGGCTCAAAGCTGTGTAAGGGGCCCCAAAATTTCTGATGGCTACCCTGCGCAGCGCTATTCTGTTCTGTGGACAGGAAGCCTTGACCACTGCTGGCGGCTATAGCCGTCGGCAGTGATCACATCAAAGCAAATTTGACAGGCTGGTTGTACTGAAGTCGATCGATGGATCTAATTCAATAGAACCAACCTGCCCATAGATGGTTTGAATCTTGGCCGGTCTCTGCCGAACTGGCTGAGATTCGATCCATCTATGGCTGGCTTTAACACAAACCTTTAGTAAGAAAATACTGACATTGCAATTGGCGACCTCAATGTTTTTAAATGCCAGGTGTCTTGGTGTCATGCTGACACAAAGGCTTCAGTTCTGAGTCGCGTACCTAGAAATAAACGCATAGATCACACATTCTAACTTTGTTTCATGTGTGCTTGTTCTGAGTCAGTGGTTCAGAAAGTACTTGGGTCAGAGAAAGCCTGGCAGTTGTTTTCAGGTGGTAGTCCTAAAAGATAAACCATGCATATTTTTTAGTACAGGTTTTATATAAATTATCCCTGACCTTTATCAACGGGCACCATTCAGCTGTTGCTAACATTAGTGTTCCCCAGGAACCCTCACATTCTTACAAACAACTTCTTCCATGTTTCATTAGACGTGCATTTCTTGTTCATAAACTTGAATAATAAAAAAAGTAACGAGATAGTACAAAATAATATTTCTGTCACCAAATGAAAGGAATTATATAATAGTGCAAGGTCAGTTGGGATGAAATCCATGTGAGAAACCGGTACAAAGAAAAAGCTAGATTGTAGTGCAAATGTTCCTTCAACTTCTGCAATATGGCTTAGAACAACATTATTATCAGAACAATGAGTTGGTAATAAAAATAAAGGTATAATGCACAAAGAACATGAGGTAATAATGGCATTGGCTACCATTCAAGTCAGAAGACATGTGGAAAACATTAGGTAGATAAGTCCATACTCATAAAAGTATGAGTCAATTAAAGGGGATCCTGCATATATCAGAGAGCCAAGGATACCGCTGCAGGGTGCATGAATAATACAACTGAGGGTGATAATTAAAGGTGCAAGTCACCTAAACTAGGGGGACCTGCACATGATAAGAAATGGAGAAGAAGAAGAGAGTCAGAAAGTATAGGAGGGGGGATGCTTAGGAGCAGTGGCGTAGCGTGGGTTGTCAGCACCCGGGGTAAGGCAAGTAATTTGCGCCCCCCTCCCCTAACCTGCGGACTTTTAGCACTCCCTGAGTCCCTTCAAATACAATAGTACTGACCTACCTGATTCCAACACTGACCTACCCGATTCCTATACTAACCTACTTGATTTCAACACTGACCACCCTGATTCCTTTACTGACCATTACACTACACTGACCACTATACTACACTGAGAACTACACTGACCACTATACTGTACACTATACTGACCCCTATACTGTACACTATACTGACCCCTATACTGTACACTATACTACACTGACCCCTATACTGTACACTATACTGACCCCTATACTGTACACTATACTACACTGACCCCTATACTGTACACTATACTACACTGACCACTATACTGTTCACTATACTACACCGACCCCTATACTGTATACTACACTGACCCCTATACTGTACACTATACTACACTGACCCCTATACTGTACACTACACTGACCCCTATACTGTACACTACACTGACACCTATACTGTACACTATACTACACTGACCCCTATGCTGTACACTACACTGACCCCTATACTGTACACTATACTACACTGACCACTATACTACACGAACTCCTATATTCTACACTACACTGACCCCTATACTGTACACTACACTGACCCCTATACTGTACACTACACTGACCCCTATACTGTACACTATACTAAACTGACCCCTATACTGTACACTATACTAAACTGACCACTATACTACACTGACTCCTATACTGTACACTACACTGACCCCTATACTGTACACTACACTGACCCCTATACTGTACACTATACTACACTGACCCCTATACTGTACACTACACTGACCCCTATACTGTACACTACACTGACCCCTGTACTGTACACTATACTGACCCCTGTACTGTACACTATACTACACTGACCCCTATACTGTACACTACACTGACCCCTATACTGTACACTATACTAAACCCCTATACTGTACACTATACTAAACTGACCCCTATACTGTACACTATACTACACTGACCACTATACTACACTGACCCCTATACTGTACACTACACTGACCCCTATACTGTACACTACACTGACCCCTATACTGTACACTACACTGACTCCTATACTGTACACTACACTGACTCCTATACTGTACACTACACTGACCCCTATACTGTACACTATACTACACTGACCCCTATACTGTACACTACCCTGACCCCTATACTGTACACTATACTACACTGACCCCTATACTGTACACTACACTGATCCCTATGCTGTACACTACACTGACCCCTATACTGTACACTACACTGACCCCTATACTGTACACTATACTACACTGACCCCTATACTGTACACTACACTGACCCCTATACTGTACACCAGGGATATGCAATTAGCGGACCTCCAGCTGTTGCAAAACTAAATGTCCCATCATGCCTTTGCCTCTGAGTGTCATGCTTGTGGCTGTCAGTCTTGCTTTGCCTCATGGGACTTGTAGTTCTGCAACAGCTGGAGGTCCACTAATTGCATATCCCTGCTGTACACTATACTACACTGACCCCTATACTGTACACTATACTAAACTGACCCCTATACTGTACACTATACTACACTGACCACTATACTACACTGACTCCTATACTGTACACTACACTGACTCCTATACTGTACACTACACTGACCCCTATACTGTACACTACACTGACCCCTATACTGTACACTACACTGACCCCTATACTGTACACTATACTACACTGACCCCTATGCTGTACACTACACTGACCCCTATGCTGTACACTACACTGACCCCTATACTGTACACTACACTGACCCCTATACTGTACTCTACACTGACCCCTATACTGTATACTACACTGACCCCTATACTGTACACTACACTGACCCCTATACTGTACACTACACTGACCCCTATACTGTACACTATACTACACTGACCCCTATACTGTACACTACACTACACTGGCCCCTATACTGTATACTACACTGTGACCACTACACTTCTATGTAACTCAGCATGCATGTCCCTGGGGGGGGGGGGGCTGGCTGGGATTAACATGTGGAATGGCAGTGCGGTGGCGTGTGACTCTCCCCAACTGCTCACTGACTGGCGGCTGCTCCCATCTGGGACGGCTCACGCACTCACCTGTTTTTGTTCTCCATTGAATACAGTCTGCTGTCTGCCACATGGTTGATTCCCAGATGAAGTCCCACTTCCAGATCCGGCGCGGTCAGAAGGAAGGGTGGAGGAGAAGATGGCGGCATCGGCTTACAGAAGGGCGGGCGGGACTCCAGGAGCAGTCTTTGCGCATGCGCCGACCGTGTTCAAGGACTGGCCAGCCCCGCAGCAGCACATGACCACGCTCGCCCAATCACAGGGCGCCAGCTGCCGCAATATGGCGGCGGATCGCAGGGGTCACAGTGCAGGGAATTGAGGCAAAGTGACACCAACTGGTGCGGAATTTCGCCCCCCCCCCCAATGTTGCGCCCGGGGCCACGGCACCCCCTGCCCCCCCACGCTACGCCACTGCTTAGGAGTAGGAAGGAAAGGGGGGTGGTAAACTCAGATTGCTTGTGGTGAGAATCAATCTAGAGATATGTGTCAACACATGTCATGGAGATAAAAGGGTTTCATTAAAATCTGTAGTAAGGTAGTGGTCTACCCATGGTTTCCACAGCCGTTCATACTGACTAACCCTATCTTAAACGGCCGCTTCAACTTTAGTGTGTATCATAGCTCTGGTGACCCTGTTCTTAGTTTCTAAAACACTAAGATGATGGGTTTTTCAGGCTTTCACAATAGTTTGTTTCACCGTAGTGGTAACTTGCAGGAGATGTTTAAACTGTCGGTGAGTTACTTCTAATGCCTCGTACACACGACCGGTTTTCCCGTTCGGAAAAACTGCGATGAGAGCTTTTGGCAGGGAATTCCGACCGTGTGTTTGCTTCATGGCAGTTTTTCAGACGGGAAAACTGCCGGAAAAAAAAAGAGCGCAGGATCTCTTTTTTCCCGTCAGGAAAAAATCCTAGCGGGAAAACCGTTCGTCTGTGCGCTTTTCCGACAGGGAAAAAACGCACATGCTCGGGAACAATTTGACGCTTGCTCGGAAGCATAGAACTTCCTTTTGTCTGCTTGTAGTAGTCTTTTACGTCACTGCGTTCTTGGCAGTCAAAAGTTCATCGGACTTTTGTGTGACCGTGTGTATGCAAGGCAGGGTTGAGAGGAATTTAGTCGGGAAAACCATCGTTTTTTTATCCGACGGGAAAACCGGTCGTGTGTACGAGGCATAAAGGTTTTTGTTAAGAAGGCTGTGGCTAAGTTCACAGGTAGAGAGTGGTCAAACAGAATAGTAAGTATTTGGAAAATGTCAGTAAAATATGTTTTGACTACAGCTCCATATGTGTGCCTGCTTCTTATCAACCACAGGAGCAAGAGAGGTAATAGGCTGGTAGAAATTTAGCAATCTGGGCAGGGACCAGGTACCGAGGCATAAGAACTTTGATGTGTTTCCATGGCAACTATATTTTGAGAAGAAGACTTTGTTGTGTAGACTTGCATTTCATAATGCTATGCAGATGTCTCCGTGAACATATAGAAGGTGCCTGATTTACATTATGGGATTTAGTGGGGCTATGCATATGGTCAGGTGAGAATTTGCAGACTTGTGCAGGCCCAAAGGAGCAGTGGAACTACACTGAACATAGCAACAGGTCTGCGGGAACACTATGACACTAATGGTCATGATGGAGTGTTTGTATCTTATCATAGGTAGTACAGGTAGGTATGCCATCTGTTTAACTGAAGTTGGGCCTAGAGGGAGACCTGATGGAAAAAGTTCCAGGAATTACCCCTCTAAATTTAGTTTTGTTAGGTTAGACCTGAGGAAAATTATGCCAGTCAAGCTCCATCCCTGTGATCGTCTATAGGAGAAAATGGAGATTTCAGTAGGAATCCATGGAAATGCAGCCAGTGCTTCACAGCTACATAAAGCAGATGGCTTGAATTGGTCTCATGCAGTTTATGCTATGGCAAAACATTTTGTTTTGTGAAAAGCACCTATCAAACATGGAAAGCTCAATTAAAATATGAAGAACTTTTCTAGAGATTTGGCATATATACTTTCATGTACTGCATTACAAAGCGTTTCTTGTGTAAGAGCCCTAACTACTGGACAATGCCATCAGTTTATAAGACAAAATTGCAGTGATAGTTTAATAATAAGCTAAAGGTATCCAGTCTGCAGCCCAGTCTTGACAAAAGAGCGTTTGCTGCTTGTCAGGAAATGATTTCTGCCGACAACAACGTATAAATGAAAACATATTGGTTAACCACAAAGGAGCCGGTCTTGTGCAGTATTTCGATTTTTCTTGTTCAAGATGGTAAACGAGAGTACTTTATAGAAAACCCTTTTGGAAACATTATACTTTTCATTGATGTCTGTAATTAGAACAACTAAAATAGGGTCCTATCTGCTCCAGAAGGTTTAGGCCATTTTTTTTTTGCGATACGGCACTGCTCTAATTTAACTGACCACTGCAACACTGTATCCAAATAAAATGTACCAGTATGTCCTTTTTTCCCCACAATTAGAGCTTTCTTTTGGTGGTATTTGATCACCACTGTGGTTTTTATTTTTTGCGCTATAAGCAAAAAGACTGACAATTAAAAAAAATAGGATTTTTATAACAGCTTACCTGTAAAATCCTTTTCTTAGGAGTACATCACGGGACACAGAGCTCCCGCCCCTCTTTGGGGACACTTATTGCTTTGCTACAAAACTGAGGTGCTCCCGGATGGGAGGGGCTTATATAGGGGAGGGTACTTCCGGTTTTGGAAGTTGCCAGTGCCAGCACCTGACGGTATCTATATAACCCATTAGTAATGACTATGTCGCTCTGTGTCCCGTGATGTACTCCTAAGAAAAGGATTTTACAGGTAAGCTGTTATAAAAATCCTATTTTTTTTAATCTACATCCGATGTTCCCCACCGCTGACATATTGTCCAGAAAACCTCGGGGTGAAGGGACCCTTCCTCTGGGCCTAATTGCTGGCGACTTAGAAAGTCCGCCTTCCAATTCTCCACTCCTGGAATGAATACCGCAGATATGGCTGGGACATATTTTTCTGCCCATTTCAGGATGTAATTTACTTCCCTCTGGGCTGCACGACTCCTGGTGCCCCCCTGATGATTGATATATGCCACTGCTGTGGCATTGTCTGATTGAATTCTGACAGGGGACCCTTGGAGTTTGGATGTCCATGCTACTAGGGCATACCGGGCTGCTCGTATCTCTAAGAGATTGATGGGCAGGGCCTTTTCTGCATCCGACCATCTGCCCTGGAGAGACTATTGCTCCAGTACTGCTCCCCAGCCTATAAGGCTGGCATCTGTAGTGACCACCTTCCAAGAAATCGGACTGAAGGATTTCCTTTTTTCCAGATTCTGGGGAACCAACCACCAACGGAGGCTCTTGCGAACGGAAGGGGACAAGGACATTGTAAGTCTAGGGCCTGAACTTTTTTGTTCCAGGCTGACAGTATGGCCCCTTGCAAATTTCCTTGAATGGAATTGACCGTAGGGTACTGCTTCGAATGATGCCACCATTTTTCCCAGCAGCCTCATATACAGGCGTATGGACGGCTGTCTTTTTTGTACCCACTAAGTGGATCAAATCTTTCAAAGACAACACCTTTCCTCGAGGCAAGAATATTTTTCTCTGGCCTGAATCCAACCTTAGCCCCAAGTATTCCAGACTTTTGACTGGTTTTTAGGGCTGACTTGTCTCGGTTGATAATCCAACCGTGAGATTCCAGATACTTGATCGTCTTGTGAACGACCACGTCTAGTTTTTTCACTGAGTGGTCTATCAGCAACAAGTCATCCAGATATGCCATTATCATTACACCTTGTGTTCTTAGATTGGCCAATAAAGGGCCAGAATTTTTGTAAACACTCGTGGTGCTGTGGCCAAACCGAAGGGTAAGGCTCTGAACTGAAAATGGCGCCCTTCTACTGCAAAGCGTAGACATTTTTGGTGGACTGGAAAGATGGGAATGTGCAAATAAGCATCTTTGATGTCGATCGTGGCTAACCAATCCTCCCCTTGTAGGGCAGTGGCCACCGATCGTATCGACTCCATCGGAAAGTCCTGATATACAGGAATTTGTATAGCCCTTTTAGAATTAATATGGGCCTCCCGTCCGCGTTTGCTTCGGGACTGTAAAGAGGTTTGAGTAAAACCCGAACCCTCATTCTTCCAGGGGAACCTCCATAATTACTCCTTGGAGCAATAGTTGTTCTAGTGCCAACAGGAGGGACTCTCTCTTCCAGGGATCCCTTGGCACGTTTGACCTCAAAAATGGGAAGGAGGAGAGTCTTTTAACTCCAAACTGTATCCCAAACCTACTGCGGAGAGCACCTATCTGTCTTGATCGTGTCCCGCCAGGTCTCTTGCGAACAACTGGAGTCCTCCCCCCACCCGACTGAGTGGGGGCTTCATGAATTTAACTTTGGGGGAGGTTTTGTACCTCCCCTGACCCAGGGTTTCTCATTACCCTGCTACTGTCCCTGTTTTTTACCCCCGGGATTTGACCGAGGAGGCCGTCGGAACTGTTACACAGCCGATGCCCCAGGGACTGGAGAAGCAGGCCTCTTAAAGAGGGACCTCTAACTCTGCTTTTAACCGGCAAGAGCGTATTTTTACCGCTGGAAATTTTCTGGATATTTGTCCAGGTTTTCCCTGAATAAGCGTTCACCATGAAATGGGACGCTAACCAGCCATTCTTTACAGGGAGCTTCAGCAGACCAGTTTTTGAGCCATAGGAGCCTACGCATATGTACTATAGACAGCGTAAGGCGGGAGGCCTGATGGACTGAATCCTCTATGGCGTCAACCGCAAAGCCTAAGGCTCTAGGTAGATCAGCTAGGGCAAAGCCTGCTGATCTGTCAAGTCCCTCAAGACCTGTTTCAACTGATCCTTCACTGCTTAGCAGACCCCAATAGCTGCTACTGCTGGTTGTATCACCAAGCAGATTTTCATAAGGACTCCAATCTTTTATCTATTGGGTTCTTGAACATTTGGACATTATCCACTGGACATGTCAGTGATTTATACATACAAGAGATGGCTGCGTCCATTGTAGGGACCTTCCATTTTTTTTTTTTTTTTTGATGAACTTATCCTCCATGGGATAGACCACCGGAAATCTCTTGGGGGAATAAATATTTTCTCAGGACGTTCCCAATCCTGGTAAATGAGCCCTTTCAGTAAAGGGTGAAGTGGGAAAGAACAAACAGTCTGGGGGCTTCTAGCGACCCCAACGAGGATACAGTAGTGGTTGATGGTTCCGCAAGGTGCATTTTTAAATGCTGATCGGACCATGTTAGTCAGAGACTGAACCCATAATCTTTCAGCTTGAGATGCTGAGAAAAGGTTCCCCCACTGTTGATTCCTCTATGACAGAATCAACCTTATCCTGATCCCCTTCAGGCAGGTCGATCCCTGTATGGGACTGTTGCTCTGCTAACAGGCATTCTGAAGGAGGAGACGGAGATCGGGCGTGCTTTCCCTGACAGGGAGGCAGCGATAAATGTTGACAATCTCTCTCTAATCCTCCCAGAGCTGAGGAAAAAACCTCCTCTGTTACATACACAGGAGCAGGTGACTGAGGACAGCCACAGTACCAAGTACCCCTGCGGGGTCTCTACGGTCACTTACCTCTGAACTTCAGGGGAGACTGGTGCAGCAGGAGTATGCCCAAGATCCTCCGAGCCCGATGAGACCCCCTTCGCTTCCTGGAAGATTCAGTTCCGGAGCTTCTGGACGGCATATTCCTAAGCCTAAAGCTGAGGTATTCCAGCCGTAATACACCACTTTTACTGAGAATAGTCTAGCACAATTGCTGCTATATCACAGTTGGTGTCTACTAATGTGCCTTTCTAGGGGATGCCTGTATCAACCGCTTGCTGTATGCCTTTAAATGTTGCCAGCTCTGTCTCTGTACTTCATAGCCAGCTCACTACAATATTGTGGTTTTTTTAAACTGCTGGGACGCCCGCACATGCGCAGAAGCGCTGCGGCGCGCACAGAGCGTCATCCCCCAGGCTCCGCCCCCTTTCCCGGCTCACCTCTATATATAGAGGCGCGTGCACGCGCGCGCGGGCACGTGCGCCTTCGGCGCTAATTTCAAATATGGTAACAAGGGACAGGAGCCAGGGCCCCTCTTTGCCGCAGGCCGGGGGATGGACAAGCACTGCAACATGGCAGAGGAAGCAGTTTCCTATAAGAGAACTCACCATCTGCCTGGACTTTGCTCTGCTGAGAAGAAGCTAGTCCACATGACAAGAAAACATTCCACAGCGGCCTCTAGTGGACAAACACAGGTACCGCAGTCGAATATATTAAATATATATATATAAAAAAAAATTTTTTTTTTTTTTTTTTCTTGACCACCATTAAAAATTATTACATTTTTTTAGTAGTTACAGGCATGCACAGAATTTTGCGGGAATACCATTAGGTAACAGACAGAAAGACAAATTAGGCTTGGGGGTCCCCCAATAGAACAAAGTTCCTGGGGGCCCCCACTTACCTGTTCCCCGCCGCAGGACTTTGTTTGGTCCACAAAAGCCCAAACTTCACCTATCACGGCAGGCATTGTAATCAAACCTTCAGGGACCGGGTTCCCAAGGATTCCACTCCCCTGGACCTGTATAGCACCCTGCACAGAAAACATCTTGGTCGTGGGTATGACCAGAGCTCTGGATCCCAGGGTCCAGCTCTCCTAAGAGAAGCATTACAGGCAAAACCTTGCTCTTCTCTGCAAGGCCCGGGTACCGACCGTTTAGCTATGAAGCTTTTTTGGTCGGATCCGGAATAGCTTACTGAGGCCCAAAAGAACCTGTACGCAAGCTCAGTGAAAAACACATGTTTCTTCTTGGCCAACACCTTAGACACTGGCAAAAAACTGAGGTGCTCCCGGATGGGAGGGGCTTATATAGGGGAGGGTACTTCCGGTTTTGGAAGTTGCCAGTGCCAGCACCTGACGGTATCTATATAACCCATTAGTAATGACTATGTCGCTCTGTGTCCCGTGATGTACGAGAAAGAAATATATATTTTTTTGACTTTCTGCTATAAAACCCATCCAATGAAAAAATGTAAAAAATGAAATGTCTTCATCAGTTTAGGCCAATATGTATTCTGCTACATGTTTTTGGTAAAAAAAAAATCCAATAAGCGTATTTTGATTGGTTTGCGCATCTACAAACTATGGGATAGTTTTATGGAATTTGTATTTATTTTTACTAGTAATGGTGGCTATCGGCGACCTTATAGCTGGAATGCGACATTGCGGCGGACAAATCGGACACTTAAGTGACACTTTTTGGGCACCAGTGACACAAATACAGTGATCGGGGCTACAAATGCACACTGGCCGTACTAATGACACTTGCTGAGAAGGGGTTAACATCAGGGGCGATCAAAGGGTTATCTGTGTGCCCAACCTGTGCTTGTGTACACTGCGTGAGGTGTTTGTACTATGGGAAGGCAGAGATCTGTGTTTCTGCTTTGCAGAAACACAGGATCAAAACCTTGCCTTCTCACAGAACGACGGTCTGCCATGTTTGCCTGTGTCCCAAACGATCGTTGGGTCCCGGTGGACATAGCGTCTGTCTGACCCACTAATTGGCTACCGCTGTATCCAATCACAGCAAGAGCGGGGCTTTCCGACGGCGCATGTGTGCGCTCCAGATTAGGAAGTGCAGGATCCCGCACTAGGTACGTGATCCTGCCCAGGAGAGCCACCTTGCCGCTGTATGTATACGGTCGGCAAGCGGTTAAATTCGTTAAACAGTTTTACAAATGAGTTATAGGATAAAATCTGCCTTTAACAATTGTAATAATATCTATAGTAAACTAGTACTTAAATGTAAATTACAGCTGTAATCATTCTTCCATATCTGACAACTTCTTGTCTCATGTTGTCACCTTCTTTTGTGAGCCAAACAGGTAAAATAACCCTCCCCCACCCTTTATATTATACATCTAAAGTGATACTAAGTAGAGGTGTTAATTGCCATAATTCATTCACATAAATCATATATATCATTTTTTTTTTAACCGCTTCCCAACGTCATATGACGTCGCTGACTTTGAGCGGTGATATCTGAATGATGCCTGCAGTTACAGTCATCATTCAGATATCTTTTAGAGCCGGCGGTCCCCTACACCAAAAGAACTATCATAGTGTTCTTTTAGGCGACGGGAGGTGATTCGATGTTATTTCACATTATGCAAAAAAATTGGGCTAAATTTACTGGCTTTCTTTTTGTTTGTTTTTTAATGCATTAAACAGTTTTTTGTTCCCAAAAAAACGCATTTGAAAATTTACTGCGCAAATACCGTGCAAGATAAAAAGTTGCAATGACCACCATTTTATTCTTTAGGGTCTCTGCTAAAAAAAACATATATATAATGTTTGGGGGTTACCTGTCCAACGATCCATCGTCATTTTCACCCAGGCTAGTTCTTCACTAGCCTCCGGGTTCCCAACTGTGGGCAGCCTGCTGTGCAACTTTTGGCTTCACAGCTGGCTGCCCACTGTGCAAGCGCGAGTCGCACTGCGCAATGTGATTGGTCCCGTAGGGAAGTGAAGTGTTCCAGAAGACTGCAGGGAATTACATGCTAAGTTAGGCAGAGGACGGGGGGGGAAATGTCTTAAAGCGGAACATCCCTTTTGGGTGAGACTCCGCTTTAAAAGTCCTATTCTGGTTCTTGAAACTAAAACTTTAGGTGGGATAAAGTCTCCATTCTTAGTTCCACATCTTATCTGGTATCCAGACCTCATTACTGGTCTCCATTGTCCACAGGCCTTCATTGTCCACAGGCCTTTATATACGTGAACTGACCTGATGCTCAGGGCCCTCTTTCCAGTGGTGGCTGGTGCTCAAATTTTTTGGGGGGGCGCAAACAAACTGAGAAAAAAAAAACATCAATTGCCGCCACTGTGCCCATTAAATGCAGCCACTGTGCCCAAACGCCACTAGTTTCCCCGCATATACAGCCAGTTTGTCCCCACAATACAGCCAGTTTGTCCCCACAATACAGCCAGTTTGTCCCCACAATACAGCCAGTTTGTCCCCACAATACAGCCAGTTTGTCCCCCATATACAGCCAGTTTGTCCCCCATATACAGCCAGTTTGTCCCCCATATACAGCCAGTTTGTCCCCCATAATACAGCCAGTTTGTCCCCCATAATACAGCCAGTTTGTCCCCCATAATACAGCCAGTTTGTCCCCCATAATACAGCCAGTTTGTCCCCCATAATACAGCCAGTTTGTCCCCCATAATACAGCCAGTTTGTCCCCCATAATACAGCCAGTTTGTCCCCCATATACAGCCAGTTTGTCCCCCATACACAGCCAGTTTGTCCCCCATACACAGCCAGTTTGTCCCCCATACACAGCCAGTTTGTCCCCCATACACAGCCAGTTTGTCCCCCATACACAGCCAGTTTGTCCCCCAATACACAGCCAGTTTGTCCCCCAATATACAGCCAGTTTGTCCCCCAATATGCAGCCAGTTTGTCCCCAATATGCAGCCAGTTTGTCCCCAATATGCAGCCAGTTTGTCCCCAATATGCAGCCAGTTTGTCCCCAATATGCAGCCAGTTTGTCCCCAATATGCAGCCAGTTTGTCCCCAATATGCAGCCAGTTTGTCCCCCCATATGCAGCCAGTTGCCCCCCAATATACAGCCAGTTGCCCCCCAATATACAGCCAGTTGCCCCCCAATATACAGCCAGTTGCCCCCCAATATACAGCCAGTTGCCCCCCAATATACAGCCAGTTGCCCCCCAATATACAGCCAGTTGCCCCCCAATATACAGCCAGTTGCCCCCCAATATACAGCCAGTTGCCCCCCAATATACAGCCAGTTGCCCCCCAATATACAGCCAGTTGCCCCCCAATATACAGCCAGTTTGTCCCCCAATATACAGCCAGTTTGTCCCCCAATATACAGCCAGTTTGTCCCCCAAATGCAGCCAGTTTCCCCCCCATAATACAGCCAGTTTGTCCTCCATATGCAGCCAGTTTGTCCCCAATATGCAGCAAGTTTGTTCCCCAAATACAGCCAGTTTGTCCCCCCCCCCCAGCCCTGCACTTACCTTCCTCGAGTCAGCGCCGTCCTTTTTCCGTCCTCGATGTCTTCTCCCGCCCTCGATGTCGCTTCAGCCAATCAGGTTACCGGTAACCAGACCCGGTGAACCTGATTGGCCAGGGAACGCACCCCTGTGCGTCCTCTCATTAGATATTTAGAAGCCGACTACAGCCCTCAGGCCGCTGGCTCTGATAGGCACTTCTAAAAGCCAACCAGACACTGTTATTCAGATGGCCGGCGCTCAAGGGGCCGGCCATCTGAATAGTGGGCGGCAGCAATACATAGGTTCATGCAATGCATGAACCTATGTATTGTTGTGAGTGACGGCCGGGCGCAGAAGCGAGCGGCGGCGGCGCTTCTGCGCCCACTATGGACGCACCGCCAATCATTGTGTGAAGAAAAGGACATTTAAAAAAAAAAAACTCTTAAAGGGACGTTTTTTTTTTTTTTTTGGTGACCTATGGACGAGCCGCCACTGCCTCTTTCACTATGTTTCCTGTGAGAGCCTGCTGCTATGTGAAAAGGCTAAATGTTGCCATGTGCTTGCCTGTTCGTTTTTGGAGCTCATTAGGGTGCACTCTATTCAGAAACTGACCTGAGTTTGTTAGTGGCTCATACAAGCAGATGTTTTGTTTTGTTTTATACTAAGTATTTGCTGTACAAAGCCCTTGAAATTGTGTTTGTTTTAAAACGATTGGACTGTTTCTGGGTGTCCCTGTCTAATGCATAGTGTGTGTGTCTGTACAGTATCTCACAAAAGTGAGTACACCCCCCTCACATTTTTGTAAATATCTTTTCATGCGACAACACTGAAGAAATTACACTTTGCTACAATGTAAAGTAGTGAGTCTACAGCTTGTATAACAGTGTAAATTTGCTGTCCCCTCAAAATAACTCAACACACAGCCATTAATGTCTAAACCGGTGGCAACAGTGAGTACACACCTAAATGAAAATGTCCAAATTAGGCCCAATTAGCCATTTTCCCTCCCCGGTGTCATTTGACTTGTTAGTGTTACAAGGTCTCAGGTGTGAATGGGTAGCGGGTGTTAAATTGGGTGTTATCGCTCTTACTCTCATACTGGTCACTGGAAGTTCAACATGGCACCTCATGGCAAAGAACTCTCTCTGAGGATCTGAAAAAAAGAATTCTTGTTCTACATAAAGATGGCCTAGGCTATAAGAAGATTGCCAAGACCCTGAAGCTGAGCTGCAGCACGGTGGCCAAGACCATACAGCGGTTTAGCAGGACAGGTTCCACTCAGAACAGGCCTTGCCATGGTCGACCAAAGAAGTTGAGTGCACCTGCTCAGCGTCTTATCCAGAGGTTGTCTTTGGGAAATAGACGTATGAGTGCTGCCAGCATTTCTGCAGAGGTTGAAGGGGTGGGGGGGTCAGCCTGTCGGTGCTCAGACCATACGCCACACACTGCATCAAATTTGTCTGCATGGCTTTCGTCCCAGAAGGAAGCCTCTTCTAAAGATGATGCCCGCAAACAATTTGCTGAAGACAAGCAGACAAAGGACATGGATTACTGGAACCAATGTCCTGTGGTCTGATGAGACCAAGATAAAACTTATTTGGTTCAGATGGTGTCAAGCGTGTGTGGCGGCAACCAGGTGAGGAGTACAAAGACAAGTGTGTCTTGCCTACAGTCAAGAAAAGTGGTGGGATTGTCAGTCTGGGGCTGCATGAGTGCTGCCGGCACTAGGGAGCTACAGTTCATTGGGGGAACCATGACTGCCAACATGTACTGTGACATACTGAAGCAAAGCATGATCCCCTCCCTTCGGAGACTGGGCCGCAGGGCAGTATTCAAACATAACCCCAAACACACCTCCAAGATGACCACTGCCTTGCTAAAGAAGCTGAGGGTAAAGGTATCACATGTGGAGCCCATATACCTATATAAACTACGACTACAGCCACTCATAGCTTTCCACAGGCGTTTCCTTCTCCTGGCAAGTGAACAAAGTGAGCAAGAAGCAAAAGAAAGATAGTTGTGTTACTGGAAATGTTTGTATTGAGTTGAATTGGATTATTTGTTCTGCATGGGCAATACACAGGTTCACTTTAAGGAGAATGATGAAACCAAAGACTGACTGGAAAAAAATATTTTTTTTGATTGTTTTGAAAGTACTTTTGGTTTGTTCTTTTTTGTTTTTGACTGAGGTTCCTCTGTAAAGTCTGATTTGAAAAGAAATGCTGTGCGTCCAGTATTACAAATCAAAAGTCACATGTGCCATCCATTACCATTGACTAGCAAATCATTGGGACAGTGCAAGCTGGCACTACAAGTCATTGCTAAAGGGCAGTAAAACTCCTCTACTTTCTTTCTGAAATTGTATACCTTTATAGGTAGGTTTTGTTGGCTGTCCTGCCTTTTATATGTGTTGTAATTTTCATGTAATTGTGGCTTTCCTTTCTTTAGATGAGTGATGTGGAAGCTGGAGGAGCCACAGTGTTTCCAGACTTTGGAGCAGCAGTCTGGCCTAGGAGGGTGAGCTGATTTTATATTGCTATAGCTATCCACTGTATGGTTTTGAGTTCTGCAACCCTTATATTCTCACTTTATCAGTTACTGATCTAAAGAGGCAAAATGATTGTTGCTTTAAAGCGGAACTATACTCCCCTTGAATCCAGTGATGCGTCATCCCCGGAACTCACAGCCGGTTGCTGACCTCTTTGGGCGGCCAGCTTCCAGGTCTCTTTTGCTGGTCGCTTTCATTGGCCAGGCTGATATGATGTCACTCCCGGGCATGTGCAGGAGTTCCGTCAGATTTGGCATTGCTGAATTTGTGCAGTGAGCTGTGCTTGAGTCTTTTAACTTACCGTATTTATCAGCGTATAACACGCACCCCAATTTTAAAGTTTAAGGGAAAAAACGTACATTTTAAATAAAGAACTTTGAAGCAAAATTAGGGTCACAGCTCATCAATGCACCCTGCTCAGTGCCCATCTGCAGCCATTAAATTGCCCAACAATGCAACCTGTTCAGTGCCCATCTGCAGCCATTAAATTTCCCAACAATGCACCCTGCTCAGTGCCCATCTGCAGCCATTACATTTCCCAACAATGCAGCCTGTTCAGTGCCCATCTGCAGCCATTACATTTCCCAACAATGCAGCCTGTCCAGTGCCCATCTACAGCCATTACATTTCCCAACAATGCAGCCTGTTCAGTGCCCATCTGCAGCCATTACATTTCCCAACAATGCAGCCTGTTCAGTGCCCATCTGCAGCCATTACATTTCCCAACAATGCAGCCTGTTCAGTGCCCATATACAGCCTCACCTTTCCCATCATTGTAGCCTTGTTGGATTATCTCTGCTGTCTCCGAGGGAAGAAGAGGAGCGAGCGCCGCTGAATTTACACAGAGACGCAATCTCCTGTGTACCCGGCGCTCCGTCACTCACAGCCACGCCTCCTGGCCCTGCTCATATGATAGACAGAACAGTGGCCAAATGAGGGCCAGGAGGTGGGGCTGTGCGTAACGGAGCACCAGATACACAGGAGATCGCGGCTCTATGTAATTCATCGGCGCCCCCTCCTCTTCCCTCAGAGACAGCAGGGATCGGCGTATAACACGCACCCACAATTTCCCCCTGATTTTAAGGGGGAAAAAGTACGTGTTATACCCTGATAAATACGATAAAACAATAAGTTATTTATAAAAATTAAGTTAACTATGAAATAGTTATATTTTAAATGTTATCTTTTTTCTGGGTGCACATCACATTCATCTTGGAGATACAGTAACTATATTTTGCCCTGGTTAGTGTCATGCTAAGTAATATTCTTTGGGTGTATTTCCTGTTATTCTGCATACACAAATTTACATATCTACTGTTAAGTGAGTACATTTTTGCACCAAGGTAAAGGCCAGTTACCTCCTTTCCACTCAGCCCTGGCATGAAGGATCGGCAATCATGTGACATATGTTTTTGTCTGTCAGCGTGATCACATGAACGGGATCCAATCCCGCCAGCTACCGATCGTTAATGGGGACTGAGAGCTGTCTTTTACAGCTCAGTCTCTGTACTGGGTGTGTGCAGTGAGCGCTTCCTGAGCACAAAAACATCAGTCACCCAGCGATGCATATGTGTGACGTCTGAGCGTTAAAGCCCACCCTTTTGCCACAGCACATACTGTATGTGTTACGCAGTTGGCAACAGGTTAAGGAGCACCTGTACGTGTTGCAATCCACTGCTTAAACTACAGGAAAATGTCACCCAGCCACACACCGGAACATCAGACTGTACGGCTGGGTTCAGACTGGAACACGGAGTGGCTCACAGCGAGTCTTAATCTCCAGCTATGCGAAATGGAAACCCGCATCCAATTCGCAATAGTGTGAACCTAGCCTTAAGACTTGGATAGTAGAAAAGATAATTAAGCTCCACATGGGCACAATGCATTAAGGGGGGGGGGGGTTATTCTGTGGGTGGGGAACCAAGCTGAAGCCAAGCTTCCTCATCTTTTACGATCTTAGATTTACAGTCTGCTGATATTATGTGCAGCTGGGCTGAGCCTGACAAGCTTTATGTCCCGACCAGCACCATTATACGCTGTCACCAGCCACATGACTTACCTTCTGGAGCTTTAGGGTGGTACTGTTTTTTAGATTATCTACTGTGTCGCAGCTAAAACCAAGAGCGTAAATGTATACTGCAGCTTACCAGTCCTTAGATAAGGTGCCTGCAAGGGGGACACTTTGGTAATGCTTTTTTTCTTTTATTTTCATGTGGTAATTCTGCAATAAATAGGTGGCTTAACTCTTTCCTCCACTGTATCTGTGAAATGAGCCATGTTGTCACTAGCCTGCTCTCATTTCAACTACAAACTTGTCTTCCTCTTCATCCTCATTGCATGAGAATAGGGGAATTGCTGGTTTACAGAATATACCTCTGAAGGCAGATCAGAATGTTTGCTTTTTTCTGTCCGGCTCATAGAATGTAACATGTAAACTGTATTACCCTCTGGCAAGATCAGCAGGTCTTTTTTTCTTGTTGCAAATGTTCTTAGCTAGAAAAATTTAAGTATGGATGCTTGTTTTTAAATGCTTGTTTACTGTAACTTTTTTAATACTGTAGTTTGTTGGCCCAAGCTGGCCTAAACTAAACTATGGTAACTATTTTCTTCACGAACAGTTGTGCCTGCTTGGCGCGCTGTATAAAATGTATGTAGCATCAGCTACGTAAAGTATTACTACACTGTAAGCTGAAAGATGGGAACAGGGTGGGACAACCATGGTTGTATGGTACCGTAAAGGTCCCACCCTGTTCCCCTCTTTCAGCTTGCTATATTCTATCGGGAATGAGGTATCGCATATGACCAAGGTTGGGATTTAGCATCAAGCATATATTATACTACACTGTGTTCCACCAGTGGGATGGGAACTTCTGCCCTGCTTCCAGAACAAAATTGATTTAGGCTGAGCGCTGCTTAGCCATTTACATGTTTTGCTTCATCAGGAGGGTGGGAGATCGGATATCTAAACAAATGTCCAAACAAACAAGGTAATGCTAGGTACACGTGGGGAGTTTTTTTTTTTTTTTTGTTCAACCCATCGGGCTGCACAGAAAAAAATTAACAGATCTCTGTACTAACACAAGAGATGTTAGTACAGCGATCTCACCCACTGAGGTATTATTTTCTTGTCTGGGAATGCTCCCCCCCCGCCAGAACACACTAATCGGTGCTTACAGCCATTGGCTGAAAGCGTTGATTGGATGCTGGTTTTCCAGCCTGCCCATTAAATAAAAGCCAGAAAAGGCTGCTGTCCACCTGGCCCAAATTCCAGCCGGTTTCTGTTTGAACTGGCTGATTATGTGGCCCGTGTGTACTAAGTAACCACATGACAATTAGATAACCTAATGCAATTAAACACTCATCAAAGCTGTTGACTGTTTAATTGCATTTATTCCATCTAATTTTTTGATGTGGTTACCTACCTAGATTGTTTAGATATTTGATTTCCTACATATTCCACCCTGCTGATGAAGCCGTACCCTTTATGGACCCCTAAAGGTACTGGCAGGAAGCTGAAGAGCCTGGCATTGCATCTATGATTCACAGATCACTGATGCAATGCTTTGCAGGCTCCCGTGGAAAATAATAAATTAACGTTTTTATTTATTTATTTCTTTCTTAAAGGTGATCTTGGCCTTTTAAAGTTGTCAGTGTCTTTACAACACTGGATCTACCATACCGATCCCATTTACTGATCTCTTTTGTGCATTTTTTTTTTCGTCAATAAATAAAATTGGATACATTAAATGCAGGTTTTCCTTTGTATTATATATGAGCATTTGATGTGTAGCATTCAAAAAAAATCTGTGAAGGAGGGGATTAGTAGAGGTAGATAGTGCAGTTGGCTATTTCGGCTATGTTTTTTAGTATACTGTTGATTGACCACTATAGTCCCGTGTCCTCCATATTTCCTGTTAATAGCAGGTTAGTATGTAAAAGAGCTAAAATGTCAGATGTCCCACTGAAGAAACTGGTAGGGATACTTTTATCCATCATTGATTGCAACAGGACCTGTTAATGCTTCAGTAATTCAGAGCAACCAGCCAGGCCTCTGAGATTATGGTTGGAAAATCTGTTGGTCAAAATTCTTTCTGATTTGAGAAGCAATCATGATAACCTTAAGTTGAACCCTAAATAACCTGAAGTTTCACAGTTTGATTGGGGCAGGATTGAATAGTTTATGATTAAATTGCCCTTTAGCAACTCAAAACATCATTGCAATACCAAACTCCGCAAAATCAAATCTGTTTAGAGTGGTGTTATACATAGAGAGATGTAGAAGAATGCAGCTAAGCTTTTTTCCATTTTACGTGTTATTTTTTTATGTTGTCCATGTCCAATTTGCAGTGGTTCATCCTTACATTCTGTACTAGGAAAAGATGCCACTATCACAAAAGTGCCTTTGACCATGACTTACAAATATTGTGTCCCCTCTTTTTAGGAAAAATGTGTTAATACCCAGAAAAGTTTACAATTTGTTAAAAAAACTAAATGAGTTGCCTACTTTCACTACTCTCCTCTTTTACAGTTTTACTGTTTGTACTGCTCTAGTTTTGGTGATTTATGGTTTATTTATCCAAATCCAAAAATTTACAAATTCTCCATATAGTTAAAATAATTGTAATAGATATTTTCTGCTTTCTCTTGAATATGTTCTTGCTGATGTTTTAGGGGACTGCTGTGTTTTGGTACAATCTATTCAAAAGTGGAGAAGGGGATTACAGAACACGACATGCAGCTTGTCCGGTATTAGTAGGAAGTAAATGGGGTATGTTTTTTCTCTCGAACAGTTATTTACGTATTTTGTTGCATGCATTTTATCATTCAAGAACAAAAATGCAGGACATCTAATTACAAGCCTCCCTCCTTATAAATGATTGACCAAGGATGTCATCTCTGTGGTGCTTCGCTTCTGACCAAAACCTCCAGTGTCTTATGAATGAAGCCCAATGAGCAGAAGAATTCGTCTTACTAGATGGACTTTTTTAAAGCAGCAGCATGGTCTTAGCGTGCCTTCGCATGCAATGCATGCTCCAGATTAAAGTTTTTTTTTTTTTTTAAATAACAAACATTATACTTACCTCCACTGTGCAGTTAGTTTTGCACAGTGTGGCCCTGATCCTTGTCTTCTGGGGTCCGCAGCGCTCACAGCTCCTCCTCACATCGGTAAACCCCCTAGGAGAATTTTTTTTTTTTACCTGCAAAAAAAAATTGCATTTTTAGAAAGGTGAACTTATCCTTTAAAGAGCTCTAGTATGACGTTGTTGTCCCAAAGGGCTGAAAGCAAGGTAAACCTAGATACACTATTGATGTACACAAACTGTTGTTACCTGTAAAGGATTTGTAGTTGGTTTAGCAATTAGCATGAGGTAAAATTGCTAGAAGATGTGGATATGCATGGGTCTTTAGGAAGATGACACAGGAACACTAAGCATAGTAGCATGTCGGCCTCCCCTTACTACCAACGAAAGTCTGATTCCTGAGGATTTAGAAGACAGTCTTCCACCTTTCCATCTGTCAAGCTTGTATATAAGTCCCGGTATATTGAAGATGAATTCCAGGTATGGTAAATGTTCACATATGTATACCATACATATGTATACCATACCATACCTGACTGATGCCCCTGGAAGCAGGAAAATCACTAAAGTAGACATTGCTAGTCCAATGATCTCAATTTGCTTCTGGGTCCGGTCCCGAGCAGCTGGCCTGAAGCATTTTGAACACAGGAGGTCGACCTCTCGGCATGTGTGCCAATCAGAGAATGCTGGAAAAAAAAAAAAAACACTCAACCTTGTAAAGAAGTGGGTATAGAGAAATGAGAGAAATGGGACTTAATTGTACCTCATAGAGAATAGAACCATATAAAAGTCCAACAACTATTTATTAAAAAAATTTAAATATATGTAGTCCACACAGGTTGTTGTGATCCACAGGTACTGTACCCACTTTTTCAGGATCTGCACCATGGTATGCGTGTATGATAATTAATTTCAGGAAATGAATACAATCTGTAGACAATTGTATATATCAATATATGAACAAATACCTTAATACAGTACAACAAAATATATAGAATGTACATCAGGGTAAAGACAAAAAACACCACAACATGAAACAAACTTTCCTCATTTAAGTGTGAAGGAGAAAAAATATTAATAAAACCCACATACCCACCCTTCGTTGCTCTGAAATAGTTTCTGTACGACTGTTCATGTCTTCCCACCCATCAGCCGAACTTCTGTATCTATGATTATAGGGTTGTTTTCTGGTGGTCTGTCTCCTCTCTGCCCCCATTTCCCCCAACCCACAGACCTAGGGCAGAGGAGACTATTTAAGGGGCAACTAGAGGTGGGTATATGGAGATAACAGGTATGTGGAAAAAACTGGAAGCATATGGAGATCACTGAACTAGCGGTGTCTACTTTAGTAATTTCCAGCTTCCAGGGGTATCGGTGAGATATGGTATATGCATAGTTACATTGGTCCAAACTCGTAAATGTAAAAATATACCATATCTTGAATTCATCTTTAAGAAGTAAAATGTACTATAGATGTAATGTGTGTATGACCGGGCAAAGTCCTGTATTTTGATAAATGTATTATATACTGTATTGATAATGATTGTTTTCATATTGTCATTTTGTTTCTTCCTTTTAGTTTCAAATAAATGGTTCCATGAAAGAGGACAAGAGTTCCTAAGGCCTTGCGGATTAACAGAAGTTGACTGACGTGCAGTCATCGTGCTGTTGCAAATTTGTTTTTAATGTGCTTTTTTTTGTTTAACTATTGGCTTTAATTCACTCCTGGTATCCAGTGTGGTGAAACTTAGAACATTTTTCAAACCAAAAAATTATTGGAAATTACATCTGTGAACATTAGCCAAAGACATTATGTAAGGTAATAAAACAGAACAGTAGATTAAGTAGAATTACATAAAATGATGTGTGAAATGCACCCTAATCTCTACACCATGAAGAATTATTAGCAGCAAAATGAAATCAAATGGTAATTCTTTCATTGTCCAGGGTGTGGCCTACTAGATTTCAAGGGTAACAAAACATGCCACCATGTTCTACTAACTACTAGGCAACAGCATATGGGGGAGTGACAAATGCTTCCATGCTCTACAAACTACTAGGCAGCAGGATATGGAGGACTTGCAGTTTTGCTATTACAGGGTCACAGTTTGTATATATCTGGTCAATGTGATTTGTCCCACTTCTTTTTCCTTCTATTGGTGCTTTATTTTCTTATGGTGAGCAGGGGTTAGATTATGGTGCTAATGATTTTAGATTTACAGTATTTTATTTGTTTTTGTACATAATACATGTTACCATCTGATACTGATCTAAAGGCAAGCAGAGGCTTTATACTGTTACATTTATGGTTCAGTATTCTAAGAAGGCAAAGTGAGATTAAAAACAAGATACCCAGGTGTAAATACATCTAGTACATACAGTATAATGTTCTACAAACTCTTGGTGCAGCCCTTGGAAGTTTGTTGGTATGATTCGTATCTGCATTTATATCAGATGTTCTGCACTTTTGCCCCCAACTGCTTGCATGTAATAGCAACCTACTTATAAAAAGGAAGACATTAAATGGGTGTTTTCATTCACTTTGCAGTAGCCAGCAAAGACCTCACCTTTAATCTTTTCAGTGTGATCTCTGAGAGTCGATGTTTAAAGATTATGCCACCGCCGCTGTAAACAAAAAACACCCAAAAAAAAGGCCACAATAAAGCCATGCAGTGAGGTTTCACTTCTGCCCAAATATGCTGGGGAGTAAAAAGGTTCAGGTGCCAGGTAAAAGCAGAAATAGTGTGCGCAATTAATTGCCCCTTCTCAATATGCTAGCCACTGTGTCCACTTGGAATGTGCTGATATACTGCCGAACAGATTAATGGGGAGACCCCCTTTCCCCCTATTGCTGCCCCAATATGCTAGCCACTGTGTCCACTTGGAATGTGCTGATATACTGCCGAACAGATTAATGGGGAGACCCCCTTTCCCCCTATTGCTGCCCCAATATGCTAGCCACTGTGCCCACTTGGAATGTGCTGATATACTGCCGAACAGATTAATGGGGAGACCCCCTATTGCTGCCCACTAGTTTTGTGACAGTAGAAAATGCAGTTATTGTCTATTGTAGCAGCAATTTTTATTGCCTCAAAAAGAATCCCTCTTGCTTTGGTAATAAGCTGCAGACTAATTCTAACATTATGGATGTACAAGTTTTGTTGTACATCTCATTGTCAATCAATTGTTCTGTAGAGCTGCACAATTCTATTTTGTGATAAAAATAATAAAATCTTACAAACACTGATAATCTTGATACTTGTGTTGTCAATTCTTACAACTACCACATTTGCATGGATCATGGAAGGATATTACTTGAACAACATCTCACTTTAATATGTTTTAGTGAATATCAATGACATTGGAAATGTCAGAAAAATAATTGGACATTGTTTCCAGAGTGTTTTTACACTTTCTTCATGGTATTTCCAGGATCTGTCTGTGTGTGGTGGCTTTTGATGCACTGACTCCAGCCTCAGTCCACTCCTTGTGAAAGTCCCCAAGCCACTTTTGAATGTCCTTTTCCTGACAATCCTCTCCAGGCTGCGGTCATCCCTGCTGCTTGTGCACCTTTTTCTTCCACACTTTTCCCTTCCACATAATTTTCTATTAATGTGCTTTGATACAGCACTTTGGGAACATCCACCTTCTTTTGCAATGACATTTTGAGGATTTCCCTCCTTATGAGGGTGGCAATGATGGTTTTCTGCACAACTGTCAGGTCAGCAGTCTTTCCCATGATTGTGATTCCTATTGAACCAGACTGAGAGACCATTTAAAGGCCCAGGAACCCTTTACAGGTGTTAAAGCTTAATTAGCTGATTAGAGTGGGACACCTTGAGCCTAGAATATTGCACCTTTTCACAATATTAAAATTTTCTGAGATTGTAGATTTGGTTTTTTTTTATGAGCTGTAAGCCATAATCATCACAATTATGACAAATCACAGCTTGAACTATCTTGCTTTGCATGTAATGAGTCTTTCTCATATATTAGTTTCACCTTTTAAGTTGCATTAGTGAAATAAATGAACTTTTGCAAGATATTCAAATTTTTCGAGTATCACCTGTAGTAGGGCCTATGTAGCCATACTAAGCTCTTTCGATAGTTAGCAAGGAGTGTAAAAGCTTCCTTTCCTCCGATTGTAAAAATTCTCGAAGTTGGGGGGGTAGTGTACCTTGCTCTATAGGCCGTTCTAAAACTTGTGAAATGCATTACGAACAGCCTGGGGGTCAGTAGTAGGTTCTCCTGAGATGGTAGCAAAAGAAGAAATGTACCGTGGGGGGTTGTGGGAACTTGCAGTTACAGCAAGGGGGTGGCACATATTTCCGCCATCAGGGTAATACTAGCAGTGGGTGAATTTATTCTCTGCTTTTTCAAGTGCTTTTTGTTTGTAAACCAATTAAGCGTCCTTCCAAGATACCCAGTTTTGTTTGGTATGGGAGGATAGATGCTGTGCCTCTGTTCTATGAACATCAGCTGAGAGGAAGCTCTCCCACTTGGACTTTTTGTATGCATTAATCTCTTTCATCAAGAGACCACGCAAATAGGATTTCATTGCATCCTATACTACCACAGGTGTGGGCATTTAATAGAAAGAACTCTGTTAGGGAGCCCCGCACGGAATCACCCCGTGGGAGCACTTTTAACCAAAATGAATATACTTTACAGTGGAAGCATATAGGGCAGAGAGAAATAAGTAAATTCAGCTTGAATGGCAAGTTATCCGACAACCACCTAGCGTGATACAAAACATTGGTTACATATGGTAGAATGAAATCTGTGCCCAGCGCTAAATCTCTCCGTTATAAGGTATTATACGTGCTAGGGCAGCAAGAGTAAAGGAGAGTAGTGGGATTGCATATTTTCCAAATATCCCTTAAACCCAATTTCTGAGTTTGACTAGAAAAGGGTGTATCGGGGGCCTAATCTGATGGCCAAGTTCTTCTTTTGTTCCCTTCCCTCCCCATTTATGTACCAATTTTGTTACATGTACAGAGCAAGCGAGGACTGCTCGCCCTTCTGTTAAGAAATAATTTCCTTTTTTTATTCTTCAAACATATTAAACGACCGAAACAGAAAAGGGTGTTTCAGATCCCGCTGGGTAACGATGCACAGCAGGATCCCTCACCACATTGAAATCGCCCAGCATCAGGAAAGGAACTCCAGGCTGATCAACCAACAGGTGGGCCACAACCCTGAGCACCTCGCTGTTATATGGGGAGGAATATATACTAGGGCTGTTACTGATTAAAATTTTCGTGTTCGATTAATCGACTAATTTCGATTAATTATAGCGCACATACAGATCCAACTACTTTTAGCTGATCTCCTTGCAGGCTGATTCCCAGTGCAGCTACCAACCACTGGAAAAATGGATAGCAGGATACAAAAAACACACAAAGGCAGCGCTCGATGGGAATAGCATTAAAACTTTTATAGTCTTCAAGTAGGTAACAAAATAAATATTGCACTGGAGATAAAATCGATGTAGCTACATAAACTGTAAAAATGGTGCGAGTAATACCAAACGGTAGCAAAAGCAGTCATAAAAACATGTAGCTAAGTATGATACTGGTATAAAAATGTATATTGTATATACATGTATACTGGTATAAACAATACCACTGCTGAATCCAGATGAGGAGGGGTTAACATCAGTTACACTTCCCTCTATCAACCTGGGATTCTACAGCCATCCACTGGGAATTGTAACAGCCCTTGCGTGTAGCAGATAGTAAGGTCCCGCCGGCATGCAGATATGAAGGCACAGCAAAGGAGCACTTCAGATGGACACGGCAAGCCCCGCCGGTGTCCGTGGCATCACTGGATCTCCGATGGAACTCCCTGAAGACCCGGAAGCCGGCGGAGAGGCGAGTACCCATCAAAATAATTTTGATCGATCAAAAAACGTAATCGATTAATCGAGGAATTAATAGTTAATTTCCACAGCCCTAATATATACATTACCTAGAATGCAAAGCAAATTATAAATGGTACATAACAGAAAAATATATCTACCCACAGAGTCTATAAACGACTGCTGACAGATAAAGTTCACTTTAGACGATATTAAAATGCTAACACCCCTTGCGTAATTAGAAAACACAGAATGCAACTGCAGTGGGTATAATTTAGTATTTAACACATGAGTGGTATCAGCGGTGAGGTGCATCTCCTGCAGGCAGACCACCAAAGAACCGTACAGGGATAATGTTGTAAATTTTTCCCTTTTCTTCTTTGAGTCGAAAGCCCCGTACACACGGTCGGACTTTTGGCCAACAAACTTCATTTTAAGCAAGTTGGACCAACAATCCGACCGTGTGTACGCTCCATCGGACAAACTTTTTTTGCTTTTTTCTTGTTTTCATCGGACAAAAGTTGGGTCTGCAAACGGACAAACTTGTGGCCAACAAAAGTCAGATGGAGCAAAGTCCGAACGTGTGTACAGAAAACCATCGGACTTTTGTCTGATGGACAAAACAACTAATGTTAAAATCAACCAACAATAGCAGAAGTTGACCAAAGGGTGGCGGTAAAGAGCAGAAAAACCACGTGATGTTGCAAAAAGTTTTGAGAAAGTTTGCAGAAAAGTCAGAGCGTGTCTATGCTATGGGTGTTCCCGACCAACTCCGTTCGGACAAAAATCCACGGAAAAGTCAGATGGAAGTCCGACCGTGTGTACGAGGCTTTAATGTCCTCGAATATTCCAGGGGACAAAAGTCACGCCAGTAGACATAAGTAAATCCAAAAAAAAGAACTATCGAATAAGTCCAGAAAAAGAGGAACCCTTTTCTGGACTTTTTCTAACTAGGTCCCATAGTGGAACTGTGGAGAACATGAGCATTGAACATCCACACCAACATCTATCTGGAAAGGACATCAAACAGACGGTAAGGCAGGTACTCTTGGAATTTAACTTGCAGGCCCAGGCATCTGGTGATCTCTTTATTGCTAGCCAAGAAAAAAATTGTCAGGGATATATGGGAACACTAGGGGTCGGGCCCAAAAAATATTTTGCCAGTGTCTGATGAAGGTAGCGGCATATAATCCATGGTCTAAGGACAAATTCCCATGTCTTGTACTATACTCCAAGATACAAACAACAAAAAAAATTCCAGCACACTTACCAACTAAAAATAAATATGTGTCTTTTGCGCTACTCAAGAGTGAAATATGGATGTTACTGAGGTTATGTGTTCAATAGCTGCAAAATCTGTCAGTGTTCACCTTACACATATGGTCAATAAATAATAATAGTGATCTCGCGCTAAAGAGTAATACAAACAATATAAATATAAACCGTGATACATAAAATACTACCAAATAAAGTGCAAAATAGTAATAAAAGTGCAATAGTGCTGAATGCATCAAGGACTGCCTGAGTCCATAAAAATACAAAATTAGCAATAAAGCCAAAAATATCAATACTGTCTTACTTAGCCTCCCGCTGCTTCCAATCTGCGGTACCTCGCTTCAAGAACCAGCGTGAGTGGTAGAGGAGACTAGCCAGCATCGCCAACAGTGGAGAAGGAATATAGGAGAGGTGAGAGTACCCTAAATGCCATATTATTCATTACAGAGGTGAGAGTTCTGGGAGACTGGTGTAGGATTTCCACAATGGTTCAATACTTCAATTGCAATTAGATCACGGATGGGAACAGCACTAAGATATCTGATCGATTAGAGGATTGAGCTCCCACTGAGATACCTGTTTGGGACCCCCAGAACTGTTTACATATTATTCAGTATATCAATTGCAATATTTAACACTTTGCGTTATTTGCACATGTTGAACTCTTTGCACTTGCTGCACTATTGATCATTTTGGACACTGTGATTCACTTTATTGATATTTTTGGCTTTATTGCTAATTTTGTCTTTTTATGGACTCAGGCAGTCCTTGATGCATTCAGCACTATTGCACTTTTATTACCATTTTGCACTATATTTGTTAGTATTTTATGTATCACGGCTTATATTTATATTACTCTTTAGCGCGAGATCACACTTCCCAACTAGCCTGAAAAAAAAAAAACGAATTAGCCCGGTCTAACAGTTTATGTCAATGACAGAGGTTTATTTGCATACATTTGCAAATATATGTGAAAGCTACTGTGCCTCGCCAAGGCTACTCTATATACTGTGGTCCTTACTTTATAGTTTTGAGACTCCAAATTGGAGCTCATCAGGGCCGCTACCGCTAGGCAGGGCCGTCTTTACCGCAGGGCAAACCAGGGCAGCTGCAAATGGCCCTGTCACTGTTTGGGGCCCAAGGCAGAGCTGCCATTAAGCCCGCAAATCGGCGCCGAAAACCCCCACACACACAGTCTGTCACTGTCAGCGCGATGCGCGCACAGTGCAGCAGTGCCAGTGCTGCATTTTTTCAATGGAGGAGCTGGCCGCGGGTGGGTGGGGCCTTGAGCGCCACTGACGCTCTGGCCCGCCCCTTGCTATTCGTGCATCTTAAAGTCACTGCTGCCTGCCTGGTGACATCACGACGAGGAGAGCAGAGCCCCAACATTCGGATTCCTCCTCCTTGCGCCTAAGCCCCGCCCCCGACTCTGGGTCTTCCCTGAAGGTGAAGGCTGTTCCTGCCGCTGGAAAAAAGGTAGGAGAAATGCTCCCTGCACTGCCCTGAGTAGCTCATGGTCACTCTGCTCCCTCCCATACGCAGTCATGCTGTACAGTCCCCCCATACTGCCCTCCACTACCCCCCCATTATACTGCCCTCCACTACCCCCCCCATTATACTGCCCTCCACTAACCCCTCCCATTATACCTGCCCTCCACTAACACCCCTCCCATTATACTGCCCTCCACTACCCCCCCATCAGGGTTGCCAACTTTCAGTAAATTTACGAACAGTTTGTAAAATCTGTACTTTTTGCATCTGTCCTTGAATGTCCATTACGGACATGTAGGTTGCATGTCTGTAACTGACATTCATGGACAGATGCAACAATTATGGATTTTACAAACTGTTTGTAAATTTACTGAAAGTTGGCAACCCTGCCCCCCATTATACTGCCCTCCACTAAAACCCCTCCCATTATACTGCCCTCCACTACCCCCCCCCCATTATACTGCCCTCCACTAACTCCCCTCCCATTATACTGCCCTCCACTACCCCCATTATACTGCCCTCCACTAACAGCCCTCCCATTATACTGCCCTCCAATACCCCCCCCCATTATACTGCCCTCCACTAACATCCTTCCCATTATACTGCCCTCCACTACCCCCCATTATACTGCCCTCCACTAACACCCCTCCCATTATACCTGCCCTCCACTAACACCCCTCCCATTATACTGCCCTCCACTAACACCCCTCCCATTATACCTGCCCTTCACTAACACCCCTCCCATTATACTGCCCTCCACTACCCCCCCATTATACTGCCCTCCACTAAAACCCCTCCCATTATACTGCCCTCCACTACCCCCCCATTATACTGCCCTCCACTAACAGCCCTCCCATTATACTGCCCTCCACTACCCCCCCATTATACTGCCCTCCACTAACAGCCCTCCCATTATACTGCCCTCCACTAACAGCCCTCCCATTATACTGCCCCCCACTAACACCCCTCTCATTATACTGCCCTCCAATGCCCCCCCCATTATACTGCCCTCCACTAACATCCTTCCCATTATACTGCCCTCCACTAACACCCCTTCCATTATACTGCCCTCCACTAACACCCCTCCCATTATACTGCCCTCCTCTACCCCCCATTTTACTGCCCTCCACTAACAGCCCTCCCATTATACTGCCCTCCACTAACACCCCTCCCATTATACTGCCCTCCACTAACACCCCTCCCATTATACTGCCCTCCTCTAACACCCCTCCCATTATACTGCCCTCCTCTAACACCCCTCCCATTATACTGCCCTCCTCTACCCCTCATTTTACTGCCCTCCACTAACAGCCCTCCCATTATACTGCCCTCCACTACCCCCCTCCCATTATACTGCCCTCCACTAACACCCCTCCCATTATACTGCCCTCCTCTAACACCCCTCCCATTATACTGCCCTCCACTACCACCCCCCCATTATACTGCCCTCCACTAACACCCCTGCCATTATATTGCCCTCCACTAACACCCCTGCCATTATATTGCCCTCCACTACCCCCCATTATACTACCCCCTCCACTAACACCCCTCCCATCATACTGCCCTCCACTAACCCCCCCTCCCATTATACTGCCCTCCACTAACCCCCCCTCCTATCATACTGCCCTCTACTAACACCCCTCCCATCATACTGCCCTCCCATCATACTGCCCTCCACTACCACCCCCCATTATACTGCCCTCCACTAACACCCCCATTATACTGCCCTCCACTAACACCCCCCCTCATTATACTGCCCTCCACTACCACCCCTCCCATTATACTGCCCTCCACTAACACCCCTCCCATCATACTGCCCTCCACTAACACCCCTCCCATCATACTGCCCTCCACTAACACCCCTCCCATCATACTGCCCTCCACTAACACCCCTCCCATCATACTGCCCTCCACTAACACCCCTCCCATCATACTGCCCGCCACTACCCCCCCCCATTATACTGCCCTCCACTACCACCCCTGCCATTATACTGCCCTCCTTTACCCCCCCCATTATACTGCCCTCCTTTACCCCTCCCATCATACTGCCCTCCACTAACACCCCTGCCATTATATTGCCCTACACTAACACCCCTGCCATTATATTGCCCTCCACTACCCCCCCATTATACTGCCCTCCACTAACACCCCTCCCATTATACTGCCCTCCACTAACACCCCTCCCATCATACTGCCCTCCACTAACCCCCCTCCCATTATACTGCCCTCTACTAACACCCCTCCCATCATACTGCCCTCCCATCATACTGCCCTCCACTAACACCCCCTCCCATCATACTGCCCTCCACTAACACCCCCTCCCATTATACTGCCCTCCACTACCACCTCTGCCATTATATTGCCCTCCACTACCCCCCCATTATACTACCCCACCCCCATTATACTGCCCTCCACTAACACCCCTGCCATTATATTGCCCTCCACTACCCGCCCTCTTATACTGCCCTCCACTAACACTTCTCCCATTATACTGCCCTCCACTAACACCCCCCCATTATACTGCCCTCAACTAACATCCCTCCCATTATACTGCCCTCCACTAACACCCCTCTCCCATCATACTGCCCTCCACTAACCCCCCTCCCATCATACTGCCCTCCACTAACCCCCCTCCCATTATACTGCCCTCCACTACCACCCCTCCTATTATACTGCCCTCCACTAACATCCCTCCCATTATACTGCCCTCCACTAACACCCCTCTCCCATCATACTGCCCTCCACTAACACCCCCTCGATTATACTGCCCTCCACTAACACCTCTCCCATTATACTGCCCTCCACTAACACCCCTCCCATTATACTGCTTTCATTTAAAAGGGGCTGCCATGCCTGCGTTTCCTGCAAAAAAAGTGCATGCATCATGTAATAGGCTGCGCACACGGCACACCTATGCCCATCAAGCAATGAAATACAGCACTGTCTGTCAATTCTGCTTTTGCACCATGTGACTTATCTGCAGTTCCTGCACCAGCAAACTTGCTGCATTTTTAGATGTTTAGGTCACGCTTTTAAAAACACAGTACATTTGTGTGTGCAGGAATTGCAGGTAAGTTGCATGGTGCAAAAGCAGAATGGATTTCAAGTCAACTACATTTTTAAAATGCTACATGCACCTTTTATTTCTGCAGGAAACAAAGGCATGGCAGCCCATTCAAATGAATGGGCTGCTGTGCCTGCGCAAATGAGGGCCGCCAAACACATACATGTGAACCAGCCAGGCCCAAAATAAGCTGGAGGGGGGCCCAAAAAAAAATTTTGCCCAGGGCCCAAACCATATTAAAGACGGCCCTGAGGCTAGGTGAACTAGGCAGCCGTCTAGGGCGCAGCCACTATCCCGCTGTGTGACAGTAGTAGTCTCTTCAGGGCGCAAGGCAGTCCTGTGGAGGATAAGGCACTGGGAGCCTGTCAGAACCTCGCTCTCAGAACCTCGATACAACAGCTCCTCCCTTTCTCCCATACTCTGCCGATCTCCTGCCATGTGCAGAGCCCGCTTAATGGCCGCCATGGCTGAGCAGCTTCCTGACCTCCTCCCCATGATAGACAGACGTAGTGGAAGACCTGCCCAAGCAGGAGTCGCGATCACCGGGGAGCCAGTTTGCCGCAGTCTCAAGGTACAGCAGGACAGTAACAGCATCCCGTGACGTCACTCCCTGAACGAGGGCGCCCCGAAGATCCGCACTACCAGCCGCTCGTGACCTCACACACAGCCCTGACGATACGTATGCCATCCGGCATATGATGCCACCTACTGTCCCCCTGTCATCATCATTATCCCCCTGTTCCTGGCATCACACTACCCTACCTCCGAGTTCTGTCATCATACCTTTTATCATCCCTTCTGTACTCCACTGTCAGCTTCCTACCACCCCACCCCACCCCATCATCTGTATCCCCCCCCTCTAACCCGCTGTCAGCTTCCTACCACCCCACCCCCTGTCATCTGTATCACCCTTGTCAGCTTCCTACCACCCCACCCCCTGTCATCTGCATCGCCCCTGTCATTTTCCTACCACTCCACCCCCTGTAATCTGCATCCCCCTGTACCCCACTGTCATCTTCCTACCACCACAACTGTCATATTCATCCTCCCTGTCAGCTTCCTACCACCCCACCCCCTGTACCCCACTGTCAGCTTCCTACCACTCAACCCCCTGTCATCTTTATCCCTCCTGTCAGCTTCCTACCACCCACCCCCTGTCATCTGCATCCCCCCCTGTACCCCACTGCCAGCTTCCTACCACCCCACAATTGTCATATTCATCCTCACTGTCAGCTTCCTACCACCCCACCACCTGTCAAGTTCATCCCTCCTGTCAGCTTCCTACCACCCCACCCCCTGTCATCTGTACCCCACTGTCAGCTTCCTACCACCCCACCACTATCATATTCATCCTCCCTCTCAGCTTTCTACCACCCCACCCCCTGTCATCTGCATCCCCCCTGTACCCCACTGTCAGCTTCCTACCAACCAACCACTGTCATATTCATCCTCCCTGTCAGCTTCCTACCATCCCACCCCCTGTCATCTTCACCCCCCCTTGTCACCTTCCTACTACCCCACACCCTGTCATCTGCATCCCCCTGTGCACCACTGTCAGCTTATTACTACTCCACCCCCTGCCATCTTCATCCCTCCTCTCAGCTTCCTACCACCCCACCCCCTGTTAACTGCATCCCCACTGTCAGCTTCCTACCACCCCACCCCGTCAGCTTTTTACCATCCCACCCCGTCATCTTCATCCCCCTGTCAGCTACCTACTACCCCATCCCTATCCTCTTCATCCCCACTGTCAGCGTCATACCACCCCACCCCCTGTCACCTGCATTGCCCCAGTACCCCCCCTGCCAGCTTCCTCCCACCCCCTGTAATCTTCAGCCCCCTGTACCCCACTGTCAGCTTCCTACCACCCCACCCACTGTCATCATCATCATCTCCATCCTCATCATAATCTCCCTGTGCCTGGCATCCTACCACCCCACCCCCTGTCATATTCTTCCCCCCTGTACCCCACTATCAGCTTCCTACCAACATACCCCTGTCACCTTCACCCCCCCCTGTACCCCACCAAAAGCTTCCTACCACCCTGTCATCTTCATCCCCACTGTACCCCACTGTCAGCTTCCTACCACCCCACCCCCTGTCATCTTCCTCATCTCTGTACCCTTCTACCAGCTTCCTACCACCCCACCCCCTGTCATCATCATCTCCATCCTCATCATAATCCCCCTGTGCCTGGCATCCTACCACCCCACTGCTTGTCATCTTCATCCCCCCTGTACCCCACTGTTAGCTTCCTACCACCTAAATTTACTTGTGCACGTCACATATGATGGATACAGGGACAATTTTTCCAGTGACAACACGGACACAAGGACATTTGTCCTTCCAGTGAAACCACCAATACAGGGACTTTTTTTCTTTCAGTGACAACAAGGATGCAGGGACATTCTTTTTTTCCAGTGACACCACAGATCTAGGTGCATTTGTACCATAGTGCATTTGTATCCATAGTGCAGTGAGCTGCGTTTTAAAAGTTGTGAATTTTTTTCTTTTTTTTTGGGGGGGGGGGGGGGGCAAGTAGCTGGTCTTGCATAGGGCGCAAAATAGCTCAGCAGCAGCCCTGGATCCCATACAGTAGTGGATAAATCCACTCCAAGAACTCCCAGATATGGAATATACAAATAAGTCAATATTCCTCTTTTCTCCTGCGTACATTGCAGTGAAGCACTGAAAGGGAGGAATACATAATCTAAAGTAAAACGCTTACGTTCACTTTGAGCTTTACCATCCCACTATGTTACATAACATTTTTACTAATGCAATATCATTTTAATTAGCAGACTGTTGATTATTGTAGCACCTTCCTTGTTGCTAGTGTAGATACATTTATTTGGCTCCCCTGTAGGAAGAGGAGTCTGTGGCTCTGTTACCTCCCCCTGTCTTCTGGAACTCTCTGAATAGTTTTAGACCTTAGTGGGTAGAGGAACAGAGGCTGTAGCCTGAATATTTATGGAGTTTCCAGCAATCCCTGGGGAGGAAGGATAAAGAAGGTGGGGAAACAACCCATAAATACTCAGGAGTCTGGTAGTCTGGGAGCAGAGCCCAGGGTCCAGACGTCTGAAGGAGACCCCTCTGCTGGGGGACTCTGCCCCTGGGCCAGTAGAGAAACCGAGAGAGAAGTGGAAAGCCTACAGCCTTCACTCTGCCCAGTCTCAGCTAGGCTTAGCTGCAGACATCAAGCAGAACCAAAATCAGCCTGTGCAGCAAAGAGGCCGGTGCAGCAGCTTTCTGGATTCTAGGAGCTACTTAAAGAGACTGCCATTACACCCAAATCTACAGAGAGGCAGGGGCGGATCCAGGGGGGGCAACAGGGCAATTGCCCCCCCCGAGACCATCTGTCACACTCACTTGCTTGCTCTGTTTTTATTTTTTTGCGCCTGATCTCCCGAACTTTGGGGACCCGGAACCGACCGGCCATAAGTCTCCTCTACAAGTGTGCAAAGTTTGGTGTCTGGGGGACCTACGACCGGGGAGCACTGATTTTTTAAAGCCAGGCACCCCTTCCATAGACTCCAATGTTAAACGGTCATTTCTCTAGTGATTTTTGCGGACCCGGTATCGGTCGGTCGTAAGTCCCCTGGTACCCCAAACTTGGCACACATGTACCCCCATGTCTCCTCTACAAGTGTGCAACGTTTGGTGTCTGGGAGACCTACGGGCACTCCTTCCATAGACTCCCATGTTAAACATCAGTCTAGTCATGGGCACAGTGAAGCATGGGCACAGTGAGGCATGGACACAGTGAGGCATGCACATGGACACACTAGGCTTATACTCGAGTCAATACGTTTTCCCAGTTTTTGGGGTAAAATTAGGTGCCTCGGCTTATATTCGGGTCGGCTTATACTCGAGTATATACAGTACTTGTTCTGCGGCTGCCGCTGTCTCTCAGTTTCTCACATCAGCCGATCAGCGGCGCCGAGAGAGAGACTCGTCTAATGTAGTTACGCAGCGCACTGACACGATACAAGGAGCAAAGGAGGAGGTGGGTGGAGCCTCTTCCCTGCACTCATTGCTAACGCCTAAGCTGCTTGGCGTCTAGCAACGAGTGACATCAGTGAGTCACGTCGGGCCGCTTTGCGAGCAGGTGCGATAGCGTGCGGCTCCACAGATGGGTAAGAAAGCGGGTGGCTCCGCTTGCTGCGGGGTTTGTGGGCGGGCGGCGCGGTTCGTGGGCAGACCGTGCTGCTCAGTGTGTTGGCAGCGCAGGTGAGAGTGAGAGAGCAGGCTCAGTGTGGCAGCTGGCCAATCAGCTAGCCGGGAGCGGGGGAGCAGAGAGATGAGAAAATCTCTCACCCCCGTGCCTGCCCTGCATTCCTGCAGTGACTTCCGCCCTCACTGTGCAGGCAGAAGAGAGATTACATTATCTCTCTGCTGCCTGACTCTGGGAGTCTGGGACACAGCAAGAGACAACCAAAACTACACCTTAGCAGGCAAGTTAGTGACAATCCGCAAGGTGTGGCAGGCGACGTGGCAAGTGACAATCCGCAAATTGTGTCAGGTGACGTGGCAAATGACAATCTGCATCTGGTGGCAGGCAAGTGACAATCAGCAAGGTGTGGCAGGTGACGTGGCAAGTGACAATCCGCAATGTGTGGCAAGTGACACTTTCAGGGCTCCCACTAATTGCAGGCGACGGTGGCAAGTGACACACTCGGGCTCCCACTGATTCTGCATTGAACTATTTAATTTTATATTACAATGTAATAATAGAAATAATGCGCTTCAATCATCCTGACACTAAAACAACCATGGTGCCGGGATGATTGAAGCGCCGACACCAGCCATTTCCCCAATAAATTTCCCACAATTTTTTTTGCCAGTGCCCCTCCCGAGAAAAGACTCTGGATCCGCCCCTGCAGAGAGGACAGTAAGGTGCAACACCTCACATGTCTGGGACCAGGGGAACAGCTTTAGTGCCAGTGCAAGACAGTCAGAAACACCCCGATATCTCTATCTTGAGTCGAGCGGCCAGGCGCCGTGCAATACAGCCAGGTGTTGTGTCTGCAACTTTAACTTTTGCCCATTATTACAGCTGCACATCAGTGCAGCTCAGTTTGGAGTCAGCTCATAGCAGCCAGAAACATTAGCAGGTCCTCAACTGTTTAAAGTTTGAAGTTTTTCAGTTCTGGGCATCTCAGGTATCCCTAATCCCCATCCAAGTTCATCGTTCTACAATAAATCTTAAAATCAAATCCCCATGACTGATTATTGAGCCGTTGGAGAGAGTGTGGAATATTCCTAATGCCTGACTGTGGTGCTGTGTGAGGGGGAAAGGTCCGAATGGGGGTAGCACTACATTATATTTTTCAGTAAATATAAAATGGTGTGCAAATTACGTAAATGTTACATCAGGAAAAATAGTAGGAAAGTGTTTTTCTTTCTATTTATTCCCTATAACAATGCTCCTTGCTGGGCCCTCTTACCCCTCGATGAGACCTTTCGTCTCATGGCTTCTGGCTGGGGCCCCCTGACTATGAGTGAGACCTTCCGTCTCCCACACTAGGAGTGGTCTCCAAACTGGAAACAGCCTCCAGATGGGAGCTCTGAGCTATCCTCAAACCTAAGTATATAATGACTCTTCACAATATGTGTAATCAGCGAGGTTCCAGATGTCAGGCAAAATCGGACACAGGATTGACTGTTCCGATCCAGAAGTACGGAATCTGGAGAAAGCCAAAAACAGCTTTCTCCACTCAGAAATGATAGTTCTGAACCTCACATTATCCCTTAATGCGAATCCTATGTCACATAATTCCTATATTTATACAGTGACAGAGCCTCCCTCTGTCACAATATATATATGCAGTACTATGCAAAAGTCTTAGGCAGTTGTGAAAAAATGCTGTAAATTGCTTTCAGAAATAGAAGTGTTAATAAAGTAACATAAATGAACAGAGGAGAAATCAAAATCAAATTAATGTTTGGTGTGACCACCCTTTGCCTTCAAAACAGCATCAATTCTTCTAAGTACATTTGCACACAGTTTTTGAAGGAAATCGGCAGGTAGGTTGTTCCAAACATCTTGGAGAACTAACCACAGATCTGTGGATGTAGGCTGCCTCAAATCCTTTTGTCTCCTCATTAGGGATGAGCCGAACACCCCCCGGTTCGGTTCGCACCAGAACCTTCGAACGGACCGAAAGTTTGCGCGAACGTTAGAACCCTATTAAATACAATGGAAGCGAACGTTCGAAATCTAAAGTGCTGATTATAACGACTAATATGCATGTTATTGTCCTAAAAAGGGTTTGGAGCCTGGGTTCTGCCCCAGGGGACATGTATCAATGCAAAACAAAGTTTTAAAAACTGCAGTTTTTCGGGAGCAGTCATTTTAATGATGCATAAAGTGAAAAAAAAAAGTCAAATATTCCTTTAAATATCGTACCTGGGGGGTGTCTAAAGTATGCCTGTGAAGTGGCACGTGTTTCCCGTGTTTAGAACTGTCCCTGCACAAAATGACACTTGTAAAGGAAAAAAAGCCATTTAAAACTGCTTGCGGCTTTAATGTAATGTCTGGTCCCGGTAATATGGATGAAAATCTTTGAGAAAAATGGCATGGCTACCCCATCACCCCCCCCCCCCTACCCCAGCCCATTACCAGCCCCTTTGGGTCTTGTATGGATATTAAGGGGAACCCCGCACCCAAAATAAAAAAAGGCCCTATATACTCTGAACAGCAGTATACAGGCGGTGCAAACATGACAGGGACTGTAGGTTTGTTCTTAAGTAGAATCTGTTTGTAATTTTAAACAGGTACATTGTTTAAGTGTAGCTGCAGCCAAAAAATCTATTTTTAAGCTTTTTGGAAAACATAGGGAAGGGTTATCACCCCTGTAACATTTGTTTTGTTGTCTGTGCACCTGTTCAGAACATTTCACCTCACTTTCCGTCCCAATGACAAATGTTTTTGAAAAGTGGGGTTTTTATTGAAACAAGGATTGGTCAAACAGCATCAGTAGAGAGGAGACACCTTTTTCCCATATTAACTCTTACAGGAGAGAATTTCCCTTCCTAGGGGTAGATTTCCTCTCACTTCCTGTTGTCTCCTTCCGTTTGCAAGTAGGAGTCGTTTGTAAGTTGGATGTTTGAAAGTAGGGGCTTGCCGTATATACTCAGCTGAAATTTGCCCCTTACATGTTGGTGTTGCCACAACACTCTAAGCCCTCACAGTTACTCTTGGTGGGCGCATGAATGGGCCCTGCTGTGAATTATTAGATCAAGAATTGTAATTGCATGCCCCTGTTGAACAGGGGATGAAAAATTGGGCCTTTGGTGGTGGTGGTGGTGGTGTTGACACAACACTGTAAGGCCTCACAGTTACTCTTGGTGGGCGCAGGAATAGGCCCTGCTGTGAATTATTAGATCAAAAATTGTAATTACACGCCCCTGTTAGACAGGGGCAGAAAAATTGGGCCTTAGGCACTGGTGCCACAACACTGCAACCCCTCACAGATACTGTACTTGGAGCACAGCAATGAGCCCTGTTGCAAAGTATTGCATCAAAAATTTTAATTACATGCCCCTGTTAAACAGGGGCTGAAAAATTGGGCCTTAGGCACTGGTGCCACGACACTGCAACCTCTCCCAGATACTCTAGTTGGAGTGCAGGAATGAGCCCTGCTGCAAAGCATTGTATAAATAATTGTAATTACATGCCCCTGTTAAACAGGGGCTGAAAAATTGGGCCTTAGGCACTGGTGCTGGTGCCACGACACTGCAACCTCTCCCAGATACTCTAGTTGGAGTGCAGGAATGAGCCCTGCTGCAAATCATTGCATCAAAAATTGTAATTACATGCCCCTGTTAAACAGGGGCTGAAAAATTGGGCCTTAGCCACTGGTGGTGGCACCCAGAAACAAAAAAGTTCTTCCAAGCTATCATCAAGAATTGGATCATTGAGGAGGAGGAGGATAGTCAGTCAACATAACAGGACAGTCACTCAGTATCAGCATCAGTCTTGAAGGGATGTGACATTTGAAAATAAATTATTCTGTTATATCAGCTTCAGGTGCTTGGTAGCTGGTGGTGATCCAAGACTGGTTCATCTTTATGAAGGTCAGTCGATCAACCGAGTCGGTGGACAGGCGCACCCTGTGATCCGTGACAAAGCCTCCAGCAGCACTGAATGTGCGTTCTGAAAGAACGCTGGATGCAGGACAGGCCAGTAGCTCAATTGCATACTGTGCAAGCTCTGGCCAGTGATCCATCCTCAAGACCCAGTAAGCCAGAGGATTTTCGGTGGGAAAGGTGTCCAAGTCTGACCTTGCCCCTAGGTATTCCTGCACCATGTATATCAGACGCTGGCGATGGTTGCTGGAACCGATCATACCTTGGGGCTGCGGACTAAAAAATTGTCTGAATGCATCGGTCAGATGGCCACCTTCTCCACCGCTCCTTCTGCTACTGACCGAAGCCTCCGCAACTAGTTGTCCAGGACCAGGAGTCTGTAACCTCCCATTCTCTGGGAACGCGTTGCACAGACCTTTCTGCAAGGCCTCCCGGAGTTGTCCCATCCTCTGCTCCCTCTGCGACGGCAAGATAAGGTCCGCAACCTTACCCTTGTACCGTGGATCAAGGAGAGTGGCCAGCCAGTAATGGTCCCTCTCCTTGATCCAAAGAATACAAGGATCCTTCCGCAGACTTTGCAGGATCAGGGAGGCCATGCAGCGTAGGTTAGCTGAGGCATTCGGTCCGGAGTCCTCTGGGTCACTAAGGACGACATGATCCGCAGCCACCTCCTCCCAGCCACGTACAAGTCCACGGGTTTGTTGGGACTGTAAATCATCCCTAAAAGACTGCTGCTGTTGATGCTGAGTGCCATACTCCACCTCAATGCTGACACAATCCTCCTCCTCATCGTCCTCTTCCTGTGTGATGGGTGGGACAGAAGGAACACTGTCTGGGTAAAGGGGGCCTTGAGAGGCAAGGAAGTCCTTCTCTTCCTGCCTCTGTTCTGCCTCAAGTGCCCTGTCCATTATTCCACGCAGCGTATGCTCCAACAGGTGGACAAGAGGTACAGTGTCACTGATGCATGAACTGTCACTGCTCACCATTCTCGTGGCCTCCTCAAATGGTGCCAGGACAGTGCATGCATCCCTGATCATGCCCCACTGGTGTGGTGAAAAAAACCCGAACTCCCCTGACCCTGTCCTGGTGCCGTAGTCGCACAGGTACTCATTGATGGCCCTCTGCTGCGTGTGCAGCCGCTGCAGCATGGCCAACGTTGAGTTCCACCTGGTGGGCATGTCACATATAAGGCGGTTCTTGGGCAGGTTCAACTCCTTTTGCAGCTCAGCCAGCCGAGTGCTGGCATTATATGATCTGCGGAAATGCACACAGACTTTCCTGGCCTGCCTCAGGACATCCTGTAAGCCCAGGTACCTGCCCAAGAACCGCTGCACCACCAGGTTAAGGACGTGAGCCACACAGGGCACATGGGTCAGTTGTCCCTGTCGGAGGGCGGAGAGGAGGTTGGTACCATTGTCGCAAACCACCATTCCTGGCTTAAACTGGCGTGGCATCAACCACCTCTCGGCCTGCCCCTGCAGAGCAGACAGAACCTCTGCCCCAGTGTGGCTCCTGTCCCCCAAACATACCAGTGCAAGCACGGCATGGCATCTTTTTGCCTGCGTACTTGCGTAGCCCCTTGAACGCCTACGGAGCACCGCTGGTTCCAAAGACAAAGCACAGGAAGAGGCCATGGAGGAAGAAGAAGAGGAGGGGGTGGAGGAGAGAGGTGTGTCACAACCAGTAGTAGCATTTTGGAGGCGGTGCGGCGGAACAACCTCCAACACTACTGCACCTTGTCCTGCATCCTTCCCAGCTGCCAAAGGAGTGACCCAATGGGCCGTGAAAGAAAGGTAATGTCCCTGTCCATACCTGCTGGACCATGAGTCAGCGGTAATATGCACCTTACCGCTGACCGCCCTGTCCAGCGAGGCATGGACATTGCCTTCCATATGCCGGTAGAGAGCCGGAATCGCCTTCCGTGAAAAAAAGTGGTGTTTGGGAACCTGCCACTGAGGAACCGCACATTGCACAAACTCACGGAAGGGGGCCGAGTCTACCAACTGAAAAGGCAGCGGTTGAAGTGCTAGCAATTTAGCCAAGCTAGCATTCAACCGCTGGGCATGTGGATGGCTGGGAGTGAACTTCTTTCGACGGTCCAGCAGCTGGGGCAGGGAAATTTGCCTGCTACAACCGGACGTCGGTGTACTGCTAGCAGAGTGCCCGCAAGTACTTGACTGTGACACACCTAATTCTACACCTTCATTCCTCTCAGTGCAGGTTTCAGTGGGGTTGGAGATCCCAGCTGATGAGGAGCAAGGAGAGGTCCGCTTTGTTCTTTGGTGTGGGTCTTTAAGGTACGCTTGCCAACGAGCTGCATGGCAGGTCAACATATGTCTGGTCAAGCATGTGGTGCCCAAGCGGCTGATGTTTTGGCCACGCGAGATACACTTGAGACATATGTTGCAAATAGCAGCGGTGCGATCTGATGCACTCAACTCAAAAAAGGCCCACACCAAAGAACTTTTGGAATAACGGGCAGAGGCAGCGCCCTGCACAGGCGGAGCTCTGCGGTGTGATTCAGTCGGTGTGCTGCCCTTACGCTGGCCCCCGGAGGGCATCCTGCCTCATTGGAGATGTGCCTCCTCCTCATCCTCCTCCTCCTCCTCTCTCCTATCAGGTACCCACGTGGAGTCAGTGACCTCATCATCCCCTCCCTCCTCATCACTGGAGCCAATCTGGCAGTATGCTGCAGCTGCTGGAACATGACTGCCAGATTGGTGTCCTTCTTGAGCATCCCCTCTCTCTGCGCTCACGCTACTGCCTTCCTCTAGCTGGGTATCATCATCAGACCCTTCAAAACGCTGGGCATTCTCCTGGAGCATGTACCCAACACTGTGCTCAAACAGTTCGGGGGACTCCTCAGGAGGACATGGTGGGTCTTGGGAAGGAGTGACTGATGATGACATTGATACGAGGGAAGAGGACGCTTTGGCAGCTGCTTTGCCAGTACCCTGAGCCTGGGTGAGAGAGGATGAGGAGGGCTTGGTCATCCACTCTACCAAGTCTTCGGCATGATGCAGCGCAACACGTCCAGCTGCCGAAAATGAGGACAAGCGTGTCCCATGGCCACGTGCTGATGACGATGCACCGCGTCCACGACCAGCCCTCTTGTCTCTAGACACAGAGCCTGCTTGCCCTCTTTTATTGGCTCGTGACTGTCTGACTCTCCTTGTTTGCCTTCCAGACATAGTAATGACCTGCAGGGAGATGGGAAAACCAGCAATTGGGTAGTGTATATTGTGCTGGAGGCACACAACACCCACTAACTCCAGCAGATGCCTTTATTAGAGAACAGCAATGATGGGTATATACAGGTGTATACTGTACTAGGGCACAAAACACCCACTAACTCCTGCAGATGCCTGTATTAGAGAACAGCAATGACGGGTATATACAGGTGTATACTGTGCCACTAACTACTGCAGATGCCTGTATTAGAGAACAGCAATGACGGGTATATACAGGTGTATACTGTGGCACTAACTACTGCAGATGCCTTTATTAGAGAACAGCAATGACGGGTATATACAGGTGTATACTGTGCCACTAACTCCTGCAGATGCCTGTATTAGAGAACAGCAATGACGGGTATATACAGGTGTATACTGTGCCACTAACTCCTGCAGATGCCTGTATTAGAGAACAGCAATGACGGGTATATACAGGTGTATACTGTACTAGGGCACACAACACCCACTAACTCCTGCAGATGCCTGTATTAGAGAACAGCAATGACGGGTATATACAGGTGTATACTGTGCCACTAACTCCTGCAGATGCCTCTATTAGAGAACAGCAATGACGGGTATATGCAGGTGTATACTGTACCAGGGCACACAACACCCACTAACTCCTGCAGATGCCTGTATTAGAGAACAGCAATGACGGGTATATACAGGTGTATACTGTGCCACTAACTCCTGCAGATGCCTGTATTAGAGAACAGCAATGACGGGTATATACAGGTGTATACTGTGCCACTAACTTCTGCAGATGCCTGTATTAGAGAACAGCAATGACGGGTATATACAGGTGTATACTGTGCCACTAACTCCTGCAGATGCCTCTATTAGAGAACAGCAATGACGGGTATATACAGGTGTATACTGTGCCACTAACTCCTGCAGATGCCTGTATTAGAGAACAGCAATGACGGGTATATACAGGTGTATACTGTGCCACTAACTCCTGCAGATGCCTGTATTAGAGAACAGCAAAGACGGGTATATACAGGTGTATACTGTGCCACTAACTCCTGCAGATGCCTGTATTAGAGAACAGCAATGATGGGTATATACAGGTGTACACTGTGCCACTAACTCCTGCAGATGCCTGTATTATAGAACAGCAATGACGGGTATATACAGGTGTATACTGTGCCACTAACTCCTGCAGATGCCTGTATTAGAGAACAGCAATGACGGGTATATACAGGTGTATACTGTGCCACTAACTCCTGCATATGCCTGTATTAGAGAACAGCAATGACGGGTATATACAGGTGTATACTGTGCCACTAACTCCTGCATATGCCTGTATTAGAGAACAGCAATGATGGGTATATACAGGTGTATACTGTGCCACTAACTCCTGCAGATGCCTGTATTAGAGAACAGCAATGACGGGTATATACAGGTGTATACTGTGCCACTAACTCCTGCAGATGCCTGTATTAGAGAACAGCAATGACGGGCATATACAGGTGTATACTGTGCTGGGGCACACAACACCCACTAACTGTTCCAGATGCCTGAGAAAGGAACACACTGTCCCTGCCTGCCTATCTAGCTTAGAGAACAGCAATAAAGTGTAGATCCAGGTGTATACTGTGCTGGAGGCACACAAAACCCACTAACTCCTGCAGATGCCTGAGAAAAGAACAGAACACAGAACACACTGTCCCTGCCTATGTATCTCTTTCCCTGCACGCCGGAACACACTGCACAAGGCCGCCGTGCTGGCGGCCTTTTATAGTGTGGGGCGTGTACTAAACCCCCTGAGCTATGATTGGCCCAAGGCATCCTGCCTGTGGCCAATAATGGCTCTCCTTGCTGCTGGCGCTGTGATTGGCCAAGCATGCGGGGTCACAGTGCATGCTTGGCCAATCACAGCGCCGGGACTGCACTGCGATGGCGCAGTGTATTGTCGGCCGTTCGCGTCACTCGAATTTGGCGCGAACGGCCCATAACGTTCCATCTTCGTTGAACGATCGAACAGCCGATGTTTGAGTCGAACGTATGTTCGACTCGAACACGAAGCTCATCCCTACTCCTCATGTAATCCCAGACAGACTCAATGATGTTGAGATCAGGGCTCTATGGAGCCCAAACCAACCCTCTCAGGACCCCTTGTTCTTCTGCAGATAATTCTTAAAGGATAAGTTCATCTTTTAAAAAAGAAATAAAATAAATGCACATTTTTTTGCAGGTAAAATAATATTTTTTTTATTCAGAGCCTACAAAGCATTGCACCCACATTGCCAGCTACTGCAGACCGTCAGTGTAGCTGTCTGTCCATACTTCCGATATGGCCAGGCAGTTACTGAATGACAGGAAGATCAATAAACTACCTAGAGTGCTCAAAAGCTCCCTGGTTGTTCATTGAGAACTACAAGCTGACAGCCACAAAGGTTGGCGGTACTTGTAGTTTTCACACTCATAGAACACTATAAATGAATGACGTGGCCGGGATTAGATTGTGACAACGAGCAGGGGGAGAAGATCCATAACGTATACAAGCATATCCAAATTTACTACCAAATTAAATCCCTGTCTGCTCTTCCCCGGTGACTCGGTTAACTTGTCCACATCTCTGTAACTATAAGCTAGATACATACCATACAACTTTTGTTGTTAGATTTCCTTTTTAGATTTACCTTCAACCATGTAGTGCAAGGGCCTGCCTGATTGCATACAAATTAAAAGTGTTTAGGTTTGATCTCTTATTATATGGTTTTGGTAAATCTAAAGGAAAAACTCTAAAGAAAGTTGTATAGTGTGTATCCAGCTTTAAAAAGTCAACACGTAATAGTCCCTTTAAATTAACAAATTACAAATTAAAATGCTATTTATTTATAGTGATGGTTTTTCCAAGAGGTACAGTACAGATGTTCCATGATATCAAATATTACACCGCATTTGCATAGGCATGACTTTCTGTGCATCCGTGGGAGTTTTTTTTCCCCCTAGCATTGAACTGGCTTTACATGTGAGCCAACACCTTTACCATACTGTCAACATTCTAAGAAATATGACGTAGAAGTTTTATGGGAAGTGTTCCTGTGGTCAGTGGGCCATTCTAACCAATATACACGTGTGAAAATATACCAGAAAATAAATAATTTTCAAAATACTGTAGAAAGCTTTTTTTTTTTTTTTTTTGTTAAACCAATCAAGGAATTCTGTTTTATGGTGTGTATAAAAAAAAATGTGGAAAGGCAGGGGGATTTACCAAGGCCAGAGTAGTTGTGCATGGCAACAAATCGGTTACTATCTTTAATTTTCAATGCTTTACTGAACAAGTTAGAATGTTAGTATGTAAATTTTCTCCAGATTTCCTCTGAGTTAGCCCTCATTCACACCAATAAGATTTGTCATGTGATTTGAGAGTTTAAAATCGCATGACAAACTGCACCCTATTTTTGAAAAAGGTTCCTGCACTACGTTTCTGCAATTTCATTGTGACTTACATTGACGTCTGTTAAATGAAGTTGCCAGCCGCAATGAAATGGCTGATCCAATTCACACTGATCTGCGTCTTTTGAAATTGCGCTAAATTAGCACAGTTTCAAAGCCGCACTGGTGTTTTAGGGAATACTGTATGTTACATTTGAGGTTGGTAACGTGGTGCACTGGGCTTGGTAATGAAGGATAACCATAAACTGGTATCTGCCTGTCCATCAATGACTGTTTTCCTTCTGGCACCTGCTGCAGTCCTGTTTGATTGGTATGTGCAGCAACTATACAGCAAGACATTTATCTAGAAAAAAAAAAAAAGATTTGTCACAATGACATTTTAATATATATTTTAAAATTCCATAATGCAACAGCGATCACTTCCAACATGTACTTTAGCATTCAATACCACACCAGGGTTATTGCAATTTATGCCCACAATGTCTCTATTTCTTGCTTTTTATTGGGCTGTGCATATAGCCAGCTTATATTTTTTGCTGTATATAGTACTGTAAAGGTATATAATCCTGACACAATGCTATAAATCATAGGCACAGTGTGTGGAACACTACAGATGCAGAGATTCAATGCAAGTAAAAAAGACAATTGATACAGAGCTCAATGATATTCATTTTTGATAAAACTAACAAAGCTATTTGGTCAAATAGATATGTATTTTATTTTATCTGCATTTTTTTTCTTTTCTGGACAACAAAACAAACTGTACCCTTTGTTATTCAATGTATAATCGATCAATTTTTGGTCCAATAAGACTTTCTGCCCCTAAAAGTCCCACAAGAGGATTCTATCCAATTTATACCTTTGTTATTCAAAGTCCACAGTTATGATCACTACAACATATGGTTTCTTCAGAACAACATTCTTACCTTAGGCACTGTTAACTATTTCATTTTGGTGGGCTAAAGCAACTTCCTGGATAGACTATAAGCATATTAAAGTAGAACTATAAGAAAAAGAAAAATAATCTGATCAGGAACATACACAGTGAAATACTTCCATTCCTAATTGTAGCAAACAAGAGAGAAATATGATCCTGGAACTTTAGGTGAGGCAATCACTAAATATCATAAAATGAAGATATATATATATATATATATATATATATATATATATATATATATATATATATCTGTAGCGCCCTGCTCCTGTTGACCAGGTGCTTGCATGTAAATTTAGTGGGTTATCTGTTCTGTCTATAGTTCAGATTTAATATTATGGCTAAATTAGCCTCTGCTCCAGCATTGACTGTGTCGTGTGCAGTTCCACACTGTTGCCTGTAGGTGTCGTTGTCACCACCGGCCAGTGATGGAAGGACGGCAGGCTAAGGTGTATTGGATGTCCTTTTCCCCAGAAGCAGCCCAGTGAGAGTGGTCCCCTGCTGTGCATTCTGGAGAGAGGATATTTAAGGGGCAGATGCCCTCTTTTCGCGCTCTCACCTCATGGCCTGTCTGGCCTAAGGTATGTGACAACTCCTCTTCTGGCCCCGGGGCCCTGCTGGCCCGAGGCTCCGTGACTGCAAGTAGGCCTAGAAGCTGTCTGGGGCCTACTGGTTCAGAGGTGGTCCTGTGCTGTCTGTCCTGCGGGAAGAAGCAGAGCAATTAGAAGATCCGGGGGAGGACTTGTCTTGGAGAGGACCGAGCACAATGCTGGTATGTCAAGAAGTGCCTGGTGATTCAATTGGAGAATGCATCCTAACCAATCTACCTCACAGTACTGCCGGGTGGTTCAAAAGAACTTTGGTACTGTGTTGCTGTGTTCACTATTAATATCCTGTGGCAGAGGATTGTTCAACTGATACTGAATCCTGTGGCAGAGGATTGTTCAACTATTACTGTTCTCATCAAGTCTGTGGCAGAGACTTTTGTTCCGTGCATCATTCCGGCTGCTAGGTCAGTGAGAGAGGCCTATCCGGGTGAACAAGATCTGTTGACTGAAGTGTACTTGTCTCCGGGATCTCAAGTTCCTCAGTGATCTGCACCAGGTATCTGAACTTTCCCCTAACCCTCCATCCCTCTACTGCTCAAGTTGTTCAATAAAAAGCATTGGAAAAAGAACTAAGTGACTGTGCATACATCTGTGGGCGCAAGGCCCAGTATAGACTCTAAGTTTCTATCCTGGTGAACTGTGTTTAGGGGTAACGGCAAAGACCCAAAAATATAACCAGCAGCCCCTACGGGGGTAGTGCTACATATCTATCTATCTATATATCTATCTATCTATCTATATATCTATATATATAGATATATAGATATATAGATAGATATTAGGGCTGTTACTGATTACAAATTTTGTGTTCGATTAATGTTTTTTTTTTTTTATCGATTAATCGACTAATTTCGAGTAATTATAACGCATATACAGATCCAACTACTTTTAGCTGATCTCCTTGCAGGCTGATTCCCAGTGCAGCTACCAACCACTGGAAAAATGGATAGCAGGATACCAAAAACACACAAATGCAGCGCTCAATGGGAATAGCATTACAACTTTTATAGTCTTCAAGTAGGTAACAAAATAAATTTCTTTCTCGTACATCACGGGACACAGAGCGACATAGTCATTACTAATGGGTTATATAGATACCGTCAGGTGCTGGCACTGGCAACTTCCAAAACCGGAAGTACCCTCCCCTATATAAGCCCCTCCCATCCGGGAGCACCTCAGTTTTTTGCCAGTGTCTAAGGTGTTGGCCAAGAAGAAAAATGTGTTTTTCACTGAGCTTGCGTACAGGTTCTTTTGGGCCTCAGTAAGCTATTCCGGATCCGACCAAAAAAGCTTCATAGCTAAACGGTCGGTACCCGGGCCTTGCAGAGAAGAGCAAGGTTTTGCCTGTAATGCTTCTCTTAGGAGAGCTGGACCCTGGGATCCAGAGCTCTGGTCATACCCACGACCAAGATGTTTTCTGTGCAGGGTGCTATACAGGTCCAGGGGAGTGGAATCCTTGGGAACCCGGTTCCTGAAGGTTTGATTACAATGCCTGCCGTGATAGGTGAAGTTTGGGCTTTTGTGGACCAAACAAAGTCCTGCGGCGGGGAACAGGTAAGTGGGGGCCCCCAGGAACTTGGTTCTATTGGGGGACCCCCAAGCCTAATTTGTCTTTCTGTCTGTTACCTAATGGTATTCCCGCAAAATTCTGTGCATGCCTGTAACTACTAAAAAAAATGTAATAATTTTTAATGGTGGTCAAGAAAAAAAAAAAAATTTTTTTTTTATATATATTTAATATATTAGACTGCGGTACCTGTGTTTGTCCACTAGAGGCCGCTGTGGAATGTTTTCTTGTCATGTGGACTAGTTTCTTCTCAGCAGAGCAAAGTCCAGGCAGATGGTGAGTTCTCTTATAGGAAACTGCTTCCTCTGCCATGTTGCAGTGCTCGTCCATCCCCCGGCCTGCGGCAAAGAGGGGCCCTGGCTCCTGTCCCTTGTTTCCATTTTTGAAATTAGCGCCGAAGGCGCACGTGGCCGCGCGCGTGCACGCGCCTCTATATATAGAGGTGAGCCGGGAAAGGGGGCGGAGCCTGGGGGATGACGCTCTGTGCGCGCCGCAGCGCTTCTGCGCATGTGCGGGCGTCCCAGCAGTTTAAAAAAAAAAAAAACCACAATATTGTAGTAAGCTGAAGTACAGAGACAGAGCTGGCAACATTTAAAGGCATACAGCAAGCGGTTGATACAGGCATCCCCTAGAAAGGCACATTAGTAGACACCAACTGTTTCTTATAGCAGCATTTATGCTAGACTATTATCAGTAACTGGTGTATTTCGGCTGGAATACCTCAGCTTTGTGGCTTAGGAATATGCCGTCTAAAAACTCCGGGACTAGAAATTCCAGGAGGAATAGGGGGTCTCCATCGGGCTCTGAGGATCTTGGGCATGCTTTGGCTGCACCAGTCTCCCCTGAAGAATCAGAGGTTAGTGACCGTAGAGCACCCTCAGGAGTACCTGGTACTGTGGCTGTCCTCAGTTCACCTGCTCCTGTGTATGTAACAGAGGAGGTTTTTTCCTCAGCTCTGGGAGGGCTGGAAGAGAGATTGTCAGCATTGATCGCTGCTTCCCTGTCACAGGAGAAAAGCGCTCAATCTCCGTCTCCCCCCTCAGAGTGCCTGTTAACAGAGCAACAGTCCCATACAGAGGTCGACCTACCTGAGGGGGATCAGGATGAGGTCGATTCGGTTGCAGAGGAATCAACAGTGGAAGAGCCGTTCTCAGCATCACATGCTGAAAGGTTATGGGTTCAGTCCCTGACTAATATGGTCCGATCAGCATTTAAAATGCCACTTGCGGAGCCATCCTCCACTTCTGTCTCCTCGTTGGGGTCGCTAAAAGCTCCCCAGACTGTTTGTTCCTTTCCGATCCATCCTTTACTGGAGGGGCTCATTTACCAGGATTGGGAGCATCCTGACAAAATATTTACTCCCCCCAAGAGATTTCCGGTGGTCTATCCCATGGAGGATAAGTTCATCAGAAAATGGAGGGTCCCTACAGTGGACGCAGCCATCTCTTGTGTGAATAAATCACTGACATGTCCGGTGGAAAATGTCCAAATGTTCAAGGACCCAATAGATAAAAAATTGGAGTCCTTATTAAAATCTGCTTTTTCTACAGCAGGATTGGTGACACAACCAGCAGTGGCAGCTATTGGGGTCTGCCAAGCAGTGAAGGATCAGTTGAAACAGGTCTTAAGGGACTTGCCGGATCAGCAGGCTCTTGCCCTAGCTGATCTACCTAGAGCCTTATGCTTTGCGGTGGACGCTATAAAGGATTCAATCCATCAGGCCTCCCGCCTTACGCTGTCTGTAGTACATATGCGCAGGCTTCTATGGCTCAAGAACTGGTCTGCTGAAGCTCCCTGTAAAAAATTGCTGGTCAGCTTCCCATTTCATGGGGAGCGCTTATTCGGGGAAGACCTGGACAAGTATATCCAGAGAATTTCCAGCGGTAAAAGTACACTTTTGCCGGTTAAAAATAGAGTTAGAGGTCCCTCTTTTAAAAGGCCGGCCTCTCCAGTCCCTAGGACATCGGCTGTGAAACAGTTCCGACGGCCTCCTCGGTCAAATCCCGGAGGTAGAAATCAGGGACAGTTGCAGGGTAACAAAAACTTCAGTTGTTCACAGAGACCTGGCGGGACACGATCCGAGACAGATGGGTGCTCTCCGCAGTAAATCTGGGATACAAATTGGAGTTAAAAACTCCCCTTCTTCCCGCTTTATAAGGTCAAACGTGCCAAGGGATCCCCAGAAGAGAGGATCCCTCCTGTTGGCACTAGAACAATTATTGCTTCAAGCAGTAATTATAGAGGTTCCCCTGGAAGAGTGGGGGTTCGGGTTTTACTCAAACCTCTTTACAGTTCCGAAGCCAAACGGGGACGTGAGGCCCATACTAAATCTAAAAGGGCTAAACAAATTCCTGCATATCAGGACTTTCCGGATGGAGTCGATCCGATCGGTAGCCACTGCCCTACAAGGGGAGGAATGGTTAGCCTCGATCGACATCAAGGATGCTTATTTGCACATTCCCATCTTTCCAGCCCACCAAAAATTTCTACGCTTTGCGGTAGAAGGCCGCCATTTTCAGTTCAGAGCCTTACCCTTCGGTCTGGCCACAGCACCAAGAGTGTTCACAAAAATTTTGGCCCCATTATTGGCCAATCTAAGAACACGAGGTATAACGATAATGGCATATCTAGACGACTTGTTGCTGATAGACCACTCAGTGGAAAAACTAGAAGTGGTTGTTCACGAGACAATCAAGTATCTGGAATATCACGGTTGGATTATCAACCGAGACAAGTCAGCCCTAAAACCAGTCAAAAGTCTGGAATACTTGGGGCTAAGGCTGGATTCAGACCAGAGAAAATTTTTCTTGCCTCAAGAAAAGGGGTCGTCTTTGAGAGATTTGATCCACTTAGTGGGCTCAAAAAGACAGCCATCCATACGCCTGTGCATGAGGCTGCTGGGAAAAATGGTGGCATCATTCGAAGCAGTACCCTACGGTCAATTCCATTCAAGGAAATTGCAAAGGGCCATACTGTCAGCCTGGAACAAAAAAGTTCAGGCTCTGGACTTACCAATGTCCTTGTCCCCTTCCGTTCGCAAGAGCCTCCGCTGGTGGTTGGTTCCCCAGAATCTGGAAAGAGGGAAATCCTTCAGTCCAATTTCCTGGAAGGTGGTCACTACAGATGCCAGCCTTATAGGCTGGGGAGCAGTACTGGAGCAATGGTCTCTCCAGGGCAAGTGGTCAGAAGCAGAAAAGGCCCTGCCCATCAATCTCTTAGAGATACGAGCAGCCCGGTATGCCCTAGTAGCATGGACATCCAAACTCCAAGGGTCCCCTGTCAGAGTTCAATCAGACAATGCCACAGCAGTGGCATATATCAATCGTCAGGGGGGCACCAGGAGTCGTGCAGCCCAAAGGGAAGTAAATTACATCCTGAGATGGGCAGAAAGATATGTCCCAGCCATATCTGCGGTATTCATTCCAGGGGTGGAGAATTGGAAGGCGGACTTTCTAAGTCGCCAACAATTATGCCCAGGGGAATGGTCCCTTCATCCCGAGGTTTTCCGGACAATATGTCAGCGGTGGGGAACACCGGATGTAGATCTGCTAGCATCCAGATTCAACGCAAAGGTGGACAGGTTTGTCTCTTGGACAAGGGATCCCCTAGCTTGCGGCTCGGATGCCCTAGTGTTCCCTTGGGATCAGTTCAAGCTGATATATGCATTCCCACCGCCACAATTGTTACCTCGATTACTCTGCAGAATCAGGGTAGAAAAGAAACCAGTGATTCTGGTGGCTCCAGCGTGGCCCCGAAGAGCATGGTACGCGGAGATTGTAAAAATGTCTGTGGGGAGTCCTTGGACCCTCCCACATCGTCCGGACCTGCTTTCGCAGGGACCGATATACCACCCTTCCTTACCAGCCCTAGGTTTGACGGCCTGGCTATTGAAGCCCACATTCTAAAAAAGAGAGGGCTCTCTAATGCTGTGGTGTCTACCATGATCAATGCCAGGAAACCGGTATCCAGGCAGATCTACTATAGAATCTGGAAGGCGTACATCGCCTGGTGTGAGGCCAGGAAATGGCATCCACGTAAATACGTAATAGGTAGGATTCTGGACTTCCTACAATGGGCTGTAGATAGGAAGCTTGCCTTGAGTACTATCAAGGGTCAGATTTCGGCCTTGTCAATATTTTTTCAAAGGCCCTTGGCTTCGCATTCACTAGTCAAAGCCTTTATACAAGGAGTGATGCGTATTAGTCCTCCGGTTAATATTCCCATATGTCCATGGGATCTAAACTTGGTTTTGTCGGTTCTACAGAAACAACCATTTGAACCACTACAGCATATTTCCTTGGTTCTTCTCACCAGGAAATTGATTTTTCTAGTAGCCATTTGTTCGGCTAAAAGAGTGTCGGAATTAGCAGCTATGTCCTGTAAGGAGCCATATCTGGTTATCCATAAGGACAGAGTAGTGTTACGTCCTCATCCAGCCTTTCTTCCTAAGGTGGTATCGAGGTTTCATTTGAACCAAGATGTGGTTCTTCCTTCTTTTTTCCCCAAACCTACTTCGGTAGAGGAAAAGTTATTGCATTCTTTGGATGTAGTAAGAGCAGTTAAAGCTTATCTAAAAGCCACTGCTCAGATTCGCAGAACGGATACTTTGTTTATTCTGCCGGAAGGCCCCAGAAAGGGTCAGGCAGCGTCAAAATCTACTTTAGCCAAGTGGATTCGACAGGTCATAATACAAGCCTATGGCTTGAGAAGTAGACCGCCTCCGTTCAAAGTTAGGGCGCACTCCACGAGAGCAGTTGGAACTTCATGGGCAGTGCATCACCAGGCCTCCCTGGCTCAAATCTGTAAGGCCGCAACATGGTCTTCGGTACACACGTTTACTAGGTTCTACCAGGTGGACGTTAGAAGTCAGGAGGATGTCGCCTTTGGGCGCAGTGTGTTGCAGGCCGCAAAAGATCCTCATGTCTGATAGCGCTCAGCTTATATATGGTGTATCCCCCCCCTCATTTGGCATTGCTTTAGGACATCCCATTAGTAATGACTATGTCGCTCTGTGTCCCGTGATGTACGAGAAAGAAAATAGGATTTTTATAACAGCTTACCTGTAAAATCCTTTTCTTGGAGTACATCACGGGACACAGAGCTCCCGCCCCTCTTTAGGGACACTTATTGCTTTGCTACAAAACTGAGGTGCTCCCGGATGGGAGGGGCTTATATAGGGGAGGGTACTTCCGGTTTTGGAAGTTGCCAGTGCCAGCACCTGACGGTATCTATATAACCCATTAGTAATGACTATGTCGCTCTGTGTCCCGTGATGTACTCCAAGAAAAGGATTTTACAGGTAAGCTGTTATAAAAATCCTATTATTGCACTGGAGATAAAATCTAAAAAATCAAAAAAAGCAAGGAATACCTAACGGTAGCAAAAGCAGTCATAAAAACATGTAGCTAAGTATGATACTGGTATAAAAATGTGTACAATGATACCACTGCTGAATCCAGATGAGGAGGGGTTAACATCAGTCTGTCGGCATGTAGATGTCCCGTGAAGGGAACTATCACAAATCCCAGTGGATGGCTGTAGAATCCCAGGTTGGTAGAGGGAAGTGATAGAGGGAAGTGTAACAGCCCTGGCGTGTGGCAGATAGTAAGGTCCCGCCAGCATGCAGATATGAAGGCACAGCAAAGGAGCCCTTCAGATGGACACGGCAAGCCCCGCCGGTGTCCGTGACGTCACCGGATCTCCGACGGAACTCCCTGAAGACCTGGAAGCCGGCGGAGAGGTGAGTACCGATCAAAAGAATTTTGATCGATCAAAAACATTAATCGATTAATCGAGGAATTAATAGTTAATTTCCACAGCCCGAATATATATATATATATATATATATATATATATATATATATATATAATTTCATTTTATGATATTTGGTGATTGCCTCACTTAAAGTTCCAGGACCATATTTCTCTCTTGTTTGCTAGAACTATAAGCAAAACTTTTGGATAGAGTAAGGAAGGGAAATAACCCGTGTCAGATAATTTTTTTGCCATCTGTGTCATATTGCAGAGATTTCCCTTCACTTCCTGTCCCATATCCAAACAGTCAAGCCTCGTACACACGACGGAGTTTCTCGTCGTAAAAAACACGTTGTTTTTTTCGACGAGATTCTTGTTAACCTTGTTGAGTTTCTCGTCAAGCTTTCCATGCGTACACACTGACATTTCCCAATTTCCTCGTTGTTCTCCGCGGTCACGTCCAGCACGTACGACGGCACTATAAAGGGGAAGATCGATTTTCTTGGCGCCACCCCTTGGGCTGCTTTTGCTGATCTCGTGTTACCGCGTGTGAAGTAAAAGTTTGGGAAGAGACGATTCGCGCTTTTCAGTCTTCGTACTTTTCAGATCGTTTTCTGCGGTTCAGTTTGTGCTTGTGGGTTCGTATCTTGACTTTCAGGGCGTCTAGGCAGGTCGTATCTGTTTTACAGTGCGTTCTTGCCTGTTCGTTTCTGTTTTTCAGTTCGTTATTCATAGGCCTTGCTGTTCTAAAGTGCGTTCTGTTCTGTACGTTCTGATAAGACGACCGTTTCCTAGCCATGTCGCCTGGACGTTCTCGTCGTCAAGTTCGTGCTGTGCGTGCGCTTGGTGTTGGTCTGCTTGTTTTGGACCAAGACCAGTCCATGAATGGTGTGAGGAGGAGTTCATGGACCAAGAATTGGTTGCTCCAGCGGGACCAATTCTGCCACATGCCTCTGCTGCGGGAGATAGTCGAGAATAATCCTGAGGACTACAGGAATTTTCTGCGGATGTCTGACCCCGTTTTTCAGGAACTGTTGGCTTTGGTGTCCCCCTATATTACCAGGAAGGACACCGTTATGCGGGAAGCCATCAGTGCTGAGCAGAGGCTCATCGCCACGTTACGTTATCTGGCGACAGGGAGAAGTCTTCAGGACTTGAAGTTCACGACAGGCATCTCCCCCCAGGCTCTGGGCCTCATAATCCCAGACACCTGTTCTGCTATTATACAAGTCCTGCAGGAGGACTATATTAGGGTAAGTTTTCTCCATTAACATCACATTTTATGTATTACATGTATGCTAATGTATTGTATTTCTTTCATCCTTCCCTAATTACCATGATTGTAATATGTTGAGAATGTCCCCTTTGTCCTCATGCATGCTTGAAGCTTTAGATTGCCCCTTTTTTCTCCTCCATGCATATTTTCCTTCACTAACCTTTCCAGCAGGGGTGCCTGTTGCTCCAAATGTTTGGGGGTTCAAACCCCAATTTAGGAAATAAACTTCCTCCTTTTTTGCTCTGGTGCCTATTAAACGCCCCCATTTGTTCCCTCCAATGCAGCCAGTTCCCCCCCAGCACTTACCTTCTTGTGGTCAGCGCCATCCTTCTTCTGTCCTTGATGTCTTCTCCTTCCCTTGATGTTGCATCAGCCAATCATGTTACCATTAAACAGACTTGGTGAACATGATTGGCAGAGCAGCCTGTCAGTGTTTACCCAAGGAATGCCCCCCCCATGCGTCCCCTATTTAACTTTTCTGAAGCCAATTACATCCCTCAGGCTGTAATGTGCAAGACAATTTTCCTTACTGTTTCTGATATGCAATTTTAAGCGCATAAATGCAGCAGTTCTTCATATGTCGGTCGCTTAACAGGGGGCCATCCACCTGAATAGTGGGCGGCATAGACAATACATAGGTTAATGCAAGGCATGAACCTATGTATTGTTCTGAGTGACGGGCACAGGAGAGAGGGGGCAGTGCTCCAGCGCCCACTCTGGACGCACCGCCACTGCAATGCTATCCTGTGTCCAAACACATCTACCCCCCCCTCCCCATTATAATTTATTAATGGACCATCATAGGGGGTGATGAATATGATACATGAGCCTTCCATTATACTTATTTAAAACACCTTAATAAACGTAGACTTTGCTTGATGTTGGCCTCTAATGTATTTTCTTAGAATATACTTGTAATGTTTGATTTGTGTATTCTAATATTTTTTCATCTTGTTTGACTCCACAGCTTCCTTCCACGCCACAGGAATGGCAGACTGTGGCATCGGAGTTTGCCACGCGGTGGGACTTCCCCAACTGCGGTGGTGCTATAGACGGGAAGCACGTCCGCATCGTGCCGCCACCCCGTTCTGGGTCCTACTACTTCAATTACAAGGGGTTTCATAGCATTGTGCTGATGGCGGTGGTGTCAGCACGGTATGAATTCCTCTATGTTGATGTAGGGAAGAATGGCCGGATGTCCGATGGGGGATCCTTCATCCAGACGGAGTTTGCCCTCCGTCTCCAGAGTGACGACCTTGCATTGCCACCGAATGCAGGGAATATTGAAGGACTCCCCTTTGTTTTTTTGGCTGATGAAGCCTTCGGGCTCGGACCACATCTTATGAGGCCATTTCCTCAGAGGACCCTGACCCCAGAGAAGAGGGTGTTCAATTACCGGCTGGCCAGGGGCCGAAGAGTCGTTGAAAATGCCTTTGGCATAATGGCCAGCCGGTTCCGCCTTTTTAGGACTTCAATACACTTGGCGGACTACAAAATAAACTATGTAGTATTATGCTGCTGTGTGCTACACAATTTTCTTTGCCGCAAATCTAATTCCTATATGGCCTCAGTTTTTCCTGAGGCTGGACTTTCCCCTGATAATCCCCTGCCGGGCCTGGAATCTGCCCGTGCTGGCTTGCCCCCCCAAAATGCCCGTGAGGTTCGGGACAAATACATGGACTATTTCACGGGTAGGGGGCAATTCCTATGCCAGGCTATGTCTAAAGATTCCTGTCTAACGATCCAAATAAAAATCTTGTTTAAACTTCTAACTTTTGTTGGTTTCCTGTCTCCTAGTTTGTCTTAGTGCATTTGTAGTGCCAAGTGTATTTTCCTTTAGTAAATACCAACCATTTCACTATGTAACCTTTAAAAATTTACCAAATAAGGTTAGAGCATATTAGAAAAAGAAGCTACACGTTGTTTGTGTTCAAATATTTTACTATGTGCAAATTCACACACCTTTTTATTTTTTATTTTACATTTTTTGTTTGCCTGGCCACAAACCGGCAATTGTTTTCTTAGGAAAATACAAAAACAACAGTTGCATTCCAAAAATTTCAAAATTGGATACCTCTGAGCAATCTGAGACATTCACTTACACAAACTATATGTCTCTATGTGCCCGTCCTAATATGGGGTCCTGCCACCCCTTGCCCAGCCAAAAATTGAATATGCACACAATTGGGATTATTTTCCTATAGGGATTTTAGACTCCTGATCCCTATTGTCAACATGTGCTATCTGCCATCAGGGGTGATCAATGGACATGTTTTGGGGGTGCAACCCCTTACTCAGTTCACCTACTTTAGATACGAGGAAGGGGTTGCACCCCCAAAAGACGTACATGGATATCCCCTGATGGCAGATAGCACATGTTGACACACTGTGTGCAGATTCAATTTTTGGCTGGTTTGATTGTCATAAAGTTTTTTAAAAGTTGAAGAAGAAACATGAAAAAAAGGGGGTTGGGATGCCTTATTGAATTCTCCCCAAAACATCGAGAATGTCTTTAAATGTTTGATCCATTACATGAATTATTTCTTTAATTTTGTCCAGTTCCGTGCTACATTCAATCACTTGCTGGATGAGGCGGAGGGCACTGTCAGCAGAGAAACCTGTACTATCCTTCACCCCAACATTCACATCCCCTAAAAACAAAATAAAAATGTATGATAACTCTGCAGGCCTACCTCTCTTACCTGAAGCTGTGGTGACAGATACTGACCTGTTGTGGTGACCAGTTCCACAACGTCATCCACCTCTCCTTCCTGCACTTCTCCTTCCTCCACCTCAACTTCCTCCACATCTTTAAGTTGTTGGTCTTTTGGAGTTTGGGGTTGTTGTGAAGCTGTGGGGTTCCTGTGCTCCCTGGAGTGTCCTCCTCCCAGTCTTCTCTCCCCTATGAGAATCAAACAAAAGGTAGAGTTATCACACATAAATTCTCTACGTAAAAAAAAAAACAGGCTAAATTGCTTGGAAGTGGGGTACAAGTGTGTGTTTGGGCGGAAGTTAAAGATGAATGCATTATTTCAGACCAAGAATATGTTTAGTATTCACCTTTGTCTGTCATTTTTTAGACATGTAGGCAACACAAAAATTCTCTGATGCACCTGTGTGGGACACCCAAAAAAGGCGGGTCTGGTGGCCCACACTATAGTGCTCCAAAGTACAGATGTGGAAGCAGCTTCTGAGTGTCCTCTCCTTTACACAGTTTACAGTTTGCATTTCATTCTCTTTACAAACACATCATCTAGCCTAAAACTTGGTGCCCCAAATTTCCAAAAAAATGGCAGATGTCTAATTACTTTTGTGGCTGTAAAATAAGCCAAAACAGCGGATAGTGGCCGAACGAAGTGTCTGTAACGTAACAAACGATTACTGTGGCCAACCAAGTTCAAAATATTACATTTTGGAAGGGAGTCCAATAAGAAAAAAAAACTAAACCAACAACATGTCAGTTTAGAAAAGGATTAATAGCATAAAAGTGTACATTTTACTTACTTTTTGCGAGCATTCTCTTAATGCTCCTTAACTGCTCTGGCTCCCTCAGTTTGAGGTCTGACCACCTCTTTCATTTGAGCGTTTCACCCCGAAATTCGTCTTCAGACTCTTCACGACTTTAGTGAGGATTTTGGCCTTCCTTCTATTTGGTTTGCTATACGGCCCATGCTTTGCGTCATAATCAGACTTGAGCAAGATGTCCGCCATCTCGGCAAAAGACATATTCGATGCCTTGAATCTCCTCCTTGATCGTGACGTTTCCTCGGTCTCCGGGCTTGTCTCCTCCTCGTTAGTTGCGGAATTATCAGACACCTGCTGTAACTCCGCCATATCTGTCTGCGTGCCGAAAGAGAAGGGGCGGGGAAAAGATGTTAGTTAGAACGTCATGGGCGGGCGACGTGTGCGGAGCGACGTGTTCGTATTTTGACGCATGTGTGGTGTGTATATAGCAAACACACATGTGACTATAGTACGTTCGGTGTGCAGAGAGAGGAGTTCAAGTGACGGACGTGCGAACGAAGGTATGTGATTTTGAGACTGTGCCAAATTGTTGGCCTATACTGTCTTGAGAATGTTGTAGGATATATATGGTGACTACGATGTTAAGGAGATTAGACTGTTTGCCTCACATTAGTTATATATTATTTATTTAACTTGCAGATACAATATGAATGTCTTTATTAGCGACAAAGAGTTCCTGGCGGAATTTATTGACCGGGTAAGGGAGCTGCCGGCTCTGTGGGAGACGAAAAACCCCATCCACAAAAAAAGAGGGGTGAGAAAAGCAGCACTGGAGAAGCTGCTCCCATTTGTGCAGACCAAGGTGCCCACAGCCACAGCAAAACAAGTGGACACTAAAATTGGGAGCTTGAGAGGCACCTACAGGACTGGACGCTCTAAGGTCCTGGCTTCTCAGAGGTCAGGAGCAGCAGCAGATGATGTTTATGTCCCGATTTTGTGGTACTACAGCAGGATGTCCTTCCTGGATGACCACATTGAGGCAAGGCCATCACTCTCCACTCTTCCCCCCAGACTTCCCTGCAGCCAACCTGAGCCTTCTCTGGAGCAAGAGGAGGCAGCCATCCTGGATGATCCTGATTTGGCCATCTGGAGCCAGGTATAGTATTAAATGAAAATGTATTGGGATAAAATTAATGTTTGCCAAATATGTCAAGATGAGAAACATACAATATTTTGGCTTCCACAAGTGAAATCAAGATCTCTAGACATTAGTCTGCACTTAATTGGGTGCTAAATAGTCAATCTGATGTAGGTGTAAATTAGAAAAAAATGATTTCTGGATTTACATTCTAATTGCTTCAATCATGTTTATAAAGTTTGCTGCAAAGATTAAACCAACATATTAAACTATGTCCCTTTTTCATACACAGGATGAAATCAGCCAGGAGGAGGGTCTGGAAACTGTCAGGCAGGAGGAGGAAGGGCCCAGTGGCAGCCAGGAGGAGGCAGGGCCCACTGTGAGCCAGGAGGAGGCAGGGCCCAGTGGCAGCCAGGAGGTGGCAGGGCCCAGTGGCAGCCAGGAGGTGGCAGGGCAAAGGAGAAGCACCAGATCCCAGGTGCCTCCCATCCGGCTTCCCAAAAGAGGCAGGAGGGACAGGACCACCAGTGAGGCAGCAATGGCCCTTATTAAAGAGGCCCATGCCACCCTCAAAGAGCCCACATCCCCTGAAGAGGCCACTGCCGGCCTAGTGGAGGCAAAGTTCAAGGTGATGAGCATGGAGCAACGCCTCCTATGCGAGCCCCTGCTCATCACCTTGCTCAACAAGGGGGTGATGGGAAAAATTACCCCCAATACCGCCATTTGTGAGGTGGCACAACTGTCCCAACCCCAACCTCAACCTCCTCCTCCACCTCCACATTCTTCTTCTGCCCCACCTCCTTCTCCTCCACCTCCACCTTGTTCTTCCGCCCCACCCCCTTCTCCTCCACCTCCACCTTGTTCTTCTGCACCACCCCCTTCTCCTCCACCTCCTCCTCCTCCTGACAGGAGTACCCCTCCAGTGGCCCAGCCTCCAGCCAAACGAAGAAGGAAGGCTGCAGGGAAGGCTTCAGGAAAGGTTGCAGGGAAGGTTGCCAGGAAGACGAGGAAGTGATGGCCTTGCTTCATTGTGGTCAGACAGAAGGCAGCCTGTTGTAGTACCACACACTTGGGACATATAAATCACCTGCTGCTGTTCCTGACCTCTGGGAGGCCAGCATCAGATTGTGTTCAGAAATGTTGGCCCTCTCAAGCTCCCAATTTTAGTGTCCACACAGGGTTGCTGTGTGCTCTGGGGTCCCTGGGATGCACAAATGGCAGCAGCTTCTCCAGCGCTGCCTTCTCTTTATTTTAGTTCAAACATGAATAAATGTTATTTTTCTTTAAGTTCATACTTGACTATGTGTATTTGTAAAAATGTAAAATCTAGCTTTGGAGTAAGCAGATACATTTGACTGACAAAAAAAGGGACAGATACCAACCCCCCAAAAAAAGAACGAAATCGTATTTCCCAAAAAAGGGTGTAAAATTTAAATAATATATATTAAAAGATTCAATGGGAGATCACAACCAAAACATTGCGAAATTATAATTAACATCAGTTTGAAAAATATCAAAGTTTTAAATATTCCTAAAAACTTGCACGATATAATACACATAAATCTTCTTAAGAGCAGCATGAAAAAGGTTAAAAAAAGATAGTCATAACTCTGTGTGAATATCAGCAGCAAAAGAAGTTCATTCGTTTGGATTAATGTAACATTCTAACGAAGATTTCAATGCCCAACATTTAAACGATGCAAACATTTGGAGCGTGACGAATGTGCTATCTCCATTACGAAGGCTTGTTTTACCAGAAGATGCGCTCCCGTCTCATAGTTGCTTGTGAGCATGCGCGCTTTTGGAAGAGTCGTAAAAGCATACACACGAACCATTTTCTCGTCACAAAACAGGCCGACAAGAAACACGACGAGGAAATCTGGAATCCTGACGAGAAAATAGAGAGCAGGTTCTCTATTTTCTCGTCGAGATTCACGGCAATTTTCTCGTCGTAAAATCATACACACGAACGGTTTTCTCGACAAAAAAGCTCACGCGGCACTTTTCTTGCCGGTTTTGGACGAGAAACTCGGTCTTGTGTACGAGGCTTCAGTGAGAGGAAATCCCTGCAAATCAAGGGAATTCCTTGGGGACCCCCAGGTCACCAGAACTAGTGTTCCCGTTGGAAGATTTCCTCTATTATTTTTCTGGGGGCAACCCCAAGTTTGGGATTTTCTTTTACTTTCACTTTCAACGATAAAGAAAAGCCCGGAGCAGAAAGACAGAATGCCATAGGCGGAGGGCTGGCATGACTGAGTGAACAGGGTATGAGATGTGAAGAGATTAATGATTGGCTAAAATAAAGTGAGAAGGGGAGGGGAAAAGGCCAGTTAAAGGGAGTCCCCGCCCCCCTAAGACAACACAGCGTGGGGGAAAGTTCCTGATAGCAGCAGCATGTCATCTGTGGATAAACGTCTGGCCCAACTGCGGGCAGAGGCTGCTACACGGGGCAAGGATTGGCTCCAGGAGACCCTGGGGCCGATGCTGTCGTGGGGAGAGAGGGGAGAGAGGCTGGGCGAGCTCGCAGGTCCAGACCTCCGGAGCGCTTCTCACCAGGCCCCTCCCCGAGAGCTCAGTGGCAGACTGGGAGTCCCCCTAGGGCCCCTTCGGGCCCCCCGGCCAAGCGAGCTGCGTTGCCCAGGGTGGGGGTAACGGGAGGAATCCCCCTGAAGTTCGGAGCTTGGCGGGGGGCCACGCCGGGAGTTCCGGTGCGGCCAACAGGCCCGCGCAGAGCATGGAGTCCGAGAGTGCGGGCCCCGCCCCCCGGGGGTCTTCGGGGCTTCAGCGTGGGTTATCGGGGGCTGCAGTGTCCGGGCATCACCCGCCCCTCGGCCGGACATCATGGGCTGTTGCAGGCGGATTCAGGAGTGAGGGAGCCAGAGAGAGATGGCGGCGGTGCTGGGGAACAGCGTGGTGGCAAGTCGGCTAAACGATCGGTGTGCGGGTCTGGTGCGCGGAGAATGGATCGATCGGGTGCAGGACCCTCGGCTTCCAGGGACAAGTCGCCTGGTGAGCTTTCTTCTGGTGGTGAGGAGCAGTCTGGTGTGCTGTTGGAGGGGGAAGTGTGCAGCTCGGAGGAGGATCGGAGACCCGGACGGTCGGTGGCAGCGGTGGAGTCGAGTCGATCGGCTGGTGGGATTTCTTCCAGGCAGCCCGGTAAGTCATTTTCACTTACTCATTCTGGGGGCCATACTGGGGGTAGTGGCCAGGTGGTTAGGCCTGCTGTGGGTGAGGGTTTAGCGGTGCAGGTGCTGGATCCAGGTAGTGAGTAGGCTGGGGGGGTTACGGTCCCTGATGGGGGAGGTGCACGGCTGGATGGGCTGCAGGGGTTTCTTGCGGGTGTCAAGTCCTTGGTCAGCCAATTTGAGAGGGGGGATGGTGGGCAGGTCAGCCCGGGGAATCGGCAGGGGTGGCTACCGTAGCTTTGGGGGCCACACAGATGGGTAGCACGGTGGAACAGGCGGCACGGCAGGATATCATTAGGTTGGCTGATGCTGCAAAATGTGAGGTGTATGTGTGTTATGAGGCACCGCTGGGAGCACACCTGAAACCTGAAGTGAGGGAGAAGATATGGAAGGGTGAGTATGTGGAGATGTTCTCACTGTTATCATTGGAAAAGTTTCGCCTGGACAGGGTTAAGCCAGATGATTCTAAAAAGGAGGATGAGGAGAAGAGGAGATACAGGCTTATCCCACGGACGTTTGAGAATTGGCTGCAGGCGTTCGCCATCATGGCCAGTGTTATAGGACAGAAGAATCCGGAGCACTATTCAGCACTATTTGGCTATCAGGACTCCATTGGAGAGGCCTACAGGGTGTACGGGGGCACGGGGTGGCTCCGATATGACGAACAGTTCAGACAGAGGAGAGAAGTGCGGCCAGATCTGCGGTGGGATAATAAGGACATCAGCTTATGGAGGCGGTTGATGACCTCGCCAAGGGCTCCTAGTCAGTTTTTTCAGGGGGGGGGGGGGGGCGGTGGAACCTCTTCCCCAGGACAATCGGCCGGTAAGAAAAAGGGGGTGTGCTGGCAATTTAATGAGGGCACATGCAAGTTTGGGGGGTCCTGCAGGTACAAGCATGAGTGCTCCGGTTGCGGAGGCTCCCATACACAGGCTAGATGCTTTAAGCAAGGTAAGGGTCGTGCCGGAGATGCTGGGCACAAAAGGGAGGACTCCGGTGATGGTGGAAAGGATGCGCCTGTTTCTCGGTAGGTATCCGGACAGGGGGGCGGCCGGATTGTTGGATCGGGGGTTTTCAGAGGGGTTTCACATTCCATGTTCCTTGCAGGTTATCCCCCCGATCGCGTGCAATTTGCGATCGGCCATGCAGCAGCCTGCTGTGGTCGCAGATAAACTGCTCAAGGAGGTTACTTTAGGCCGCATGGGAGGTCCTTTCCCTTCCCCCCCTTGGAGAATTTGGTGGTCTCCCCGCTCGGGGTTGTCCCCAAGAAGGAGCCCAACAAGTTCCGCCTCATTTACCACCTGTCTTTTCCGAAGGGTGGGTCGGTCAATGACGCAATTGATCCTGAAGCATGTACAGTCAGTTACACTTCCTTTGATGCTGCAGTGGGCTGGGTTCGCCGGTACGGGCAGGGGGCGTTGATGGCAAAAGTGGACATAGAGGCGGCGTTTAGATTGTTGCTGGTTCACCCTGATAGCTTTCACCTCCTGGGATGTCATTGGGACAATGCGTTCTATGTGGATAAGTGTTTACCTATGGGATGCTCCATATCGTGCGCATTGTTCGAACAGTTCAGCTCATTTGTGGAATGGGTTGCCAGGGATGTGTCGGGGGTGAGTTCAATTATTCACTACTTGGACGATTTTCTGTGTGTGGGTCCGGCCTCATCCAGGATCTGCGCGGTGCTCCTGGCCACCTTGGAGCACATTGCAGAGCGGTTTGGGATCCCTTTGGCGCCTGAGAAAACTGAGGGACCTCGCACGGTTATCACGTTTTTGGGCATTGTCCTGGATTCGGAGGCCATGCAGTGCCGTCTACCATTGGACAAGTTGGAGGCTCTCAAGGGGGAGCTGAGAGTTATGGTGGGGCTGAGGAAGGTGCAGCTTAGGGTGTTGCAGTCGCTGCTGGGAAAACTCAATTTTGCGTGCCGCATCCTGCCAATGGGCAGGGTGTTCTGCTGATGGCTGTCGGCTAGCACGGCTGGGGTACGGTCTCCCACACATTTTGTGAGTTTGGGCAGGGAGCACAAGGCTGACTTGCAAGTTTGGCATTCATTTCTGGAGGGCGTTATGGAGGTCTGGCCCAATTAGCAATTTTGATTTAGAACTGTACACGGATGCAGCTGGGGGGTCAGGTTTTGGGGCTTTCTTTCAGGAAAAGTGGAGTGCGGGCCCCTGGCCTCAGGCATGGATTGATGCTGGTTTCACCAAGAACTTGGTCCTGTTGGAACTGTTCCCGGTGGTACTGGCGGTGGAACTGTGGGGGGTTTGTTTCAGAGACTTAAAGGTGCGGTTTCACGGGGACAACCTGGGGGTGGTGCAGGTCATTAACAAGGTGTCGGCATCCTCCCCCCTGTGGTGCGGCTGCTGCGCCATCTGGTGTTGAGATGCTTACAGCTCAATGTGTTTGTGTATGCGGTACACCTTCCGGGGGTGGACAATGTCATAGCTGATACGCTGTCTCGCTTTCAGTGGGACAGGTGCCGGGAGTTGGCACCGGAGGCAGAGCAACGTGGGGTCCCTTGTCCAGGCTGGCGGTGGAGGATTCCGTTGGAATAGTGTCAGGTTGGATCAGAAAATCGGTGAGTATGGGCACATGGGTGGCGTATGAGAAGGTGTGGCTGGAGTGGCGAGAGATGGTTCGGGAAGCGGGAGTTGATCCGGTAGGTCCCAATGTAAGGTTATTGGTGCTGTATTTCCTGGCCAGGAACATGGAGGCTCGCGTGTCCAGGTCCTGTTTGGGTAAGAAGCTGGCAGGGTTGGCCTTTCTGTTTAAATGGCAGGGCTGCCCTGACTTTACAAAAGATTTTTGGGTGCGGCAGGCATTCAAGGGATATGGTCGGGGGGGCCCAAACACGGACGGCAGGCGGCCGGTATCGTTTGATCTGCTGTCCGGGATCATGGGGCGGTTACAGGGCCTATGCTCATCGGGGTACGAGGTTTTGCTGTTCGCGGTGGCTTTCTCCTTGGCATTCTTTGGAGCATTCCGGATAGGTGAGTTGGTCAGCCCGTCCAAGGCAGTGTATGGGGGTTTGCTGGCTAGCGAAGTGGGTTTGACAGAGGAAGGGGTGTCACTGGCGCTTAGGAAGTCTAAGACGGACCAGATGGGCAGAGGTAAGTTGGTACAGGTTTTTCCGGTTCCAGGTTCTCTGTTGTGCCCAGGGAGGGCTGTTAAGGGGTACTTGGAGGTTCGCCCGTCCGGTGTGGGTTCCTTTTTGACGCACGAGGACGGGACCCCACTTTCAAGATATCAATTTGTTGCGGTGTTCCGAAAGTGCCTTCGGTCGTTGGGACTCCGTGATAAGGAGTTCTCCTCTCACTCCTTCAGGATAGGGGCAGCTACAGAGGCGGCCAGATGTGGGTTGGATGAGGAAGCTGTTAGGAGGATAGGCCGGTGGGAATCCAGGAGGTTCCGGCTGTACGTTCGCCCCCAGCTAATAGTGGGGCTTGAGTAATTTTGGGTGCATGCCTGGGGTTATATTTAAGCTGCTGAGTTGTACAGGTTTTGTTATGGGAATTTTCTCATGGGAGTTATTGTTCTTCTTCTACTTTCAGGTGAGACGCAAGCTTTGGTCTGGATACTGGGCCATTCGTTTGTGTTCTGGGGGGCTAAGAGGGCTGACATTCGATATGAGGGTCGGCAGCTGGGGTTCCCGAGACCTGAGGCTTGTGTCCGATGGCTGGGAGTTCCGGGAATGTTGTGGAGCAGGATGATTCCGGAGGTGCACCGTTTTGTTCGTTTGGACAGGCCACCTGACATTTTAGTACTGCACGTAGGTGGCAATGATCTGGGCAGTAGGTACATGTTAGAGGTGACGAGGGACATGAAATTTGATTTCCTGCGGCTCAGGATGTCCTTCCCGGACACGATCATTGTCTGGTCTGACATGGTGGCCCGGACAGCTTGGAGGGGGCGAGGTCCGTGGATGGCATCAATCGGGCTCGCAGGAAAATCAATCGTGATATGAGTAAGTTTGTGGTCCGGAACGGGGGGTTGGTGGTACGACACTTGGAATTGGAGGTGGATACATGGCTGTATCTACGGAGGGATGGTGTCCATCTGAATGAAGTGGGGACTGATTTGTGGGCTTTGGGTTTGCAGGATGGGATCCAACGAGCCCTTAGGGTTTGGAGGGGCACCAAAGGGTAAAGATGTTTTCCCTTGGGTGCTGTGGCGGGTGTTTTGGTCTTTGCGGGAGAATGAAGTACCTCAAAAAGCAAGTGGTCAGGACCTATCGTGGTATGGGTTCTGAGGGTGTATTCTAGCTAACAGGGGTTTAGCTGGAAGAGTTTGATATTGGGGGCACTGCGGTCAGTGGTCTTCTCTGAGCAGCTGGTCGGCTTGAGGCCTATGACCATTTAAGGTACCGCAGTGTCACATGGGTTGTTATTCATATGATTAAGATTGATATGATTAATATTATTATGATTAATATGATTATGGTCATTTTGAGGTTCCTGCAAAGACCAACACCAGGAGGCAATATTCTGAGAACATGGGTTCTGATTATGTTTTGATGGTTTGATGTTTTGATAACTGATGTAACAGTTATAATAAAGGAGGCTGCTACGGCCATGTTTTACTCCAAACTAAAAGGTGTGGTCTCATTGATTAAGTATAAGTAAGGTACGGGGTAGAACGTGGTTGGCAGACCAGGAATACATCTGTTATACAATAGTCATGGTAAACTAGACAAATAGAGAGAGTGAAGCCTCGTACACACGAACGAGTTTCTCGGCAAAAACCAGCAAGAAACTTGCTGGCAGAGATTTTTTGCCGAGAAATTTGTTCGTGTGTATGGTTTCTCGTCAAGAAAAGCGACAAGAATCTCGACGAGAAAATAGAGAACCTGCGCTCTATTTTCTCGTCGAGATTCTCGTCAGCCTGTTTCTCGACGAGAAAATTGTGTGTGTGTACACTTACCTTTTCCCCGGGAAGCCCGTGCATGCTCGAAATGACTTTGACGCATGCGCGGTAGCTTCCTAGGCATAGATAGGGTATACCAAGATGGCGGCGACGGCATCGAATGTGACGAGCGCATGCTCGTCGTAGTCGATGACGTCACCGCGTACGCTCCATTCAAAGAACCGCGGGTTCTTTGAATCGAGCGTGTGTACACTCGGCCGGGACAATTTTCTTGTCCAAGAATCTCGTCGAAAAAAACGACATGTTTTTTTCGACGAGAATCTCGGCCGTGTGTACGAGGCCTGAATCTCCCTAATGAGAAAACAGACAGCAATAAAAACTGACAGGTGTTCTAATCCCTCTCTACTCTATCAAAAAAAAAAAAATGCCTTTACTTCTACTTTAAGTTAAGATATAATTTATCACTTACATTTATGACATATATATCAGATAACTTTCTTTTTTTTAATGACTTTTATAAAGTGGTAAATGCTGCAATTTTCATTTTTCCCCTTCATAAAAAAATAATAATGTAAATGCATTGATTCTAACTGGAATATAAGCTGCTCTTTGAATGCTATTAGGTGACACTTAAAGCTTCACACAGAAAACAAATGTATATAGACACCTGCAGCAATCAATGTCTGCATGGAAGGCTAAAAGAACGATGACATAGAACTTCCTCTTTGTTTAAGTGGGTTGTGCGGTTTCTGCCTTACTAGGTTGCCTTGATGTTTATTTTCCATTTTACTGCAATAGTAACATGTTAATGTGCAGTCCAGGAATCATCATGATATTCTGCATTTGTCTGGAAGATGTTTTCTTATTAGGACATATGATTAGTAAGTGCCTAGACTATATGTATCCTTATGCCGCGTACACACGATCGTGATTCACGGCGGTGAAAACACCGCCGTGAATCACGACATGAAAAAAAAAGAAAAACGAGGGAACGGCATGTTCCCCCACACACGACCGTTTTTCCCGTCATTTTTTTCTTTGTCGAGAAAAACGACCGTGTGTGGGCTCCGTGGCAATGATTCCCTATGGGAAAACTGCCGCGGAAAAAAATGCTGGAAAAAACGATGAGAAAAATTAGAACATGTTCTAATTTTTCTCATCGTGATTAATGCCGTTTTTCCCGTCTGGAAAAACGGCAAAAAGCCCACAGACGATCGTTTTTCTCGTCCAAAGGAAAAAATGTCATTTTTCCCGACGGGAAAAATGATCGTGTGTACGCGGCATTAGTTTGTAACATGTCCATTAAAAAAAAAAAAACCTGACAGGAAAATACAAAACACTAATCCTAACCTTTTTAATGAATCTCTCAAGGGTTAAGCTGGCCATGCAAGGGTTAATATTTTTTTGTTTAACCGCTTGCCGACCAGCCGCCTTCATTATACTGTGGCAGGTTGGCACGGCTGTGCAAATCGCTGTTGGTGTACGTTGGCCACTTTAAGAGCGATAGGGGTAGCGCACGCACCCGCAGGGCAAATCCGGAGCTGATGCGCGTGGCCAGCGGCCGCGATGTCCGCCGGCCACCCGCGATCGCTCCACAGAGAGCCAGAATGGGAAACTGTGTCTGTAAACAAACAGATCCCCATTCTGACAGGGGAGTAGAGAGAGATTGTCTGTTCCTAGTGATCAGGAACAGCGATCTCTCTCCTCCTCTAGTCAGTCCCTTCCCCCCACAGTTATAAACACCTCCTTAGGGAACACTTAACCCCTTGATCGCCACCTAGTGTTAACCCCTTCCCTATACAGTAATCAGTGGCTATTTTTAGCTCTGATCGCTGTTTAGATGTCACTGATCCCAAAAAAGTGTCCGATCTGTCTGCCGCAAACCAATCAATATAAGCTTATTGCGATTTTTTTTTTTAACCAAAAATATGTAGAATACATATTGGCCTAAACTAATGAAGACATTTTTTATTTATTTTTTGGATATTTATTATAGCAAAAAGTAAAAAAAATGTTTTTTTAAATTGTCGCTCTCCTTTTGTTTATAGCGCAAAAAAATAAAGACAGCAGAGGTGATCAAATGAAACCAAAAGAAAGCTCTATTTGTGTGGAAAAAAGGACATACATTTTGTTTGGGTATAACGTTGCACGACTGAGCAATTGTCAGTTAAAGCGACGCAGTGCCGTATCGCAAAAAATGGCCTTGGCATTAGGGGGGAAATCCTTCCGGTCCTTAAGTGGTTAACCGGGTTGAAGGAAAAAAAGCCTGACTCTATTCTCCCATCCATACATTCAGGCTAGGTTCACAACTATGCCTGTAGCTGCGGGAATTGCATCTGTACCCGCAGGGAAATCGCATAGTCAAAAAGACCATGCGATTTCCCTGCAGCGTTGTCTTTGCATGCACCTTTTTCTTGGGGAGGAAACACAGGCACAGCAGCGCATTCATTTGAATAGGCTGCTGTTCACTCGCAAACGTGGCCCGCAGAAAACCCAGAAGTGTGAACCTAGGGTCAATATGGATGGGGGAATCCTCCCCGCTGTGTTATTGTATTGTGACAGCGGGAAAACTCGCCCAGCAACAGAATATACAGATCAGAGTTGCAGCCTATTGCCTGCAAAGCTGATCAAGCGAGAATATACCAAGAGGGTGGTTGAACTCACATTAATGTTATCCATAAAGTGCAAAGCTGTGATTCGACTCCGCAGGCCACCTTTATGTGCACAAAACGCCTAAGAATAAATCCTTTAAGGCACAGGGTATGGTAATCTCAAAGTCTCTCCCCTGATCTTCGTAACACTCAGCCTCCCAATGAATTAATTAAGGGCGCATGGGCGCCACCCCCCTATCCATTCATCCGGCCCCTTTCAGGACGCCGGATGCATGGATTTAAACGGAGGGGGGGTTTAAACACTAATTAGAGGCAGAGGCCCTAATAGGCTTCAGAATAGGGTGGGCTTGGTGTGCAGAGAATGCGAACAGAGCCCACCCAAATGTGTTACAATAGCGAATGAATATTCGCTATTTTAACACTGATCCTCCTCTTGGTCAATCAGGAAGCGGGTCATGAGACCCCTCACCCGATTTGGCTCAAAGGACAGGTGATCCTATTGGACCACTAGGAGGGGAGGAATCGCACAGCCTCAGCTATGGAGGAAAGGACACAGGAGCCGCTGCCCGATATCACCCGCCTGATGCCCGATGCCCGCCAACTGATGTCCGCCGCCTGATGCCCACCACCTAGAGGAGTAAGACAGGCAAGCGGGTGGCGGGGGCTGGGGGGTTTGAGGTGCCGCCAGGGGGGTGGTTGTTTGCCCCCCCCCAAAAAAAAAAACGCGCCGCCACTGGAACTGATCTTGCAGAGCATTACACTCATGATCAGTAGATCGTAAGTGCAATGTCAGGCTCCTGCAGACTGCCTCCAGCTTGGTTGCCCCTACCTCCATACGGGCAGACAGTTGCAAAGCTGTAGAAAGTGTCAATGAACTACAAGGGAGTTCATCAGCACTTTCTCAGTTAATTGAGAATTACATATTAAAGTGGTTGTAAACCCACTTTTTAAACAAAGACCTACAGGTAAGCCTAGATTAAGGCTTACCTGTAGGTGCATGAAATATCTCCTTAACCTACACGGTTAAGGAGATATTTGTATGTAAATGCGGCGACGCTGACGTCACCCCATTCACAAATTCGGCTAGGTCGCAACATTCGACGACGTAGTCGAATTTGACAGCTCACGCGCATGCGCGGAGTCACGTCTTCGCCGCTCCGGCCAATCACAGCGCCGGAGCGGCGCTGTGATTGGCTGCAGCGGCGATACCCGGAAGTAACATTCCGGCTATCGCCGCAGCGATGGATGCGGCTAGAGGAGGGACACGGACGACTTTGGGGGCCCCGATCGAAGGTAAGTGGTACATAATGAGCTAGTATGCTAGTCATACTAGCTCATTATAGCTTTGTCTTGCAGGTTAGAAAAAAAAAAAAAAAACACAAAAGGGTTTACAACCACTTTAATAGCAATACCAGTGCACAGAGCAGGTAAGTATAAAGCCGGCCATACACGATTCGAATTTCGAAAGAATATTCTTTCGAAAATCGTATCAACGAATTTTCGTACAAATTTCACACCATTAGTAGGCTGCAGCAACAGCCGATTTTCGTGCAGCAATCAAATGTGAGGAATCGGACATGTTGGAAATTTTTTGAAAAACTAACGATTTTCTAATCAATGATGGGAGAATCGTGCGAGAAATGTAATAGAAAAAAAAAATGCGCATGTGCAAGAAAATAATATTCCCAGAGAGAAAATAATATTCGCGGAGAGAAAAGAATATTCCCAGAGAGAAAAGAATATTCCCGGCCGAATTTCAAAAATCATTGGTGGCATCATTGGATCACAAAAAAAATGAACTTTCTGATTTTGAAAAGAAAATTTGTTCGAAATTTGACCGTGTATGGCCTGCTTAACATCATGTTTATTATTTTATTAAAAAAATGTATACCTTTACAACCACTTTAATTTTTGGATCTTTCAGAAGAACAAACTTCAAGAAGTGATTGGACACAAGGCCAGTAATCTTGTAGGGGACAGTCTGTGCAAGAGTCTGGGTTAAAGTGTATGTAAATCTTCACCTTGTAAAACAACCCATTCAGTTTAAATTAGAAATAAAAGGCAAAACATTTATGTATAGATGTAAAAAAAACATTATAAATGCCTATTTTTCCCTTTTTTATAAGTGATTACATTCCCTCTGTTTTTAGCCGGATAAGAGCTGAGGGAGGAAAAGCAGCAGTACACTGAGCTTCCCAGTGAATGGCTGTGCATGGGAGGTGTGTCAGGACAAGTCTGATCATTGGAGGAGAGCATACTGAGTTCCCAGCATAGCTAAAGAGCTGACCATGGTATGTTATCCTGCTTAGTGTGGTCAGTTTTTAATTGGAAAGCAATGGGACTAGCAGGAACATCAGGGATTTCACATGAGAGAAGCAATACAAAGAGAACAGGATACGTTCTCATACAAGTACATGGTACAGCAGTCACATATCAGGTATTTGAAATGTTGGGGTAACAAACGCTTTAAGTGCTAAATATGACAGCTATACCTTCATGGACCACTTGGCCAAAAAAAGTACTGGACTTTCTGGTCCTTCATGTGACTAAATGCACATTTTCAGGCTGGGTTCACACTGCCTTGCGGAGCAGCTCACAGCAGGGGTCTGGCGTGTCCCTGTTCACCGTTTCAGGTCTAAATTTTTGGCTGAATTCAGACCTGAAACAGACCAGAAGACGCACCCATTCAGTTTAAAATAGAAATGAAAGACAAAACATTTGTGTATAGATTTAAAAAATATATAAAAATTCTATAATCACATACACAGGTTGGACTTGATGGACTTTTTTCAACCTCACCTACTATGTAACTATGTAAATTATGTAGGGCTTGGTTGCTACTAGTAACTAACATCCACCATATCACCCTGCTGCCAGACCTTCATCTATCACTTCAGAGACAATGAACAGTCATTTTCCTTGTTTTGTTTTTGTTTATTGGGGGATATAACTTGGTTAGGGGAAAGGGGGATATGGGATGCCCATAGAACATGTTGCTTTGCCCTCATATTTAAGTAATTGAACAAGTAGATTGAGCCTTGAAGATCTGATGTACTTCTAACATTTACAGTCACTTCCCCTGCATAACACCATGCAGACCAGGGGCGGATCCAGAGTCTAGTCTCGGGAGGGGTACTGCCAGAAAATAGGATTTTTTAATACAGCTTACCTGTAAAATCCTTTTCTTGGGAATACATCACAGGACACAGAGCCTTAATGACTTAATGGGTTATTTAGTCACCACAGGTGATTGGACACTGGCAAACCCAATTAGAATTGAGTTCCTCCCCTATATAACCCCTCCCAAATGTAGAGTACCTCAGTATTGTAGCAAAGCAATAAGTGTCCCACGTTTTACTCCGAAGAGGGGCGGGAGCTCTGTGTCCCGTGATTTATTCCCAAGAAAAGGATTTTTACAGGTAAGCTGTATTAAAAAATCCTATTTCCTGACGCATCATGGCAGCACACACGCTGGGTTGTGACTCCGCCCCCACAACCTGATAGGACTGCTTAGCTATAAGTGTTTGAAGAGGAGCCCCCCGCCTCATTCTCTTTTTCTTCCTCATTGAACCAGGACTGACAGCAGCAGCGTAAGACCTCCTACCACTCTCACCCCAGCTAGGTTCAGCCTCTCCTAGTTTGGAAGTCCTGTTTGTACGGTCTCTAAATGAGCCATATTACAGGGACCCCACTCTGATGGTCTCAGGGGAAATGGACAAAGTACAAGCCTTAAATAGGTTTCATTTCTGGGCATGGCTACCATTCCTTTCATTTTAAAAGTTTACCTTCCTTTCCTTTCTTTGTGTCTCATAGCAGCGCTTCCTCCCTGCTCCCATTTGCACATCACACTGATCGCCGCCGCGACCGGAAGTGACCTCACGACTTTTTTACTGTTGCCAGTACTAAAAATGGCGGCGGCGCGCTCTAGCCGCTAGTGCGCATGCGCGATGACGCGTCATTTCCGCGGCGACGGCGGGATATTAGAAAAAAAAAACAAAACATCACAAATGTAATTTTGCTGTCCGCTCACCTATACTCTGCAACATTCATCTGCTGCAAGCAAGAGAGGCTAGGAACAGCACCCACAAACTGGTAAGTGAACCTCCCAATCTTTTATACACTGACCATTGTTTTCCTATGCAAAAAAAAAAAAAAGGGGGAACTTTTTCTTTTACTTGCCTTAGTCTGTCATTTTGGAAAGTTGTCTGTTGCCTGAAAAAAACTACCTTTCATTCAGGTACACTCTTTCTATCCCCATGGAAGCCACTGCCCAAGTAGACCATCCACAGCCAGTAAGGTAAGAGGCAGCTAGGTTAAGTAAGTATTGAAGAGGAGAGTAAAAGAGTGCATGGCCTTTAATATCACCTTTCTGATAGCCCTGGCAGATCATCAAGGTCATCCCATTCTAGACGTAGGGAACGCTCTCCTTCAAGACATTCACACTCTAGGAGAAGCAGGTCAAGAACATCCTCCCACCATCACAAATCCTCTTCCCATAGGAAGGATAACCATCAAACCCGTCCTGCGGCTAATGCCTGCTGGGTATGCGGAGCACAGGCCCTCCCAAATAAACTAGCCTGCCAATCTTGTGCAGACGAAGCCACAAGAGACAGAGAATCAGGCACAGTAGAAGTGTCAAATATCATCAGAGATTCAGTAAAAGAATCAATATTAGAAGCTTCAGTCTCGGAACCAGTAAGGTTAACCCAGACAATATCACCCTCAACCCCGTACATCCTGCAGTGGTCAGATGATTCCGTGACAGAAGAAGAAACACCCTGTTCAGGTGGGTTTGATTTCTCCCTGATAGATCCTTTCACTAAATCAGTCAAAGAAGTTATTGGCTGGGATGAATCAAAAGAGACACCTCGCAAAATCAGAAAATATTTCCCCAGCCTGAAGAATGATCCGGAAACATTCCCCTTCATTGATGAACTGGAAGAACTAATAAGAGATGAGTGGGAAAAACCTGACAAAAAACCGAGCATCAATAATAGGATAGCAAAACTATATCCATTAGGGGAACCGGCAGTAAATCCCCTAATTTCTGCCCCCATAGTAGACTCATCTTTAATGAGATTAGCAAGACATGTTACACTTCCTATAGAAGACGCAGTAACCTTTAGGGACGTCTTGGACAGGAAGATGGACCTTGAAATGAAAAAGGCCTACTCATCGGCCGGAGGCGCATGCAGACCAGCCATCGCTCTAGCAGCGGTCGGCAAAGCAATCACAAGCTGGACGTCAAATATTGAAAAGCTACTATTAGAAGCAACAGATCAAGATAGAATAGTCTCCGCACTACAGGAACTTAGTCTGGCAGGGGACTTCGTAGCCGAAGCTTCCGTCGACATCATTCGATCATCAGCTAGGTCAATGTTATCATCTGTTACATCCAGAAGATCACTATGGCTAAAACCATGGATCGCAGACGGAACATCAAAGTCAAACTGGTGTAAAATACCGTATGACGGAACCAATTTATTCGGACCTAAATTGGACCTAGCAATATCCAAGGTCACAGGAGGAAAGTCCGGTCTAATACCATCAGACAGAAGACCAAAACAACAAAAACTTCCTCCCTTCAGAAGGAACTTACCCGAAAGGTATAGAGAAGCAAGATCGTACAAGCCAGGCAAGGACTTCAGACGCAATTGGAGAAATACCCAATCGTCCTATCTGAGGACGCAAAAGCCCAAACTGGCCATCACAGGGGAACAACAAAAGTCCTTTTGATGGATTGGTCACCCAACCCGTAACAGTGGGAGCAAGGCTCAAACTATTTACTCGAGTGTGGGAAGACCATATAAAGGATCCATGGACAATATCCACAATCCAGGAAGGACACAGATGGGGTTTCAAAACCAGAACCCCCAAAGACCACTTTCAAGTCACAAGGATCCCAGCATCCATAACCAAAAGAAGATTCCTAATCCAATATGTCTTGGAACTGATGCAGAAACAAGCAATAATCCAGGTACCCCTACACCAGAGAACCCAGGGTTTCTATTCCCCTCTCTTTCTCGTGAAGAAAAAGACAGGGGACCTCAGACCGGTGCTAGACCTAAAAAACCTCAACAGGTCAATCAAAGTAGAATCTTTCAAGATGGAGAGCCTCCAATCAATACTGCTAGCGATCAACATAAGAGACTGGATGTTATCGGTAGATTTATCCGACGCTTATCTTCATATACCTATACACCAAGATTTTCAAAAATATCTGCGTTTCGCAATAGGACAACAACATTTCCAGTTCCGAAGCCTGCCGTTTGGGATATCAACAGCCCCCAGGACGTTTACAAAGGTTCTACTCCCAGTAATAGCCCATTTAAGAGAAAAAGGACTCAGAGTCCATCACTATCTCGACGATATCCTCCTACTAGCCGACAATCGACAACTGTTGCTACAACATCGAGAAATACTAACCTCCACCCTACAGCACTTGGGTTGGATAATAAATTGGAAAAAAAGCAGCCTAGAACCAACCCAGAACATGATCTTTTTAGGCGCAGAAATCAACACCAATGCCAACACTGTGGGGCTGCCACAGGAGAAGATAGATCCACTCATACACAGAATAAAGACACTAATGGGAGCATCACATCTACGAGCCAGAACATGCCTGAGCATCCTAGGCACCATGTCTTCCACATTTCTGATGATCCAGTGGGCCCAGTGGCATACAAGAACATTCCAAATCTCGTTCCTGAAACAATGGAACGGAGTATCGCTAACACAATGGATACGCATCAGCACATCGGTAAAACAATCAATGTGGTGGTGGACACGGATCGACAATCTGAAACGTCACCGACCCATTATTCACCCTCCGGTAGAAGTGGTCACATCGGACGCCAGCCTTCAAGGCTGGGGAGCACATTACCAAGAATTGGCAGCACAAGGTCACTGGGCATTCCGTCCTCAAGGAGTAGTGTCGAATATCCTGGAACTCAGAGCCGCCTTCCAGGCACTTCTAGCGTTCAGACCGCTCATCATAGGGAAGAACGTCACAATATGGATGGACAACACGGTAGCAGTGAGCTACATTCGCAGACAAGGCGGAACACGAAGCAACTCCCTTATACAGGAGGTACGACCAATCATGGAATGGGCACAAGTTCACTTGAAAGATCTAAAGGCAATATATGTTCCAGCGACGCAGAATCAACTTGCAGATGACCTAAGCAGGCGCCATGTTTCAAACAACGAGTGGTCACTGAACCATCAAGTATTCTCCCTTATAGCACAGAAATGGGGAATACCCGACATCGATCTGGCAGCAACACCATGGAACAACAAGTGCCAAAAATTCTTAACACGGACTCCCCATCCGACAGCGGAGGGGGTAGACTGCCTCCTACATCCCTGGAAATTCCACCTGGGATATATATTCCCTCCTGTTCCCCTAATAGCCAGATTCCTAGCCAGACTGAGGAACTCAACGTCTACAGTGATAGCGATAATCCCCTTCTGGCCGAGGAGGCCATGGTTTACGACCATTCTACAGCTGAGCATAGAAGACCCGCTAACACTTCCAGTAACTCTCACAAGGCCAGTTTCTTCACCCAGCACCAGAGAAACTCAGAGAAACTCCATCTGACGGCCTGGAAGTTGAGAGGGGGAGGCTATTAAACCAGGGATGCTCCCTAAGAGTAGTGGCCACATTACAACAGGCCAGGAGGAAATCAACTAACGGGGTGTATAGCAAGGTTTGGGAAAAATTCACTGCACTAGCACGTCAGCAGTCATGGGATCCGATGTCTCCTACGGTAGCACAAATTCTCGAATTCCTCCAACTAGGCCTAGACAGGGGCCTAAGTTCAAGCACCTTAAAAGTCCAAACATCCGCTTTATCGGCCATGACGGGAACCAAATGGGCATTTAACCCTCTTGTAGTCCAGTTCCAAAGAGCATGCCTCAAGATAAGACCACCAAGAAAACCGTCATTCCCAACCTGGGACCTGTCTATAGTTCTGGACACCTTGTCAAAAAACCCCTTCTTTCCTCTAACGGAGATATCTTTGGGAGATTTAACACAAAAGGTAACATTCTTGATTGCAATGACCTCAGCAAAAAGGGTATCCGAACTACAAGCACTATCCATGAAGGAGTCTCACCTGACCTTCTACCCCGACAGGGTCATCTTAAGACCATCGGAACAATTCATACCAAAAGTAGCATCAGCATTTCATTTCAATCCAGAAATCAGCCTACCAGTTCTTCTCACTAACCAAGGAACTCCACATCCACTGGATATCAAGTCCAATATATCATCATACCTAGAAGCGACTAACCCATTCAGGAAGTCGGAGAACTTACTTATAATACCAAACGGACCTAAGAAAGGCCAAGCAGCTTCATCTCGAACAATATCAAGTTGGCTAGTTAGAATCATCAAGAAGGCATACGCAATCCAACACCTTCCGATACCCGACGATCTGAAAGCTCACTCGACCAGGGCAGTGGCAACATCCTGGGCAGCATACTGCAGAGTGTCACCAGAGACGATATGTAAGGCGGCTACCTGGTCTTCCAGAACCACGTTCATGTCTCATTACAGAATAGACCCGGCATGTTTAACGACGACGGAATTTGGGAGAGCAGTGATTCAAACTAACTCTTCCATATCTTGTAAATAAAAAAAATATATATATACATGCATTCAAAAAATACCCACCCTTGTTGCGAGTTATTTCCCAGCGTGTGTGCTGCCATGATGCGTCAGGAAAATGGAAAATTGTATACTTACCTTTCGGTAATTTTCCTTTCCTGACGCATCCAATGGCAGCACACAAATACCCACCCGTATGAGGTAATATATACCGAGAATGAGGCGGGGGGCTCCTCTTCAAACACTTATAGCTAAGCAGTCCTATCAGGTTGTGGGGGCGGAGTCACAACCCAGCGTGTGTGCTGCCATTGGATGCGTCAGGAAAGGAAAATTACTGAAAGGTAAGTATACAATTTTCCATTTTTCTTGCTCATACATCACGGGACACAGAGCTTTAATTACTTAATGGGATGTCCCATAGCAATGCTTAAATTGAGGGGAGGGAGACACAGATCAGAAATAACACCGCCATTGGGCCAGAAGATCTATACTGCTGCCTGCAGTACACTACGCCCAAAAGCGGCATCCTCGTACCCTCTCACATCTACCTGGTAGCAACGCTATATCCTGGCCTAGGCCAACAAGGCCCAGGCCTAGGGCAGCACTTCGCAGGGGGGCAGCACAGAAAGAGTCTCCGCCGGCTTGCTCTACATTGTTAGTGTAACGCAAGCTGCTTCTAATTTTGACTGTCCTATCAGCCTGGAACACAAACCTTACTCACTGTGCTATGTTTTCTGCTGCACCATTGGCGTGGTTATATCTTCTTAGTCCTCCATAAAATTATCAGAAATTTGTGCTTAAAGTAGTAGGCAACACTTATTTTTTCCATTTTGGATAGAGTAAGGGAGGGTTAAAGCCCCTGTCAGTTTATTTTTTACCATCTCTGTCCCATTGCAGAGATTTCACTTCCTGTCCCATAGCCAAACAGGAAGTGAGAGGAAATCTATGCAAATTAAGGGAATCCATTGCCCCCCCCAGGCCCTAAAAACTAGTGTCCCCACTCAAAAATTTCAGGGTGGGTCTTAAACCGAAAGGGGTGTGGCCTTGACAGAAAGTGGTGGTAATATTTAAATTAGGGGGTGCACGAGTTTAGTCAGGCCTAGGGCAACACAAAACCTAAATAAACTACTGCCTGTTAGAACTTAGTAAATGTATAGACCGAAGACCAAATAGCAGCCTTACAGATCTGAGCCATGGAGGCCTGGTGATGCACTGCCCATGAAGCACCAACTGCTCTAGTTGAGTGCGCATTCACCTGAAAAGAAGGAATCTTCTTTTCTAAACCATAGGCCTGAATAATGACTTGTCGAATCCAACATGCAATAGTAGACTTCGACGCTGCCTGGCCCTTCCTTGGGCCTTGTGGCAGAATAAACAGACAATCAGTCTTTCGTATCTAAACCGTAGATTGCAGATAAACTTTTACCGCTCTTACAACATCTAGAGAGTGTAGACCCTCTTCCTCCGCAGACTGCGGATCTGGAAAAAAAGACGGTAGGACTATATCTTGATTCAGATGAAATCCTGAAACCACCTTAGGTAAAAAGGTCGGGTGAGGACGCAGCACCATCCTGTCATCATGAATAATCATATACGGCTCTTTACATGAAAGAGCCGCCAATTCCGATACCCTCCTTACATAGGATATGGCTACGAGAAAAAACTGTTTCTTTGTCAAAAGACTTAAGGAAGCATGGTGTAATGGTTCAAAAGGTCGTTTCTGTAAAACAGACAATACCAAATTCAAATCCCATGGGCACACGGGAGACTTAACCGGCAGATTCAAGCGCAGCGCTCCCTGAACAAAGGCCCGGATTAGGGAATGAGAGGCAAGCGGTCTTTAAAAATGTAGCGATACCTTCACTTAAGAAGGCCGCAAGTTTAGTTTGGGCCCTGAAAACAGCTCCGCCAACCCCCGGCAATGTACTCGACCCCCTACTGGCACAGTTAGTATTGGCAGCAATATATATTTCCTTATACTATATGAGTAAACCCAGACACCAAGACAATAATAGTATAAGGCAGTGGTCTCCAAACTGCGGCCCTTTGCTTGCCTTAATCCGGCCCTTGGGCCAGTATCCCTCGCACTGATACGAGACACTATTCTGACATCTGACACCGACAGTGGAGCAACATTTCACCCACTGACACCACTAATGGGGCACTATTCCTCCCTATGATCCCAACAATGGGGCACTATTTCTCCCCCTAATACCATATGTTAAGTCCCACTGATGCCAGGAAATTTTCCACCCTCCGCTGGCCAAAGTCCGGCCCTCCAAGAGTCTGAAGGACAATAAACCGGCCCTTTGTTTAAAATGTTTGGAGACCCCTGGTATAAGGTATAAGATTTACTTAAGCTTTTGATAAGAAAGGTTAACAGTGGTAACAGTTCACAGATAATAAATTGCAGAGCCCTGCAGCAATAACACACTATGCATTAGAATGAACAGTAAAGGTGCGCCGCGTGGGAGACCGTTAACTAGGTGTCCTGTGACGCAGTAACAAAATGAACTAACTAGCTGGCCAGGCCTAGCTCAGATATCTACAACTCAGTCTATAGGGGATGATGGTTTTCTTCACCGGCAGGTCTTTAAAGGTGGTGCACATTAAAAGAATACTATTTGTAATCCAATGAGGAGGTAGAGATGAAATAAACACTTTGCTATGTAAACTCCGAGTTCAGCTCTGATAAGGTTCTCTAATGAGAGTATCAGAAATAACTTGTGGGCCACGGCAGTCTATAGGCCCATTAGCAACAACAGTATATGGTCTGGGCATACGCCCTCTCACCCATCCGGATGCGGTCCCAGTCCGGGGAACTTCCACCGACTGTGTCACACACACACACAGTGTCTCCAGCGATCGGGTCCCCGATCCGGTCAAGGCTGTAGACAAGCGAAGTCAGATGCCACCCAGGCTCGCAGTGGGGTGGAAGGCTCTTTGGTGCTGCGCAAGGTCTCAGGCTTCAGGCCTTGCACTCCGACACATCCGCACAGGAGGATCAGTCCCTGAAGTCTCGTGTCCCAAAGAGACCGAGCCCAGCCTCGCCTCCTCCTCTTATAACCCCTCCCATGAGTCTCTGCGGTGGAAACACTGCCGAATGGGGTTCTGGGTAATGTAGTCTCTCTGCATTAAAGGGGAACACCCCGCTACACACTCCCCCCACTTGAACTCTTTGGTCCCCAAAGATAAACCTTAACAAAGACTATGTACAACTCTAGACAATTCTGCAAACGAAGTTGGCGTAGGGAATTCCCACCAAAACTGAGGGGTAGAACTCCCTCGCCCACAGGTCACATTATCATGGGTGGCCTGCCTAACTGTGCCAGAGAGTGAGTTGGGGTTGCCCTCCACCAAATGGACAGTGGAGGGATCCGGACTTTCAGCACTTCTCCTAGCAGTAACTACAGAGTCTTCTGAGCTATTCCCCATTTGTGGGTAGGTCAGCTTCTTAGGAGGCCGAATGACACTTCGAGTCCTTTGCTCTCTTGGGATTTCTGGCTCTGGCGCCACAGGCTCCTCTTCCTCTGAGTAACTATCACGGGCATCTTCCCAGTGATCTGATGAAGGACTAGATGGGATGAACTCTGTGGCTTCTGGGTTCAGTGTTCCATCTGGAGTGTCTTCAGTGGGTGGAAGATCTATAGTAGAAGTTCCTGGAGTTGGGGAAGGCCACAGCCAATCAAGTTCTCTTTCTTCATCTTCACTAAGTTGAGAGGCCTCTCCATCTTCAGCTCGGGAGGTCTGCGACCGAGTGTTTGGCCTGGGAGTATCCAGAATAGAGACCGGTTCAGGGGAATCTCTCACAGGAGGTATCCTGACTGCCTCAGCAAGTGGGAGCAGGTGGTTCCGATGCCACGTCTTCAGTGGGCCTACCTTTCCTTCTGGCTTCAACTTGTAGACAGGTAGGCCTGGCAACCTCCTACAGATGACATAGGGTTCAGATCTCCATCTGTCTGCAAGTTTGTGTTTCCCAGGGACCCCCAGATTGCGTAACAGTACTCTATCCCCGGGCTGTAGGTCTTGTACCCGGACCTTCAAGTCGAAGTTTCTTTTGTTTCGAGCCCCCCTTTGATCTGAGGCCGCTTGAGCTTGTTCATAGGCTACTTTCAGGCTGTGTCTGAGCCTGTCCACATATCCTTTGTGGGATGTGGCTGAGGAATGGTCCAGAGAGGTGCCAAAGGCCAAGTCTACAGGTAGTCTCGCTTCTCTCCCAAACATGAGTCGATATGGGGAGTAGCCTGTAGCATCACTGGTGGTGCAGTTGTAAGCATGTCCTATGGCTGCTATGTGTTTGCTCCAATGTTGCTTCTTCTCACTTTCCAGAGTCCTCAACATGTTGAGCAAGGTTCGGTTAAACCTTTCCGGCTGAGCATCTCCCTGTGGGTGGTAAGGTGTAGTTCGAGTCTTCTTGATTCCCAACGAATCTAAGAGCTTCCGGATCAGCCGACTTTCAAAGTCCCTTCCTTGATCTGAATGAAGTCGCTGGGGCAGCCCATAATGGACAAAATACTCCTCCATAAGTATCTTGGCTACAGTGGAAGCCTTCTGGTCTTTGGTTGGAAAAGCTTGGGCATACCGGGTGAAATGATCGGTTATCACCAGAACATTTCCCAGTCATCTCAGGTCATGTTCGAGGCAGAGGAAATCAATGCATACCAGATCCATTGGGCCTTGACTTTGTAGATGGCCTATTGGGGCAGCTTGATGAGGTAAAGTCTTCCTCTGGATGCAACGTGCACATGAGTGGCAGTACTCTTCTACTTCTGCCCTCATGCAGGGCCAATAGAACCGACTCCTGACAAGTTGAAAGGTCCTCTCCGCCCCTAGATGGCCGTAATTGTCATGTAGGGCAATCAGAACAGTCTCTCGATGTTTTTCTGGAAGAAACAATTGCCATTTATCTTCCAGGTCATCAGAGGGGTCCCTTCGGTAGACCACTCCCTGATGTACCTGTAACCTGTCCCACTCTCAGGAGTTTGTTTGGATCCTGATTCTCCAGGGCTTCCAGAACCAATTTCCCCATGGGATCTTCTAATTGGTCACATCTTAGTTCCTTCTTGGACAACTTTGGCAGATGGTCTTCCTCCAGCTGAGTTACTCCACAGTATTGTTTGGGGACTCCTACCATGGTAACTCCTCTCTCTTCCGCCCTTGAGCCCCCCTGGCTTGTAATTCAGCCCCTTGACAAAGGGCCCGCACCCCATCAGGTGCCACTTGAGTCCAGTCTTCCATGTCACTGTTGGGACCATGAGATCTCCTGGACAGAGCGTCTGCATCTCAATTCCCAATCCCTGGCCTGTACTTCAGGCTGAAATTGAATCCAGACAATGCGGCCAGCCACCTGTGTCCAGTGGCGTCCAGTTTTGCTGTAGTGAATAAGTAGGTCAGGGGGTTGTTGTCGGTCTTCACAGTGAACTCCGCCCCATACAGGTAGTCTTTGAGCTTGTCTACTACCGCCCACTTAAGGGCCAGGAACTCCAGCTTGTGAGTGGGGTAGTTTTTCTCAGAGGGGGTCAGGCTCCTGCTCACGTAGGCAACAGGCCGTAGTTGCCCTTCATGTTCTTGATAAAGTACTCCTCCCAGACCGTCATGACTAGCATCTACGTGTAGTTCATAGGGCTTGGTTGGGTCTGCGTAGGCCAAGACTGGAGCAGTGGTTAGGCTCTTCTTCAATGCCTGGAAGGCCTCTTCACATTTCTGGTTCCACTGATCTTTGACTGACTCTCCCGGCTTCCTGGGTCCTGAGTCGTCCTCTTCTCCCTCAGTCTTGAGCAGTTAGTTCAATGGTCTAGCAATTCGGGCGAATCCTTCCACAAACCTCCTGTAATAGGAGCAGAACCCTAAGAAGGACCTGAGTTCTGTTACTGTGGTGGGTCGTGGCCAGGAGGTAACTGCCTCCAATTTCTCAGGGTCCGTGGCCACCCCTTCTTCAGACACTATGTGCCCCAGATAATTCACAGGAGACTGGTAGAATCGACACTTCTCAGGCGAAAGCTTGAGTCCCTCCTCACTGAGTCTCCTCAAGACTTTTTCCAGCCTCTCCTCGTGTTCCTCCAGGGTTCTTCCAAAGACAATGACATCGTCCAGGTATACAAGGACTTCAATAAGGTTCATGTCTCCTACAGTCTTCTCCATGAAACGTTGGAAAGTAGCTGGGGCTCCAGACAGACCTTGGGGCATCCGGTCAAATTCAAAGAACCCCACTGGGGTTATGAAAGCTGTCTTCTCCTTGTCTTCTGGGTGCATAGGGATCTGATATTACCCACTCTTGAGATCCATAACGCTGAACCACTTGGCTCCAGACAAGCTCTGTAGGGCATCCTCTATCCTCGGAGTGGTGTACTGGTCGGGTATGGTTCTCCTGTTAAGAGTCCTGTAGTCGATACAGAGCCTCAACGATCCATTCTTCTTCCTGACCACCACTATCGGGGAGGCATAAGGGCTTCTGGACTCCCGTATCACACCAGTCCTTTTTAGTTCTGCAAGTTGTTCCCTTAGATCCTCCAGATCCGCTAGTGGGACCCGCCTGACCCTCTCTCTGAAGGGCTTATCTTCTTGGAGGCGAATCCGATGGGTGGCACTCCTTGCACACCCCACATCAAACTCATCTTTGGAGAAGATCTTCTCCCATCTGGTCAACTGGGCCTTGGCTCTCTCCATCCAAGCCCTGGGCAGGTTCGGGTTTTTCATGGATAGCTTCTCCCAAGCATCTCCTCCTTCGCCCGCCCCCTTTATTTCCGACAAGTTGACCGGGGCAGCAGGGCTCACCTGGCCCAGCAGCATCCTGGCTGGGATTTCCATGGGGCCATCTGTATTGTTCCTCACATTCACTGGAACTCTACAATGGGCCTTCTTCAGGGCCTTCAGCGGAATCACTTCTGGTATCACTTCCAGGCTGGGGGACTCTTCCCTTGGGTCAGACTCCAACATGACAAAGGGTCCAGGCTGCTCCCAAGTAAGCTTCACAGTGGCTCTGAGACAGGTTACTTCACCGGGCTGCAACACTATCCCTTCTCTTCCAAGTCTCCACACCTTCCCTATCCCCTCTCCAGGGGTGTTCTGCTCTAGAACCAGCCGTTGATAAGCCGTCTTCAGCATGGGGTGGATCTTGGTGGCCGCTGACCCCTTCTCTTTCACTAGAGTGGTCAGAAGTCTTCGGACCAGGTCCGTGTTTGTCCCTATTATAAGGGAACTCTTGTTGGCTCCTGGCGGCCGAGGGCACACAACCGCCAGAGTGTCAAACACTTCGGCTTTTCCAGCCACGGATGGGTCAAAGATCATCTTGACAGGAAAAATAGCCATCGTAGGGGAAATTCTGGGTCCCAATCCCACATATCTCTAGTCCCTCTATCTTCTGGATGGGCAGGTGACTCAAGTGCTTCTCGTAGAAATCTCGGTATAACAGGGTCACTTGTGCCCCAGTATCCAAGATGGCTCTGGTGTAGACTCCTTCCACTTGAATGGGCACTATAGGAGATGGGCCTACTAGCCTCTCCGGATATGGCCTGGCAGGGGTCGCCTTCTTCTGGCCCTTTCCCTTCGGACTCTCTCTCATCCAGTTCCCTTTGGACTTTAATCTTTCTTAAGCCTGGTATGCATTAATTTCCTTCCTTTCGATGGGTGTACAGACCCGCTGAGGGATACTATTATTTTTCTTAGGTGTGCACCCCCTCTGGGGAGTGCTGTGCCTCTTCAGAGGGGTCTTGCCCCCTTTCTCTGGGGTGTATCTCTATTGAGGAATGTTGTGTTTCCTCCGAGGTGTTTTATCTCCTCTTTTCTTCTGTTTCGCTTTCAGCTTGGAGCTCACTGAAGGTGATGGGCACCCGGTTGACTCCTTCATCGGGGCCCTCTGGAGTTTCCCGCCGGCTTGCGGTTGTCTAGCTTCTTCTTCTTGGGACTGGAACAGGTAGCTGCAATATGGCCAATTCCTCCACAGTTAAAGCAGACTATATCTCCCCATTCTTGTAAAGATGCGGGTGCCGAAGCAATTGGGAATAGTTCCTTCCGTGGTACTTCCCTCCTGGGACCCTCTGGGTCTTTTGCCATCAGAGAGGTCAACATTTCTAACACCTTGGACATTTGTGCTTTTAAAGTGTCTACCTCTGAGTCTCTTTCAGGGGCCATCACTGGATTGACTAGCACCTGTGCGGGGACAACATTTGCCTTAATCATTTGCTGGTCCTGTTGTAGCGCCTCCTCATCTCTGATGATTTTTATCAAGTCAGCATAAGTCAGCAACGTTCCTCCTCCCGAGGTTTTCAGGTGCAGCCAGACTGGATCCGAGCGTAACGCTCCCTTTAAGACTTGCTTCATTCTTGCCGCATCTGTATCTTGGGGCTTCATTCCCTTCTTCAACACAATTTTGCACAGCAACCTGTTTAGTCTCCTAACATATTCTGACAGTTTCTCCCTTGGTTGTTGGAAAGTATGTTCAAATTGGTATACCATCTCTGTCACCTTATCCAATTGACCAAACTCTTCCTGTAACATGGCTAGACAGTCTTGAGCCGTGCAATCTGCATTCCCAAACCGAAAACTTTTCACTGCTTCTGCTGCTGCGCCTTTTAGGCTTTCTATCACTCGTTGCCTCTTCTGCGCTTCAGGCACCTCCCATGCCTCTACTGCCTGCAATGCCTGCTCCACCCAGGTATCAAAATCTTCTTCCCCTGCAGGGACAGGGAGCTTCCCTGAGAATGTCTTCAGTCTCCGGTAGCTAGTCTCTACATGCACCGTGCTTGTCTTCTGACATTTGATTAGCAGATCCCCTATCGCCTTTATCAATTCTGGTGATATAGCAGTGGCAGGTGCAGGTGTCACCGGGGGCGTCACCCCGTCTCCTTTTACTGGTGAGGTACGGGCCGCAGCCTGCGGTGATCCCATCGGTGATGGTTCCTTCTTTATAGTTAAAGCAGGCGCCAACCTATAGGTTCTATTGTCTGGCGTCTTTACACACTTGCGCTTGCAAGCCTCTGGTATCCCGTCTCCGTATTCCACCAGTGCATACTGATATGAAGTGTCTGGGTCTGCCTGTCAGGGTCACCTGTGGCCAGGTGACAGATGCACACCGTAGGGGGACAGGAGTGCACCGCGAGGTAGTGAACCCTATGGCTGGCTTCTGTGGATAGGAAACTGGGTGGTTGTGGAAAGCGGGACCAGAGGAGCACAACCGGGATCCCAACGGAAGCGAGAGCCAAGATTCCCCAGGGCGCGGAGTCTAAGACCCAGCTGGTCTTCTCCAGGGCCTCTAGTGGTGAGGATGTTACGCTGCAGGCTGGGACCAGGTCGCGGCCCCTGGAGTTTCCTAGCTCACGCCCCGTAGGATAAGGGGAAGCAGCAGCACACGATAGAGAGAACCGAATAACAAGCCGAAGGTCAGGGGCCACAAGCAGACAAGGATAACGAAGAACGAGCCGAAGGTCAAGGGTCACGAGCAGACAGGGATGGTCGGGGACAAGCCAATAACGTAACAGAGAGACAGACGTAGCACACGGCAGGCAGGAACCCAAACACACAATGCCTAACAAACACGTTGATCAGCAAAGCAGGCTTGCAGTGCACAGGTTAATATAGTGTTCAGTGATAGGGCCTGGGGTGGAGTCAGGCTGGGAGGAGATTATAAAGGAAGCCAGGTGAAGGAGGTCTGGTCTCTAGATGAACACATGAGGAGGAAGGTAAGATGGCAGACAGACATTAATGCATATCCATGACAGTACCCTCCCTCTTACGAGGCCTCCCCCTTCCCCGCCTGGGCCCAGGTTTAGAGGGAAACTTCAGATGAAACTCCTTTAACAGACGAGGTGCAAAGACCTCAGATGCAGTGATCCAAGACCTCTCCTCAGGACCAAACCCTTTCCAATGAACGAGGTACTGAAGAACGCCTTTACAGAGTCGGGAGTCCAGAATTTGACTGATCTCGTACTCCTGATTATCCTCAGAGACAGGCGCCACGGTAGGAAGAGGACGAGAGAATTTATTGAGGACTAAAGGCTTTAGAAGAGCAACATGAAAGGAGTTAGTGATTTTAAGGCTCTTAGGAATCTGGAGTTTGAAACAAACCGGATTCAGTTTAGCAGTTACCGTGTATGGACCGATGAATCGTGGAGCAAACTTCAGAGAAGGAACTCGGAGCTCAGACTGGCTAGGACCCAGAGAGTGCTGGCATCTTTTTTCTAAGGACCTCTCTTGAAAACGAATGTCGATCTGGTTGCATAATGAAATTACATCGTCCAGACCGACGGGAATGGCTCTTCCCGCTAATTCGTCTTTCACTCGGTCAGAGAGACCATGTAAAAAGGTAGCGACCAGGGCCTCATTATTCCAGCTCAATTCAGCTGTGTGGATACGGAACTGAAGAGCATATTGCCCCACTGAACTAGATTCTTGGCGAAGACGTAAGACAGCACTAGCCGCTGAAGAAGCCCGAGCCGGCTCTTCGAAGATATTACGAAAGAGCTTCAAGAATTCAGACAGACTGGAAACCACCGGATCGTTCCTCTCCCACAGGGGGGCAGCCCAGGCCAAAGCTTCACCGGAGAGGAGGGAAATGATATAGGCTACCTTAGCCCGGTCAGATAGGAAGCTTTGAGGCTGAAGCTCAAAATGAATAGTGCATTGGCTGAGAAACCCCCTGCAGGCCTTGGAGTCCCCAGAGAAACGGAACGGAGCTGGTAATCTTAGTGAGTGTGAGGCTGCGACTGGTGCGATAGGTACAGCCGCTGGTTGTACTTGGGGTTGCGGATTCGGGGTTCCCAAGGAGACCTGAAGCTGCTCGAATCGAGAAGCCAGATCCTGGAGGAATCGCATCGCCTGGGTCTGATTTGATTCCTGGGTCTCAAGTCTGCGAACTATGCCCTGCAATGGATCATCCGCGGGAAGCGGGATGTCAGCCGGGTTCATGGCTGATCAAACTGTCAGGGTCACCTGTGGCCAGGTGACAGATGCACACCGTAGGGGGACAGGAGTGCACCGCGAGGTAGTGAACCCTATGGCTGGCTTCTGTGGATAGGAAACTGGGTGGTTGTGGAAAGCGGGACCAGAGGAGCACAACCGGGATCCCAACGGAAGCGAGAGCCAAGATTCCCCAGGGCGCGGAGTCTAAGACCCAGCTGGTCTTCTCCAGGGCCTCTAGTGGTGAGGATGTTACGCTGCAGGCTGGGACCAGGTCGCGGCCCCTGGAGTTTCCTAGCTCACGCCCCGTAGGATAAGGGGAAGCAGCAGCACACGATAGAGAGAACCGAATAACAAGCCGAAGGTCAGGGGCCACAAGCAGACAAGGATAACGAAGAACGAGCCGAAGGTCAAGGGTCACGAGCAGACAGGGATGGTCGGGGACAAGCCAATAACGTAACAGAGAGACAGACGTAGCACACGGCAGGCAGGAACCCAAACACACAATGCCTAACAAACACGTTGATCAGCAAAGCAGGCTTGCAGTGCACAGGTTAATATAGTGTTCAGTGATAGGGCCTGGGGTGGAGTCAGGCTGGGAGGAGATTATAAAGGAAGCCAGGTGAAGGAGGTCTGGTCTCTAGATGAACACATGAGGAGGAAGGTAAGATGGCAGACAGACATTAATGCATATCCATGACACTGCCTTTATATCTATCACCCACGGTGTGTGATCTGGGGACACTGACTTCATCAGCTCCTCTACCGTCTCAGTCTTCCATTCCTCCCCTGGGAGGCTGATGACTATTGAGTTGTTTGGCTCTGCCCTAACGGCTTTGCACCACTCTTCTATCGCTTGTGGATCCATAGGGTCCATGCCGGCACTTCTGGCGTTCACCTGCTGTATCAGGATCCCGGACGAGAACCCCCACGTGTGGCGATACCTTCACTTAAGAAGGCCGCAAGTTTAGTTTGGGCCCTGAAAACAGCTCCGCCAACCCCCGGCAATGTACTCGACCCCCTACTGGCACAGTTAGTATTGGCAGCAATATATATTTCCTTATACTATATGAGTAAACCCAGACACCAAGACAATAATAGTATAAGGTATAAGATTTACTTAAGCTTTTGATAAGAAAGGTTAACAGTGGTAACAGTTCACAGATAATAAATTGCAGAGCCCTGCAGCAATAACACACTATGCATTAGAATGAACAGTAAAGGTGCGCCCCGTGGGCGACCGTTAACTAGGCGTCCTGTGACGCAGTAACCAAATGAACTAACTAGCTGGCCAGGCCTAGCTCAGATATCTACAACTCAGTCTATAGGGGATGATGGTTTTCTTCACCGGCAGGTCTTTAAAGGTGGTGCACATTAACAGAATACCATTTGTAATCCAATGAGGAGGTAGAGATGAAATAAACACTTTTCTATGTAAACTCAGAGTTCAGCTCTGATAAGGTTCTCTAATGAGAGTATCAGAAATAACTTGTGGGCCACGGCAGTCTATAGGCCCATTAGCAACAACAGTATATGGTCTGGGTATACGCCCTCTCACCCATCCGGACGCGGTCCCAGTCCGGGGAACTTCCACCGACTGTGTCACACACACACACAGTGTCTCCAGCGATCGGGTCCCCGATCCGGTCAAGGCTGTAGACAAGCGAAGTCAGATGCCACCCATGCTCGCAGTGGGGTGGAAGGCTCTTTGGTGCTGCGCAAGGTCTCAGGCTTCAGGCCTTGCACTCCGACACATCCGCACAGGAGGATCAGTCCCTGAAGTCTCGTGTCCCAAAGAGACCGAGCCCAGCCTCGCCTCCTCCTCTTATAACCCCTCCCATGAGTCTCTGCGGTGGAAACACTGCCGAATGGGGTTCTGGGTAATGTAGTCTCTCTGCATTAAAGGGGAACACCCCGCTACACAAAGAATACAGACAAGGCCGAGTTCTGGCCCTTGATAGTGCTCAAGGTCAACTTCATTTCTAAGCCCAACTGAAGAAAGGCAAGAATCCTATTAATGACATACTTCCTAGGATGCCATCTTCTGGGTTCACACCAGGAAACATATGCCTTCCAGATTCTGTAGTAGATGAGCCTGGAGGCCGGCTTCCTAGCATTAACCAGAGTGGATAGGACTGGGCCTGAGAGCCCACGTTTTCTCAGAATGTGGGTCTCAACAGCAAAACCGTCAAATTTAGACTTTGTAAGGCAGGATGGAATATTGGACCCTGCGACAGTAGGTCCGAGCGTAGTGGGAGAACCAAAGGTCTTCCTTCTGCCATTTTACGATTTCCGCATACCAGTATCTCCTGTGCCAAGCTGGGGCAACCAATATCACCGGCTTTCTTTCCCTTTTGACTCTGAAGGAATCGTGGGAGAAGCGGAACTGGAGGGAACGCATATATTGGAGAATATCGATCCCACGGAATTGTCAGGGCATCTGACCCCTGAGCAAAAGGATCTCTTGTCCTTGACACAAAGTTGTCCAGTTTTGTGTTGAACCTGGAGGCCAACAGGTCTACATCTGGGGTACCCCATTTCTGACATATGATTTGAATTATGTCGGGGTGTAGAGACCATTCTCCTGGACTCAGTTGCTGGTGGCTTAGAAAATCTGCCTGCCAACTTTCTACCCCTGGAATGAAGACTGCAAACAGGCAAGGAATATGACTTTCTGCCCAAGACAAAACGTGATTCACCTCTCTTTGAGCATCCAGACTTCTGGTGCCCCCTTGGTGATTGATATAGGCCACAGCTGTGGCATTGTCGGACTGTATCCGAACAGGACAGCCCTGCAGTCTGTAAACTCAGACTCTGAGAGCCAGATGGATTGCCCGTATTTCCAGAATGTTGATGGGAAGGAGCCTTTCGGGTCCGGACCACCTCCCCTGGGCAGATGCTTCTTCTAGCACTGCCCCCCAGCCTAGAAGGCTGGCATCTGTGGTTACTATTTTCCAAGCAACCGGGGGAAAAGATTTTCCTTTTGACAGATTTTGGGGGAGCAACCACCAGTTGAGGTTTTGGCGAACCTTTGGAGATAAGGTCATTGGAAGGTCCAGGGCCTGAACCTTTTTGTTCCAAGCGGACAGAATGCTGCCCTGCAATGGCCTTGAGTGAAACTGGGCGTAAGGGACAGCCTCGAATGAGGCTACCATCCTTCCTAACAACCTCATGCATACTGCATAGACGGATGGAAGGTTTGTTTTTTGCCCTTATCAATCGGACCAAGTCCCCTATGGCTTCTGCCTTTGACTTGGGTAGGAATACCCTGCTTTGGGATGTGTCTATAATCATGCCCAAGTATTCCAGCCTTTTTTGAGGCTGTAAGGAGGACTTTTCCAGATTGAGGACCCAGCCTAGGTACTCTAAATACTCCACTGTGCTGTGCACATTCCGGTCTAAGCGCGTAGCGGACTGATCTATGAGCAACAGATCGTCAAGATAGACTGTTACTGCTATGCCCCGTGCCCTCAACCTTGCTAGGGGTGGGGCCAGTATTTTTGTGAAAACTCAAGGTGCAGTAGCCAGACTGAAAGGGAGGGCCACAAACTGAAAGTGGCGCTGATCCACCGCAAACCTTAGAAACTTTTGATGAGCGGGAAATATTGGTACATGTAGATATGCATCTCTGATGTCTATTGATGCCAGGAATTCTCCTCCCTGCAGGGTGGAGACCACTGAACAGACAGACTCCATGCGAAAGGAGCGAACGTTCAGAAATAGATTCAGGCTTTTCTGATCCAAAATAGGTCTGACATCTCCGTTTGGTTTTGGAACCGTAAAAAGGTTTGAGTAGAACCCTGAGCCCTGATCTTCTGGGGCTAACTCTATTATTACCCCTTGGGACAACAGGCGTTCCAAGGCCAAAAACAGAGGCCTTCATTTTTCTGGATCCTTGGCAATTCTTGATCTCAGAAAACGGGGTGGCGGAAGTTCTCTGAATTCCAGCTTGTAGCCTGAGGACACAGTGGAGATGACCCACTTGTCCTGAACTTCTTCCCGCCAGGCGTTTGCAAATTGCAGCAGCCTTCCTCCCACTCGGCCGAGCAGGGGCGCCCCTTCACAGGGAATTTTTGGGGTTTTGTTTGAAAGATTTTGATCCCCAAGTCCTTTTCTGCCCTTGGGCTTGGCTCTGGGTCCTTCCCCTAGTATTAGACTGGGGAGGCCATTGCCACTGCCTGGAAAATGAGGTTCCAGGGGCTGGGGAAAGAGAACGCTTAAAAGAAGGGCGTTTACTCTTATTTTTAACTGGTAAGAGAGTAGACTTGTCTCCGGTAATCTTTTGGATATATTTATCCAAATCATCCCCAAACAGGTGTCCTCCACAAAAGGGGAATGCCGCCAAGTATCTCTTGCAAGAAACCTTGGATTCCCAATGTTTCAACCAAAGGGACCCGTGCATGTGTACCAGCAGGTGATTCTAGCGGGATGCTTGCTGAACAGAGTCCATAATCACATCAACCGCAAAACACAGGGCCTTAGGAAGGTCCTTGTTGTGTTACACTATGTGATTATTCTTGCTCTGTGTCTTTAAGATCTGTCCCCTTCTTTCTAGCTGAACTCTCTCTCTCACCGTAGTTCTTTATATATCTCCTCCACTTCCTGATTCTGGTCATTACTCCTGTATATCTTCCATGCTAAACATCTTACATGTGGCTTACAACTGCAACGTTTTTCTACCTATGAATATCCATCATTAAACGGAACATTCGAAAGGATTCATCGTCTGTCGTCCTAACTGTGAGTTTATTCATTGAGTTAAACTGCCTGTATCGATGCAAGGGATGAATATCAAACCAGCTTGAGTAAGGCCTACTTAAACCTGGAGATGAACTTTATCACTTTGTAGTTGAGACAGAACAGTAGAAAAACGGAGTTTCACAGCCTAATTACAAGATTTCTGCATGTCAGTACTGAAACAGACAAGATTTACTGCCCTCATAGCAAGACAGAAGGGACAGAGCAGCACATGGCAGCCTTATAGCCTGAGACAATCTGCACAGTGTCATATTTCAGCACACAGATCCTGCCTGCTTTCACAGTCAGTCTGCTATCATGAGTGACCAAGCTTCTGCATGTGAACTCACATCTACCTCCCCACAAGTTCCTGAAGAAACTGAGTTACCCAAATGCTCAGTTAAACCCACTTGGAAATTAATGGAGAATTATGAAGCTTCAAGGACTGAATTGTCAAATAGCTTGGAATTAGTCTGGGAGAAAATCCTTGCTGAAGCCAATACAGTGTCTGTTGAACGTGAACTACTGACACTAGAGGGCGCCATTAAACAACTTTCTGCCTAATATGAGCTTTATCAGCTTACCAGCATCAAATTCACTAATGTCTTACAAAACATGAAGTCAGAAAGTGCGATGATGCAATTAAAGCGCGTCAATGCTCTCAATATTGAAAGAGACAGTTTTATCCAGCAAACCAGATTAAAGGCAGAAGCAAAAATAAAGCTGTTACAGGGCACTGCATCTCACAGATCTGTTTCCACCAGACGTTCTAAAAACTCGTCAAGATCCCATAGTTCAAGATACTCAACACTCAGTGAGCGACTTATTAATGCCCGCGCTGAAGTGGAAGCCAGCAAAGTGCAGGTGGCATATGCAGAAAAAAGAGCAGAGTTGGAAGCTCAAAGGGCAGAGTTGGAAGCGCAGTCAGCACGTCAAAGAGCAGAGTCGGAAGCGCAGTCAGCACGTCAAAGAGCAGAGTTGGAAGCTCAGAGAACAGAGTCGGAAGCTCAGTCAGCACGTCAAAGAGCAACAATGGAAACATTAAATGAACAGTGTAAACATGACGCAGCTATGGCAAAGCTAAGGGTCCTACAGCAAGCTATCAGTGCAGACGAAGGTGCAAGTGAGAAAGACAGCATTAACCTAAACATAGCAGATATGGAAGACCCCCTCAAACACACTAAAGACTATGTCCTAAGCCACTGCAGTGCACACTTCATTGTCTCCAATGCTCCCGACTACATAGAGACTCCATCACAGCTTCAAGTTAAAGAGGTTCCAGCAACTTCCTGCACACAAAATCACTCCACTGCATTTCCTACCTGCCTACTTTGCCTGCCTTCATACGTCACAGAGCATCAGCACAAGCTTCAGGCAAGTCATCAATCTTCAGTCATCTGTACAGCCTTGAATCAACGTACCATTGGAACAACTGACTTCAAGCAAGCAACTCACCTGGATGCATCTGCTGCACCATATTTCCCTGTGTCCTTTAACAACAATGTCAAAGATAACGCAATCAGCACCATACAGCCAACAGCATCTCACATAAAGGCGGAGACAACTGAGACAGAAGAGTTTGTGAGGTACATGCTTCGCAGAGAGCTCACAAAGACTGGTCTTACAAGTTTTGATGACCAACCTGAGAACTACAGAAGTTGGAAATGTGCCTTCAGAACTACAATCAGCAATATTGGCATTACAGCTGATCAAGAATTGAATCTGCTGATCAAATGGCTTGGTCCTCTATCTGCTGCACGTGTTAAGCCATTAAAATCGGTTTTCATGGACAATCCTACTGCAGGCCTCACAGCTGCATGGGAGCGACTAGAGCAAAGTTTTGGCAGTCCAGAAGCTATAGAAAATGCTTTGTTCATGCGTCTGGAAACTTTCCCAAAGATATCCGGTAAGGACAACAAGGAGTTCCAGAGACTGAGTGACCTTCTCCTTGAGCTTCAGCTAGCCAAGACAGACCCAAAACTACCTGGACTCAGTTACCTTGACACTCCAAGAGGGGTAAACCCAATTGTCTCCAAGCTCCCGTATGGTTTGCAAGAGAAATGGACTGCACTAGGGTCATCATACAAAAGAGAGAACAAGGTTTCCTTCCCTCCATTCTCTTTCTTCTGTGAATTCATCAGGAAAATTGCAGAGACCAAGAACGATCCAAGTTTTTCCTACGGTGAGTACAGCCTCTTCTCACCCTTTCCTAAGAGTACCAGTCTTCAGGGCAACTATAGAAACCATAGAGGCCCAGTGTCCGTGAAAAAGACTGACATCCTTCCCACTCCTACCACAGTTCTGGCCACGAACAAACAGAGTAGGAAGATTGAAAACCCTAACAGAGAGTGTCCCATACACAAGAAGCCACACCCCCTCAATAAATGTATCGGCTTTAGGAAAAAGCCTCTGGAAGAGCGCAAGGAGCTTTTAAAGACATTTAGGGTATGTTTCAGGTGCTGTGCTTCTACAGAACATTTTGCAAGGGACTGTAATGTGTCCATCAAGTGCATAGAGTGTGGCTCTGATGAACATGTGCAAGCCCTCCATCCTCTTGAGCCCAGCTCTGCACAACCTGCCAACACTCCTCCCAGGTTAACGCATGGCGGGGAGAATACAGACCAAGTGCCTAATTCTACCATCATTTCTTCATCCTGCATTGAAGTTTGTGGAGAAGACCGCTGTGGTAAGTCCTGTGCTAAGATATGCTTGGTGAACATATACCACAAGGATCAACCAGAAAAGTCTCTAAAGGCATATGCTATCTTAGACGATCAGAGCAATCGATCACTTGCAAAATCTGAATTGTTCAGTCTATTTGAAATAAAAGGCGAAGCTCATCCTTACACCTTGGGTACCTGTAGTGGAACTATAGAGGTTTCTGGAAGAAGGGCTCATGGACTCATGGTATCTTCTCTCAAAGGTAACTTGCAATTACCCTTACCTACACTTGTTGAGTGCAATCAGATACCTGCTAACAGGGAAGAAATCCCTACTCCAGCTGCTGCTTTCCATCACCCTCAACTCAAGGTAATAGCAAATGAGATACCGCCGCTTGACAAAGATGCTCAGATCCTTCTTCTGTTAGGAAGAGACATTCTAAGAGTTCACAAGGTACACAGACAAGTCAGTGGACCCCCAGATGCCCCATTTGCCCAGCGCACGGATCTAGGGTGGGTCATCATAGGCAATGTCTGTATAGGCAAAATGAAAAGACCTACCAACATTTCGTCATTCAAGACAAATGTTCTGCCAAATGGCCGAAACACTTACTTTGAGCCATGCCCACATCACTACTGGGTGAAAGAGAAGATAGCCAGCCACGAATGGCAACATGGTATCTCAGGTGACACAAGCCCTTTCTCCTGCCATGATGGCGACTTTGGCTCTACAGTGTTTAAAGCAACCAGTGAAGATGACATACTGGCTCCTTCAATGGAAGACAAAGAATTCATCAAGGTAATGGACAAGGAGTTCTTTCAAGATGACTCCAATAACTGGGTAGCACCCCTACCCTTTCATCTCCCAAGAGAGAGATTGCCCAACAACTTACAGCAGGCCATCAGTAGATTCTCCTCCTTAAAGCAAAACTTAAGCAGGAAACCAGAGATGCAAAAGCACTTTGTGGACTTTATGCAAAATGTATTTGACAGAGATCATGCAGAGCCTGCTCCCCCACTAAAGGAGGGAGAAGAATGCTGGTACCTTCCATCCTTTGGCGTGTATCACCCACGCAAACCAGACCAAATCAGAGTTGTCTTTGATTCCAGTGCTCAGCACGAAGGTGTTTCTCTTAACAACATGCTCCTTACTGGACCCAACTTGAACAACAGTCTAATAGGAGTCTTGATTCGTTTCAGACAAGAGCCTGTAGCAGTAATGGCCGACATTCAACAGATGTTTCACTGCTTCATCGTCAGAGAAGACAACAGAAACTACCTCAGGTTTCTATGGCACAAGGACAATGACCTCAACAAGGAAGTTATAGATTATCGCATGAAGGTACATGTCTTCGGTAACAGTCCTTCCCCAGCAGTGGCAACTTATGGGCTAAGGAGAACAGCTCAGACTGGAGAAGTTGAATATGGATCTGATGCCCGTCAATTTGTTGAAAGAAGCTTCTACGTTGATGACGCACTTAAGTCGTTTCCAACTGCTAAAGAAGCAATTGATCTTCTCACCAGAACAAAGGAGATGCTGTCTGTAGCAAACCTTAGACTGCACAAGATTATATCCAACAGCCAGGAACTTATGAATGCCTTTCACTCTGAGGACTATGCCACTAGTCTAAAAAACCTTGACTTAGGTACAGATGTGCCTCCTGTACAGCGAAGTCTGGGTTTGTTGTGGAACATCAAGCAAGACAAATTCACCTTCCAAGTGTCAACTTGTGACAAACCCTTCACTAAGAGAGGAGTCCTGTCCGTGGTGAATAGCATCTATGACCCACTGGGTTTCCTTGCTCCAGTTACCATTCAAGGTAAGATTTTACTAAGACAGTTGTCTACTGAGAACATAGACTGGGATACTCCCTTGCCTAGTGAGAATCAACACAAGTGGGAAAGGTGGAGATATTCTTTGAAGTCACTAGAAAAACTTCAGATTCCCCGTTGCTATGTTCCAGGTTCCATTTCAACCGCTAACCGGAGAGAGATTCATATTTTCTCTGATGCATCAGTTGAAGCTATTGCTGCAGTAGCCTATTTGAAGACCTCTGAACTGAATGGAGAATCACACTGTAGTTTTGTCCTAGGCAAGGCAAAACTCACACCCAAGCCTGCACATACCATACCAAGACTTGAACTTTGTGCAGCCGTGCTAGCAGTAGAAGTTGCCGAGGTCATACGAAGTGAAATGGACACTAGAATTGATTCTTTCACCTTCTATACAGACAGTAAGGTAGTACTTGGTTACATAAACAACCAAACAAAACAATTTTATGTGTACATCAGCAACAGGGTTGAACGTATCAAGAGATTCTCTCTACCAAGTCAATGGCATCACGTTCCCACTGAACTCAACCCAGCTGACTGTGGGATCAGAGCCGTGTCACCTGCTGCTCTTCAGGACAGCCTATGGCTGTCACCTCCAAGGTTTCTGTGTGAGGACTCTTACTTACTCCCTATTGACACCACCTATGGGCTAGTAAACCCTGAAGATGATAAGGAAATAAGAACTGTGAACACCTCACTCCACACTTCTGTAAGTACAAAACAGAAGCTGCAGTCACACCATTACGAGCATCAATGGAAGCAGGTGCAGCATCTAGCCAATGTGTTCTGGCATCGCTGGAAGAAAAAGTATCTTCACCACCTTCAAGGTCATAACAAATGGCAAGCATCTAAGCCGAATCTTAAGGTTGGAGACCTCATCCTTCTAAAAGACAAGGAAGTTTTTCAGAATGAGTGGCCTATGGGCCTTATTACTAAAGTTATGCCCAGCGACGATAACAAAGTCCGGAAGGTAGAAGTCAAGGTAACCAAGGGAGGATCGACACAAACCTTTAGTCGACCAATTACAGAGTTAGTACTCCTTTTGCCAGGTGAGTGACTTGTGCAAGGACTAGCCATGCTGTCAGCACGGCGGGGAGTACATTGCTGCCATCTACAGGTTCTACTCAGAACTTTGGAATTATTTGAAGACATCATACTGTGACTTTATGTTCTTCATCCTGTTGAACTTACGTTTATTATTTGCTTGTTGCATGTTTTTCATTACAGGTTCCAGGACATTCGTCAGTATTGGACTTTTTGAAAATATATATTTTAGTTTGAGGTTATGAAATCTAAAGATTTCAGACGGGGAGTGTTGTGTTACACTATGTGATTATTCTTGCTCTGTGTCTTTAAGATCTGTCCCCTTCTTTCTAGCTGAACTCTCTCTCTCACCGTAGTTCTTTATATATCTCCTCCACTTCCTGATTCTGGTCATTACTCCTGTATATCTTCCATGCTAAACATCTTACATGTGGCTTACAACTGCAACGTTTTTCTACCTATGAATATCCATCATTAAACGGAACATTCGAAAGGATTCATCGTCTGTCGTCCTAACTGTGAGTTTATTCATTGAGTTAAACTGCCTGTATCGATGCAAGGGATGAATATCAAACCAGCTTGAGTAAGGCCTACTTAAACCTGGAGATGAACTTTATCGCTTTGTAGTTGAGACAGAACAGTCCTCATAAACCTCAATCTCCTCTGCAGGGAGGAGGCTAACCATCTGTTTCATTTGTTCCTTAAGGAACTGACACATACTAATTGCTGCAACCGCAGGTTGCACTACAGCACCGGCCATAGAGGAGGAGACTTTCAATAAAGATTCCAGTTTTTTATCAGTTGGATCTTTAAAGCCTTGAGCATTGTCTATAGGACAGGTCAGGCTTTTGTTTGCACAAGAAATAGCTGCATCTATAGCAGGTACCCCCCATTTCTTAGTGAAACCTTCCTCCATAGGATAAAGGAGGGAAAACTGCCTAGGAGGAGAAAACAGTTTATCTGGGTGAACCCAGTCATCATACATCAGTTTATCCAGCAAGGGATGAACTGGGAAGGAGCATGCAGCCTGTGGGGATTTCTGAGGTCCCAGGGAGGAAACAGGACACAGAAGCTTCAACAGGAGGCAATTTGTAAGTGGCACGCACACACCATCTCTGCATAATATTGCACCTGAATCTTTAACGACTGTGAGGAAGAAGGGATCTTCTCTTCATCCTCTGAGACCTCAGACTGCAACTGATCCTCATCTCCAGAAAGGGATTTTTCACCCTCAGAAAGCTCATCTGATGAGAGAGCCAGTGGCGTTGCTAGCCAGGTGCAGGGGGGGGCGCACCCGGGTGACACCCACCAGAGGGGTGACACCTGTGGGTAGCGCAGCGGCACCACACTGACATCGCCCGCCCGCTGCCCTGTGCCTTGCGGCTCACGCCGCGGCTGTGTCCCTCAGCGGAGCGGAAGGAAGCCGCCGTCCCCTCTGCCTCCTCTCTGTTTACATCCACAGAGGAGGAGGAGCCCGCGCTCGAGGGACACACCGCTGTGTGTATCTGCCGCTCTGTTCTGAGGTCTGTAAGGTAAGGGGGGCATCTTTACTGATGGGGGGAGGGGGTGTCTGTACTGCTGGGGTCTGCACTAGGGGGAGTTTGCACCAAGGGGGGGGGCTGTAACTGAGGGGGTGTCTGTACTGAGGGGGGTCTGGTACTGAGGGGGTGTCTGTACTGAGGGGGTGTCTGTACTTAGGGGGGATCTGGTACTGAGGGGGGATCTGTAACTGAGGGGTGTCTGTAACTGAGGGCATGTCTGCACTGGGGGGGTGTCTGCACTGCTGGGGGGTCTGCACTGAGGTGGGGGTGTCTGTACTGATGGAGCGGTCTGCACTGAGGGTGGGGGTGTCTGTACTGATGGCGGACTGCACTGAGGTGGGGGTGTCTGCACTGAGGGGAGAGGTTTATACTGAGGGAGGGGGTCTATATTGATGGAGGGGGGTCTGTACTTAGTGGGGGGGTCTGTACTGAGGGAGGGAATCTATACTGTGGGAGGGATGTCTGTAGTTAGTGGAGGGGGGTCTGTACTGAGGGGGGACTATAGTTGTTGGGGGTGACACCATTTTTTCGCACCAGGTGACACAAACCCTAGTGACGCCACTGGAGAGAGCCAAAGCAGATGCAGGGGGACCTACCCCGTTTTCTGCCACCTCTTAAGGAGTTTGCGATTACAGTAGTAATCCTTCCCTCCAAGCCATCCAAAGCGATTTTTAAAGCATCCTCAGTGACGCATACAGGAGCTGCCATAGGAGAAGCTGCAAAATCTGACAGGGGTACATGATCATCCTGTGAGGCTGCTACCAGACTGACAGATGGGGATGGTAAACTGCAGGCAATCTCAGAATCCTTAGCCATAAGCGGGGATTTCTTAGTGCCTTTTTTACTTGTACCTCTTCTGGGAGACATAGTTTTACACTGCAAAGCAGGGGTACTATAACAAAATGCAATCACTGTTGTGCTTTAGTCTGACAATACACAATATTAGCTCACTGCACAACCTGATGCAGAGTAGGAGTCTTAGGTTTGCCTGGTTCAATCCACAGGAATGCTTACAGCCCACAGCTCTGTGTCCATGCCGCTTACAGAAGGCTCTGGCGTGCTGGCCTTTTTAAAACAAGCCTTTTGGCGCCTGCGCGCAGGTGTGCCGTGCACGCGCATGGGCACGAGCAACCACGGCCCTCCCCTTCTCATCCTGCCTATGGACAGTCAAAAGCGCACTCCCGGCACGTGCGTGCCAACCGTCATGGCGGCGGCCAGGGCGAGAGAGGAAGAGAGCAGACCACTGGGGGCTTCGGGGGACCCCTGTTACGTGTTTGTGGTAGAGCCTGCAGCGGAGGAGGTGAGTGGCGTTTTTATTTTGACCGACTTCACTGAGCGTGTTCCTGGATGGCTTTGTAAGAATACACCAGGTATGTAACTTAATCCCTCTGGTGGTGAAAACCAGGTAAGACATCCTACTCACAGAAGATAACATTTTTAAAAATAAATTATCTTTCTTTACCTTATCCGCGCTGCAGGAAAGCTGATGAAAAGCAGATCCAGCCTTCACCCATCACGGCGGGTAAGTTGTGCCAACCTTCAGGTTTCCATGAGTTCCCACTAAGAGGAACCTCATACCTGGACCTGTAGAAGACTCTGCCAGTAACTTTTCATGCCACAGTTGCATTAGTACACCAAAGCCTGGATCCCAGGGACCAGACCTCCGCAGAGAGACATTACAGGCAAACCTAGTTTCTTCTTTACACAAGGCCCAGGTACCACCCATCTTAGGCCTTTGATATCAGCCTGAGGCATGGATCCGGTTATAGCTCCTAGGACTCCACAGAAACCATCAAAAGAGCTTTTTTCTTCTTAGCACATGTTCAATGTGACCAACCACCTTAGTAAATTGTCACTTGCCACGTCACCTGCCACACATTGTGAATTGCCACTTGCCACGTCACCTGCCACACATTGCGGATTGTCACTTGCCACGTCACCTGCCACACGGTGCAGATTGTCACTTGCCACGTCACATGTCAGCAGATGTGGATTGTCACTTGCCACGTCACCTGCCACACATTGTGAATTGTCACCTGCCACGTCACCTGCCACATGGTGCGGATTGTCACTTGCCACGTCACCTGTCAGCAGATGTGGATTGTCACTTGCCACGTCACCTGCCACACATTGTGAATGTGTGGCCAGCAGCCTGCTCAAACATCAAGCCACCCAGCTGCTCGTCAGCTCCCTCACCCGCCCACTCTCCGACCAAGCCGCCCGCGTAACCGCCGTGCTGTCACCCGCGGAACTGCCGTGAGGTCACCTGCGGAGCCGCCGCGCTGTCACCATTGAAACCGCTGCAATATCACCCGCGAAACCATCGCAATGTCACCCTCTGAGCCGCCACGCTGTCACCCGCGGAACCGCCGCAATGTCACCCACGGAATCACCGCAATGTCATCTGTTTTTTTTAATCTGTCCCTGAAATGTCTGACACTGACATTATTTTGATGTGAAAATCCCGAGATTATAGCTGCATCACCTCTGCACTGCCCCCTCAGCCAATAGGAACATGCTGTACACGCCCCCTTCCACAGAGCGGCTTTTTTGACACAGGAGCAGGAGATGCCGACTGCTGGAGGAGAGGGAGGTGGGGACACAGCTTGCAGTGTGGGACGGACTGCTGCCTGATAAGGTATGCTGGCTGAGCTTTACAAAATGGATTCTTGTCAGTGGATTACCCTGGTGAGCAGAGAGGGAGAGGATGTGTTTCCTCTAGCAGAGCTCCTCCTGTCTCTGAGGCTATTAGATCGATTTTGTGTGTGAGAAGTGCACTGCTCCTGGAGGAAGGACATATCATGAATGTCTCCCCAATCTCTACTACACCTCCCTACTCATTAGCTGCCCACCACTAAACAGGCACAGTCCCCTCTTCTTTTCTCCTGTATTACCAAGTCCCAGCATGCCAGGGGATGGGGGCAGCGGTGTGTTTAATCAGGATGATTTTTGGGTGAAAAATGCTGGTGTGTGTATACTGTGTGTATACTGTATGTGTGTATATACTGTGTGTGTATATACTGTATGTGTGTATATACTGTACAGGGGCAGACTGACAACTCATGGGGCCCCCGGGCAATAGAAGATTATGGGGCCCCTGGGTTTACAGATGGCCGTCACGCCAGGAGTAAGTAACAAACAAAACAACATATAGAGTACAACAGTCAGGATAAAGCTCGACGCTCACATCAGAGTCCTCCCTTACATCAAAGTCCCAACATTCTACCTATACATCACAGTCCACAGAGGGCCACCTTACTGCAGAGCCCCCCAGTGTGCCACCCTACGGCAGAGCCCCCCAGTGTGCCACCCTACGGCAGAGCCCCCCAGTGTGCCACCTTCCATCAGTGTCCCCTTACACACACACCTTTGCACCTTAGTGCTTGGTGTGACAGGCAGCTGTCTGGAAAAGGCTTTTAATTAGAAAAAATCTACTTGTTGCAGCCTCTGAACTGCACAAGTGAGCCGTAGAGTCAGCGGAATAGTGAACTGCTGTGGTTGGCCTCAGATTGGGCAGCGGGGCATGTGAATAAAGGCCATGCTTGATGTGTGCCATGATGTCACTGCGTAAGTGTGGACCCAGACCTGCCCTGCTGCCTGATCTGAGGTCGAGCTCTACAGTGAACCAATCAGATGGCTCCAAATGGCAACAAGTGCATTTTTCACGGGCATGGGATTGTTAGATCGACTTCTGTTGAGCAGCAGTGGGCACACATGGAACATACAGTATACACACACACAAGTTTGCAAGTCGGGCTAGCTGGGATCAGTAGTCCACCAACCAGCACATGCTACTAAATTACTAGGCCGCCGGGGAGAGGTGCTGCAGACCTCTGGCCTAGTAAAAGGATCTAATTACAGCCAGCAAGCCGGGATTATTTGGTCCCCTTTTGTCATAATGAAAATGATGGAACGGGATCTAATAGTTTTACACAGAGAAGTCCTGGGAGCAGGGGCGGACTGACAACTCATGGGGCACCCGGGCAATAGAAGATTATGGGACCCCCGGGTTTACAGATGGCCGTCACGCCAGGAGTAAGTAACAAACAAGACAACATATAGAGTACAACAGTCAGGAAGAGTCCTCCCTTACATCAAAGTCCCAACATTCTACCTATACATCACAGTCTACAGAGTGCCACCTTACTGCAGAGCCCCCCAGTGTGCCACCCTACGGCCAGGGCCAGATTAAGAGCATCATGGGCCTGGTGCTGAGGATTTTGGCGGGCCTTTTTATGGAAACAAAATGAAAATGCAAACAATTTTTCGCTAAAACAAATTAAATATACTCTCACCAGTAATACCAGCCGTGCAGCAGCAACCCCACCTGCTATGCAGTCTCTCATCAGCGGCATGATGAAGAAAGGAAGGTGCGCCAAACTAAGTACAGTAAACAGGCTTTAATGGCAAATCATATAAAAAAACAGCCAAATGGCTACTCACAAGATGTAGAACAAATTCAGGCATGTAAAGGGTTAATGGTGGTCCGGTGTCATCTAAAATCTCATCAGCGGCAACATAGGGAGACCACATTTCCAAACTGCCATTCAGGGACACCCCCCCTTCACAAAAAAAGATGAAGGTGGGGTATGTAGTCTCGGGGGTTGATGGGGAAATCGGCAATGGGGGTGATTTGTCAGGCAAATGGCTGGTGTTAGCACTTAAAATCATCTTGACACCATGCTTGATATGGTGTCAGGATGATCAAATTCCATTATTTCTATTACTACATTGTAATATATAGGGAAATAGTTCAACTCACCATAATGCCGAATCAGCTTGTCGCTTGTCACCAGATGCCGCTTGTTACCTTGCCACCCATAGCCTGCCATTAGATGTAGTGTATCACTTTCCACAGCTGCCTGCCACCAGATGCAGCATGTCACTTGCCACCAGCAGCCTGCCACCAGATACAGTGTGCCACTTGCCACCAGCAGCCTGCCACCAGATACAGTGTGCCACTTGCCACCAGCAGCCTGTCACCAGATACCGTGTGCCACTTGCCACCATATAGTGTGCCACTTGCCACCAGCAGCCTGCCACCAGATACAATGAGGCCCCTTGCCACCAGATACAGTGTGCCACTTGCCACCAGATGCAATGTGCCACTTGCCACCCACAGCCTGCCACCAGATACAGTGTGCCACTTGTCACCAGCAGCCTTTCACCAGATACAGTGTGCCACTTGCCACCATATAGTGTGCCACTTGCCACCAGCAGCCTGCCACTAAATACAGTGTGCCACTTGCCACCAACAGCCTGCCACCAGATACACTGTGCCACTTGCCACCAACAGCCTGCCACCAGATACACTGTGCCACTTGCCACCCACAGCCTGCCACCAGATACATTGTGCCACTTGCCACCCACAGCCTGTCACCAGATGCAGTTTGTCACTTGCCACCAGCAGCCTGCCACCAGATACAGTGTGCCACTTGCCACCAGCACCTTGCCACCAGATACTGTGTGCCACTTGCCACCAGCACCTTGCCACCAGATATAGTGTGCCACTTGCCACCAGCAGCCTGCTACTAAATACAGTGTGCCACTTGCCACCAACAGCCTGCCACCAGATACACTGTGCCACTTGCCACCAGCAGCCTGCCACCAGATACAGTGTGCCACTTGCCACCCACAGCCTGCCACCAGATGCAGTGTGCCCCTTGCCACCAGCAGCCTGCCACCAGATAAAGTGTGCCCCTTGCCACCAGCAGCCTGCCACCAGATACACTGTGCCACTTGCCACCAACAGCCTGTCACCAGATGCAGTTTGCCCCTTGCCACCAGCAGCCTGCCACCAGATGCAGTATGCCCCTTGCCACCCACAGCCTGTCACCAGATACACTGTGCCACTTGCCACCAACAGCCTGTCACCAGATGCAGTTTGCCACTTGCCACCAGCAGCCTGCCACCAGATACAGTGTGCCACTTGCCACCCACAGCCTGCCACCAGATACAGTGTGCCACTTGCCACGCAGCAGCCTGCCACCAGATACTGTGTGCCACTTGCCACCAGCACCTTGCCACCAGATATAGTGTGCCACTTGCCACCATATAGTGTGCCACTTGCCACCAGCAGCCTGCCACCAGATAGTGTGCCACTTGCCACCCAGAGCCTGCCACCAGATAGTGTGCCACTTGCCCCCGGATACAGTGTGCCATTTGCCACCCACAGCCTGCCCCCAGATACAGTGTGCCACTTGCCACCCACAGCCTGCCTCCAGATACAGTGTGTCACTTGCCACCAGCAGCCTGCCACTCCCTCCAGGACTCTGCCCCGCACTGGCACTGAAAGGTGGCACTGATGAGATGGACTTTAGCCAATACTGTACTAGTACACACTTCTGCACAATTAGACCTATCTGTCTGACAGTGACCTCCCCAGCAGTGGGCCAGCGCTCATGGCTTACTTACTTTAAGTTTTACTGTCCTTCTCCTGACTCTCACAGCACCGCACACACAGCACTCCTTTCGCAAGGCAATCGAGCCTCATAGGAGGCCGGGGACGGCCTCTGGATGACGTCACGCCGCCGGGACGTCAAGCTCCGCCTACAGTGTTTGTGTTGAGTACTGAAAGGGGAGGAGCACGCTCAGCCTCGGCTCACTGGCACCGCCCACGCCGCAAGAGGTTCTGCTGTGGATGATAGCCGCGGCTCGCGGCTCGCGGCTCTGCTGTGGATGATAGCGGCTCGCGATTAAATGATGTTCAGCTGACTGACTCAATATTGGGCCTATAAATAATGCAGATGCAGGCTGCAGCTGCCTGCTGCCTGGACAATGTGGATGTATTATATAGCGGCCGATGGCCGGGTCCTGGTGAGAGATTTTGGGCCTACATTATGATGGGGGCCTGGGGCTGCAGCTCCATCAGCCCCTATGTTAATCCGGCCCTGCCTACGGCAGTGCCCCCAGGTGTGCCACCCTACGGCTGTGCCCCCCAGTGTGCCACCTTCCATTAGTGTCCCCTTACACACACACCTTTGCACCTTAGTGCTTGATGTGGCAGGCAGCTGTCTGGAAAAGGCTTTTAATTAGAAAAAATCTACTTGTTGCAGCCTCTGAACTGCACAAGTGAGCCGTAGAGCCAGCGGAATAGTGAACTGCTGTGGTTGGCCTCAGATTGGGCAGCGGGGCATATGAATAAAGGCCACGCTTGATGTGTGCCATGATGTCAATGCACGGGTGTGGACCCAGACCTGCCCTGCTGCCTGATCTGAGGTCGAGCTCTACAGTGCACCAATCAGATGGCTCCAAATGGCAACAAGTGCATTTTTCACGGGCATGGGATTGTTAGATCGACTTCTGTTGAGCAGCAGTGGGCACACATGGAACATACAGTATACACACACACATGCACAGTATACATACATATAGAGAGACACACAGTATACATACACACTATACATACAGTATATATACACACATACAGTATACATACAGTATACATACAGTATATACACACACACACACTATACATACAGTATATACACACACTATACATACAGTATATACACACACTATACATACAGTATATACACACAGTATAAACACGTACAGTATACATACAGTATATACAAACAGTATATACACACACACTATACATACAGTATATACACACACTATACATACAGTATATACACACATACAGTATACATACAGTATATACACACACTATACATACAGTATATACACACACACTATACATACAGTATATAAACACATACAGTATACAAACTGTGACAGCAGGAAGGTAAAGTCACCTGGTTGCATCCAGGGGGGTAGATATATTTCGCCCAGATTCAGGCTTTACGCCGACTTATACAACTAGGTGGAGAGTTGTATAAGGCTAGTGGGCTCATGGATGACTCATACCTCTAGGGAGAGTGTGGGGCGTCGTGCAGACAGAGATGAGGAGACCAGCTGAACCTTGTCAGCTCATTTAGGCCTCTATAAGAACTCCCAGCTTCATTAGATGTTAGCTCATGCCTGGAACCAGACCTGTGTGGACTGTCTAGGGAGAGTGAACCCCTGTACGGTGAGAAAAAGCCTGTGTGGCTATTTGCTTGGACATTTAAAACCAGGGACTTAGGGACTAGGACAGCACTAGGCTGATCCCAGTTGTTAGTTAGGAAACCTGTATGTTTAGTCAGAGGTCAAGTTGACCAGGATTTATTTTATTTATGTTTCTTTTGCTTTGCTGTGTTTTGTCACTGTAAATAGAAAATAAACCGCACCTTTTTGATTTTGAAAACCACAACCTCCGTTTGCTGGGCCTGTTTTTGTCTGGGGAGCCCATCCCGGGGGTCACACACACCCGCTGCCGAGCTAACCCCCTCACAGTTGGTGGAGAATGCGGGCAGTTTTTTTTTAAGCCAGCATGGAGGAGATACTGAAACAGCTGGCTCTAGCAAATGCCAATCAACAGCAGACAAATGCAGGTTTGCAAAGGAGCCTTGCAGCCCAGCAGCAAGCTCATCAACAGAGCCTTGCAGCCCAGCAGCAAGCTCACCAACAGAGTCTGGAAGCTCAGCAACAAGCCCAGCAGCAATCTGAGGCCCGCTTCATAGACCTGTTACAGAAGCAAGAGCAGAGACTACAACAAATGGAAGCAGTAATGCAGCAACGTCCGCAGACCAGTGAGGAAAGCCGTCCCACTAATACCGCGTCCTTTGGGGTGAGTCGTTTATTGACAAAAATGACTGGAGAGGATGATCCAGAGGTATTTTTGACCACATTTGAAAGGACCGCTGAAAGAGAAAAGTGGCCTGAGGAGCAGTGGGCTGGACTGGTGGCTCCTCTGTTAACTGGTGAATCGCAGAAAGCTTACTATGACCTAGAGCCTAACCAAGCAAAAGACTATGTGATGCTAAAAGCTGAAATTTTGGCAAGGCTGGGTGTCACCCAGGCTGTCCGGGCTCAGCGTGTGCATAACTGGACTTTCCAGCTTGGAAAACCCCCCAGGTCTCAAATGTATGATCTCATTCACCTGAGCAGAAAGTGGCTACAGCCAGAGACTTTGTCCGCACCAAAGATTGTGGAACGTGTTGTAATGGATCGGTTTTTGAGAGCTCTTCCTACTGCCATCCAAAAGTGGGTAAGCCATGGAGACCCAGAAACGGCCGGTAAACTTGTGGATCGGGTAGAGAGATACTTGGCTGCAGAGAACCTGACGGCCTCTTCCAGAGACACTCGGACTTTCCACCCTAAGACCAGACCATCCCCAGGGGCGGATAAGAGGATTCCAAGGGGTGAGGGTGGAGAGAGTGAGAGGGTGGGAGCTCTACCCCAAGTTTGGCGAGAACAGCCTGGGAAATCAGCGGCTCAAGAGGCGGCAAGAAGGATCGTTTGCTACCGCTGCCGGCAAGCGGGACATATTGCAGCCAATTGCCCGGTTGTGGAGGAACCCATGCAGTGTGACTTTCTGACGGGCAGACGTCAGTCGCTGTGTGCGACAGTCGCATGCACTGCCATTCGAGGAACTGAGAAACATTTATGCAAAATGTGTGTTAATGGTAGAAATGTTGTGGTATTGCTGGATTCAGGTAGCCTTGTGACCCTGATAAAGGCTGAGTTAGTTAAAACAGAGGTCTTTGGGAATAGCAAGGTAGCTGTTATTTGTGTGCATGGGGACACCCGAGAGTATCCAGTGACTACAGTGTGTTTCGAGACCCCCAAAGGTACCCTCTCTCATCCAGTGGGCTTAGTATCTCAGTTACCGCATGACGCCATTGTGGGAAGGGATTTTCCGAAGTTCTGGGAACTGTGGGATGATCCTGAGCCCCCCACTGGTGCCCCTATGTACCAGGAATGTGATAGCCAGAACTCCCCTGAGAGTGGTGAGGACTCTCCGGAATTTCCCTTATCAGTATTGGCAGGGGAGACTCAAGAAACTGGAGAGGAGCCCACCTCCTCAGACGAAAACCTACCGTCTGTGGAGTTTTCTGATCTTGAGGTTCACCGGGAAAACTTTGCCACAGAACAGTTGAAAGACCCCGCCCTAATAAAGGCACGGGAAAACGTAGTGAAAATAGATGGCGAGTTAGTGAACCCAGATAATACCTGCACTTACCCATACTTCAGCGTAGAGAAGGACCTACTGTATCGGGTGGCAAAAAGGCCAGAAGAAACCGTTGAGCAGCTTGTGGTGCCCAAACCTTACAGGAAGTTGGTGTTGGAGTTGGCCCATGGGCACATTCTTGGAGGTCATCTGGGGACAGAGAAAACCCGAGAGAGGGTATTACAGAGATTCTATTGGCCGGGGGTGATGAAGGACATAGAAAATTATTGTTCCTCCTGCCCTGTGTGTCAGAGGTCGGCCCCGATGCCACATTTCCGTAGCCCGCTGGTCCCTCTACCCATCATTGAGGTCCCGTTTGAGAGGATCGCCATGGATTTGGTAGGGCCTATAATCAAGTCCGCTAGGGGGCACCAGTACATATTAGTTATAATGGACTATGCCACCCGTTATCCAGAAGCGATCACTCTCCGAAATACCTCGGCCAAGACCATAGCCAAAGAGCTATCTCTTGTGTTTAGCCGGGTGGGTATTTGTAAAGAACTGCTTACGGACCAAGGTACACCCTTTATGTCCCGGGTTATGAAGGAGCTGTGTAAATTGTTCAAAGTGACGCAATTACGTACATCTGTGTATCACCCCCAAACCGATGGGCTGGTTGAAAGATTCAACAAAACCCTAAAACAAATGTTGAAGAAAGTGGTGGATAGAGATGGAAAGGATTGGGACTGTCTACTTCCTTATCTGATGTTTGCTATTAGGGAGGTGCCCCAATCCTCTACGGGATTCTCCCCCTTTGAGTTACTGTATGGGAGACACCCAAGAGGGCTGTTGGATATTGCCAAGGAAACTTGGGAAAGTGAGAGTTCTCCCCACAGGAGTGTGATTGAGCATGTCGCCCTGATGCAAGACCGAATTGCACAGGTAATGCCCATCGTGAAGGAACATTTGGCCCAAGCGCAGTTAGCACAGCAGAGAGTGTACAACCGTGGAGCCAAGACCCGTACCTTTTCCCCGGGGGATAGGATACTGGTACTTGTCCCTACGGTTGAAAGTAAATTCCTTGCCAAATGGCAAGGCCCCTATGAGATAATGGAAAAAGTGAGCGAAGTGAATTACAAGGTCAGACAACCAGGAAGGCGAAAGCCCGAACAGATCTATCACGTTAATCTGTTGAAAGCCTGGAGGGATAGAGAGTCCCTAGTCGCAGACACTTGGTCACCAGCTCAAACTGGTTGCGTGATTCCTGAGGTTGGAATAGCAGCCACCTTGTCACAACCCCAACAACAGGAGGTTAAGGAGTTTGTGCTTCGCAACAAGGAGGTATTCTCTGAGCTGCCGGGACAAACATCTGGGGTAGAGCATGACATCATTACCCCGCCCGGTGAAAGGGTGAAGTTAAAACCCTATCGGATCCCAGAGGCCCGACGGGAGGCAATACGGGAGGAAGTACAGAAAATGCTGAACTTAGGGGTGATAGAGGAGTCCCAAAGTGATTGGTCTAGTCCCATTGTGTTGGTGCCTAAACCGGATGGGAGCTGGCGATTTTGTAACGATTTTCGTCAGTTGAACAAAGTTACAAAATTTGACACCTACCCCATGCCACGTATAGATGAGTTGATCGACCGGCTGGGAACAGCCCGATACATGACGACTCTTGACCTCACAAAAGGGTATTGGCAAATCCCCCTGGCCAAGTCGGCCAAAGAGAAAACCGCATTTGTAACCCCAGACGGGGCGTTCCAATATAAAAGAATGCCGTTCGGGTTACAGAATGCGCCGGCCACATTCCAGCGGAAAATGGACCAGATGCTGAGGCCCCATCGGGAGTATGCTGCGGCTTACCTGGATGACGTAATTGTCCATAGCACAGATTGGGCCTCACATCTGCCAAAAGTGCAAGCAGTCCTGGACTCTGTTCGGGAAGCGGGGTTTACGGCTAACCCCAAGAAGTGTACCATTGGGCAGGAGGAGGCCAAATATCTTGGGTACACCATTGGGAGGGGAGTAATAAAACCCCAACTCAACAAAGTCGAGGCCATCCAGAGTTGGCCACGTCCCAACAGCAAGAAGCAGGTACGAGCCTTTCTGGGAATCGCTGGGTATTATCGGCGATTCATTCCCCACTTTGCTTCTAAGGCTGTGCCCCTAACCAACCTGACGAAGGGGAAAGGGTCGGTCATGATTAAATGGACCCCCGAGGCTGAGGTAGCATTCCAATTCTTGAAACAAGCCTTATGTAGCCAGCCAGTGTTGTACTCACCCGACTTCTCTAAAGACCTTGTCGTACAAAGTGATGCGTCAGATGTGGGGTTAGGAGCAGTATTGTCCCAGGTCTGGAACGGGGAAGAGCACCCAGTCATTTACCTCAGCAGGAAGTTGAAGTCCCATGAGGTAAATTACGCCACCGTTGAAAAGGAGTGTTTAGCGGTGAAGTGGGCTCTAGATTCCCTTCGGTACTACCTGCTAGGTAGGCACTTTGACATGGTTACGGATCACGCTCCGTTAAAGTGGATGGCTCAAAACAAGGAAACAAATAGAAGAGTGAATAGGTGGTTCCTGGCCCTCCAGGAATTCAACTTCACAGTAAAGCATCGCCCTGGCGTTCAAATGGGGAATGTGGATGCTTTGTCTCGAGTACATGAATGCCTGATTGCTGGTGTTCCAACCCCGAGGTTAAAACAAGAGGGGGGGTATGTGACAGCAGGAAGGTAAAGTCACCTGGTTGCATCCAGGGGGGTAGATATATTTCGCCCAGATTCAGGCTTTACGCCGACTTATACAACTAGGTGGAGAGTTGTATAAGGCTAGTGGGCTCATGGATGACTCATACCTCTAGGGAGAGTGTGGGGCGTCGTGCAGACAGAGATGAGGAGACCAGCTGAACCTTGTCAGCTCATTTAGGCCTCTATAAGAACTCCCAGCTTCATTAGATGTTAGCTCATGCCTGGAACCAGACCTGTGTGGACTGTCTAGGGAGAGTGAACCCCTGTACGGTGAGAAAAAGCCTGTGTGGCTATTTGCTTGGACATTTAAAACCAGGGACTTAGGGACTAGGACAGCACTAGGCTGATCCCAGTTGTTAGTTAGGAAACCTGTATGTTTAGTCAGAGGTCAAGTTGACCAGGATTTATTTTATTTATGTTTCTTTTGCTTTGCTGTGTTTTGTCACTGTAAATAGAAAATAAACCGCACCTTTTTGATTTTGAAAACCACAACCTCCGTTTGCTGGGCCTGTTTTTGTCTGGGGAGCCCATCCCGGGGGTCACACACACCCGCTGCCGAGCTAACCCCCTCACAAAACACATACAGTATACATACAGTATATACACAAACAGTATACATACAGTATATACACACATACAGTATACATACAGTATACATACACACACTATACATACATTATATACACACACACTATACATACAGTATATTTACACACACGCACACTATACATACAGTAGATACACAAGTATATATACATACAGTATATATACACACATACAGTACATACAGTATATATATATATATATATATGCAGCGGCCTCACCCTCTCTCCATCTTTATCGGTTACACACCAACTCATGTCTAGGGGTTCCTGGGTTGTGAGAGTGAGATGCGCCACGGCCCATGTCCTCCCCATTGTAGTAGGGAGGTGAAGGCCACTTCCTGATGTTTCCTCGGGCTGGTGTGTTCTGTGAATGCACTGAGTCTGTAATTGCAAGCTCACCAGCCTCCCCTTTGCTTCCAGTAACTGGAGTTCACACACCGGAGAAAGGTCCAACACTTGTTTATTTGGCACTCCAATAGCAAAGCACGATAAACAGTTCTTTTTTTCAGCAAACTGGTTGGGACCTATAAACTTGCCAACGGTGGGATGAGCAGATCAAGGCACTTCCTAACGTTTCAGTTCTATGCCACTGTACTATGACCAGCGGCGCCTAAGCCAATCCGGCTGTTGCAGAACAGGAAAGATGGGGTCTCTTCCAGCAACCCCTATGAACAGCAATGGAGCCCTCTTCGATACGCTGTGGCCCCTATCAGGGGGATGTGTCCTCCCAAGAGAGTTCCCAGGGGCCCACTGTCACCGGGTTGGTGCTGATCCGGGTCTCCAGTGGGTAACCTCCCCGGCCTCCTCACCTCAGGTACGAGTCCCTCCGCTCAGGGACCCTCGGACAGTCCACCCTAGCGGGACCCAGTCGAAGGTACTGGGCCCCAGGCCTCCTCGATAGTACCTCACCCCAGGCTAAAGGTGCCTGGGATGGATGCCAACATGACTCCGGACCAGGCCATGGGCACCTGGACCAGACTTCTGGATCTCCCGCACCCAGGCCTAAGGGCCCTGGGTGCGGACCGCAACCCTCCTCCTCCGAGGACCTCCTTCTCCGCAAGACGACGACGACGACGACCTCGTGGTAAGGGCGTCTCCCCCTTTTATCTCCTCCCATCAACGGCCCGGCGGGTTCCCCGCCCCAGCCATACCATCTCCGGGAAGGGACAAAACAGGGAGCACTGCGAAGATGATTCTACCTGAAGCCTGTGGGTACCCCGCCACCCACAGGCAAAGGAGAATATTACATCCTCCAATCCTCCACGAAACAAAAAGGGGTCTGAATCCTAACACAATTATACACCTGGGTCACACTATTGCCCAGGTGTATCCCATCAATTTGAGGACCCCGCTACACACTCCCCCCTGTAATTGGACGCTGGTCCCCAGCGTCAGGTGCACACCCATGCCTCCCATAAAGTGGTGACATGGAGTGAAACCCCTGAGGCAGTTCCTCTAAATTTCCCAAGTGCCAAGACCTGCTCAGGGAATGGGGAACATATAAAACAACTTATGTCATAAAACACTTTAAACATCTGCATAGTCACAACCCCTCTCCCACACTGTCTAAGAGCCACCCACTCTCAATGGTCTTGATTGACGATTCTCCTGCAGGGGAAAGAAAAAACAACATCCTAACATAATTTCGTGTCATTTGGGATGAGTGGGCCCGTCAGCCGAGAGACCCACTCACTCCAACAAGCAAGGTGATGTGTGTGTGAAACATTTTCAAACATTTGTTGCGCAACACTGCCACCTGGTGACAACGCCGCGGTCATGACACTCAACGAATCTTCGTTCTTCCAGCTTTTTCCTACTCTGCCACTATTCCCAAATGTCCTTGCCTTTGGCACATGAAGAAAAGGGGAAACACGAAAACACAACAGTCCCCAAGTCTCCAACGAGAAAAAGAAAAGCCCAAACAAAAAACAAAAACAGGGCACAGTCCTGGGTGTCTGGGAATGGCTCTTCCAGAAAGTTCAAGTGCACAAAGGAAATAAACAGGAGTTCTTTTCTCCTATAAGTAAAACTTTGGATCCGGCAGGTACAGGGGTTTCAGGTGTTTGTCAAATGCCTCTATCGAATACTCGACATCTTCTCCTTCTCTTCTGCAAATGACTATCTTGTCAGCATGGATATGGCGCCCCAATTTCCATTCAGCTTTGCAGTCCTCAAACCTCTTAGACACTGCCGGCACACATTCCAGGTACCTGCGAGCATGGGGCACCTTCAACTTGTCCCACACAAACTCGTCATACCATCTTGCTCTCCAGACTTCCACCTCAAACAGCAAGTCCCGGGGCAGATACGGGTACTCCCACCCATATTCCCGAGCTACTTTGTGGCAAAACAGTCTCTGCAAGCGGGCCAAAGGTGGCATAGTGGCTTTCTCTCCAGTTCCAGGCAGCACAATAGCTTCCGGATGCCGAGGTGCCTTTACCAGCTCCATGAAACTGACTTTCGGCGCTCTCAGAGAAGCGCGGGGTGTCCCCACAACCAAAGTAGGTGAGGTAACAGTAGATGAGGACACAGGTGGAGGGGTAGGTTCCCTCGTAAGCTGCGGGTCTTCCACCCGAGGCGTGCTGTCTCCTGTGTACATAGGTGAATCCCGTACCGCACGGGAAGCAAGAAGTGGCACTCTATCCCAGCCCTTGCGGCTGAACAGTTCGTCTATCTCGCCATCATCTCCGCAATCAGACAGCGACTCTAGGTCGGAGGTGTCATACATCTCCGCAGGCAGATATCTTCCAGTGGACACAGAATCATCCTCCCTGGGGGGCTCCACCTCCAATGGGCCCCCGACACCTCCAACCACCACCACAGTCCCAGCCCCTGGCTCACCTGACCCTTGTAGAGGACTGGGAAGTCCGGGACTTCCTTCTCGACCGGCGCCATCCAGGCCAGGCAAGCAGCGGGGTGAAGCTCGACCACGTCCATAGGATGCCTGTACTAGGCCAACTTTCCTCTTCGGTGGTGGGAGCAGAGAACTTGTGGCGACCGAGGCAGCATCCTCGGATTTTTCTCTGTTGGGCAGTCCATCGCCCTGGTCAGCGCGCACGGGAACCTCAACAAAGGCCTTGATCTCCCCTTCCGGAGTAGCAGTACCCGTGAGGTGGTTGAGGCGAAGGGCCCGGGGCCTTGCTGTGGACGACTCGACCTCAAAAAGGAATTCTCTGCACTCCTCACATCGCCCGAATGGCTTCAGGGTGACCACCAGTCCCGAGCAGCCGGGACAGATCACACCGAGGGCCTCCGTGTCTCTGCAAGTGTACAGAGCCAACCGCCCTCGGGGCCTAAGTCTTATCCCCGTGTCTGTGATGGGGGCAGCAAAGGAAGTCATTCTCGTGGGGTGAGGAACCATAATCCACGGGGCACTTGAGGTCATCCCGACTATCTGCTGCTCCATCATGCACTGACCCCGCGCCGGAGTCTCCACGTGTATCCCCACACTTGGCCAGACTCCTCCCATGAGCTGTACATTTTCGCGGGCTTCCTCTTGACTCCGCCCACGAACGATGTCGCCATGGGGTGCCTCGTGGCGCAGTGCGTTAACAGTCCCCACATGCAGTACGTCACACGGCTGGACCTCTCCCTTTTTCTGCTCCTCCGCATGGGCCTTTCCCGTGTTAGGGTCATTTCCACAACTCCGAGCAGGGACGCACTTTGGCCAGTAATATGGCCGATCTGCTCGGAACTCCTCTGGGCAGCAAAGTTCAAATGTAGACATTCTCAAGTCCATCTTTAGAACACACTCTATCCCGGACGAGCCCCCACGTGCAGCGGCCTCACCCTCTCTCCATCTTTATCGGTTACACACCAACTCATGTCTAGGGGTTCCTGGGTTGTGAGAGTGAGATGCGCCACGGCCCATGTCCTCCCCATTGTAGTAGGGAGGTGAAGGCCACTTCCTGATATGTTTCCTCGGGCCGGTGTGTTCTGTGAATGCACTGAGTCTGTAATTGCAAGCTCACCAGCCTCCCCTTTGCTTCCAGTAACTGGAGTTCACACACCGGAGAAAGGTCCAACACTTGTTTATTTGGCACTCCAATAGCAAAGCACGATAAACAGTTCTTTTTTTCAGCAAACTGGTTGGGACCTATAACCTTGCCAACGGTGGGATGAGCAGATCAAGGCACTTCCTAACGTTTCAGTTCTATGCCACTGTACTATGACCAGCGGCGCCTAAGCCAATCCGGCTGTTGCAGAACAGGAAATATGGGGTCTCTTCCAGCAACCCCTATGAACAGCAATGGAGCCCTCTTCGATACGCTGTGGCCCCTATCAGGGGGATGTGTCCTCCCAAGAGAGTTCCCAGGGGCCCACTGTCACCGGGTTGGTGCTGATCCGGGTCTCCAGTGGGTAACCTCCCCGGCCTCCTCACCTCAGGTACGAGTCCCTCAGCTCAGGGACCCTCGGACAGTCCACCCTAGCGGGACCCAGTCGAAGGTACTGGGCCCCAGGCCTCCTCGATAGTACCTCACCCCAGGCTAAAGGTGCCTGGGATGGACGCCAACATGACTCCGGACCAGGCCATGGGCACCTGGACCAGACTCCTGGATCTCCCGCACCCAGGCCTAAGGGCCCTGGGTGCGGACCGCAACCCTCCTCCTCCGAGGACCTCCTTCTCCGCAAGACGACGACGACGACGACCTCGTGGTAAGGGCGTCTCCCCCTTTTATCTCCTCCCATCAACGGCCCGGCGGGTTCCCCGCCCCAGTCATACCATCTCCGGGAAGGGACAAAACAGGGAGCACTGCGAAGATGATTCTACCTGAAGCCTGTGGGTACCCCGCCACCCACAGGCAAAGGAGAATATTACATCCTCCAATCCTCCACGAAACAAAAAGGGGTCTGAATCCTAACACAATTATACACCTGGGTCACACTATTGCCCAGGTGTATCCCATCAATTTGAGGACCCCGCTACATATATATATATACACACACACTATACATACAGTATATACACATACAGTATACACACACACAGTATATACACACATACAGTATATACACAATATACACACATACAGTATATACACACACACTATACATACACACACACAGTATATACACACATACAGTATATACACACACTATAAATACAGTATATACACACATACAGTATATACACACACACACTATACATACAGTATATACACACATACAGTATATACACACACACTATACATACAGTATATACACACACAGTATATACACACACATACAGTATACATACAGTATATATACACACACACACACTATACATACAGTATATACACACATACAGTATACATACACATACAGTATACATAGAGTATATACACACACACACACACACACATACTATACATACAGTACATACACACATACAGTATTCATACAGTATATATATACACACACACACACTATACATACAGTATATATACTGTGACAGCAGGAAGGTAAAGTCACCTGGTTGCATCCAGGGGGGTAGATATATTTCGCCCAGATTCAGGCTTTACGCCGACTTATACAACTAGGCGGAGAGTTGTATAAGCCCAGCTGGGGCTAGTGGGCTCATGGATGACTCATACCTCTAGGGAGAGGGCTGGGCGTCGTGCAGGCAGGGAGTTGATGAGACCAGCTGAAGCCTGTCAGTTCGTTTAAGGCCTCTATAAAAACTCCCAGATTCATTAGGTGTTTGCTCATGCCTGGAACCAGACCTGTGTGGACTGTCTAGGGAGAGTGAACCCCTGTGCGGTGAGACAAAGCCTGTGTGGCTATTTGCTTGGACATTTAAAACCAGGGACTTAGGGACTAGGACAGCACTAGGCTGATCCCAGTTGTTAGTTAGGAAACCTGTATGTTTAGTTAGAGGTCAAGTTGACCAGGATTTATTTTGTTTATGTTTCTTTTGCTTTGCTGTGTTTTGTCACTGTAAATAGAAAATAAACCGCACCTTTTTGATTTTGAAAACCACAACCTCCGTTTGCTGGGCCTGTTTTTGTGTGGGGAGCCCATCCCGGGGGTCACCCACACCCGCTGCCGAGCTAACCCCCTCACAGTTGGTGGAGAACCAGTGGCAGTTTTTTTTTAAGCCAGCATGGAGGAGATACTGAAACAGCTGGCTCTAGCAAATGCCAATCAACAGCAGACAAATGCAGGTTTGCAAAAGAGCCTTGCAGCTCATCAACAGAGCCTTGCAGCTCATCAACAGAGCCTTGCAGCCCAGCAGCAAGCTCATCAACAGAGCCTTGCAGCCCAGCAGCAAGCTCATCAACAGAGCCTTGCAGCCCAGCAGCAGACAAACGCAACTTTGCAACAGAGTCTGGAGGCTCAGCAACAAGCCCAGCAGCAATCTGAGGCCCGCTTCATAGACCTGTTGCAGAAGCAAGAGCAGAGACTACAACAACAGATGGAAGCAGTAATGCAGCAACGTCCGCAGACCAGTGAGGAAAGCCGTCCCACTAATACCGCGTCCTTTGGGGTCAGTCGTTTATTGACAAAAATGACTGGAGAGGATGATCCAGAGGTATTTTTGACCACATTTGAAAGGACCGCTGAAAGAGAAAAGTGGCCTGAGGAGCAGTGGGCTGGACTGGTGGCTCCTCTGTTAACTGGTGAATCGCAGAAAGCTTACTATGACCTAGAGCCTAACCAAGCAAAAGACTATGTGATGCTAAAAGCTGAAATATTGGCAAGGCTGGGTGTCACCCTGGCTGTCCGGGCTCAGCGTGTGCATAACTGGACTTTCCAGCTTGGAAAACCCCCCAGGTCTCAAATGTATGATCTCATTCACCTGAGCAGAAAGTGGCTACAGCCAGAGACTTTGTCCGCACCAAAGATTGTGGAACGTGTTGTAATGGATCGGTTTTTGAGAGCTCTTCCTACTGCCATCCAAAAGTGGGTAAGCCATGGAGACCCAGAGACGGCCGATGGTCTTGTGGATCGTGTGGAGAAATACTTGGCTACAGAGAACCTGACGGCCTCTTCCAGAGACACTCGGACTTTCCACCCTAAGACCAGACCATCCCCAGGGGCGGATAAGAGGATTCCAAGGGGTGAGGGTGGAGAGAGTGAGAGGGTGGGAGCTCTACCCCAAGTTTGGCGAGAACAGCCTGGGAAATCAGCGGCTCAAGAGGCGGCAAGAAGGATCGTTTGCTACCGCTGCCGGCAAGCGGGACATATTGCAGCCAATTGCCCGGTTGTGGAGGAACCCATGCAGTGTGACTTTCTGACGGGCAGACGTCAGTCGCTGTGTGCGACAGTCGCATGCACTGCCATTCGAGGAACTGAGAAACATTTATGCAAAATGTGTGTTAATGGTAGAAATGTTGTGGTATTGCTGGATTCAGGTAGCCTTGTGACCCTGATAAAGGCTGAGTTAGTTAAAACAGAGGTCTCTGGGAATAGCAAGGTAGCTGTTATTTGTGTGCATGGGGACACCCGAGAGTATCCAGTGACTACAGTGTGTTTCGAGACCCCCAAAGGTACCCTCTTTCATCCAGTGGGCTTAGTATCTCAGTTACCGCATGACGCCATTGTGGGAAGGGATTTTCCGAAGTTCTGGGAACTGTGGGATGATCCTGAGCCCCCCCACTGGTGCCCCTATGTACCAGGAATGTGATAGCCAGAACTCCCCTGAGAGTGGTGAGGACTCTCCGGAATTTCCCTTATCAGTATTGGCAGGGGAGACTCAAGAAACTGGAGAGGAGCCCACCTCCTCAGACGAAAACCTACCGTCTGTGGAGTTTTCTGATCTTGAGGTTCACAGGGAAAACTTTGCCACAGAACAGTTGAAAGACCCCGCCCTAATAAAGGCACGGGAAAACGTAGTGAAAATAGATGGCGAGTTAGTGAACCCAGATAATACCTGCACTTACCCATACTTCAGCGTAGAGAAGGACCTACTGTATCGGGTGGCAAAAAGGGCAGAAGAAACCGTTGAGCAGCTTGTGGTGCCCAAACCTTACAGGAAGTTGGTGTTGGAGTTGGCTCATGGGCACATTCTTGGAGGTCATCTGGGGACAGAGAAAACCCGAGAGAGGGTATTACAGAGATTCTATTGGCCGGGGGTGATGAAGGACATAGAAAATTATTGTTCCTCCTGCCCTGTGTGTCAGAGGTCGGCCCCGATGCCACATTTCCGTAGCCCGCTGGTCCCTCTACCCATCATTGAGGTCCCGTTTGAGTGGATCGCCATGGATTTGGTAGGTCCTATAATCAAGTCCGCTAGGGGGCACCAGTACATATTAGTTATAATGGACTATGCCACCCGTTATCCAGAAGCGATCCCTCTCCGAAATACCTCGGCCAAAACCATAGCCAAAGAGCTATCTCTTGTGTTTAGCCGGGTGGGTATTTGTAAAGAACTGCTTACGGACCAAGGTACACCCTTTATGTCCCGGGTTATGAAGGAGCTGTGTAAATTGTTCAAAGTGACGCAATTACGTACATCTGTGTATCACCCCCAAACCGATGGGCTGGTTGAAAGATTCAACAAAACCCTAAAACAAATGTTGAAGAAAGTGGTGGATAGAGATGGAAAGGATTGGGACTGTCTACTTCCTTATCTGATGTTTGCTATTAGGGAGGTGCCCCAATCCTCTACGGGATTCTCCCCCTTTGAGTTACTGTATGGGAGACACCCAAGAGGGCTGTTGGATATTGCCAAGGAAACTTGGGAAAGTGAGAGTTCTCCCCACAGGAGTGTGATTGAGCATGTCGCCCTGATGCAAGACCGAATTGCACAGGTAATGCCCATCGTGAAGGAACATTTGGCCCAAGCGCAGTTAGCACAGCAGAGAGTGTACAACCGTGGAGCCAAGACCCGTACCTTTTCCCCGGGGGATAGGATACTGGTACTTGTCCCTACGGTTGAAAGTAAATTCCTTGCCAAATGGCAAGGCCCCTACGAGATAATGGAAAAAGTGAGCGAAGTGAATTACAAGGTCAGACAACCAGGAAGGCGAAAGCCCGAACAGATCTATCACGTTAATCTGTTGAAAGCCTGGAGGGATAGAGAGTCCCTAGTCGCAGACACTTGGTCACCAGCTCAAACTGGTTGCGTGATTCCTGAGGTTGGAATAGCAGCCACCTTGTCACAACCCCAACAACAGGAGGTTAAGGAGTTTGTGCTTCGCAACAAGGAGGTATTCTCTGAGCTGCCGGGACAAACATCTGGGGTAGAGCATGACATCATTACCCCGCCCGGTGAAAGGGTGAAGTTAAAACCCTATCGGATCCCAGAGGCCCGACGGGAGGCAATACGGGAGGAAGTACAGAAAATGCTGAACTTAGGGGTGATAGAGGAGTCCCAAAGTGATTGGTCTAGTCCCATTGTGTTGGTGCCTAAACCGGATGGGAGCTGGCGATTTTGTAACGATTTTCGTCAGTTGAACAAAGTTACAAAATTTGACACCTACCCCATGCCACGTATAGATGAGTTGATCGACCGGCTGGGAACAGCCCGATACATGACGACTCTTGACCTCACAAAAGGGTATTGGCAAATCCCCCTGGCCAAGTCGGCCAAAGAGAAAACCGCATTTGTAACCCCAGACGGGGCGTTCCAATATAAAAGAATGCCGTTCGGGTTACAGAATGCGCCGGCCACATTCCAGCGGAAAATGGACCAGATGCTGAGGCCCCATTGGAAGTATGCTGCGGCTTACCTGGATGACGTAATTGTCCATAGCACAGATTGGGCCTCACATCTGCCAAAAGTGCAAGCAGTCCTGGACTCTGTTCGGGAAGCGGGGTTTACGGCTAACCCCAAGAAGTGTACCATTGGGCAGGAAGAGGCCAAATATCTTGGGTACACCATTGGGAGGGGAGTAATAAAACCCCAACTCAACAAAGTCGAGGCCATCCAGAGTTGGCCACGTCCCAACAGCAAGAAGCAGGTACGAGCCTTTCTGGGAATCGCTGGGTATTATCGGCGATTCATTCCCCACTTTGCTTCTAAGGCTGTGCCCCTAACCAACCTGACGAAGGGGAAAGGGTCGGTCATGATTAAATGGACCCCCGAGGCTGAGGCAGCATTCCAATTCTTGAAACAAGCCTTATGTAGCCAGCCAGTGTTGTACTCACCCGACTTCTCTAAAGACTTTGTCGTACAAAGTGATGCGTCAGATGTGGGGTTAGGAGCAGTATTGTCCCAGGTCTGGAACGGGGAAGAGCACCCAGTCATTTACCTCAGCAGGAAGTTGAAGTCCCATGAGGTAAATTACGCCACCGTTGAAAAGGAGTGTTTAGCGGTGAAGGGGGCTCTAGATTCCCTTCGGTACTACCTGCTAGGTAGGCACTTTGACTTGGTTACGGATCACGCTCCGTTAAAGTGGATGGCTCAAAACAAGGAAACAAATAGAAGAGTGAATAGGTGGTTCCTGGCCCTCCAGGAATTCAACTTCACAGTAAAGCATCGCCCTAGCGTTCAAATGGGGAATGTGGATGCTTTGTCTCGAGTACATGAATGCCTGATTGCTGGTGTTCCAACCCCGAGGTTAAAACAAGAGGGGGGGGGGGGTATGTGACAGCAGGAAGGTAAAGTCACCTGGTTGCATCCAGGGGGGTAGATATATTTCGCCCAGATTCAGGCTTTACGCCGACTTATACAACTAGGCGGAGAGTTGTATAAGCCCAGCTGGGGCTAGTGGGCTCATGGATGACTCATACCTCTAGGGAGAGGGCTGGGCGTCGTGCAGGCAGGGAGTTGATGAGACCAGCTGAAGCCTGTCAGTTCGTTTAAGGCCTCTATAAAAACTCCCAGATTCATTAGGTGTTTGCTCATGCCTGGAACCAGACCTGTGTGGACTGTCTAGGGAGAGTGAACCCCTGTGCGGTGAGACAAAGCCTGTGTGGCTATTTGCTTGGACATTTAAAACCAGGGACTTAGGGACTAGGACAGCACTAGGCTGATCCCAGTTGTTAGTTAGGAAACCTGTATGTTTAGTTAGAGGTCAAGTTGACCAGGATTTATTTTGTTTATGTTTCTTTTGCTTTGCTGTGTTTTGTCACTGTAAATAGAAAATAAACCGCACCTTTTTGATTTTGAAAACCACAACCTCCGTTTGCTGGGCCTGTTTTTGTGTGGGGAGCCCATCCCGGGGGTCACCCACACCCGCTGCCGAGCTAACCCCCTCACAATACATACAGTATATACACACACAGTATATACACACATACAGTTATAGCGCTTACCACCCTCTCCTCCTTGTCTAAAGCCTCGTACACACGGCCGAGAATCTCGTCGTTAAAAACATGTCGTTTTTTACGACGAGATCCTTGGACAAGAAACTTGTCCCGGCCGAGTGTACACACGCTCATTTCAAAGAACCCGCGGTTCTTTGAATGGATCGTACGCGGTGACGTCATCGAATACGACGAGCATGCGCTCGTCACATTCGATGCCGTCGCCGCCATCTTGGTTCACCCTACCTATGCCTAGGAAGCTACCGCGCATGCGTCGAAGTCATTTCGAGCATGCGCGGGCTTCCCGGCAAACAGGTAAGTGTACACACACTCAATTTTCTCGTTGAGAAACAGGCTGACGAGAATCTCAACGAGAAAATAGAGAGCAGGTTCTCTATTTTCTCGTCGAGATTCTTGTCGCTTTTCTTGACGAGAAACCATACACACGAACAAATTTCTCGGCAAGAAATCTCTGCCAGCAAGTTTCTTGCTGGTTCTTGCCAAGAAACTCGGTCGTGTGTATGAGGCTTAAGGCTCCTCGCAGGAGGAAAGGGCACACCCAGCTCTATATGCCCATACCCGCCTGTGTGAAGAGGTTGAGCGGTGTTGCGATGGGTCTCCACAGCCAGATTCTCCAGAGAATGGTTCTTATCTCTATAGTCAATAAAGACAAGTCTCTATTTCCCCCAATGACTTCAATGTCCACACCAGCTGTAACTCCAACGTAGAGTTTATTTCTCTTTAAACGACAGTCTCTGATAGAAAAGGTTGGAGAGAGAACAGGACAGCATAAGGTGTAGGAGAGGTCCAGGCACAAACGTAATACACTTCACTGCTTGGCTTCTCAAGCAGACTTAGCCCATTTGGATAGTCTCCCTAGATAGGGACCAGCAGCCAAAATGGTACTCGAACTAACCGCACAATCACTACACAAACTGGTACACTGGTCTCTGCCACAGACCTGGTGAACTTGGTTTCTTTAAAGCTTGGCCTCTTTGTAAGGAGAAGACATCCCCCGCCTCCTCATCTAAGATGCGGGTCCCCTCGCAAGGCGGCACCCTGAGATTCCTCGATCTTTGACGGGCCCCAGCCGAAGGTGCTGGGCCCAAGGCCTTTAGTTGCAGCCCCAGGGCTAAAGGTGCCTGGGACTGATTCACCGACCACCGCCCCTGGGCCAAAGGTGCCCAGGGCGGACAGGAACACACACTCCCTGGGAGTAGGACTCCCGAAGACGAACCCCTGAACAGGCAGCGTCTGCCCCTTTTATATCCTCTCCCAGCATACACAGCAGGCTGACCACTCCCACTGTATGGCTGCCGAGAGGAGACACACAAGGCGCAGCACTGTATCAGCGGTTCAACCCTGGCCCACTATGGCAGCGCCACCTGCAGGCCACAGGGAACAGTACACCGATACTCTTCCTGCAGACAAAAATGGTTGATAATGTCCTAATGCCGTGTACACACGATCGATTTTTTCGACGGTGAAAACACCGTCGAGAAAATCGACGTGAAAAACGAGGAACAGCTTGTTCCCCCCACACACGGCCGTTTTAAATGACATTTTTTTTTTGGTCGAAAAAAACGACCGTGTGTGGGCTCCCCGGCAGAGTATCCCTATGGGAAAACTGCCGCGGAAAAAAACGACGGGAATCACGACGAGAAAAATTAGAGCATGTTCTAATTTTTCTCATTGTGATTAATGCCGTTTTTTCCCATCGAGAAAAACGACAAAAAGCCCACAGACGATCGTTTTTCTCGTCCAAAGGAAAAAATTTAATTTTTCTCGACGGGAAAAATGATCGTGTGTACGCGGCATAACAATTTAGGTGTTTGAGCATAACTACCACTCAAACACTACCCCTAAATTGAGGACCCCGCTACACAGTATACATACACATACAGTATACATACAGTATATACACACACAGTATATAAACACATACAGTATATACATACACACTATACATACAGTATATACACACACTATACATACACACACATACAGTATATGCACAATATACACACACACACTATACATACACAGTATATACACACATACAGTATATACACACACTATAAATACAGTATATACACACATACAGTATATGCACACACTATACATACAGTATTTACACACATACAGTATATACACACACTCTAATTACAGTATATACACACATACAGTATATACACACACACACAGTATATACACACACACACTATACATACAGTATATACACACATACAGTATACATACACATACAGTATACATACAGTATATACACAGTATATAAGCACATACAGTATACATACACACAGTATATACACACATACAGTATACATACACATATAGTATACATACAGTATATACACACACTATACATACAGTATATACACACATACATTATATACACACACGCTATACATACAGTATATACACACACACTATACATGCAGTATATACACACATACAGTATATACACACACTATACATACACACACAGTATATACACACACATACAGTATACATACAGTATATACACACATACAGTATATACACACACAGTATATACACACATACAGTATACATACAGTATACACACAGTATATACACACATACAGTATACATACAGTATACACACACCAGCATTTTCACCCAAAAATCAACCTGATTAAACACACTGCTGCCCCCACCTCCTGGCATGCTGGGACTTGTAGTCCCCCATCAGCTCACAGACACATTAGTTGGTCATACAGGAGAGGAGGGGACTGTGCCTGTTTAGTGGTGGGCAGCTAATGAGTAGGGGTATGTAGTAGAGATTAAGGAGACATTCAGGACATGTCCTTCCTCCAGGAGCAGTGCACAAAATCGATCTAATAGTGTTATGTCCCTTAGACACGGGGTCTCTCAGGGTGCTGCTAGCAATGCTGCCAGTATCTTCTCAGCAAGTTACACATAGGCCGGATGAACTTCTTAACCATGGAGAGGATTTATTACTCACTCAGAACATGATGACTTTGTTACATGGAGACCTAATACAATAGGCTTCTGTCATTACCAGATGTAATCCCTTCTGTGTATCATGCTGCTGCTTCCCAGTCCCACACACACACTAACTTACTTCCTGGTACAGCCCCTCCCCCAGCATGCATCAGGAGAAAAGGGTGAAGGGTCACAGTGATCCAGCACAAACATCACATCTCCTCTTTTTCCCATAAAAAAAAACAAAAATAAAAAAAAATAAACATAAGAGAACAAAATACTCAACACATAAAATACTCAACACATAAAATAACATTTCTATTTTTGTTTTAATCATATATATGTTTTTTCTCAGGAGTTAATCACCTGATTTTTTTTATATAGCAATTTATAGGACTGTGTTATAAATATCACATTTATATATATGCGCCACTTTTAGTTTTCACTTCACTATTTTGTTGTGACCACTATATTATTTACATAAAATAACAAGCAAGCAGGATCAGTTCAGCAAATAGTATCTCCAACTCAGTTCTGTGGCTCCCGCATCACGTTATGAGCCCTTTGTCTCTGTTTCCTGACCTCCAAAGTGTCCTGTAAGATTTCAGTGCTTTGCCAAAGAGGAGTTTGATGTCTTTGGCGGGCACACTTACGAAATGGCACAGCACTAGGAGGGGTAGAGGCTGTCAAAGGTTCTGGAGGTGTCAATGGGTGTCTAACAGACAAATCAGTCTCTGAAACTCCAGGCACATGTCCGGGCTCCTCATGAATATGGTCACCAACTGCTTCAGGGGTTGGTTGTAAACTTGTGGGATCATGCCAGACACCATGCCATATGTCACCAGTAGAGCCCTGAGTAGACTCTGGTGGTTGGGTAGAAAGAGCGGTCGGGTTTGTTTCTACTGGCAGGCAAATGCGCTTTCTCAATTGCGAAAGGTGTCTTCAAACACAAACGCCATTCTCCAGGCGAACAAGGTACATTCGTTGTCCAAGAGGTCCATCAATAATGCCAGGAAGCCAATGAGGCAAAACTCTAATTCCGAAACCATACAAGATCACCAGCACGGAATCCAGGATGGCCTGGCGGAGGAGGTGTTGGTGACTGTTCCTGTGGATGAACTAAATCCAGTTTGGTGCGGAAATGCCTGCCAAACATAAGAAAAGCTGGGGACAGCCCAGTAGTAGCGTGTTTTGTGTTTCGGTACATGGTCAAGAACTCCAGCAGCTTCTACTCTGACAGTCCGACCTGGTCCAGAGTGGACAGTAAGTGCTTCTTAAACGTCTGCACAAACCGTTCTGCCAGCCCATTCGAGGCTGGATGATAAGGAGCTGTTTTGTAGTGTTGGATGCCCAAGCCACTGAGGAAGGATTGAAACTCACGCAATGTAAATTGAGTCCCATTGTCCGAGACTATGACTGTTGGCAAGCCATATTGAGCAAAGAGCTTCCTTAAGACTAGAATGGTAGCAGCTGAGGTAACAGAAGGCATTTGAAAGACCTCCGGCCATTTTGAATGTGCATCTACCACGATCAAATACATTTTACCCTGGATTGGGCCAGCAAAATCGAGATGGAGTCTTGACCACGGGTCTGTCGGCCATGGCCAAGGTAGCAGGGTTCCTTTCTTTTTGGGTTGCTGAACTTGACAGCACCCAGAACATTGAGCCACATAATCTTCAATTGCTGTGTCCATTTGTGTCCACCAAACATAGCTCCGGGCTCGCTGCTTCATGCGCACCACGCCAGGATGGCCCTCATGCAGTATCCTTAGCATGGTTGGTTGCAAATACTGAGGTATAATCACTCTGTTGCCCCACTGTAGGCAACCAGCATTAGTCACAAGCTCACATTTTCTGGCAAAGTACGGACGAAATTCACCTGAGACTTTCTCTGGCCATCCAGCCTGAACATATGAGAATATCTGAGACAGGAAGGGATCTGTGACTGTATGTCTGGCAATTAGGGAGGTGGACATGCAGGATTTCGGCCTGTGTATTTCCATTATGTGTGCGTCTCTTGGTGAGTGGTCTCCTATTGGCAATCTGGATAATGCATCTGCATTGCCATGGGCATCATGGAAGCGGTATCTGATAGAATAAGTATACGCTCCCAAGAATAAAGCGTACCTTTGTAAGCGAGATGCAGTTGTTGTAGAAATTCCTTTCTGAGGGTTCAGTATTGACAACAGAGGTTTGTGGTCAGTGATAAGTGTGAACTCCCGACCATAGGTTTACGTATGAATTTTTTTTGTGGCCCATACGATGGCCAAAGCTTCCTTGTCTATCTGGGAATAGTTTTGTTCTGCTGAGGTTAAAGACCTGGAGGCAAAAGAAATGGGGTGCTCTGTGCCATCTGGCATGACATGAGAAAGCACAGCACCCAGTCCATAAGGCGAGGCGTCACAAGCCAAGGTGACGTGTTTCTTTAAATCATAGTGGACCAGAACTCGAGAAGACAGAATGAGTTCTTTAGAAAGCCGAAAAGCTTCTTCACATTTGGCTGTCCATATCCATTTAGCTCTTGCATCCAGTAAGCGATGTAATGGGTAAAGCTGGTGTGCTAGGTTCGGCAAGAAACGGTGGTAGTAATTTAGGAGGCCAAGGTAGGACCTGAGCTGAGTGACATTCTGGGGAGTAGGGGCATGGGTAAGGGCTTTAACCTTTATTAAGTAGTGTGTAACCCATGTCGGTCCACAGTGTGGGCACAAAATTCCAGTCAAGACTTTAGAAATTTGCATTTTGAAAGATTGACACGTAAACCATACCGTTGGAGTCACTCTAGCACAGTTTCAACATTATTTCTGTGTTCTTCATCAGTGGGACCAGTAATGAGCATGTCATCTAGTAGACATTGAGTGAAAGGTATGCCTGCCAGGACCTCATCCATGATTCGCTGCCAGGTGGCTGGAGCTGGGGCTATGCCAAAAACCATGTGGTTATTCTTTATGGGTGTTAATGGTCAACAGATGGCGTGAATCTGGGTGTACATGCAGTTGCAGGTAAGCTTGCTTTAAGTCTATTTTTGTAAACTTTTGCCCCCCAGCCAGTGAGCTAAATAGATCTTCAAGTCGAGGCAATGGGTACTGATCCACAAGAGGTTGGTTGTTCAGGGCAACCCTGAAATCTCCACAAATTCTAATGTCTCCATTCTTTTTCTTGACAGGCACAATTGGCGATGCCCATTCACTTCTATCAACTTTAGTTATGATCTTTTCAGCCAATAGGTGATCCAGCTCTGCTTCCACTTTCTTTCGCAAGGCAAAAGGTACTGATCTTGCCTTACAAAAACGAGGTTTAGCACCAGGCTTCAAGAGGAGGTGGGCCATTTTTCCTTTTACTGTGCCCAAAGAGTCTTCAAAAACCCCCTTAAAGTGTTACTTCAGGGATTTCACCCAATGGTCTACCTCAGAAAGCAATGTACATTGGGCAATGGCAAGAGGAGGCATGCCCAGGGCTTTGATCCAGTCCCTACCGTACAGCAAAGGACCTCCTTTATTGACAACATAAAGGCGTAGAGTTTGACTGCGGTTGCCTAATGTAACAAGGGGTTTCACATAACCAAAGGGCTGTAGTAGTTCCTTGCTGTAGGATTGTAGTGTTATGCGGCGTACACACGATCGTTTTTCATGCCGTTAAAAATGCCATTTTTTAAAATGGCCATTAAAACCGATCCAGAGCATTTTTAACGGCGTGAAAAATGGCCATTAATAATTTCGAACATGCTCTATTTTTTCACGTAGTTTTTCATGTAGTTTTTTTTAACGACGGGAAAAACGATAGTGTGTATGCTTTTACGAGGGGAAAAAAAACGTGCATGCTCAGAATCAAGTATGAGACGGGAGCGCTCGTTCTGGTAAAACTAGCATTCGTAATGGAGATAGCACATTCGTCACGCTGTAACGGACTGAAAAACACGAGGCTGAAAAGCGCGAATCGCCGTTCAACAAAGTTTACTAACATGAAGGGTGGCACCATTCAAATGGAACTTCCCTTTTATAGTGCCGTCGCACGTGTTGTACGTCACTGTGCTTTGCTCAAGCATTTTTTTTAATGATCGTGTGGATGCAAGACAGGCTTGAGAGGAAACATGAAAAAAAACGACGAGAAAAACGTTGGTTAAAAAAATGGCATGAAAAAAGATCATGTGTACGCCGCATTAGATTTGTAGGTTGGAGCGGTAGGGACAGACCAGATGCCTTTAAATCAGTTCATGAAATGACAAACACAGCCGCCCCTGTATCAACATCCATGGAGACAGGACAGCCATTGAGTGTGACATCCACTTTTATCGCATGGGTACTCCCAGCCAGTGTTGTAACTAACGCCGTTTAAATAAACGGCGTTAGGTAACGTAGCCACTTTTTGGGGTAATGAGTAATCTAACTGATTACTCTTACCCTCGTGGCACTGCCGTTCCCATTACTTGGGCGGCGTTACCCCAATTACATCTACTCGCCACAGCTGCCGCGAGTAGATGTAATGTGTAAAACTAACTAACTGCAAGCCGCCGTCTGCCTACCTGAACACTTGTCATGCAGACAGACGGCGGCCATTGCAGTTTTCAAAAGCCGCGCCTCCCGAGTCCTCGTCATCTGTGATAGGCTGAACACTCAATTTCACAGCAGGCAGTGTTCCGCCTATCACGGACATCCACTCATTCTCGTCTGTGTTATGAGGATGAGCGGATGTCCGTGATAGGCGGAACACTGAATACTGTGGAATGGCCGCCGGGACGCCGCCGATCAGGTAGGGGGCTAGGGGCACAACACTGCACAGTAATTGAAGCACGGGCACAGTGAGGCATTGGGCACAGTGAGGCATTGGGCACAGTGAGACACAGGCACAGTGAGGCATTGGGCACAGTGAGGCATTGGGCACAGTGAAACACGGGCACAGTGAGGCATTGGGCATAGCAGAATATTTCCTCTCCCTGGCTTGCAGGAGTTTCAGGTGGTGCCTTCAGTAGGGTGGCGTCCCGTGTAGCCAACTCCATGACCGTAGCAAGGTCAGTGGCTTTCGTCAGAGTCAAGTTCGGTTCTGTGAGTAAGCATTTCTGTATGGCTGGGTCGCAGAGTCCAATAACAAACATGTCACAGAGAGCCGTCTGCAGGTAGTCTCCAAACCGACAAGTGGCAGCTAGTTTACTTAAAGCAATGATACAAGTCTTTATGTCCTCCCCGGGATGCTACCTTCTACTGTAGAATTTAAACCGCTCTGCAATCTCTAATGGCTTTGGGTTGTAGTGCTCACGTAGCTTCTGAATTCACTCAGGCAGGGGCTTAGAGGCCGGCTTGTCTGGAGAAATTATGTCTCTGAGAGTGCCATATGCAGCTTGACCCAATGTTGTGAGGAAAACTGCAACTTTCTTTTCTGCAGCCACACTATTTGCTTCAATATACTGCTCCAGCCTCTCCACCCAGGAGCTCCATGATTCAGCAGCAGGATCAAATGGTTGAATAAACCCTATGAAGGCCATGTGTACTAAAATCCACAATCCTCGTCGCCACTGTTATGTCCCTTAGACACGGGGTCTCTCAGGGTTCTGCTAGCAATGCTGCCAATATCTGCTCAGCAAGTAACACACAGGCCGGATGAACTTCTTAACCATGGAGAGGGTTTATTACTCACTCAGAACATGATGACTTTGTTACATGGAGTCCTAATACAACAGGCTTCTGTCATTACCAGATGTAATCCCTTCTGTGTATCATGCTGCTGCTTCCCAGTCCAACACACACACTAACTTACTTCCTGGTACAGCCCCTCCCCCAGCATGCATCAGGAGAAAGGGGGGAAGGGTCACAGTGATCCAGCACAAACATCACAAATAGCCTCAGAGACAGGAGGAGCTCTGCTAGAGGAAACACATCCTCTCCCTCTCTGCTCATCAGGGTAATCCACTGACAAGAATCCATTTTGTAAAGATCAGCCAGCTTACCTTATCAGGCAGCAGTCTGTCCCACACTGCAAGCTGTGTCCCCGCCTCTCTCTCCTCTCCTCCTGCAGTCGGCATCTCCTGCTCCTGTGTCAAAAAAGACGCACTGTGGAAGGGGGCGTGTACAGCGTGTTCCTATTGGCTGAGGGGGCAGTGCAGAGGCGAGGCAGCTATAATCTCGGGATTTTGACATCAAAATAATGTCGGTGTCAGACATTTTAGGTACAGATGTAAAAAAACACAGATTTTTATATACTTTCTCCTAGTTTTAATGAGGCTGGCCACCCTAAAGGCCCCCCTAGTGGCATGGGGCCCTCGCTAACTGCCCAAGTGCCCGAATAGTCAGTCCGCCCCTGATACTGTATGTATACTGTATGTGTATGTATACTGTATGTGTGTATATACTGTGTATGTATATATACTGTATGTATAGTGTGTGTGTATATACTGTATGTATAGTGTATATAATGTACTGTATGTATAGTGTGTGTGTGTGTGTGTGTGTATAATGTATGTATAGCGTGTGTGTATGTAATGTATGTATAGTGTGTGTGTGTGTGTATATATACTGTATGTGTGTATATACTGTATGTATACTGTATGTATACTGTATGTGTATGTATACTGTATGTGTGTATATACTGTTTGTGTATATACTGTATGTATAGTGTGTGTGTGTGTATATACTGTATGTATAGTGTGTGTGTGTATATACTGTATGTATAGTGTGTGTATATACTGTATGTATAGTGTGTGTGTATATACTGTATGTATAGTGTGTGTATATACTGTATGTGTGTATATACTGTGTGAGTATATACTGTATGTATAGTGTGTGTATGTATAGTGTGTATATACTGTATGTATAGTGTGTGTATGTATAGTGTGTATATACTGTATGTATAGTGTGTGTGTATATAATGTATGTATATTGTGTGTGTGTATATATATATATATATTGTGACAGCAGGAAGGTAAAGTCACCTGGTTGCATCCAGGGGGGTAGATATATTTCGCCCAGATTCAGGCTTTACGCCGACTTATACAACTAGGTGGAGAGTTGTATAAGCCCAGCTGAGGCTAGTGGGCTCATGGATGACTCATACCTCTAGGGAGAGTGTGGGGCGTCGTGCAGACAGGGAGTTGATGAGACCAGCTGAAGCTTGTCAGCTCATTTAGGCCTCTATAAGAACTCCCAGCTTCATTAGATGTTAGCTCATGCCTGGACCCAGACCTGTGTGGACTGTCTAGGGAGAGTGAACCCCTGTGCGGGGAGACAAAGCCTGTGTGGCTATTTGCTTGGACATTTAAAACCAGGGACTTAGGGACTAGGACAGCACTAGGCTGATCCCAGTTGTTAGTTAGGAAACCTGTATGTTTAGTCAGAGGTCAAGTTGACCAGGATTTATTTTGTTTATGTTTCTTTTGCTTTGCTGTGTTTTGTCACTGTAAATAGAAAATAAACCGCACCTTTTTGATTTTGAAAACCACAACCTCCGTTTGCTGGGCCTGTTTTTGTGTGGGGAGCCCATCTCTGGGGTCACACACACCCGCTGCCGAGCTAACCCCCTCACAGTTGGTGGAGAACCAGTGGCAGTTTTTTTTTAAGCCAGCATGGAGGAGATACTGAAGCAGCTGGCTCTAGCAAATGCCAATCAACAGCAGACAAATGCAGGTTTGCAAAAGAGCCTTGCAGCTCATCAACAGAGCCTTGCAGCTCAACAACAGAACTTCGCAGCCCAGCAGCAAGCTCATCAACAGAGCCTTGCAGCCCAGCAGCAGACAAACGCAACTTTGCAACAGAGTCTGGAGGCTCAGCAACAAGCCCAGCAGCAATCTGAGGCCCGCTTCATAGACCTGTTGCAGAAGCAAGAGCAGAGACTACAACAACAGATGGAAGCAGTAATGCAGCAACGTCCGCAGACCAGTGAGGAAAGCCGTCCCACTAATACCGCGTCCTTTGGGGTGAGTCGTTTATTGACAAAAATGACTGGAGAGGATGATCCAGAGGTATTTTTGACCACATTTGAAAGGACCGCTGAAAGAGAAAAGTGGCCTGAGGAGCAGTGGGCTGGACTGGTGGCTCCTCTGTTAACTGGTGAATCGCAGAAAGCTTACTATGACCTAGAGCCTAACCAAGCAAAAGACTATGTGATGCTAAAAGCTGAAATATTGGCAAGGCTGGGTGTCACCCAGGCTGTCCGGGCTCAGCGTGTGCATAACTGGACTTTCCAGCTTGGAAAACCCCCCAGGTCTCAAATGTATGATCTCATTCACCTGAGCAGAAAGTGGCTACAGCCAGAGACTTTGTCCGCACCAAAGATTGTGGAACGTGTTGTAATGGATCGGTTTTTGAGAGCTCTTCCTACTGCCATCCAAAAGTGGGTAAGCCATGGAGACCCAGAGACGGCCGATGGTCTTGTGGATCGTGTGGAGAAATACTTGGCTACAGAGAACCTGACGGCCTCTTCCAGAGACACTCGGACTTTCCACCCTAAGACCAGACCATCCCCAGGGGCGGATAAGAGGATTCCAAGGGGTGAGGGTGGAGAGAGTGAGAGGGTGGGAGCTCTACCCCAAGTTTGGCGAGAACAGCCTGGGAAATCAGCGGCTCAAGAGGCGGCAAGAAGGATCGTTTGCTACCGCTGCCGGCAAGCGGGACATATTGCAGCCAATTGCCCGGTTGTGGAGGAACCCATGCAGTGTGACTTTCTGACGGGCAGACGTCAGTCGCTGTGTGCGACAGTCGCATGCACTGCCATTCGAGGAACTGAGAAACATTTATGCAAAATGTGTGTTAATGGTAGAAATGTTGTGGTATTGCTGGATTCAGGTAGCCTTGTGACCCTGATAAAGGCTGAGTTAGTTAAAACAGAGGTCTCTGGGAATAGCAAGGTAGCTGTTATTTGTGTGCATGGGGACACCCGAGAGTATCCAGTGACTACAGTGTGTTTCGAGACCCCCAAAGGTACCCTCTCTCATCCAGTGGGCTTAGTATCTCAGTTACCGCATGACGCCATTGTGGGAAGGGATTTTCCGAAGTTCTGGGAACTGTGGGATGATCCTGAGCCCCCCACTGGTGCCCCTATGTACCAGGAATGTGATAGCCAGAACTCCCCTGAGAGTGGTGAGGAATTTCCCTTATCAGTATTGGCAGGGGAGACTCAAGAAACTGGAGAGGAGCCCACCTCCTCAGACGAAAACCTACCGTCTGTGGAGTTTTCTGATCTTGAGGTTCACAGGGAAAACTTTGCCACAGAACAGTTGAAAGACCCCGCCCTAATAAAGGCACGGGAAAACGTAGTGAAAATAGATGGCGAGTTAGTGAACCCAGATAATACCTGCACTTACCCATACTTCAGCGTAGAGAAGGACCTACTGTATCGGGTGGCAAAAAGGGCAGAAGAAACCGTTGAGCAGCTTGTGGTGCCCAAACCTTACAGGAAGTTGGTGTTGGAGTTGGCCCATGGGCACATTCTTGGAGGTCATCTGGGGACAGAGAAAACCCGAGAGAGGGTATTACAGAGATTCTATTGGCCGGGGGTGATGAAGGACATAGAAAATTATTGTTCCTCCTGCCCTGTGTGTCAGAGGTCGGCCCCGATGCCACATTTCCGTAGCCCGCTGGTCCCTCTACCCATCATTGAGGTCCCGTTTGAGAGGATCGCCATGGATTTGGTAGGTCCTATAATCAAGTCCGCTAGGGGGCACCAGTACATATTAGTTATAATGGACTATGCCACCCGTTATCCAGAAGCGATCCCTCTCCGAAATACCTCGGCCAAAACCATAGCCAAAGAGCTATCTCTTGTGTTTAGCCGGGTGGGTATTTGTAAAGAACTGCTTACGGACCAAGGTACACCCTTTATGTCCCGGGTTATGAAGGAGCTGTGTAAATTATTCAAAGTGACGCAATTACGTACATCTGTGTATCACCCCCAAACCGATGGGCTGGTTGAAAGATTCAACAAAACCCTAAAACAAATGTTGAAGAAAGTGGTGGATAGAGATGGAAAGGATTGGGACTGTCTACTTCCTTATCTGATGTTTGCTATTAGGGAGGTGCCCCAATCCTCTACGGGATTCTCCCCCTTTGAGTTACTGTATGGGAGACACCCAAGAGGGCTGTTGGATATTGCCAAGGAAACTTGGGAAAGTGAGAGTTCTCCCCACAGGAGTGTGATTGAGCATGTCGCCCTGATGCAAGACCGAATTGCACAGGTAATGCCCATCGTGAAGGAACATTTGGCCCAAGCGCAGTTAGCACAGCAGAGAGTGTACAACCGTGGAGCCAAGACCCGTACCTTTTCCCCGGGGGATAGGATACTGGTACTTGTCCCTACGGTTGAAAGTAAATTCCTTGCCAAATGGCAAGGCCCCTACGAGATAATGGAAAAAGTGAGCGAAGTGAATTACAAGGTCAGACAACCAGGAAGGCGAAAGCCCGAACAGATCTATCACGTTAATCTGTTGAAAGCCTGGAGGGATAGAGAGTCCCTAGTCGCAGACACTTGGTCACCAGCTCAAACTGGTTGCGTGATTCCTGAGGTTGGAATAGCAGCCACCTTGTCACAACCCCAACAACAGGAGGTTAAGGAGTTTGTGCTTCGCAACAAGGAGGTATTCTCTGAGCTGCCGGGACAAACATCTGGGGTAGAGCATGACATCATTACCCCGCCCGGTGAAAGGGTGAAGTTAAAACCCTATCGGATCCCAGAGGCCCGACGGGAGGCAATACGGGAGGAAGTACAGAAAATGCTGAACTTAGGGGTGATAGAGGAGTCCCAAAGTGATTGGTCTAGTCCCATTGTGTTGGTGCCTAAACCGGATGGGAGCTGGCGATTTTGTAACGATTTTCGTCAGTTGAACAAAGTTACAAAATTTGACACCTACCCCATGCCACGTATAGATGAGTTGATCGACCGGCTGGGAACAGCCCGATACATGACGACTCTTGACCTCACAAAAGGGTATTGGCAAATCCCCCTGGCCAAGTCGGCCAAAGAGAAAACCGCATTTGTAACCCCAGACGGGGTGTTCCAATATAAAAGAATGCCGTTCGGGTTACAGAATGCGCCGGCCACATTCCAGCGGAAAATGGACCAGATGCTGAGGCCTCATCGGAAGTATGCTGCGGCTTACCTGGATGACGTAATTGTCCATAGCACAGATTGGGCCTCACATCTGCCAAAAGTGCAAGCAGTCCTGGACTCTGTTCGGGAAGCGGGGTTTACGGCTAACCCCAAGAAGTGTACCATTGGGCAGGAGGAGGCCAAATATCTTGGGTACACCATTGGGAGGGGAGTAATAAAACCCCAACTCAACAAAGTCGAGGCCATCCAGAGTTGGCCACGTCCCAACAGCAAGAAGCAGGTACGAGCCTTTCTGGGAATCGCTGGGTATTATCGGCGATTCATTCCCCACTTTGCTTCTAAGGCTGTGCCCCTAACCAACCTGACGAAGGGGAAAGGGTCGGTCATGATTAAATGGACCCCCGAGGCTGAGGCAGCATTCCAATTCTTGAAACAAGCCTTATGTAGCCAGCCAGTGTTGTACTCACCCGACTTCTCTAAAGACTTTGTCGTACAAAGTGATGCGTCAGATGTGGGGTTAGGAGCAGTATTGTCCCAGGTCTGGAACGGGGAAGAGCACCCAGTCATTTACCTCAGCAGGAAGTTGAAGTCCCATGAGGTAAATTACGCCACCGTTGAAAAGGAGTGTTTAGCGGTGAAGTGGGCTCTAGATTCCCTTCGGTACTACCTGCTAGGTAGGCACTTTGACATGGTTACGGATCACGCTCCGTTAAAGTGGATGGCTCAAAACAAGGAAACAAATAGAAGAGTGAATAGGTGGTTCCTGGCCCTCCAGGAATTCAACTTCACAGTAAAGCATCGCCCTGGCGTTCAAATGGGGAATGTGGATGCTTTGTCTCGAGTACATGAATGCCTGATTGCTGGTGTTCCAACCCCGAGGTTAAAACAAGAGGGGGGGGTATGTGACAGCAGGAAGGTAAAGTCACCTGGTTGCATCCAGGGGGGTAGATATATTTCGCCCAGATTCAGGCTTTACGCCGACTTATACAACTAGGTGGAGAGTTGTATAAGCCCAGCTGAGGCTAGTGGGCTCATGGATGACTCATACCTCTAGGGAGAGTGTGGGGCGTCGTGCAGACAGGGAGTTGATGAGACCAGCTGAAGCTTGTCAGCTCATTTAGGCCTCTATAAGAACTCCCAGCTTCATTAGATGTTAGCTCATGCCTGGACCCAGACCTGTGTGGACTGTCTAGGGAGAGTGAACCCCTGTGCGGTGAGACAAAGCCTGTGTGGCTATTTGCTTGGACATTTAAAACCAGGGACTTAGGGACTAGGACAGCACTAGGCTGATCCCAGTTGTTAGTTAGGAAACCTGTATGTTTAGTCAGAGGTCAAGTTGACCAGGATTTATTTTGTTTATGTTTCTTTTGCTTTGCTGTGTTTTGTCACTGTAAATAGAAAATAAACCGCACCTTTTTGATTTTGAAAACCACAACCTCCGTTTGCTGGGCCTGTTTTTGTGTGGGGAGCCCATCTCTGGGGTCACACACACCCGCTGCCGAGCTAACCCCCTCACAATATATATACTGTATGTATACTGTATGTATAGTGTGTGTGTATACTGTATGTGTGTATATATTCTGTGTGTATATACTGTATGTATAGTGTGTGTGTATATACTGTATGTGTGTATATACTGTATGTATAGTGTGTGTGTTTGTGTGTGTATATATACTGTATGTATACTGTATGTGTGTATACTGTATACTGTGTGTGTATATACAATATGTAGCGCCCTAACCCAATGGTGGGGACGCTATTCTAAATTTAAGGGTGTCTGAGCCAATAGTTGGGTTGATTTGTACAAATTTGCCTCTGTTCTGGTTGTGGTTTGCCTGATAGCAGTTTCCCTTATTGCCTGTAGGTGGCGTTACCACCTCAGGCACCTGTTGGAACACAGGCAAACCATGGTGCATTGAGTGACCCTTCTCGGCAGCAGTGCAGTGGGAGTGGTCGACCCGCGGTGCCTGCTGGGAGGGGATACTTAAGGGGCAGACGCCATTGTTCGGGGTTCTTCGCCTCGTGGCCCTCCTGGCACGAGGTATGTGTGTGTGATTCTGGTCTCGGAGCCACGTTGGCCCGAGGCTGCATCGCTATCGAGTAGGCCCGGCTATTCTGGCTGGGGCCTACATCCCAAGAGGGGATCCCAAGCTGTCCATCCAAAAAGGGAGTAAGCTGCCTTGATGAAGGAAACCGGGGGAGGACCTGCCCTGGAGGAGACTGGCAAAGTGCTGATATCTCGGGTGATGCCTGCTGACCTTGTTGAGGAGGGATCCAATCTACTAAAAGCCCTGCAGTTCCCTGGATCGGCTTAAAGGCTCTCTTACTGCACGGCTGGGAGTTTGGGACTTTAAATCCTGCAGCAGAGGATTCCTGGACTATCCATTTAACTATCTCTAAAGAAGGTCTGTGGCAGAGACCGAGTCCATCTTGAGCAGTCTGTGGCAGAGGCTGTCTTGTTACTGGTTTGTGCATCATCCCGGCTGCTAGGCCATGTGAGAGGGGACTATCCGGGTGAGCAATACCCACTCTACTGAGAGAGTGGTGAAGGATTGATAAGAACTTTGAACTGATTTGTGCATCCTGTACCGCGTGCCTGAACCTTCCCCTACTCTTCTCCTACCTTCTACTTTCTCTCAATTTTTACTGCAGACGAAAAGAATAAAGCCTGACTGTTGAAGGTTTTACTTTTGTGTGGACATTGCATTTAATATGGACTTTCCTACCCTGACAACGAAGCTAAAGAGGTAACGTGCAAACCCAAAAACAAACCAGCAGCTCCTACGGGGGTAGTGCTACACAGTATGTATACTGTATGTGTGTACTGTATATACTGTGTGTGTGTGTGTGTGTATATACTGTATGTATAGTGTGTGTATATACTGTATATATATAGTGTGTATGTATACTGTGTGTGTGTCTCTATATGTATGAATACTGTGCATGTGTGTGTGTATACTGTATGTTCCATGTGTGCCCACTGCTGCTCAACAGAAGTCGATCTAACAATCCCATGCCCGTGAAAAATGCACTTGTTGCCATTTGGAGCCATCTGATTGGTTCACTGTAGAGCTCGACCTCAGATCAGGCAGCAGGGCAGGTCTGGGTCCACACCCGTGCATTGACATCATGGCACACATCAAGCGTGGCCTTTATTCACATGCCCCGCTGCCCAATCTGAGGCCAACCACAGCAGTTCACTATTCCGCTGACTCTACGGCTCACTTGTGCAGTTCAGAGGCTGCAACAAGTAGATTTTTTCTAATTAAAAGCCTTTTCCAGACAGCTGCCTGTCACACCAAGCACTAAGGTGCAAAGGTGTGTGTGTAAGGGGACACTGATGGAAGGTGGCACACTGGGGGGCTCTGCCGTAGGGTGGCACACTGGGGGGCTCTGCCGTAGGGTGGCACACTGGGGGGCTCTGCAGTAAGGTGGCCCTCTGTGGACTGTGATGTATAGGTAGAATGTTGGGACTTTGATGTAAGGGAGGACTCTGATGTGAGCGTGGAGCTTTATCCTGACTGTTGTACTCTATATGTTGTCTTGTTTGTTACTTACTCCTGGCGTGACGGCCATCTGTAAACCCGGGGGCCCCATAATCTTCTATTGCCCGGGTGCTCCATGAGTTGTCAGTCCGCCCCTGCTCCCAGGACTTCTCTCTGTAAAACTATTAGATCCCGTTCCATCATTTTCATTATGACAAAAGGGGACCAAATAATCCCGGCTTGCTGGCTGTAATTAGATCCTTTTACTAGGCCAGAGGTCTGCAGCACCTCTCCCCGGCGGCCTAGTAATTTCGTAGCATGTGCTGGTTGGTGGACTACTGATCCCAGCTAGCCCGACTTGCAAATCCTAAACCCGCAGGCCGCAGCGACTTGACACACTCCATACAGTCTCTCCTCTGGACTCGCACCCAGCTCCGCTGGTGTGCCTCATCCAGAACTTCCCTGTGGTCCACTCACCGACCTTTTCCTGCCCCGATTCCATGATGGAGAAATTTAACTGGACATACGTTCCGACAGCCTCCTGCCCCTCTGTTCCAGGACTCTTCATCAATGACCGTGTAAAGATGAAGACTTAGTCCATGACCTTGTAAGGATGAAGTTCCCTCCCAGCTCTCTCCTGGGCTCCTCCGCGATCGCTGCACCCCCCCCAGATGGGGATGGCCTCCTGCTACTGCCTAGTACTCCATTCTCCACTTCTCCCGGCCGACAACTCCCCCCCAGTGGCATGTGACCTCAGCTTATATGGGAGGCCTGCCCCCTGCCAATATCAAGTGGGGATTGGTCAGGGCTCCTCACATGAGCTGCCTGCCACTCCAGTCCTAGGCCCTGCCCCTCTTCCAGAACAATCTCCCTGGAAGCAGGGGAGGCGCCTCAGAACTAAAGCACAGGTGGTCACACCCTCTGCTACACTAACCACTCCCTGCCCCCAGATCAAAAAAAGCAGGCCTAGCCTGAAGCATAGGTCTGCCTAAATTTACCTGTACTGAGAGCTTCCCTAGCAAAAATCCTATGCTAGCACCTACCTACGGTAGAGGGTGCTACAACTATAAATACCTTTCTTCCCCATTTTTTATAAGTGATCGCATTCCCTCTGTTCTCAGCTGCATAAGAGCTGGGGGGGGGGGGAAGATAAGCAACAGCACACTGATCTTCCCAGTGAAAGGCTGAGCGGGAGGGTCACGACAAGTCTGACCATTGGAGGAGAGCAGCCTGAGTTCCCAGCATAGCTAAAGAACTGACCATGTTGTGCTCTCCTGTTTAGTGTGGTCAGTTTTTAATTGGAAAGCAGAGGGACTGGCAGGAACAATACAAAGAGAACAGGACAGTTTCTTATACAAGTACATGGTACAGAAGTCACAAATCAAGAATATGCAAAGTTGGGTTTACATACTCTTTACAGTGATAGTAAAGTCTTGTTTTTTTTGTTAAAAATAACAAACATGCTATACTTACCTGCTGTTCGTAATGATTTTGCACAGAGCAGCCCAGATCCTCCATGTAATCGGGTCCTTCTTCAAATCTCCTGGCCCCTCCTTCCTGTTGAGTGCCCCATCAACAATCAGCTTGCTATGGGGGCACCCGAGCCGCAGCTCCCTGTGTCCAATCAGACATGGTTCCTGGCCCCGCCCCCTCTCTCTCCTCATTGGCTCACTGAATTTGATTGATGTCAGCAGGAGCCAATGGTGCTTCACTGCTATCTCAGCCAATGAGGAGGAGGAGTCCCGGACAACCAAGTCTCTCGTTCAACATTGCTGGATCAAGATGGGGCTCAGGTAAGTATTAGGGGGGCTGCTGCACATAGAAGGCTTTTTTTCTTAAAGCGGAGTTCCACTCATTTTTGTGTTTATTTAAAGTCAGCAGCTACAAAAAGTGTAGCTGCTGACTTTTATTAAACACACATTCACCTGTCCCATGGTCCAACGATGCGGCCGCCTGAGCCCTCGCTTCTCTCCCTCACCTCTCTGCGGCGCCAGCTTTGCAAGTGTGGGCACCCGGCTGTGACAACTTGCGCAGCGCCTCCCCATTGGTCGGGCAATCTTCTGGGACCTTTGACTTCTGAGCAGAAGTGGGAGTAGATACCTGTCAAAACTTGGTACCTGCTCCCCCCCCCAATAAAAAAAATGACATGCCAAATGTGGTATATTTGGGGGGGGGGGGGGGGGGGAGGAGTGCTTAACCACTTAAAGGGGTTGTAATGGTTTAATTTTTTTATTTTTTTTAAATAACAAACATACCAGACTTACCTCCACTGTGCAGTTCGTTTTGCAGAGTGGCCCCAATCCTCATCTTTTGGGGTCCCTCGGCGGCTGTCTCGGCTCCTCCCCGCAAGAGCTAACCCCCCTCTGGGAAGCTCTCTCCCAAGGGGGTTAGCTTGCGGGCCAGCTCCCGTGTGATACACTCGGCCCCACCCCCAGCGCGCTGCATCATTAACCACTTGTCCCCCGCCCACTGTCAATTGACGGCGGGCGGAGGATACTCTCGTTCTGGGAGGACGTCATATGACGTCCTCCCTTTAAAACGAGCTAGGAGGCGCGCGCGCGCCCGCCGCGTTCACAAGGCCCCGGTGCGCGTGCCCGGCGGCCGCGATTGCCGCCGGGCACCCGCGATTGCCCGGGAAACGAGCAGGAAAGTGGATCTCTGTGTGTAAACACAGAGATCCACGTCCTGTGAGGGAGAGGGGACCGATGGTGTGTCCCTTGTACATAGGGACAACCATCGGTCACCTCCCCCAGTCAGTCCCCTCCCCCCACAGTAAGAACACTTTGAGGGAACATATTTAACCCCTTCCCGCCCCCTAGTGGTTAACCCCTTCCCTGCCAATCACATTTATACAGTAATCAATGCATTTTTATAGCAGGGATCGCTGTATAAATGTGAATGGTCCCAAAAATGTGTCAAAAGTGTCCGATGTGTCCACCGCAATATCGCAGTCACAATAAAAAATCGCAGTTCGCCGCCATTACTAATAAAAAAATAAAAATGCTATAAATCTATCTCCTATTTTGTACACGCTATAACTTTTGCGCAAACCAATCAATACGCGCTTATTGCGATTTTTTTTTTTTACCAAAAATATGTAGAAGAATACGTATCGGCCTAAACTGAGGAAAATTTTATAAAAAAAAAAAAAATGGGTATTTATTATAGCAAAAAGTAAAAAATAGTGTTTTTTTTCCAAACTGGACGCTCTTCTTTTGTTTATAGCGCAAAAAATAAAAACCGCAGAGGTGAACAAATACCACCAAAAGAAAGCTCTATTTGTGGGAAAAAAAGGACACAAATTTCGTTTGGGAGCCACGTCGCACGACCGCGCAATTGTCATTCAAAGTGTGACAGCGCTGAAAGCTGAAAAATGGCTTGGGCAGGAAGGGGGTTTTCGTGCACAGTAGAGAAGTGGTTAATTTAATTGAAAGCAGCGGGAGCCAATGGCTGCGCTGCTATCAATCATCCAATGAAGAACTGGGGGAAAGCAACGCGGAATCGCGCCCATGGAGATTCGGGGCTCTGGTAGGTAAAAAGGGGACTCGGGGGGGGGGGGGGGCGGAGAGTGCAAGGTGTTTTTTCACCTTAATGCATAGGATGCATTAAGGTGAAAAAACAAGAAGCTTTACAACCCTTTTAAGGACCGAGCCTCTTTTTGAGATTTGGTGTTTATAAGTTAAAAACATTTTGTTTTTGCTAGAAAATTACTTAGAACCCCCAAACATTATATATTTTTTTACAGCCAAAATAATAAAATGGCGGTCGTTGCAATACTTTCTGTCACACCGTATTTGCACAGTGGTCTTACAAGCGCATTTTTTTTTTTGGAAGAAATAAAAAAAATTGAATTAAAAAATAAGACAGCAGTAAAGTTAGCCCAATTTCTTTTAATATATTGTGAAAGATAATGTTATGCCGAGTAAATTGATACCCAACATGTGACACTTCAAAATTGCGCCCGCTTGTGGAATGGCGACAAACTTTTACCCTTAAAAAGGGCGATATTTAAAAAACTCTACAGGTTGTATGTCTTGAGTTACAGAGGAGATCTAGGACTAGAATTATTGCTCTCGCTCTACCGATCACGGCGATACCTCACATGTGTGGTTTGAACACCGTTTTCATATGCGGGCACTGCTCACGTATGCGTTCGCTTCTGCGCGGGACAGGGCGCGTTTAAAAAAAAAAAAAAAATCTTATTTCTTTTACCTTTTATTTTTACGCTGTTCTTTTAAAAAAAATTGTGTTACTTTTATTCCTATTACAAGGAATGTAAACATCCCTTGTAATAGAAAAAAAAGCATAACAGGACCTCTTAAATATGAGATCTGGGGTCAAAAAGACCTCAGATATCATATTTACACTAAAATGCAAACAAAATAAAATGTCATTGTAAAAAAAAAATGTTGCTTAAAGAGCTATGGGCGGAAGTGACGTTTTAACGTTCAGCCAAAGGGTTGCAGAGATCCAGGTCGGCGTCAAACGAGGCACAGTGTCATTACACCCAGCGGCGCCAGTGGTTTCCGGTGTCACGGGCTGGATGGAGATGGCGCAGGAGGAAGCCGTCAATCTCTGGTGGGAGGAGGCTGAGTCGTGCACGCGTTTGGAGCATGCGTACTCCTTCGTCAGGCAATCTGACGAAGGAGCTTCCTCCTGCACCATCTGCATCCAGCCCAGGACACCAGAAACCACTGGCGCTGCCAGGTGTGATGACACCGCACCTCGTTTGATGCCGACCTGGATCTCTGCGACCCTTTGGCTGACCTAATTTCATGTGCCTGTCTTTTACTACCTTCCAGTGAGTGCATTACTTATGGAATAAGTTTGTACCTAACCTATGATACTTCTACACTCAGATTGGCGCTGCTTTTTTTCCTTTGTGTAAAAATAGAACATTCCTATGAAAAGTGAACAGTGTATTTGCCTTTAGTAAAACAAAAAAATAAAATGATCCAAAGTGAAACAGTTTGACAATGTGAAATCACTTCTCCAAGTGTGTGTTAAGAACCAAAAATAAAACTTCCACCACGCTGTGGCTTTCACTGGAAAGAAAATGCAGTCTCACTCCCTGTATGTACACAAATCACTCACTGGAACAATTGTGACCTTAAAAAGGGACTGCAGTGCTTGTTAAAAAGGAATTCTTCTTTCCATGTTCCCCTTCTGGATTATCAGAATGTTCCACTCCTAGCCAGGATAACAAAGAGAAAACGCAACATAGTGTGATAATGTTTTTAAAACGTTATTGGTTAACCGATTCCCCTGTATATCCCAGTCACTTGTCACTTTTCCTGGCTGCTGTGACCGGAAAAGAAGCTAATGGAGCGCAGTGTGTGCTCCATTAGCTTCAATATAGGGCAAGTAAAACATTTGGGGTCTAATAGACTGCTGATGCCTCAATAAAGAGAACCTGTCGCGACAAAATTGTATCACGTTGGAGACTTTCGATCCCCTATGTGATATAAAGTTTTAGTGTAAAAAAATAAAGTTAAACCCAAGCAGTTAAACTCTCCCCTGAAAAATTGAGCCCACTCTGTCCCCACGTACGCACACATAGGAACATAAGCATATTTGTCAGGGTGCGTACATATGAAAATTTCAGTTGCGCTACACTTTACATATCACTGCACAGGCCAGAGAGAAAGCAACACTTCTAGGCCCATTATTTGTGGGTATCTTTAACCACTTCCATACAGGGCTTTTTGTACCACTTCAATACCGGGCCTATTCTAGCACTTCTCTCCTACATGTACAAATCATCATTCTTTTGCTAGAAAATTACTCAGAACCCCCAAAAATGATATATGTTTTTTTAGCAGACACCCTAGGGAATAAAATGACGGTCATTGCAACTTTTTTTCTTGCACGATATTTGCGCAATAATTTTTCAAACGCCTTTTTAAAAAATAAATAAATGGTTTTATGAATTAAAAAATAACAAAACAGTAAAGTTAGCCCAATTTTTGGGGAAAATATGAAAGATGATGTTACGCCAAGTAAATAGATACCTAACATGTCACGCTTTAAAATTGCGCACACTCATGGAATGGCGCCAAACTTCGGTACTTAAAAATCTCCATAGGCGACGCTTTAATTTTTTTTACAGGTTACCAGGTTAGAATTACAGAGGAGGTCTAGTGCTAGAATTGTTGCACGTGCGCTAACGCACGCGGCGATACCTCACATATGTGGTTTGAACGGCGTTTACATATGTGGGCGACTTACGTGTGCATTCGCTTCTGATCGCGAGCTACCGGGGACAGGGGCGTTTTAATTTTTTTTATTATTATTTATTTATTTATTTTACTTATTTATTTATTTTTTTACAATTATTTTACTTCTTTTTTTTTTTTATCACTTTTATTCCTATTACAAGCAATGTAAACATCCCTTGTAATAGGAATGTGTGTGACAGGTCCTCTTTATTGAGAGATGCTCTGTCAATAAGACCCCACATCTCTCCTCCAGGCTGGAAAGCATGAGATCAGTGAATTTTTTTTCACTGATCTCATACTTACAGCCGCAATGGCGGCTTTGTTTACATTTGAGGACCCGGGCGTGACGTCATCACATCGCGCCCGGGCCTCCGACGATCATAGAGATGACTGGTGACCATCTGGTCACCAGTCATCTCTATGCTCGTCACGTGACCCACCAACGGCACCGGAAGATTCGCTCCGGGTCCCCGATCGCACGGGAGAGCCCGGAGAAGCACCGGATGGTGGCGGGAGGGGGGGGATGTCCCCTCCCGCCGCCTATAAGAACGATCAAGCGGCGGAATTGTTCTTATGGTGCACAGAATCGCCGGCACTTCAAAAGGATATCTGAATGATGCCTCTAGCTGCAGGCATCATTCAGATATCCCCCTACAAAGCCAGGACGTCATATGACGTCCACCCAGGATGGGAGATCCCATCTGTGGACGTCATTTAACTATGGCTGGGTAGGGAAGTGGTTAAACTGGTCAACTTTAGGAGGTTTTAAAATGTTTCCTACAGAAAATCTACTGTGCTGAAGTGGATCAACATTTCACAGGCACATGCAATTTTAAGGCTTGACATATTGGGTATCTATTTGCTTGGTGCAACCTCATCTTTTATATTTTACCAACAATTGGGTAATATAATGCATTTTGTGATGTCACATGGGCGGAGCTATGGGTGACATCACGACACTTACAGCGGCGCCTCCAGGAAGTGATCTTGTGGTGTAGAGCGGTAACCAATCACAGTTATAACAGCAAGTAGTGGCAAAATACATTCTTATGAGCTTGGCTGGATATATTATCCCATAGGGCTTTTATTCCTGAATTTATATACATGTTAGTTAAAAAGAAATCACTGAGTGTGGAGTGCTGTTTATTTTTTGAGTTCACTTGCACCATGGATATGCAGTCACAATAAAAAGTGATTAAACCCTGGTGGTATAAAGCACTTTTTGGACCTGTCAGATAGTAGGTCCCATTCATTAAGGTGAGCGCACACCTGGGGTGTTGTTTTAGTGGTGTGGCCACAGTGTAGAATACACAAAGAATTTACAGTTTTGGGTGGAGTGTATCACTGAAGATTGATGGTGGAAAATTCAGAAGATAACAAACTGCACCACCGGATTTATTAATGCACTGGATACTTATATGTATTGGACATATTTATTTATGCACTAGATATTTACAATATGTGCACTGGACATTTATTTTTATGCACTTTTGTTATTGTATGTTTAGGTTATATAGGATGATGTAGGATAATGTAATCTATCAGAGTGCAGCACTTTTCTATATACTTATAAGGTTCTGGTTCTCTGCCAGGTTGATCACTTAAAAATAAAAATAAATTTTCTCCTCAAATAATAAAAAATACAAACATTTGTTATTGTACATATCTAGACCAACTTCCCTAATCCACTGCTAAGAGGCCGGCTCTATGTTCACCACTGTTAGAGGTTCATGGCTTTATACAGTACCAGATACTCAGCGCTCCATAACACCAAACATGTTTCGACAGTTAACTGCCTTCATCAGTGATGGAGAACTGAGCAGTCACACTTTCTTTATCTTCTCAGAAATTTCTCCAACTTGGTCTTTAACCCATTAAATCCCAAATCTCATTAAATCCCAAAACTAATAAATCATTGAAACCAAAGGTGTAGCAGGTTTTGACCAATGAATACAAAAAATCATATAAAAAAACAATAATACATTTACTTTTAAAATATCATAAGTTATCATTAATTACACAAAGCCACAGGTTTTCATTATGCACCATTACGACATTCTAGACACTGGCATCCTAACAACCAATGACGTCATCAGTTGATAAGGAGGATGTCTGTCCCCTCCACAACATTCTTGTTTGACCCTCCTCTGTCTCTGTCCCTCAGCACTGGGGTCACATTATCTGACTGATGGAGAGAATTGAGGGAGAAGATAAACATAGGAATACTAGTCAGTACCAGTGTGCAAAAGTGTATTTGTTTTGGAAGAATAAATCAACTCTAACGTTGGGTGTCTTACATGTGGATGTTACTGTACATGTTAAATTTTAGAATGGGGTGCCTTGAGACTGTCCATAATTTTAAAGACGCTTTGCCACTGTGAAAATGGTTGCAAAAAGAACACAGGGTTCATCGTGAGACGAGATCTCACTTTTAAATGCAGCTACAACAAGAGCTTAGTCACCCCAGATTACACTAGATTTAGATGGAATTGAAAAACAAATTGAATCTGAACTCCAGCTAACACATTATAAGCAGTTAAGAAACCGTTTTTTCTTTTTAGGATAAAGGTTTTACATAAATTACTGTATTTATCGGCGTATAACACGCACAGGCGTATAACACGCACCCTAACTTTAAGAGGGAAGTTTCAGGAAAATAACTTTCCACAGCGCCCTGCGTATAACACGCAGTACAGTTTACCCTCTATTTTCAGGGTAAAAAAGTGAGTGTTATACGCCAATAAATACAGTAATAAAATCTGACCATTGCAAACCCTCATGTCAATGTTAAATGGTTGGTCTCATCCCTGTAACTGCTGCTTTGTCTGGACAGCTTGGTATGTTAAAGAACTATGTTGAAAATTAACAGATTTACTGGATGGATCACCAGGTGAAAAAAAGTCAAAAAAAAAAAAAAAAGAAAACTAATGTAGCCACCACATCTAAGTATTGGTGAGCTGCAATTTAATACATTTTGTTTTTGTTTTAATACCTCTTTAACTATATTTGAATGGTGGATTTCCTCATTGGTTTTTCACATTTCAGCATTTCATTTTTAGTTTATCCCAGTTATAAGATTTAAAGGGGTGTTCCAGGCAACCCCGTGCAAAAAAAATAATAATTAAAAGCCAGCAGCTACACATACTGCAGCTGCTGGCTTTTAATAAATGGAGACTTACCTGTCCTGGTGTCCCTCGATGTCAGCACCGCAGCTGATGTTTCACATCAGCTGTCGGTGCTTCCGTCGCCATTGCGGGTAAGGGAACCCGGCAGTGAAGACTTTCGGCTTCACGCCGGGAACCCTACTGCGCATACGCGAGGCCCGCTCCTCTCTCCTATTAGCCCAGCGGCCAGGGGAGGAGGAGGAGGGAGCCTCGCGCGACTTCACCGCCGCGGCCGGACTCCAGTAAGTGGGTAAGGATACCTGTCTTTGACAGGTATCCTGTCCCCCCTCCCCCCCGAAAGGTGCCAATTGTGGCACCGGAGGGGGGGAGGAATCCGATAAGTGGAAGTTCCACTTTAGGGTGGAGCTCCGCTTTAAGTGACTTTTTAAAGCATGTATTTTGTGCAGGATTAATAAACTACTAGTGGAAGTAATTGTAAAGGAGCGACTTATGCTCTAAGGCCCCATGCACACGAGACGCCGGTGCAAACTCTGCTGAACACACGTTTTTAAACGCTGAACCCGGCAATTAAAAACGCACGTTTTGCTGCGTTTGCAGCCGCGTTTAGCGGCATTTTACCGCGTTTGCGTTTATAAGCGTTTCATCATAGACCCCCAAAAAACAGTAAATTTTAACCATTTCAGACAGTTTGTGAGACCAGAGTGAGTAGCAGCAGCTGAGAGAGCAGCAGTGTATTTGTATTTAGCGTATCATTTGCCACATCACCTGCCACAAGTTGTGGATTGTCCACTGGCCACGTCACCTGCCACGTCACCTGCCACAAGTTGTGGATTGGCCACGTCACCTGGCCACGTCACCTGGCCACGTCACCTGCCACAAGTTGTGGATTGTCCGCTTGCCACGTCACCTGCCACAAGTTGTGGATTGTCCACTGGCCACGTCACCTGGCCACGTCACCTGACACAAGTTGTTGATTGTCCTCTTGCCACGTTACCTGCCACAAGCTGTGGATTGTCCACTTGCCACGTTACCCGCCACAAGTTGTGGATTGTCCACAATGCAATGCAAGCAATTACAGTTTTATTTTATATTTTTTAATAGTTTTTCATCATTTGCCATCATTTTTGAAATTTCTAATGTTAAAAAATAGGTCACCTTTAAAAACGTTTCTAAACGCAAACGCGGCAAAACGCCGGTACCGCGTTTAGCCGCGTTTAGCGTCTGAAACGTGGAAAACGTTTGCGTCTGAACCCATTTTTTTGCTTCTGGAAAAACGAGGTTAAACGCAACTGCATATAAACGCCAAAAAACGAGAGTGTGTGCATGGACACATAGGATAACATTGAATGGGTTCAGGGGCAGTTGAAAAAAGCGTCCAACTGCCTCTGAACGCGCGCTTAACAGCAAATAACAGCGTCTCGTGTGCATGGGGACTTAAGGAAACGCAGACTGAAACCATTTGGATTTTTTGCTATTTAGATTAGTGGGGGATTTATCCGTCTCGGTGTGGCTGCTACATTATTTTAATCCTCTATCCCTTGATGTGTGCTGCAGGATCTATTTTCTACTTTATGGTAATTTATCTACCAATCATCTTCTGTTCAATCGCCACGTGGGTTAAAACTAGCTCAACCAGCACTGCAGGCAATAATCTGATAGTTCTGATCTGTGTATTCTGACAGTGGGGAGAGTCCCCCTGCTGCCAGAATACAATAATGTAGTGGGGAAGATTCCCCTGTCCACTTCTAATGTGTTGATGGATGAAACGGTTCAGTTTGTTTTGTTCGGCCCACTGGATGAAAGGCAAAAAAAAAACGGAACCATGTATGGCCAGCTTTACAGATTCATCCATCCACACAAACAAGGTGGATGGAGGACTCCCCCCTGCCGGGGCATTGTGTTCTAACAGCTGCACCCACTGCTTTCAAAACACACTGATCAGTAGCTGCAGCCACTAATCGAGGAAAAATTTCCAGCATGTCCCTTTGACAGAAGGAGGATGTCACGAAAGGGTTCACCCGCTGGTGGCGCCGTTGGTCCTATGGATTGCAGTACTAGTGTCCACCAGGTGGTACTGTCTGATCCATGGGCCGTAGTACCGGCATCAACCAGCGGGTGTATTCCGGCAGTGTGGGGCAGGCAGCACTTCCTCCGCTCAGCTGTTACATGAGGACAATCACTGCAATCCTATAAATACCCGGCGAGCCCTCACATGCTTGCCTTGGTATCTCTCTCCCTGACCTTGAGCCTGCGATCCTGACTTTGAGCCTGTATCTTACCTGACCTGATCCGATCCCTATCCCGAGCCCTTCCTGGACCTGTCCCTCCTGTTTCCTGATTACCCTGTATCCCTGCCCTGCAGCCTGTCCATCCATCCTCTCCCTGTCCTGTTGTTCCCCCGTCCTTACCCATCTGCTGATATCCCCTTGTGTATGACCTTCGGCCTGGCTTGTTTATGATTCTGGTATTTCCCCTTTATTTGTATATACTAGTTGTTGTTAGTTGTGCACTGGTTGTTTTCACTTGTTTGTCGCCTTTTGAATAAACACCTTTTTTCTTTCACGTACATGCGTTTTTGGTCTCCTCTGTGTAGTCACACAGTCTGGTCTACTAGATTACCTGACAGTATACCAAGGCCATACTTGACCAGATGTGGCTGCATTGAGGAACCATCCTGGTGTTGTGCGTCCTGTTCATATGGATTTCGATGAAATCATTTACTATTCTCTGCTGGCAGCAGAGGATGGTGAATATTGTCCCCAGATTTTAAAAGGGTGGACTAGTGACCAGCTGATGGAATGCATCTGATCAGTTCATTCTTTGGTGGATCAGGGTTATATGCAGTTTGAGGATGTTCAGCCGTTAATCCGGTTATGTATAAAGCCAGCCCTGTCATGCATTCCCGAAGGAAGTGACAATTTCTCTCCTCCCTTCAATGGTGACCAAGTCGAATCCCTGGTATGGTTATTAGAGGATAGTGATGAGCCGAACACCCCCGGGTTCGGTTCGCACCAAAACCCGCGAACGGACCGAAAGTTCGCACGAACATTAGAACCCTATTAAATACAATGGATGCGAACGTTCGGATTCTAAAGTGCTAATTATAATGACTATTATCCATGTTATTGTCCTAAACAGAGTTTGGGAACCCGGGTTCTGCACCAGGGGACATGTATCAATGCAAAAAGAAGTTTTAAAAACTGACGTTTTCCGGGAGCAGTCATTTTAATGATGCATAAAGTGAAAAAAAAAGTCAAATATTCCTTTAAATATTGTACCTGGGGGGTGTCTAAAGTATGCCTGTGAAGTGCCACGTGTTTCCCGTGTTTAGAACTGTCCCTGCACAAAATTACATTTCTAAAGGAAAAAAAAGCCATTTAAAACTGCTTGCGGCTTTAATGTAATGTCTGGTCCCGGTAATATGGATGAAAATCTTTAAGAAAAATGGCATAGCTACCCCATCACCCCCCCCCCCCTACCCCAGCCCATTACCAGCCCCTTTGGGTCTTGTATGGATATTAAGGGGAACCCTGCACACAAAATAAAAAAGGCCCTATATACTCTGAACAGCCGTATACAGGCGGTGCATACAAGACAGGGACTGTAGGTTTGTTCTTATGTTGAATCTGTTTGTAATTTTGAACAGCTACATTGTTTAAGTGTAGCTCCAGCCCAAATACCTATTTTTAAGCTTTTTGGAAAACATAGGGAAGGGTTATCACCCCTGTAACATTTGTTTTGCTGTCTGTGCCCCTGTTCAGAACATTTCACCTCACTTTGCGTCCCAATGACAACTGATTTTGAAATGTGGTGTTTTTATTGAAACAAGGATTGGTGATAAAGCATCAGTAGAGAGGAGACACCTTTCTCCCATATTAATTCTTACAGGAGATAATTTTCCTTCCAAGGGGTAGATTTCCTCTCACTTCCTGTTGTCTTCTTCCGTTTGCAAGTAGTAGTAGTTTGTAAGTTGGATGTTTGAAAGTAGGGACCTTCCGTATATACTCTGCAGAAATTGGCCCCTTAGGTGTTGGTGTTGGCACAACACTGAAAGCACTCACAGTTACTCTTGGTGGGTGCTGGAACGCCCTGCTGTCAACTATTATATCAGGAATTGTAATAACATATAATTGTTGAACAGTGGTAGTAAAAATTGGGCCTTTGATGGTGGTGCTGGTGCCACAACACTGTAAGGCCTGACAGTTACTCTTGGTGGGCGCAGCAATGGGCCCTGCTGTGAATTATTAGATCAATAATTATAATTGCATGCCCCTGTTGAACAGGGGCTGAAAAATTGGGCCTTTGGTGGTGGTGGTGGTGGTGGTGTTGACACAACACTGTAAGGCCTGACAGTTACTCTTGGTGGGCGCAGCAATGGGCCCTGCTGTGAATTATTAGATCAATAATTATAATTGCATGCCCCTGTTGAACAGGGGCTGAAAAATTGGGCCTTAGGCACTGGTGGCACAACACTGCAACCCCTCACAGATACTGTACTTGGAGCACAGCAATGAGGCCTGTTGCAAAGTATTGCATCAAAAATTGTAATTACACGCCCCTGTTAAACAGGAGCTGAAAAATTGGGCCTTAGCCAATGGTGGCGGCACCCATAAACCAAAATGATCTTCCAAGCTATCATCATTAATCGGATCATTGAGGAGGAGGAGGAGGATAGCTAGTCAACATAACAGCACAGGAACTCAGCATCAGCATCAGTCTTGAAGGGATGTGACATTTTAAAATCAATTAGTCTGTTATATCAGCATCAGGTGTGTGGTAGCTGGTGGTGATCCAAGACTGGTTCATCTTGATGAAAGTCAGTCGATCAACCGAGTCGGTGGACAGGCGCACCCTGTGATCCGTGACAAATCCTCCAGCAGCACTGAATGTGCGTTCTGAAAGAACGCTGGATGCAGGACAGGCCAGTAGCTCAATTGCATACTGTGCAAGCTCTGGCCAGTGATCCATCCTCAAGACCCAGTAAGCCAGAGGATTTTCGGTGGGGAAGGTGTCCAAGTCTGACCTTGCCCCTAGGTATTCCTGCACCATGTATATCAGACGCTGGCGATGGTTGCTGGAAACGATCATACTTTGGGGCTGCGGACTAAAGAATTGTCTGAACGCATCGGTCAGACGGCCACCTTCCCCACCGCTCCTTCTTTGACTGCCCGAAGCCTCAGCAACTCGTTGTCCAGGACCAGGAGTTTGTAACCTCCCAGTCTCTGGGAACGCGTTGCACAGACCTTTCTGCAAGGCCTCCCGGAGTTGTCTCATCCTCTGCTCCCTCTGCGACGGTAACATAAGGTCCGCAACCTTACCCTTGTACCGTGGATCAAGGAGAGTGGCCAGCCAGTAATGGTCCCTCTCCTTGATCCGAAGAATACGAGGATCCTTCCGCAGACTTTGCAGGATCAGGGAGGCCATGCAGCGTAGGTTAGCTGAGGCATTCAGTCCGGAGTCCTCTGGGTCACTAAGGACGACATGATCCGCAGCCACCTCCTCCCAGCCACGTACAAGTCCACTGGTTTCTTGGGACTGTAAATCATCCCTAAAAGACTGCTGCTGATGATGCTGAGTGCCAGCCTCCACCTCCATGCTGACACAATCCTCCTCCTCCTCCTCCTCCTCCTCTTCCTGTGCGATGGGTGGGACAGAAGGAACACTGTCAGGGTAAAGAGGGCCTTGAGAGGCAAGGAAGTCCTCCTCTTCCTGCCTCTGTTCTGCCTCAAGTGCCCTGTCCATTATTCCACGCAGCGTGTGCTCCAACAGGTGGACAAGAGGTACAGTGTCACTGATGCATGCACTGTCATTGCTCACCATCCTCGTGGCCTCCTCAAATGGTGCCAGGACAGTGCATGCATCCCTGATCATGCCCCACTGGCGTGGTGAAAAAAACCCGAGCTCCCCTGACCCTGTCCTGGTGCCGTAGTCGCACAGGTACTCATTGATGGCCCTCTGCTGCGTGTGCAGCCGCTGCAGCATGGCCAACGTTGAGTTCCACCTGGTGGGCATGTCACATATAAGGCGGTTCTTGGGCAGGTTCAACTCCTTTTGCAGCTCAGCCAGGCGAGCACTGGCATTATAAGATCTGCGGAAATGAACACAGACTTTCCTGGCCTGCCTCAGGACATCCTGTAAGCCCGGGTACCTGCCCAAGAACCGCTGCACCACCAGGTTAAGGACGTGAGCCATACAGGGCACATGGGTCAGTTGTCCCTGTCGGAGGGCGGAGAGGAGGTTGGTGCCATTGTCGCAAACCACCATTCCTGGCTTAAGCTGGCGTGCCGTCAACCACCTCTCGGCCTGGCCCTGCAGAGCAGACAGGACCTCTGCCCCAGTGTGGCTCCTGTCCCCCAAACACACCAGCGCAAGCACGGCATGGCATCTTTTTGCCTGCGTACTTGCGTAGCCCCTTGAACGCCTACGGAGCACCGCTGGTTCCGAGGACAAACCACAGGAAGAGGCCATGGAGGAAGAAGAAGAGGAGGGGGTGGAGGAGAGAGGTGTGTCACAACCAGTAGTAGCATTTTGCAGGCGTGGCGGTGGAACAACCTCCAACACTACTGCACCTTGTCCTGCATCTTTCCCAGCTGCCAAAAGAGTGACCCAATGGGCCGTGAAAGAAAGGTAACGTTCCTGTCCATGCCTGCTGGACCATGAGTCAGCGGTAATATGCACCTTACCGCTGACCGCCCTGTCCAGCGAGGCCAAGACATTGCCTTCCACATGCCTGTAGAGAGCCGGAATCGCCTTCCGTGAGAAAAAGTGGCGTTTGGGAACCTGCCACTGAGGAACCGCACATTGCACAAACTCACGGAAGGGGGCCGAGTCTACCAACTGAAAAGGCAGCAGTTGAAGCGCTAGCAATTTAGCCAAGCTAGCATTCAACCGCTGGGCATGTGGATGGCTGGGAGTGAACTTCTTTCGACGGTCCAGCAGCTGGGGCAGGGAAATTTGCCTGCTAGAATCGGACGTCGGTGTACTGCTAGCAGAGTGGCCGCAAGTACTGGGCTGTGACACACCTAATTCTACACCTTCATTCCTCTCAGTGCAGGTTTCAGAGAGGACTGAAGGTATAGTGGGTTTTGAGATCCGCTTTGTTCTTTGGTGTGGGTCTTTAAGGTAGGCTTGCCAACGAGCTGCATGGCAGGTCAACATATGTCTGATCAAGCATGTGGTGCCCAAGCGGCTGATGTTTTGGCCACGCGATATACGCTTGAGACATATGTTGCAAACAGCAGCTGTGCGATCTGATGCACTCACCTCAAAAAAGGCCCACACCAAAGAACTTTTTGAATGACGTGCAGAGGCAGCGCCCTGCACAGGCGGAGCTCTGCGGTGTGATTCCGTCGGTGTGCTGCCCATACGCTGGCCACTCAAGGGCATCCTGCCTCGTTGGAGATGTGCCTCCTCCTCATCCTCCTCCTCCTCCTCTCTCCTATTAGGCACCCACGTGGAGTCGGTGACCTCATCATCCCCTCCCTCCTCATCACTGGAGCCAATCTGGCAGTATGCTGCAGCTGCTGGAGCATGACTGCCAGATTGGTGTCCTTCTTGAGCATCCCCTCTCTCTGCTCTCACGCTACTGCCTTCCTCTATCTGGGTATCATCATCAGATCCTTCGAAACGCTGGGCATCCTCCTGGAGCATGTACCCAACACTGTGCTCAAACAGTTCGGGGGACTCCTCAGGAGGAGGACATGGTGGGTCTAGGGAAGGATTGACTAATGAAGATAATGATACCAGAGAAGAGGACGCTTTGGCAGCTGCTTTGCCAGTACCCTGAGCCTGGGTGAGAGAGGATGAGGAGGATGAGGTGGGCTTGGTCATCCACTCTACCAAGTCTTCGGCATGATGTGGCTCAACATGTCCAGCTGCCGAAAAGAAGGACAAGCGTGTCCCATGGCCATGTGCTGATGACAATGCACCGCGTCCACGACCAGCACTGTTGCCCCCAGACACAGAGCCTGCTTGCCCTCTTTTTTTGCCTCCTGACTGTCTGCCTCTCCTTGTTTGCCTTCCAGACATTTTAATGGATGGCCTGCAGGGAGAAGGGAAAAACAGCAATAAGGGCTACCTTCAGGTGTATACTGTGCAGGAGGCTTAGGCAACAATGACACTGACACTGTCCCCTGCCTATCCTTCTCTGTCCCTAAACACAAGGATTTGCAATATGCTTCAGCAAGATTGGTTTAGCACAGAATAGCACACTGTCAGTTTCACTCACTGTCCTACTCTGTCCCTACAAACAAGATTTAGCACAGAATAGCACACTGATAGTTTCCACGAGTGTCCTTCTCTGTCCCTAAACTCAAGGATTTCAAATATGGTTCAGCAAGATTGGTTTAGAACAGAATAGCACACTGTCAGTTTCACTCACTGTCCTACTCTGTCCCTACAAACAAGATTTAGCACAGAATAGCACACTGATAGTTTCCACGAGTGTCCTTCTCTGTCCCTAAACTCAAGGATTTCAAATATGGTTCAGCAAGATTGGTTTAGAACAGAATAGCACACTGTCAGTTTCACTCACTGTCCTACTCTGTCCCTACAAACAAGATTTAGCACAGAATAGCACACTGATAGTTTCCACGAGTGTCCTTCTCTGTCCCTAAACTCAAGGATTTCAAATATGGTTCAGCAAGATTGGTTTAGAACAGAATAGCACACTGTCAGTTTCACTCACTGTCCTACTCTGTCCCTACAAACAAGATTTAGCACAGAATAGCATACTGATAGTTTCCACGAGTGTCCTTCTCTGTCCCTAAACTCAAGGATTTCAAATATGGTTCAGCAAGATTGGTTTAGAACAGAATAGCACACTGACACTTTCCCTCACTGTACCTCTCTGTCCCTAAACTCAAGGATTTCGAATATGGTTCAGCAAGATTGGTTTAGAACAGAATAGCACACTGTCAGTTTCACTCACTGTCCTACTCTGTCCCTACAAACAAGATTTAGCACAGAATAGCACACTGACACTTTCCCTCACTGTACCTCTCTGTCCCTAAACTCAATGATTTCAAATATGGTTCAGCAAGATTGGTTTAGAACAGAATAGCACACTGACACTTTCCCTCACTGTACCTCTCTGTCCCTACAAACAAGGTTTAGCACAGAATAACACACTGACACTCTCCCTACCTATCCTTATTTGTCCCTAAACACAAGGAATCCAGGATTAGTAAAGGAAAAAAAATGACACTGTCCCTGCCTATGCTTCTCTTTCCCTGCTCCGGAACACACTACACAAGGCCGCCGCGCTGGCGGCCTTTTATAGTGTGGGGCGTGTACTAAACCCCCTCAAGAATAATTGGCCACAGGCATCCCTATTAGAGGATGATCCGGCTTCTTTCGATGAACATTATTTCTCTTGTTCCCAGCAGATGTTATATGATTGTATTAGTTCAGTGCAGTCTCTGATTAGACAGGGTGTGTGTGAACCAGCTTTTGTTCAGCCTGTGGTGCAGGCATGGTCAGATCTCCTGTATTTAGCCAAGCCACAACAATCCAGCCCTGCTATTGGTCATCTGCCTTCCCAAGAACCTATCTCCCCGTTGCCCATGGCAACCTCAGCTACAGCCCAGTATACACAGCTTCCCACCAAGTACTGTTACCCAGTCTCTACTTGCTGCACTTATCATGCCTTCAATCCACCTGCCTCTTCCCTTCCACCTGTAACAATTCCACAAAAATCTCCTCTGCTCCCATGTCTCTACCACATTCCAGCCCTTCCTTTTGCCCAATTACATCCTTCTCATACAGTCCTCCCGTTACTTACAAATCTGCAGTGGCTAAGCAAAAAAGAAGCGGAAGTTCTTTCCGACCCACACAATCCTGCCAGTAACCCAACCTGCTTCCACACCAACCAACCTGCTCCAGCCTACGTTCATGCAAGTTGAACCTGATGACCCACCTAAATCTGCCAACTCTGTGCTTTCTGTCCAGTCTGTAGTGCCTGCTACCTATACTGATGCCACAGTGCCTGCTACCCAGCCTGAAGTCCTGGTGTTCCAGCCCGAAGTGCAAGTGTTCCAGCCTGAAGTGCCAGTGTTCCAGCCCAAGGTGCCAGTGTTCCAGCCTGGGGTGCCAGTGTTGCAGCCCGAAGTGCCAGTGCCAGCGTTCCAGCCTGAAGAGCCAGAGCCCGAGGTTGTGGTGCCCGTTTCCTGGCCTGAGGTTGTGGTGCCCATTTCCCGGCCTGAGGTTGTGGTGCCCGTTTCCTGGCCTGAGGTTGTGGTGCCCGTTTCCTGGCCTGAGGTTGTGGTGCCCATTTCCTGGCCTGAGGTTGTGGTGCCCGTTTCCTGGCCTGAGGTTGTGGTGCCCGTTTCCCGGCCTGAGGTTGTGGTGCCCGTTTCCCGGCCTGAGGTTGTGGTGCCCGTTCCCCGGCCTGAGTTTGTGGTGCCCGTTTCCTGGCCTGAGGAGCCTGCTGCCCAGTCTGATGTGTTCCTGTCTGCTGCCCAGCCTGATGAGCTTCTGCCTTCTGCCCAGCCTGATGAGCTTCTGCCTGCTGCCCAGCCTGATGAGCTTCTGTCTGCCGCCTTGCCTGATGAGCTTCTGTCTGCTGCCTTGCCTGATGAGCTTCTTTCTGCTGCCCAGCCTGATGAGCTTCTGTCTGCTGCCCAGCCTGATGTGTTCCTGTCTGCTGCCCAGCCTGATGAGCTTCTATCTGCTACCCAGCCTGATGAGCCTCTGTCTGCTGCCCAGCCTGATGAGCTTCTGTCTGCTGCCCAGCCTGATGAGCTTCTGTCTGCTGCCCAGCCTGATGAGCTTCTGTCTGCTGCCCAGCCTGATGAGCTTCTGTCTGCTGCCCAGCCTGATGAGCTTCTGTCTGCTGCCCAGCCTGACTTGCCCCTGTCTGCTGCCCAGCCTGATGTGTTCGTACCTGCTGACCAGCTTGATGTGCCCGCTGCCTGCCCGGATGTGCCCGCTGCCTGCCCGAATGTGCCCGCTGTCTGCCCCGATGTGCCCACTGTTTACTTGGACGTGCCCCTTGTCCAGTTTAAAGTGCCTGAAGTACCCTCATCCTTTGTGCTACTTAATGGCATAGATTATAGACAATTAAGACTAGTTAGAGCGTCCTGATGCTGCTCCTTTAGGGGGGGGGGGGTACTGTCAGGAAAGGGTTCACCCAGTGGTGGCGCTGTTGATCCTATGGATTGCAGTACTAGTGTCCACCAGCAGGTGTCCTCTTGCAGCCAGTATCTATGGTGGAGGATCTCACCTGCTGGTGGTACTGTCTGATCCATCGGCTGTAGTACCGGCGTCCACCAGCGGGTGTATTCCGGAAGTGTGGGGCAGGCAGCACTTCCTCTGCATACTATTTGTTGTTAGTTGTGCACTGGTTGTTTTCACTTGTTTGTCGCCTTTTAAATAAACACCTTTTTTCTTTCACTTACATGCGTTTTTGGTCTCCTATGTGTAGTCACCAGGGATGAGCCGAACACCCCCCTATTCGGTTCGCACCAGAACCTGCGAACAGACAAAATGTTCGTGTGAACTTTAGAACCCTATTAAATACAATGGACTCGAACGTTCGAAATCTAAAGTGTTAATTATAAAGGCTAATATGCAAGTTATTGTCCTAAAAAGTGTTTGGGGACCCGGGTCCTGCCCCAGGGGACATGTATCAGTGCAAAAAGAAGTTTTAAAAACGGTCGTTTTTTCGCTAGCAGTGATTTTAATAATGCTTAAAATGAAAAAATAAAAGTGAAATATTCCTTTAAATTTCGTACCTGGGGGGTGTGTATGATATGCATGTAAAGTGGCGCATGTTTCCCGTGCTTAGAACTGTCCCTGCAAAAAATGTCATTTTTGAAAGAAAAAAATGCATTTAAAACTCACTCGCGGCTATTAATGAATTGTCGGCTCCCGGCAATACATACAAAAGTCATTGATAAAAAAAAAAAAAAAAAAAAAAAAGAGTGGGGGTTCCCCAGAATTCAATTACCAGGCCCTTCAGGTCTGGAATGGATATTAAGGGGAACCCCGCCGCAAATTAAAAAAAAAATTGACGTGGGGTTCCCCCAAATATCCATTCCAGGCCCTTCAGATCTGGCATGGATTTTAAGGGGAACTCCACCCCAATTTTTTTTAAAAAATGGCGTGGAGTCCCCCTAAAAATCCATACCAGACCCCTTATCCGAGCACGCAACCTGGCCGGCCGCAGGGGAAAAGGGGGGGACGAGAGAGTGGCCCCCCTCCCTCCTGAACCGTACCAAGCCACATGCCCTCAACATGGGGAGGATGTCCCCATGTTGATGGGGACAAGGGCCTCATCCCCACAACCCTTGCCCGGTGGTTGTGGGGGTCTGCGGGCGGGGGGCTTATCGGAATCTGGAAGACCCCTTTAACAAAGGGGACCCCCAGATCCCGCCCCCCCCCCTATGTGAATTGGTAAGGGGTACATTGTACCCCTACCATTTCACGAAGAAAGCGTAAAAAAATGTTTAAAAAAACACACAAACACCTTGAAAAAGTCCTTTATTTAAAAAAATAAATAAATAAACATTCCAGCGGTGAAATCCAGTGTCCCGCGGCGATCCCGATGTCCAGCGCTGTCCTTCATTGGTTGTGCCTCAGCGGACCTGATGGGGAACTCCCTCTCAGTATTTTAAATGTATAGACCCACCCCTTCTAAAGCTCCCCATCAGGTCCGCTCAGCGGACGAGATGCAGAACATGAGAAGGGGCGGGTCTATACATGTATTACCAAAGTGAGAGCAGTTCCCCATCAGGTCCGCCCCCTCGGTATGTCGGACCCGCCTACGTCATTGGCTTGAGCGGGGAACTTCCTTCACTATGTAAATTTAAATTACACAGTGAAGGAAGTTCCCCGCTCAAGCCAATGACGTAGGCGGGTCCGACATACCGAGGAGGCAGACCTGATGGGGAACTGCTCTCACTTTGGTAATACATGTATAGACCCGCCCCTTCTCATGTTCCGCATCTGGTCCGCTGAGCGGACCTGATGGGGAACTTTAGAAGGGGCGGGTCTATACATTTAAAATACTGAGAGGGAGTTCCCCATCAGGTCCGCTCAGGCACAACCAATGAAGGACAGCGCTGGACATCGGGATCGCCGCGGGACACTGGATTTCACCGCTGGAATGTTTTTTTTTTTTTTTTTTTTAAATAAAGGACTTTTTCAAGGTGTTTGTGTGGTTTTTTTTTAAAAAATTTACGCTTTCTTCGTGAAATGGTAGGGGTACAATGTACCCCTTACCAATTCACATGGGGGGGCCGGGATCTGGGGGTCCTCTTTGTTAAAGGGGTCTTCCAGATTCCGATAAGCCCCCCGCCCGCAGACCCCCACAACCACCGGGCAAGGGTTGTGGGGATGAGGCCCTTGTCCCCATCAACATGGGGACATCCTCCCCATGTTGAGGGCATGTGGCTTGGTACGGTTCAGGAGGGAGGGGGGGCCGCTCTCTCGTCCCCCCCTTTTCCCCTGCGGCCGGCCAGGTTGCGTGCTCGGATAAGGGGTCTGGTATGGATTTTTAGGGGGACTCCACGCCATTTTTTTTTTATTTGGGGTGGAGTTCCCCTTAAAATCCATGCCAGATCTGAAGGGCCTGGAATGGATATTTGGGGGAACCCCACGTCAATTTTTTTTAAATTTGCGGCGGGGTTCCCCTTAATATCCATTCCAGACCTGAAGGGCCTGGTAATTGAATTCTGGGGAACCCCCACGCTTTTTTTTTTTTTTTATCAATGACTTTTGTATGTATTGCCGGGAGCCGACCATTCATTAATAGCCGCGAGTCAGTTTTAAATGCATTTTTTTTCTTTCAAAAATGACATTTTGTGCAGGGACAGTTCTAAGCACGGGAAACATGCGCCACTTTACATGCATATCATACACACCCCCCAGGTACGAAATTTAAAGGAATATTTCACTTTTATTGTTTCACTTTAAGCATTATTAAAATCACTGCTCCCGAAAAAACGGCCGTTTTTAAAACTTCTTTTTGCATTGATACATGTCCCCTGGGGCAGGACCCCTGTCCCTAAACACTTTTTAGGACAATAACTTGCATATAAGCCTTTATAATTAGCACTTTAGATTTCTCCCATAGATTTTTCGAATTTGCCTCGAACACCCCAATTTGTTCGCTGTTCGGCGAACGGGCGAACAGGCAATGTTCGAGTCGAACATGAGTTCGACTCGAACTCGAAGCTCATCCCTAGTAGTCACAAGCCCTGTACACACGATCGGTTTTACAGATGAAAACAGTCCGATGGACTTTTTTCATCGGACAAACCGATCGTGTATGGGACCCATCGGTCTTTTTTCCATCGGTTTTAAAAAATAGAACATGTTTTAAATCTTTCCGATGGATCAAAAACCGATAGCAAATTCCGATCGTCTATGGGCAAGTCCATCGGATAAAAAACACACGCATGCTCAGAATCAAGTCGACGCATGCTCAGAAGCATTGAACTTCCTTTTCCTCGGCTCATCGGAGTGTTTTACGTCACCGCGTTTGGAACGGTCGGTTTTTTAACTGATGGTGTGTAGGCAAGACTGATGGAAGTCAGCTTCATCAGATTTCCGATGGACAAAACCATTGGATTAGAATCCATAGGATATCCGATCGTGTGTACGAGGCTACACAGTCTGGTCTACTAGATTACCTGACAGAGGAACAAGGGGCAGCCACGCACTAAATAAAATTTTGATTCAGCTTTAAAAATAAGAAATGTACTACTTGAGAAATAGTTATGTAGTGCTACCCTCGTGAGGGCCGCTGGTAGAATCAGTACCCCACCAGCTGCCCCGACCCTGCAAGTCCTCCGCCACCGCTGACCCTGGGTTCAGACATTGTTTTAGGCTGGCCATACATTTTCCTTTAGATTTACCAAAAACCATATAATATGAGGTTAAAACTAAACAACACTTTTAATTGTATGCTATTAGTCAGGCCCTTGTACTATATAGTTTAAGGTAAATCTAAAGAAAATTGTACAGAAAATTAAAAAGAAAATTGTATAATGTATGGCCAGCCTTACTTCAGTGAGTGACAACAATGAAATAGGTACACCACAATCTGTTTACTGAACTTGTTTACTTGGTAGAATGGCAATTGAAAGAAAACAACTTTGATTTATGCATCAGAATAGTATCTCTAGTTTGAATTTTCCCAGAAATGAAGTGACAATCAAATGGAAAAGGTCAAACAAGTAAATACAAAAAATATCTCAATATAGACAGTACATATTCACAACTATGCGAATACATAGCCTATGTGAACAGACAGCAGAAAGGTAGAGGAATGGCTTTTAGGCCTCGTACACACGACCGAGTTTCTCGGCAAGAACCAGCAAGAAACTTGCTGGCAGAGATGTCTTGCCGAGAAATTCGTTCGTGTGTATGGTTTCTCATCAAGAAAACCGACAAGTAATCTCGACGAGAAAATAGAGAACCTGCTCTCTATTTTCTCGTCGAGATTCTCGTCTGCATGTTTCTCAACGAGAAAAGTGAGTGTGTGTACACTTACCTGTCCTCCCGGAAGCCCGCGCATGTTCGAAATGAATTCGACGCATGCGCGGTAGCTTCCTAGGCATAGGTAGGGTATACCAAGATGGCGGCGACGGCATCGAATGTGACGAGCGCATGCTCGTCGTAGTCGATGACGTCACTGCGTACGCTCCATTCAAAGAACCGCGGGTTCTTTGAATCGAGCGTCTGTACACTCGGCCGGGACAAGTTTCTTGTCCAAGAATCTCGTCGAAAAAAACGACATGTTTTTTTCGACGAGAATCTCGGCCGTGTGTACGAGGCTTCAGCTGTGTCAGACCTCTCCCTTCTGTCCCTTAACACATAGGCGCAAACCTTAAATGAAAATGTCATAAACCTTCACTAATTCTCAACTGCAATGGAATTTAGCCTGCTCTTTCAGAGAGTTCTAGGTAAATTCAAGCTCAATGAGCACAGTAAAGGCAATCCCTGCAGTGGGTAAGGAGGTTCAAAGTAGTCATTTAATATAAAGAAGCAACCCTTTGGTCTTTTGTTAGCCTTGTGAAAATTGCAAGTGAAGATATTCCATCCTGAATAGCAGAGCAAAGCAACTTGACTGACTTGGCTGTAATAATTAAAGAAACATACATATCCTGTGTTAGCAAAATGCAAATGAAATCAGTGACTGCTGGTTCAAAAGTACTGTATCCTATAGAACTACAAGTAACAGTGGGGTGAATGAAGACAGTGATGTCTGTATACAGTGTCTATGTGGATGAATGGTTTTATCCTTCGGTACCATAGGCAACAGGTAGTGAATAGAGACAATGGTGTCTGTATACAGTGTCTATTACTAAAGAATGGGCTGATGCCTGCTCGCCAATCCTGAAATGAGAGACGATAATGATGGTGGTGATGATGATGATGATGACTTGGCAAGCTTTCCCTCAGGAACCTGGCTCAAGGGATGGCATCCAGCCTCCACCGCACCGCGCTGCGGCTCACACAAATCTAATTTATATTTTCTTTATTGTTTTTCTTCAGCGTTAAAATAACAGTGAACATACATGTGCATATATAAATTTCATAATTTAAAATAGCAAGATATTATCAATAACACACATTTTCACTCTATTGACCCTTTCCCGTCCCTCCCCACAGCTCTACCATCTCACGTGTTAGGTTTTCTATCATCTTTTCTATTCTTTTTTCACACATTGTTTGTTTATTTGATTTTAATTTATTTAAATTTTTCCCTTTTTTTTTTTTCCTTGTTATTTACTTTTCTTCAACCACTCTTCTATTTTATAAGGGGTACCCCATATTTTCCAACCACGGTTTCCACACTTTTTCAAACTCTCTAATATTCCTTCTCTTGGTGTAAACTACTTTCTCCTTCCATATTGTTTCCGTGACTACTTTAACCCAATCTTTTACCAAAGGGGGGTTCTCTGCTTGCCATCTTTGCGCAATTAATTTTCTTGCGTGGAAGAGACACCTGAGCACTGCTTTTGTTGTACTGGCCTTGCTGCTTATTCCTTCCCCTAGTCCCAAGATACACAATCTGGGATCCATTTCTAATGCTATTTTATATATCCTATTTATGGTGTTAAGGACCTCTGACCAATATCTAAATAATTTCAGACACCTCCATATCATATGCATCAAGTCCCCCGTGCCCTGGCACCTGGCACACCCTGCATCTGTCCTCCACCCAAACTTAAACAGCCTTTTTGGTGTATAGTATGTCTTATGTAGCAGCATCAAAAATGAGAACTTCTGTGCGGGCGAGACTGTTACCAGGTGTCCACTCTCTAATATCTTCTTCCATTGCCCCTCTGATATGGGCCCTAAATCTTTCTCCCGTTTCCCTTTACTTTTGAGATGTTCTGGACCCTCAATACTTCCTTTACATACATGTGGATAGATTTCAGAAATAAAGCCCCCAGTCCTTCTCTGATTACCCAATCTCTGAAGAATAGGAGTTTTACACCAGGCTGGTCCCAAATCAAACTGAACATTTAAAGCGTGTCTAATTTGAAGATATCTATAAAATGTATGTTTAGGAACATCATATTCCTCTCTCAATACAGTAAAAGTTTTAAGAGTTCTTCCCTCATACAACTGGGCTAGCCTGACTATCCCCTTTACTTCCCATTCCTTAATTTTCCCCACCGTCTCCAACTCCTGAAGATTTATATTGTCCCGGAGGAGCGCGTATTCTGTCACTCCACCTTGTCCCCCTATTGCTTTTACTGCTTTCCATACCTTTATGGCCATCTTAACCGTGGGGGATTTATTGACAAATGAGTTAGCCTCCAAGGCCTCCATCGCTATTTTGTGGGGTGCCTCCACTGTCATTAGTCCCCCATGTATATCTCCTCCTGGCTCTGATCTCACTCCTATATGCTGAAATTGTGCTGCCAGAAAGTAGCACCGTGGGTGAGGCACCGCCATACCTCCCTCCCTTGTTGATAGCTGTAGGGTTTGTAACCTTATCCTGGGCTGACCTCCTTTCCAAATTAGTTCTCTAAATAATGTATCAATTTTCCTAAACCATTTCTTATGTATCCATATTGGCGTATTATGCAAAAAGTATAATAACTGTGGCATCCACAGCATTTTAATCAGATTGCATATCCCTGCAACTGATAATGGGAGACGCCGCCATATTTGAATTTTATTTTTAAATTTAGACAGAAGGGGAACTATGTTATTATTTATATATTTATTTGGATCGGGCGTTATGTATATTACCAGGTATTTCATTGTATCGACTATTTCCAACTGGGGGGTTTCTACTGCGGTTTGGTTTACAATAGGTTCCACCGGCATCAAAGCTGATTTCTCCCAATTTATAACCAATCCTGAGAGTCTTCCAAATTCTCTAAAGATACTCATTGCCTGCTTTAGTGAGTGATCTGTGTCCCCAAGGAAGAGGAGAACATCATCCACGTAAAGTGCGATTCTCTCCTCCTCGGTCCGTCTCACAAATCCATCCATTTTTGTATTCACTCTTATTGCAGTAGCCAATGGCTCCATTGCTAGTGCAAAAAGCAGGGGTGACAATGGGCACCCCTGCCTTGTGCCTCTCTCTAATTGAATCTTACCTGAATAATCATTTTTAACTCAAATTTTCCCGCTGGGATCCCTATACAATATTTTTATCCACCTTATAAACGATGGACCGAAACCAAATGCTCCTAAAACATGCCAGATATACCCACACTCCAAGCTATCTAAGGACATAACTGCTCTTGTTCCTATATTCTCTGTTGGTGTTTGTAGAATGAGAAATACCCTCCTAATATTCATGCTAGTTTATCTACTGGGGATAAACCCAGTTTGATCCTGATGCATAAGTCTTGAGATAATTTTATTTAGCCTAGCTGCCATTATTTTGGCATCTGAACAAAGGAGGGAAATAGGTCTATAGGATGTGGTCTCTAACGGGTCTCTCCCCTCTTTATGCAGAACTATAATGGTTGCCTCTGTCATTGATATTGGCAGTTTCCCCTCCTCCCTTGCCCAGTTCAACACTTTAAGTAGTTCTGGAAGTAACACTTTCCCATAATATCTGTAGGTTTCTACAGGGAGACAGTCAGGTCCGGGCAATTTCTGATTAGCCATCTCTGCAACTGCTAGCTGTATTTCTTCAAGGGTTATCGGGGCCTCAATTCCCTCCTTCTCTGCTTCAGTGAGAGTCAGTATTTTTATATTCCTAAAAAAAATCCAATTCCTCTTCTTCCGCTGCCCCCTGCGACTTTTATAGTTTGTCATAATATTCTCTAAATGTGTCTGTAATCACTGACACCTGGGTGGAGATTTCTCCACTCGATGTCCTAATCGCAGGTACTGCAGAGGGGGAGGAATTGGTTCTCACCAGGTGTGCTAACATTCTTCCGACGTTTTCCCCCTCCCCATATGCGACTTGCTTCTGGAATAATCTCTCATTCTCAGATTTTTTTGTCATTGCTACTTTATATTCCTGTTGCCTATTCAGCCATGCTCTTTGTTTCTCTGGTGTTGGATTTTCCACATATTCCTTCTCTGCGTTTGCTAGTTCCTTCCTAATCCTATTCTCCCACTCTCTTGATACCTTTTTAATTTTAACCACTTGTTGAATACATATACTCCTGAGGAATGCCTTAAGTGTATCCCACATTACTCCCCGCGTCACAGTTCCTTCGTTAAATTCTATAAACTCTTTTAATTTGAATAGTATCTCCTCTGGGTTCCCAATTATTTCAAACCACAGAGGGTTCATCTTCCATACTCTAATAGATCTATTCCCTTCTAGGTTTACCAAAACCGTCACTAATGAGTGATCTGACACCCCTCTAGGCTGGTATACTATATCCTTTATGGACTTTTTTCATCGGACAAATCGATCGTGTGTGGGCCCCATCGGTCTTTTTTCCATCGGTATAAAAAAATAGAACATGTTTTAAATTTTACCGATGGAAAAAAAAACGATAGCAAATTCCGATCGTCTGTGGGGAACTCCATCGGAGAAAAAACCCACGCATGCTCAGAATCAAGTCGACGCACGCTCAGAAGCATTGAACTTAATTTTTCTCGGCTCTTCTGAGTGTTTTATGTCACGGCGTTTGGGACGGTCGGATTTTTGACTGATGGTGTGTAGGCAAGACTGATGGATGTCAGCTCCATCGGATTTCCGATGGAAAAATCCATCAGATTTTATTCCATCGGAAATCCGATCGTGTGTACAGGGCATAAGTCTTTCCTAGAGAGTGTGGAATAGGAACTGGATAAAAAAGAGTATTCGTCTGGGTTCCTCACTCTCCACATATCAAATAGCCCGGTTTCCTGTAAGATCTGATGCAGCCGACTCTCTGAGGCATTCTGTTCTCTTCCTTCTGGGAACCTATCCAATTTTTTATTTATAACCTCATTGAAATCCCCCACTGCTATAACTGGTATCCCAGTTTTATCCAACATGAACTCCATTAATTTATATATAACTTCCAGTTTAAAAGGTGGAGGGATATAAATATTTGCAAGGACATATTCTCTGTTCTCTACTGCACAATGAAGGAAAATATAACACCCCTCCTCATCAATACTGGTCTGCTTGCAAGTAAACACCACCCCGCTCTTAACCAGTACAGACACACACATCTTGAATAGGGGGTGTGCACCTAGTGGTATAGATATTGGAACTTCCTGCTTCGAACTTGTTGCTTAGTAATTTTAGTCAGTTGTGTCTCCTGAAGGCAGATCAGTCCCACCTCATACATTTCTAGCATGTCAAATACTGCCGCTCTCTTAGCAGGGGTACCCAACCCACGGACATTCCAAGACCGTATTTTCATTACTCTAGACTGCATATGAAAATCCAAACATTTAAAAAGGAATGAGACAAGCGAATCAGGAGCTTCCCAAAATAAGTCACAAAGTTCTCATAACAATACTCTGTGATTAACACTTTTGTCTTCCCCCTATACCATGGGCGTCCGCTGAACTTTTTTCAGGGGGGGGCATCATTCTTGAGGATAATTCTGCTTCACTCCATGTCCATATAGATATAGCCTAGAGAATGTACATCTTTCTATATTGCAATACATCTGTTGTGGCCATATTTTGATCTTGATGAAAACAGCCTATACTGTATACTGTAGCCACAACACAGATGTATTGCAATACATTGCAATACAAAAAGATGTACACAGTGGTGTCATGGCACAGGCACTGCTGTTACCTGTAGTTCTTTAGTGATAGGGCAGGCACTGGCAGCGTATTCAGTCTCTCGTCTCGGCCACTGCACGCCACGCACCCGTGGGAGGAGCCGGCGCCGCGCCGGCCGGATCGGCATAGGCACATTTACACAGGCTGAGGCAGAAGCCAATCACGGAACAGCCGGGTCAGGGTCACGGTGGTGTTAAGCAGAGGCCCGAGCGGCAGAGCCAATCCGATGCTCGGGCCGGGGGTGAGGAGGGAGGGACAGATAGTCGGAAAAGACTGAGAGCAGCCCCAGCCCCCAGGCCAGCAGCAGTCTGCAGACTTAGAAAAAAGTCCACGGCTTCTGTGAAGGAGGCCGCGGCGGCCATTGCAACACAGGGGGCAAGTGTGTCTTCACTCTGACTTCCAGGGGGGGGGCAATTGACGCCCCTTGTCCTATGGAGCGGACGCCCATGCCCTATACCACACAGTGCCTAAATATTTTTTTTTTTTTTATCTTGAAAAGTGTGAATATGTGATTTTTCTCCTCCTTTTATATTTAATTTACTTGATTGTTTTACCATTGTTTTGTGAAATAGCTATACATTTTCCTATAAAATATACTATATGTGTATGTGTAAATTTTACCCTTAGTAAAAAATGTGCTGTATGTATGTGTGTGGGTTTTAACCCTTGTTGAGTTCAAACCCTTTTGTATCCCCTGTAATAACACGCTTTGATATCTTACCACCCAATTCCTCCTTCTATTCTCCCTCCCTCCTCCCCACCCCTCCCTACAGCTTTCTAGGTAATCCCTAGGGGCTTTTTTTGCGATCGGTCCATACATCCCCACACTTTCCTCTATTATACCAACTCCAATATCTTCCATCCCGCCCCCCCTCCCTCCTTACCCCCCATACACCCCCCAAACCAAATTTTAATTAGATACATTCCGCACCCATTCTTTTGTTCCTCAAGTGGTGTGGGTCTCGAACCACCCGCCCATCAGTGTACTTTTATTCTTTCACAAAAAAGAAACCTCTAAGTGTCTCTTCTCTGAGCTAAAATGTCCCTTCACTTTGTTAGCAGCTGATCCTTTTTGTCCTCCAGTCATGTCATCGCTCCTTCCGGGGTATCAAAAAATAGAGTCCCTCCTAATGCTACCACCCGTAGCCGCGCTGGATACAGTAATGCATGCGTAACGTTGAATGTTTGCAATCTACGTTTGACTTCTATGAAGCCCGCCCTGCGCTTCTGCAAGTAGGGAGAGAAATCGAGGTACATTGAGACCTTGGTTTCACCATATAAAAATATTCCCCATCTCTCTACCCTTTCTCAGTAAAGTTACTTTATCCCAGTAATTAAGAAATTTCATTAACATTGATCGAGGGTGTCCTCCTGGGGGGGGGGGGCTTAAAGGGAACTCTGTGCGCTCTTTCTATCGAAAACTGTTGCGAAAAGCATTCTCTTCCAAATAACTTTAGGTATCAGTTTTCCAAAAACTCTATAGGATTAGTCCCTTCGCACTTTTCCGGCAGTCCCACCAATCTTAAATTGTCCCTGCGGAGTCTATTTTCCATTTCATCCATTTTTTCATCAAGCTTGGTCATTTGTTCTTTCAATGCTTTAACCTCTTGTTTTACCGGGTATAATTCATCCTCTATTTGAGATATCCTTCCTTCTGCATCATTTATCCTCTCATTTGTCTTTTGGAGCTCAAGTCGCATTGAGGTCAGTTCCTCTTTGATGCCCTTTATTTGGTCACATACCTCCCCCAGTGACTGTTTACATGCATTAACCACCAGAAACACGTCATTTAATGTGGGAGTTTCCTCTGCAGGGGTGGTTGGTGCTGGATTCATCTCAGTCCCTTTATCGGCCATGACCGTATTTTTGTTATTAATATTTTTGACTGCGGCTACTGCAGTTTGTCCTTGGCTTCTTCTATCTGCTGTCCCTTTAACCTGAGCCAGCGGCCCCCCTTTAGTTGGAGTATAGTCTGGGGTATGAGCAAATTTCTCTAATTTGGCAGCGGCTGCTGTGGCCTGGCTACACTTAGCTGACCTAATGATTGTGGTCCCACATTCTCCTGGCTGGCATTCTCATCCCCTCTTCTCCTTGCTGACATGATACCTTTTTCTTCTATCAGGCTCTATTCTTTAGTCCACAAACTATATTTTATGGGCAGTCTATATAAGGGCAGTTAGTAGGCAGCAGCAAGCCAGTTTTTATGAAATTTAGGTGAGATTAAGATATAGAGGATAAAAAAAAAAAAAACAAACGTTATAATTGACCAACAGCAAGCTGTACTTTGTTATGCGTCCCTTTTAAGCTTAGAACTAAAGCGAGGGCTATAACCCATATGCTGTGCAATCTCATGCACTGCAGGTCATATTTGGCTCCTCTTACTCATAGTTCATCGTGGTCTCCCCACCCCAGCCTAGAGGATACAGAGACTGCAGCTCCAGCCAACAAGCAGGCCAATTTCAAAACAGAGAACAAATGGAAAGAGGATGGGGCCGCCTGGAGTTGATGGCTGCGATTTCAAACACAAAAAAAAGTCCCAGCACTGAGGGTCTGCGAGATATTACCCTCTTTTGTTTCAGTCCAAAAGAAAACACATAGAGTTAAGCCAGTATTAAAGATATTTCAAGAGTCAGCGGTAATATGCACCTTACCGCTGACCACCCTGTCCAGCGAGGCCAAGACATTGCCTTCCACATGAGAAAGAGCCGGAATCGCCTTCCGTGAGAAAAAGTGGCGTTTGGGAACCTGCCACTGAGGAACCGCACATTCCACAAACTCACGGAAGGGGGCAGAGTCTACCAACTGAAAAGGCAGCAGTTGAAGTGCTAGCAATTTAGCCAAGCTAGCATTCAACCGCTGGGCATGTGGATGGCTGGGAGCGAACTTCTTTTGGCGGTGCAGCAGCTGGGGCAGGGAAATTTGCCTGGTACAATCTGGTGTACCGACAGCAGATTGCCCGCAAGTACTTGGCTGTGACACACCTAATTCTACACCTTCATTCCTCACAGTGTAGGTTTCAGAGAGACTGAAGGTATAGTGGGGTTTGAGATCCCACCAGTTCTTTGGTGTGGGTCTTTTAGGTACGCTTGCCAATGAACTGCATGGCAGGTCGACATATGTCTGGTCAATAAAACAAAGGGGGGAGAAAGGATTTGGGGACTAAAAAGTCCTCAAAAAGCAAAAAACAAAGAATTCTTCAAAAAGGCACTATTGAATATATATACTTTATTAGTAAGCCGTAATTAAATAATATTACTATAGAAAATTGTAGAAAAAACACACATCATTATGAACACCTAATTAAAATGTGACTAGTCAAAGAACTATAAACAAGGGTGGCCACCCGACCGGCCATACACACCACATTCAATCATACAAAGCCAGATTCACTTGCAATATTTGCAGTTCCGGTATTTGCTTTTTCTAAAGTGCTCATTTGTTTAATTTGGAAGTCCAAGGACAAACTAAAGAGCATATAAGGTCAGTAATTAGAGCTGTCTGACAGATCAAAGAATAACATTCATGGATTGATTGCTGATAGATCGTACACCGTACGACTTGATCTCACGCTTAATAACCCGGTGGAGGTATCATGAAACGGTCCTGGCTTTTCAGCATTGGATAACCCTCAAGACCGAGCCTAGCACTACGAGATCAGATGTTATAGCTCGTCTGTGGGGTCTTGAAAAAGTCACTCAACCGTTCAGGCATATGTCCTTCTGATTATCGTTCAACAGGTATTGTGAAACACTCACCGGTTCCTGGCGTGTTCAGTCAGTACTATTGCAGCTGGATTCCATATATGTCCTTCTGATTCCAATTGGATATTCCCATCAGTTAGCTTTATGTCCATGCAATAAATCCAAGGGAAGTTGTACCGGAATTCCAGGTATATCCAGGGTAGTACGGTGTTGGGATCAGCCTTCAAATATGCCAATGTCCGGACAAAGAATGGTGGATGATCGTCTTGTGTAGAGTTAGGTGGTTGGTCGTATGGGTCGGGCACCCATGTTCAAAAACTACAGCTAGTGTAGTGTATATGTCTGGTCAAACATGTGGTGCCCAAGCGCGTGATGTTTTGGCCACGCGAGATACGCTTGAGACATATGTTGCATATAGCTGCGGTGCGATCTGATGCACTCGTCTCAAAAAAGGCCCACACCAAAGAACTTCTGGAATAACGCGCAGAGACAGCAGCGCCCTGCACATGCGGAGCTCTGCGGTGTGATGCAATCCAGCTGGCCCCTGGAGGGCATCCTACCTCATTGGAGATGTGCCTCCTCCTCCTCCTCTCTCTAATCAGGCACCCACGTGGAGTCAGTGACCTCATCATCATCCCCTCCCTCCTCATCACTGGAGCAAACCTGGCAGTATGCTGCAGCTGGGGGAACATAACTGCCAGATTGCTGTCCTTCTTGGGCACCCCCTCTCTCTGGGCTCACGTTACTGCCTTCCTCTAGCTGGGTACCATCATCGGAGCCTTCAAAACGCTGGGCATCCTCCTGGAGCATGTACCCAACACTGTGGTCAAAGAGTTCGGGGGACTCCTCAGGAGGACATGGTGGAGCTAGGGAAGGAGTGACTGATGCCATTGAGCCGAGGGTAGAGGCCGCGTTGGCAGCTGCTTTGCCATGGTACCCTGAGCATGGGTGAGAGAGAATGAGGAGGATGAAGACAGCTTGGTCATCCACTCTACCAAGTCTTCAGCATGTTGCGGCTCAACACGGCCAGCTGCCGAAAAAAAGGACAAGCGTGTCCCACGGCCACGTGCTGATGAGGATGCACCGTGTCCACGACCAGCACTGTTGCCTCTAGACACAGAGCCTGCTTGCCCTCTTTTATTGGCTTGTGACTGTCTGCCTCTCCTTGTTGGCCTTCCAGACATACTAATGGCCTGCAGTGAGATGTAGCTGCACAAAGCTGGGATGTATATATATACTGATTATACTGCAGAATCAACTGCCTGCCTGTAGTATTATTAGTATGAGAACACCAGAAATTGTCCTCAGGTAGCTTTAGGTGCACACTGTGCAAAGGACACAGTACACTAACTGTAAATACTGAAGCTGCCTGCCTGTGGTATTAATATGATCAGAACACCAGCAATTGTCTTCAGGTAGCTTTAGGTGCACACTGTGCAAAGGACACAGTACACTAACTGTAAATACTGCAGCTGCCTGCCTGTGATATTAATAGGATCAGAAGAACACCAGCAATTGTCTTCAGGTAGCTTTAGGTGTAAACTCTGCAAAGGACACAGTACACTAACTGTAAATACTGAAGCTGCCTGCCAGTGGTATTAATATGATCAGAACATCAGCAATTGTCTTCAGGTAGCTTTAGGTGCACACTGTGCAAAGGACACTAAATGAAAATACTGCAGCTCCCTGTCTGCATTAGTATGAGAACACCAGCAATTGTATTCAGGTAAGCTTTAGGTGCACACTGTGCAAAGGACACTAAATGAAAATACTGCAGCTCCCTGCCTGTATTAGTATGAGAACACCAGCAATTGTATTCAGGTAAGCTTTAGGTGCACACTGTGCAAAGGACACTAAATGAAAATACTGCAGCTCCCTGCCTGTATTAGTATGAGAACACCAGCAATTGTATTCAGGTAAGCTTTAGGTGCACACTGTGCAAAGGACACTAAATCAAAATACTGCAGCTCCCTTCCTGTATTAGTATGAGAACATCAGCAATTGTATTCATTGTATTCAGGTAAGCTTTAGGTGCAGACTGTGCAAAGGACACTAAATCAAAATACTGCAGCTCCCTGCCTGTATTAGTACGAGAACACCAGCAATTGTATTCAGGTAAGCTTTAGGTGCACACTGTGCAAAGGACACTAAATGAAAATACTGCAGCTCCCTGCCTGTATTAGTATGAGAACACCAGCAATTGTATTGAGGTAAGCTTTAGGTGCACACTGTGCAAAAGGACACTAAATCAAAATACTGCAGCTCCCTGCCTGTATTAGTATGAGAACACCAGCAATTGTATTCAGGTAAGCTTTAGGTGCACACTGTGCAAAGGACACTAAATCAAAATACTGCAGCTCCCTGCCTGTATTAGTATGAGAACACCAGCAATTGTATTCAGGTATGCTTTAGGTGCACACTGTGCAAAGGACACTAAATCAAAATACTGCAGGTCCCTGCCTGTATTAGTATGAGAACACCAGAAATTGGATTCAGATAAGCTTTAGGTGCACACTGTGCAAAGGACACTAAATCAAAATACTGCAGCTCCCTGCCTGTATTAGTATGAGAACACCAGCAATTGTATTCAGGTAAGCTTTAGGTGCACACTGTGCAAAGGACACTAAATCAAAATACTGCAGCTCCCTGCCTGTATTAGTATGAGAATACCAGCAATTGTATTCAGGTAAGCTTTAGGTGCACACTGTGCAAAGGACACTAAATCAAAATACTGCAGCTCCCTGCCTGTATTAGTATGAGAACACCAGCAATTGTATTTAGGTAAGCTTTAGGTGCACACTGTGCAAAGGACACTAAATCAAAATACTGCAGCTCCCTGTCTGTATTAGTATGAGAACACCAGAAATTGTATTTAGGTAAGCTTTAGGTGCACACTGTGCAAAGGACACTAAATCAAAATACTGCAGCTCCCTGCCTGTATTAGTATGAGAACACCAGCAATTGTATTCAGGTAAGCTTTAGGTGCACACTGTGCAAAGGACACTAAATCAAAATACTGCAGCTCCCTGCCTGTATTAGTATGAGAACACCAGCAATTGTATTCAGGTAAGCTTTAGGTGTACACTGTGCAAAGGACACTGAATCAAAATACTGCAGCTCCCTGCCTGTATTAGTATGAGAACACCAGCAATTGCATTCAGGTAAGCTTTAGGTGCACACTGTGCAAAGGACACTAAATCAAAATACTGCAGCTCCCTGCCTGTATTAGTATGAAAACACCAGCAATTGTATTCAGGTAAGCTTTAGGTGCACACTGTGCAAAGGACACAGTACACTAAGTGAAAATACTGCAGCTCCCTGCCTGTATTAGTATGAGAACACCAATTGTATTCAGGTAAGCTTTAGGTGCACACTGTGCAAAGGACACAGTACACTAAGTGAAAATACTGCAGCTAGCACAATCACCTGCCTGCCTGTCAGCATATTATGAAGAGAATAACAGGAAAGGATCTAGCTAAACTGAATACAGTGTATAAATATATATACAACACCTAGGATGCATATATATCCTCTACACACTGTAACTGCAGCTAACTGACTCGCCTGCCTGCTCTTTCTAACTAAAATTAAATGACTCTCTCTCTCTCTGTCTGTCTTTAACCACCGCTGCAACACACTACACAAGGCCGCCACGCAGGCCGCCTTATATAATGTGGGGTGTGTACTAAACCCCCTGAGACATAATTGGCCAAAGCCACCCTGACTTGGGCCAATTATGGCTCTCCGTTTTTTCTGCGCTGTGATTGGCCAAAGCATGCGGGTCATAGTGCATGCTTGGCCAATCATCAGCCAGCAATGCACTGCGATGCCGCAGTGAATTATGGGCCGTGACGCGCCACTCGAATTTAGTGCATACGGCCCATAATGTTCGAAATTTGGCGAAAGGCCAAACAGACGATGTTCGAGGCGAACATGGGTTCGGCTCGAACTCGAAGATCATGCCTAGTGCACAACAGTGCATTCGTTCCCAATGCTCTGATCTGAAGATCTAGCATTATCCTTCCCTCCCAGCTTCTCACCTCCCCATCTTGGTGGAAGCATGTAGTACCCTTTAACCAAGATTTGGTCTGGCATCCAGCTTTCCATGCTAGCTGGAGGTGCATTTCTTAGAACATATTCACCCATAATAACTATGTGGGAAAAAAAGTTGTAGAAGTGAGGTGGCCGATTTTTCACTGTATGGTGCATGGTAAGGGCACAAGGAAAGTCCTATTCTTCCTGGTTCTTTGTCTGCATGAGACTCTTGCTGCAAGGATTCACAGTCATTCTTGTGTGCATATGATAGGGGCGTTAAGACCCACTGTTGCTAATGGGAATGCTGGTCTGCCATAGTGGGGGAAAGGTTAAGAGCCACTACTGTTCATGCGGTCCTGGAATAGAGGCATAATACCCAGGTATATTATGGAGGTGGTTCATCCCCCCTCCGGTGGTGTAATGTTAGGGCCCTCAGACCCCAGACGGGCCCGGGGCCTTCAAAAGTTAAAGTGCAGGGTATAGAGAGGGGGGAGAGAAGAGAGTGGGGGTGAGGTCCCTTGTCAGCAGGTATAGGTAGCAGTACTCATGTAGTTACTTCGTCTATCTGTTACCCTGCTGGGCGTCCACGTTGATCTAGCCAGTTTGCTGCCGTCTTCGGATTCTCAAAAAACTGTACTCTGCCATCTTCCTCCACTCTGAGTCTGGCCGGGAACAGCATAGCATATTTGAGGTGTAACACCCTCAGCCGTCGTTTAACCACTTAACGACCGCCCACTGTATATATACGTCGGCAGAATGGCACCGACAGGCAAAGTCACGTATCGGTACGTGACTGCCTTTGTATAGTTGGGGGGTCCCATCGGACCCCCCTTCTATACAGTGAGCGGTCGTTAGTTGTTCGGGAGCGATCCGGGATGAGGGGACGGCCGTTCGATTCCGGCCATCCCCTGGCGATCGCTCCCGGCGAATGAGAAAGCTTCCTCTGCTGTGTAATGTTTACACAGGCAGAGGAAGTGATGTCATCTCTCATGCGGCGCTCACATATACCGAGCGCCGTACAAGAGAAGACACACAGGTTAGTGCACAAACAGCACACTGACACCAGGACACATAGAAACATAAATCGCCCCCCCAGCCCACCCCAGATCATCCCCCAGCCCCCAGTCACATTTATTTACTGATCACTGCAATCAGTGACATTTGTGACTGTAAAAGTGTCACTACAGTTTAGTTTTAGGTCCAGTGTAGCCCCCTAACCCCCCCTAATAAAGGTTTAACCCCCTGATCGCCCCCCAGATAACGCTTTCACCCCCTAGCACCAGCACCACTGTCGCTAAGCGATCGTTTTTCTGATCGCTGTTTTATTGTGGGTGATGCCGATCGGTAGCCAGTTATTTTTTTTAGGTTCGCCGCAGGTTTTTATAGCGTCTGGTACCCCCATATATTACCTAATAAAGGTTTAACCCCCTTGATCGCCCCCCAGATAACCCTTTCACCCCCTAGCACCACTGTCGCTAAGCGATCGTTTTTCTGATCACTGTTTTATTGTCGGTGATGCCGATCGGTAGCCAGTTATTTTTTTTAGGTTCGCCGCAGATTTTTATAGCATCAGGTACCCCCATATATTACCTAATAAAGGTTTAACCCCCCTTGATCGCCCCCCAGGTAACCCTTTCACCCCCTATCACCACTGTTGCTAAGCGATCGTTTTTCTGATCGCTGTCTTATTGTCAGTGATGCCGATAGGTAGCCAGTTATTTTCTTTAGGTTCGCCGCAGGTTTTTATAGCGTCAGGTACCCAAATATATTACCTAATAAAGGTTTAACCCCCTTGATCGCCCCCCAGGTAACCCTTTACCCCATATCACCACTGTCGCTAAGCGATCGTTTTTCTGATCGCTGTCTTATTGTCGGTGATGCCGATAGGTAGCCAGTTATTTTTTTTAGGTTCGCCGCAGGTTTTTATAGCGTCAGGTACTCCCATATATTACCTAATAAAGGTTTAACCCCTTGCTCGCCCCCCAGGTAACCCTTTCACCCTCTTTTGCCAGTGTCACTAAGCGATCGTTTTTCTGATCGCTGTATTAGTTATGCTGGTGCCGATAGATAGCCAGTTATTTTTTTTAGGTTCGCCGCAGGTTTTTATAGCGTCAGGTACCCCCATATATTATCTAATAAAGGTTTTAACCCCCTAATTTCCCCTAGTTAACCCTGCATCACACCCCAGGCAGCGTCAGGTTAGTGCCAGTAACGCCAACACCCACGCGTGAAGCATACACCTCCCTTAGTGGTATAGTATCTGAACAGATCAATATCTGATCTGATCAGATCTATACTAGCGTCCCCAGCAGTTTAGGGTTCCCAAAAACGCAGTGTTAGCGGGATCAGCCCAGATACCTGCTAGCACCTGCGTTTTGCCCCTCCGTCCAGCCCAGGCCACCCAAGTGCAGTATCGATCAATCACTGTCACTTACAAAACACAACACACATAACTGCAGAGTTCGCAGAGACAGGCCTGATCCCTGCGACTCCAGTGCTGTAGGAGGTGATTTCACCACCACAGTTAAAAAAAAAAAAGCATATATGCCGAAGCATGGGGGCAGCAGGGGTGGAGGAGCGGAGGAGCGATTTTGCTCCTAATGCCGCGTACATACGGTCGAAATTCCGACGGAGGCTTGCCCGTGGAAAAGTCTGACCATGTGTACGCGGCATAACTTTTGCGGGAAGATGCCCCCATGCTTCGGCATATATAAATGGTGCATGTATGCCCATCATTAGTAGTGGGTGGATGAAGGGCGGTATTCTAATGGTGGGCATACCCACCGATCAATCTTTTTTTCGTTCAGCCAACAGGCTGCATGAAAAAAAGATTACAATACATGTCCAACAGGGACCAGCAATGTACTGGTATGTTGCTGGATTTTGAATGGTTATACCAGATTGATGCCTGCGGGTTTAGGTATCATCTTGGTATCATTCTTTTCAGCCAGCGGCCGGCTTTCATGTAAAAGCAATCCTAGTGGCTAATTAGCCTCTGGACTGCTTTTACAAGCAGTGGGAGGGAATGTCCCCCCCGGATATAAAAAGCGCCATTGGGAAATTGGGAAAGCATTTTATCACACCGATCTTGGTGTAGTCAGATGCTTTGAGGGCAGAGGAAAGATCTAGGGTCTAATAGACCCCAGTTTTTTCAAAAAAAGAGTACCTGTCACTACCTATTGCTATCATAGGGGATATTTACATTCCATGAGATAACAATAAAAATGATAAAAAAAAAAATTAAATATGGAAGGAACAGTTTAAAAATAAAATAAAAAAGCAAAATTATTAATAAAAAAAAAAAGCACCCCTGTCCTGCCCTGCTCTTGCGCAATGGCGAACGCAAGCGTGGGTCTGGCGTCATATGTAAACAGCAATTGCACCATGCATGTGAGGTATCACCGCGAAGGTCACATTGAGGGCAGTCATTTTAGCAGTAGACCTCCTCTGTAAATCTAATGTGGTAACCTGTAAAGGCTTTTAAAGGCTTTTAAAAATGTATGTAGTTTGTCGCCAATGCGCGTTTGTGCGAAATTTTAAAGCATGTCGTGTTTGGTATCTATGTACTCGGCCTAAGATCATATTTTTTATTTCATCAAACATTTAGGCAATATAGTGTTTTAGTGCATTAAAATTAAAAAAAGTGTATTTTTTCCCAAAAAAATGCGTTTGAAAAATTGCTGGGCAAATACTGTGTGGAAAAAAAAAATGCAACACCCACCATTTTAATCTGTAGGGCCTTTGCTTTAAAAAAATATATAATGTTTGGTGGTTCAACATGATTTTCTTGCAAAAAAAAAAAATGTTTTCATGTAAACAAAAAGTGTCAGAAAGGGCTTTGTCTTCAAGTGCTTAGAAGAGTGGATGTAAGCTTCCTAATGTTGTGTATAAAATGCCAGAACAGTTCAAAACCCCCCAAATGACCCCATTTTGGAAAGTAGACACCCCAAGCTATATACTGAGAGGCATGTCGAGTCCATGGAATATTTTATATGTTGACACAAGTTGCGGAAAAAATAAATTATTATTTTTTTTTTTTTGCACAAAGTTTTCACTAAATGATATATTGCTCAAACATGCCATGGGCATATGTGGAATTACACCCCTGAGAAGGCCTCTCTTCCAAAGGTCTGAATCAGGAGGGTTTCCAGATACTCAGCCGGGTTGTTACCTTCCATTTTCTCTGGTATGCCTATGAACCTGAGGTTGCATCGTGTCAACCGATTCTCCATGTCATCCTGGTGTGCATGAAGCTGGTGTATTAGCTGCATTAGGGCTTTAAGGAATCCTCAAAGCATGTTATTTAAGGTGATACTAAACACACACTGTAACACTAACTGTTTAATTGACATTGTTCCTTCTATTTCTGTATGTGGATGATTGCACTGTAATCATTTATGTATTTGTTTGGCACTGTAATTATTTTAATAAAAAAAAAAAAAATCTAAGTACCTTTTTCCTATCGATATACAGTACAGTCCCATGACCCATCTCTTTCCCAGCCTGTCTGCAGGGAAACATAAGCCGGAGGAGTTATTAGTCCTCTGCTGCTGGTCACATGTTTAAAAAAAAAACAGCCTTTGGGATACAGAGTAAAAATAAATAATTGATATCAATAAACTTTTTTAAATTGTCATACAAATATATATTTGAAATCAAATCTTTTTTATTTTTTGGCAGTAACATGGTGTGGGCGGATTTCTGCCAGTCACAGGCCCCTCCAGCCTGTGTCTTAGAATGAGACATATGTGCGGTGCAGCGGCTGTGCGAATTAGTGTGTTCCTGTGCATTTTTTGAGCACTGTGGTGCGATTCAGATGCAAATTCCAGGCTCATTGCCTTCTATTGAAACGCATCTGAATCGCACATCGGATCAGATTTGAACACGAAAACCATACCAGGCTACATGCTCTCAACATGAGGGGGTGGTTTGGGGCAGGGGGGCACTTCTTTTTGCCACATTTTTTGGTAAATGAGTACCCCATACTCATTCCCATAGAGGGGCTGTGATTTGGGGGCCCCCTTGATAAAGGGGGCTTCCAGATTCCGATAAGCTCCCTGCCCACAGACCTCCACAACCAGGGTTGTGGGGAAGGGGCCCTTGTCCCCCACGCTGTTTTTTGTTCAACATCAACATGGGGACAAGAAGCACCCCCCCCATGTTGAGAGCATGTGGCTCGCTTGTCCCTCCCTTTCTTGGCCTGCCAGGCTGCATGCTTGGATAAGGCGCTGGTATGGATTTTTTATTTTATTTTGGCGAGGGGGTGACCCTCAAGATACCTATGGGTCTGGTATGTATTTGGGGGGGCCCCAAGCTGTTTATTTTTTTACATTTTGGTGTGGAGTTCCCCTTAAAATCCATACTAAACCGAAAGGACCTGGTATGGATTGGGGGGGCCCCCATGCCATTTTTTTCAAAAAAATGTATTGCCAGCAATTTTTTTTTTTACATTCCCCGGGTTTACAGCTGATGAGTCATCTGTTGTTGAGGATGTGGTGGCCAGCGTCCTGGCCCGCTCCTTAACAACCAGCTATTGTTAAAGAAGGCGGTGGCCGCCGGCTTCAAACATTTGGATCAGATCCGCATCTAAATCGCAGATGAACCGCTGAACAGCTGCTTAGAAAATCTGGGAAGTTCGCCTATGTTAAATTTTTAAAATCCATTTATAAAACTTTATAGCATTCATACAGTCAGCGCACACAGTGTGTTTTGACAGCATTATCCCATACATCCTGTTGTAATGGTTCACATTTTCCATCTTTTCCTTTTACACAGCTGTCAAGGCATTGATTCGATGGTTTGGAAAATATTGAGTGGAGGTTTTTTAAAGAAGACAATATGAAATTATTATCATTATACTACAGTAAATGGCTACATAAGCATTGGCTCAGCCTATACACCAATCTTTGTTATTCTCAGTCCTGCATCAGCACTATGGTGTCAATTCTCAAAAACAGCTTGGAGAAGGAAATATTTCAGATTAAAGGGGATAGACTGGTTCATGTTTTGCAGCTTGCAAATATAAGTAAAGAAGATCCCAAGAATTATCTATGCATATCTGGTATGTATCTCTTTTTGTATTAGTTGTTCAGTTAAGTGAATATTGCCATATAACTGTGAAAATTGTCTCAGAATACTTAAAAAAGCTTAATAGCAATGTTTTTACATTACATTAAAAAAAAATGTTTGTTTCAGCTTTACAAACAGTTTTAGAAATGTTTATTGAAAATACAGGATGTGTTATCCTATTATAATTTAGACTGTCCAGGACAGTTTTTATTGATTGCTAGCCCTCATTTTATATTCTATATATTGAGATATTATTTTACTGTAATATCTTATACTGGCTTACTTGACTGCAATGGAACAGTACAATTTCAGTTACCTAACATAAGAAATAGGTATATGACATATAATATATAATATGCAGTTGTGGCGCATTACCTTCATTAGATACAGTTGTGAATATAGCTTAACACTTCTAGTGTAGCATGCAGACATGGTCAAGAAATTCAGTTGTTGTTAGACCAAACATTAGAATGAGGGAGAAGGTTGATCTAAGATGCTTTGACTGTGAAATTATTTTTGGTGCCGTATGTGGTGGTTGCAGTATGTTGAAAATGGCTGATCCCATTTTCACACACTACGTTCTCTAAAACTGCTGTGGGTAGCACGTCTGTCAGTGAATTTCCTTGTTACTGGGAAAGGGCAGAGGAGAACAGCAAAACCTCTTCAAACTGACAGAAGTCTAGAATTTCTTTAAATAACAATTTTTGCACTAGTGGTATGCAGAAAGGTATCTCAGATGCCACAACACTTTTGGACCTTGAAAATGACTGGCGGCAGTAGAGAAGATCAAGCCAGGTTCCATTCCTGTTCCATTCTTGTCTCCTAAGATCATGAAAATGAAGGGCACCAGATCACTAAAACTGATTGACTGGTGACTGGATTGTGTAAACAGATTTGGCTAGCCGAGGTCACCTAAAGTGTTCTTATATTGAAAAATATCCCTTATACTAAAGAACCACAAACACATAGGCCTGTTTCACACTTTTCTGTTGGGGCCAAATTACTGTATGCTTGTTGGTGCCCTGTGGAGCTATTCATTCTGGATGGCACCTTAGTGCACTTGCATGCAGCTCACAACAATGAATTACTGCTTGTGGTGCACCGCTTTGCTAAACCAGGTGCATTTTGGTGCTTGGGCAGAGCTGTGAATCAATAGGACGTTACTGTTCACAATTGGTATCTCTAATGCCGCGTACACACGATCAATTTTTTCAACGGTGAAAACCCCTTTGAGAAAATCGACGTGAAAAACGAGGAACAGCTTGTTCCCCCCACACACGGCCGTTTTAAATGACATTTTTTTTTGGGCGAAAAAAAACGACCGTGTGTGGGCTCCCCGGCAGTGTTTCCCTATGGGAAAACTGCCGCGGAAAAAAACGACGGGAATCACGACGAGAAAAATTAGAGCATGTTCTAATTTTTCTCGTCGTGATTAATGACGTTTTTCCCATCGAGAAAAACGACAAAAAGCCCACAGACGATCGTTTTTCTCGTCCAAAGGAAAAAATGTAATTTTTCTCGACGGGAAAAATGATCGTGTGTACGCGGCATAAGAGATAGGATACTGGTTTGTGATTCAACATGTAAGCTGTAGTTACTTAAATCACAATTAAACACAAAACCACAAATTTAATATATTGAGGCTTGCCAATCCGTTGATGTGCCTGCTACATTTTGTTTTCTTTTTTAGGCTTTTTTCCCTTTTAATTTCAGCTGGTGATCGGGCCAGTAAATAGTAAAAAATAATGTGGGGTTGTCAGAACAGCAATGGGGGTCATTAATTAATGGCTAACCCAAAAAAAGGGTGGCCCACCGATATTTAAATTACACACCAAAAACAATCACATGTAAATAAATATTTATAGATAGAATTCTATTACAAAGGTTAAAAGCAAAGAAACATAAAATTAATTATTTCAAACAAAATAGGATTACTGTTGTATGTATCAAGTCAGTAACACGTTTTGCAGTTATTGCTGCTTCTTCAAGACATTATACTCATACACGACAGATGAAGGAATTTACTACAAAGTTTGTTAAAATATTTGCGATGTACATTGACCATACAGAAGGGACTGGTTTTTTTTCTCAACAAAACTGGAGTTATACTTTAAAGTATATCTAGACCCAAGAACCCACATTTAGATTTATTGCAGCTTACTGCTGGGTGCATTTGTTTTTATTTTCAGACCTTTTCCCTTTATTTTCATCTGGTTAACATGCCAGTAACATGCTTTTTGTCCAAGGGTGGCAACACTAACTTACTGTACAGTGTCCATGGAGTAGCAGCACCCCTCCATGGATACTGTACACCTCCATATCTCTTTAAAAAGGAAGGAGGTCTATTCTGTAGTTCACAGAGGTGAACTGGACAGGGTTGATAACACTGCTTTAGATAACACTACAAAGAGCACAGGAAGTGACAAGCTCTGTATATTTCAGGCAGGATCAGCTGGTATTTTCTTTGTACTTATTGAGCAGATACAACAAAATGCTTCAATGGAATATGTTAAATAAGAATAAGTTCACTTTTGGAACATATTACACGTTCCACCCATATCAATATGTTATTGATAGCGTTGTCACTTGTTTATATTAATCACAACAGTATTTTTTTATACTTTAAAGATAACAATGGCGCTTTTCATTAGGATACTTTTCTGTGGCACAGACATATCCTTTCTTTGAAAAGTGTGTGCAGGGGCCTGACATTGCCCCTGTGATCTGCTGTTTTGTGGGTACAGGATCCTGTTTTAAATAAATGCACTTTTTGTACCTGCAAAAATATGTGTATTTATTATTTTTTAGGTAAAGGTGAACTTAGCCTTTAAAATACCAAAAGACCAAAGGGAAGCAAATAAAAGAAGTTCACTTTAACATTTATGGGAGCCCCCAAAGTGACACACACACACACAGTGTGCCCAAGCTCAAATGCAGCACTCAGGGGCTCTTTAAACTGGAGTTACAAAGATTTGACCCATTTATCACACATTGCATTTGTCCTTTAGTCTCCAAGCTCATCCTTGGCAGGCACTCTCTTTTGCCCCATACTCACGACCGGTTTTCCTGTCTGAAAAAGTCAGATGAGAGCTTTTCGCCGGGAATCCCGACCATGTGTATGCTCCATCTGACTTTTTCCCACAGGAAAACTGCCAGGAAAAAAAAGAGAGCAGGATCTTTTTTTTCCCCCATCAGGAAAAATCCTAGCGGAGAAACCGTTTGTCTGTATGCTTTTCTGACGGGAAAAAAACACGCATGCTCGGAAACAATTCGATGCATGCTCGGAAGCATAGAACTTAATTACTCTTTCGTCCATGGACCGACACAGCTTCTCTATTGACAAAGTGGGTATTATCCGTTAATTAGGAGTGACTAGGCAGAAAAACTTGTAAAAAGTGTTGCATCACACCTTCTACAGTACCGCCCAGGGGACGGACCCTCTGGGTATACCCTCTCAGTCTGCATCTTCGCAGATCAGTTTTTTTCTGTCTAGCAAGGAAGTAGGACATGGCTCCCTTCGGGCCCATTGGTCCAGGGAAAAAAGATATATATATATATATATTTTTTTTTGCTACATTTGTTGTTTCCTGCGATCTTCGATCAACTGCCGACTGGGTGACAGGCTGGATCCTCGATCCTTGTAGTCTCCCCAGTTTCGGCCATCGAGCTGTGCCGACCCTAGCTACGCGCTGGGTTTTCCACGACATGCCCGTCGCTCCACGGGTGGCCGGTGAGCTTATGCTCCAGGGCCTGCATCGGACCGCTCAGCTTCGGCTGACCTTACGGCCGAGTCGCAGCAGCCTGGCCGGTGAGCTTACGCTCCAAGGCTTGCATCGGACCGCTCAGCTTCGGCTGACCTTACGGCCAAGTCGCAGCAGCCTGTCCGGTGAGCGTCATGCTCCAGGGCATACATATGATCGTCCCTTCTGGGTCCAATCACAGCATGCCTGGCCAACAGTCACCTTCCGTGTGCGGACGATGATCTGTTTGGAATGTCTTCCAGCAGAATACATGCAGGATAGGTAAGTAAAACTCCCCTGCCTCGGCTGGGTGATTTAGCTGGACATTCCTGGAGAGATCAAGTAAGTGGTTGTGGCCCCTTTCTTCCCTCTCTCCCTGCCTTTCCCTCCTCCCTGGGCTTCTAGATAAAGGTTGCTGGGTGCTGGGGGTCACCTAGGGGGTCCCACTGGAGCGGGGCTGGCTGTAACTAACATTTAAAAGAAATGTCATTTTTGTGTTTGTGTCCTTCCTCCTCCATGCTGTCGGCGGCCATTTTGAGGTGGTCCATGCCAAGTTTGGCCTCTTGTGACTGCCCGGCGGCCATCTTCCTGTGGTTCGGCCACACCCACTGGCCCCTATCAGCTGATCGGCGGCCATGTTTGTCCACCCTGTATGCAGATTTTGCCGTTCGGCGGCCATCTTTTTGTGGGCTATGGCTGCTTGACCTCTATCTTCTGTCGGCGGCCATTTTCTTAGAGCCCACATTATCTTTCATACAGACGTTTTTGGCAACCATTTTTCGAGAGCCTCCGGCCTCTAGGGTGCATTACACTGGCGCGAAAATTCACACAGGAAGTGCTGATAAAAGAAGCAGACTGACACAGCAGCAGCGGGACAGCATCACAGGCGCAGCATAGCAGTACCTATCCAGGGTGGTTCTCTGGGTGACCCAGCCTCTCTGCAGCACAGGAGGGTGGCCTATTGATATCTTGCCTGGAGCCCTGTGGGTGTCAGCGTGTGGTCAGCATGGCATCTGAGCCAGATGTCTTCTCCCCTGAAACACCAGATTTAGCAGCTGGTGTCCCTGAGGTGTCTATGGACGCTATGTCGGCAATCCTAGAGGCGTTTGCTGCCAGGGTGGAAGCAGCACACGGGAATACAGGGGGTAATAAACGCCCCCGTCCCCTGCAATCTTCTGGGGATATTTCTGATGCAGAACCAGGTCCAGCTACGGCTCATGGCCCAGATTCTGATGCATCAGAGACTGCAGACCGTGACCGATCGGACAGTGAGGAGGACTCCAAGTCCAGGTCAGTACGCGAGACGGCTTTGGTATCTGACCTTATTACTGCAGTGCGGGATACGCTAAAGTTGGAAAAGACTGCAGAAGTAGCAGATACTCCAGTTCCCTTTGGGTTTCGTAAACCTGCCCGCACTGCTAAGGTGTTCCCTTGTGTGTCTTATTTTGACAAACTCTTCTACAAGGAATAGGAGAACCCACTGAGGGTCTTTACAGCCCCAAAGAGGTTTGCAGTACGGTACCCCTTTGAGGAGAGTTTTCTGAAGATATGGACCTCTCCCCCTATAGTGGACCCTTCGGTGTCCAGACTTAATAGAGCCACCACTATTCCAGTAGAAGGGGCTCCTGTTTTCAAGGACCCTGTGGATAAGAAGGCTGAAGCACTCGCTCGCTACCTATACTCAGTGGTAGGCTCGGCAGTACGCCCGGCATTGGCGGGGGCCCTAGTGTCTCAGACACTTACTGAATGGGCAAAATTGCTACTCCAGGGGTTAAAGTAGCGAGATGCTCCTCCTAATGTGATAACTTTGGCCGACCAGTTGGTCCAGGGCCTTAAGTTTGTCTGCGAGTCAGACATGGATACTATTCCCCTGCTGTCAAGAGCTTCGGTTTATGCAGTAGCAATACGCCGCCTGATCTGGCTAAAGGGCTGGTCTGCGGACCAGACTTCCAAGAAAGCCCTGTTGGATCTGCCTTTTAAGGGCGACAGACTTTTTGGGGCTTCTCTGGATGACATCATCAAGGATGCCACAGGAGGTAAGAGCACTTTGCTTCCCCAAACTAGCAAGGGTAAGGGACCACGCCAAGGGCAAGGGCCCTCCTTTACTGCACGTAAGCGTTTTTTTCGCCCCCTTAAGGCGACAGGGAAAAGACCCCAGGCCGATAAAGCGCCTGCCCAAGGACAGAAGCGTCCTTGGTCCCGCAGACCCAACAAGCCTGCGGACAAATCTGCGTCCACATGAAGGTCCGCCCCCACCCAGCTCTCGGGTGGGGGGACGTCTTCGCAAATTCGCGACTCAGTGGACTGCTCTAGTCTCCGACAGGTGGGTTTGCAAAGTAATCTCCTCAGGCTACAAGATAGAATTTCTCTCTTGTCCACCAGACAGATTCATCACCTCCAATCTCCAGCTACTACCGACCCGTCGGGAGGCCCTGTATGGGGCGGTCCAGGGTCTACTGGAACGCGGGGTAGTTATTCCAGTTCCAGAACAGGAAAGGGGTCAGGGTTTTTACTCAAATCTGTTCATTGTGCCGAAGAAGGAGGGGGTTCATCCAATCTTGGATCTCAGAGCCCTCAATTGCTTTGTGAAGGTACAAAGATTTCGGATGGAGTCGGTTCGATCTGTAGTCACAGCTCTCCATCCGGGGGACTTTCTGGCCTCCTTGGACATCAAGGACGCATACCTGCATGTCCCCATATACTCCAGACACCAGAGGTTTCTGCGATTTGCTATCGGGAAGAACCACTACCAGTTTGTGGCCCTCCCGTTTGGCCTTGCCTCAGCACCCAGGACGTTCACCAAGGTGCTCGCTCCGATTCTGGCACTTCTAAGACAGCGGGGTATCGCTATCACAGGTTACTTGGACGACCTTCTGCTGAAGGCCCCTTCAAGCTCAGAATTAGAGGTAAGCGTGTCCATTACCTGTCAGACTCTTCGAGACTGTGGTTGGATACTAAACACGCAACAGTCAGTATTGGTGCCCACTCAACGCCTAGTGTACCTGGGGTTGATTCTGGATTCCTCAGAGGCAAAGGTATTCCTCCCTGTGGAGAAGTTGCAGACCCTCTGGGCTGCAGTACGGCAGCTGACTTCCAGGAATTGGTCGTCACTCCGTTTTTGCATGCGAGTGTTAGGCCTCATGGTAGCCTCCTTCGAGGCGGTCCCATATGCTCAATACCACACTCGAGTGTTACAGAAGGAAGTTTTGTCCAGATGGAACAGATGCCCTTCATCTCTGGATTATCAAATCCGAGTGAGCCACCTAGTCAGGAGATCCCTGGTATGGTGGCTGACAGCACCGGCTCTAATGGCCGGGAAGTCATTTCTTCCGGTTTTCTGGATAGTGATCACGACGGACGCCAGCCTTACAGGTTGGGGGGGAGTCTGGGGTGTCCAGTCGGCGCAGGGTCGCTGGACCCCAGAGGAAGCCCTCCTGCCGATCAATGTCCTGGAGATCCGGACGATCAAGCTGTGCCTCTTTAAATGGTCTCAGAGACTGCAAGGGCGTCCAGTCAGGATCCAGTCAGACAACGCCACAGCAGTGGCATATGTCAATCATCAAGGAGGAACAAGAAGCTCAGCTGCAGCATCGGAGATCGCTCGCATCCTGAAGTGGGCAGAGAGGAGCGTACCGGCACTGTCGGCCGTGTACATTCCGGGTGTGGAAAACTGGCAGGCGGACTACCTGAGCCGCCAGATGCTGGACCAGGGAGAATGGTCCTTACACCCGGAGGTGTTCCAACTCCTCTGCCAAAGATGGGGCACACCAGACGTAGATCTTCTGGCTTCCCGACTCAATCGGAAGGTATTGAGATTTGTGGCCCGGTCAAGAGACCCATGGGCAGACGCAACGGACGCGTTGGTAGCATCGTGGGGTCAGTATCGGCTAATCTATGCCTTCCCTTCCTTAAGGCTTCTTCCTCTTCTGCTCCGCAGAGTGGAGGCAGAGGGAATTCCAATGATCCTAATCGCTCCAGATTGGCCTCAGCGTCCTTGGTACGCCGATCTAGTACGTCTGGTAGCAGACGTCCCCTGGCGCCTACCACTACGGAAGGACCTGCTATCGCAAGGTCCCATATTCCATCCTGCTTTACAGTCATTGGCTTTAACGGCATGGCTGTTGAGAACCAGGTACTGAGAGACCGGGGCCTGTCAGACTCAGTAATCTCTACTATGAGAAGTGCTCGAAAACCGTCCTCTAGGAAGGTCTATCACCGCACTTGGAGGGCCTACATCTCCATGTGTGAGGAAATTAAATGGCATCCGCGTACCTATTTGGTTTCCAGAATCCTGCTGTTTTTACAGCATGGGGTGGACCAAAGGCTTGCCCTAAGTACGATTAAGGGACAGATATCTGCCCTGGCTATCTTTTTTCAGTGACCCCTGGCGACTCACTCTCTCGTGAGTACATTTGTGCAGGGGGTCCGACATGTGGCTCCTCCGGTCCGTCCCCCGCTACCTCCGTGGGACTTGAACCTGGTCCTCTCGGTGCTTCAGAAGGCACCGTTTGAGAATATTAGAGATATTCCCCTGTTGACACTTTCTCAGAAAGTGGTCTTTTTGGTGGCTGTTACGTCAGTTAGACGAGTCTCTGAGCTGGCAGCCTTGTCCTGCAAGGCTCCCTATTTGATTTTCCACAAGGATAAGGTGGTGCTGCGGCCACAGCCTTCCTTTTTTCCGAAGGTCGTTTCGGCTTTTCATCTCAACGAAGACATTGTATTTCCATCCTTGTGTCCTCAGCCGTCGAATCCTAAGGAGTCGGCGTTGCATTCCTTGGACGTTGTCCGAGCTTTGAGAGTATACCTATCTGCTACTTCCCTGTTCCGGAAGTCAGACTCACTGTTTGTTTCGGTGGCTGGTCCCAAGAAGGGCCAAGCAGTCTTATCGGCCACCATCTCTAGGTGGATCTGACAGATAGTAATCCAGGCTTACGCCTTAAAGGGTCAGGCGCCCCCCTTTCCTGTCACGGCGCATTCGACCAGGGCAATAGGTGCCTCTTGGGCTTTCCGACATCAAGCGTCTGTTTCCCAACTATGTAAAGCGGCGACTTGGTCGTCCGCTCACACTTTCACAAAATTCTACAAGGTTGATGTAGGTGCATCTTCGGATGCCTCTTTCGGCCGCAAGGTTTTGCAAGCGGCTGTTTAGAGTTGCAGCTCCTCCGTTGGAGGAGTGCTGTTTTTGTGTTTTGGGGTGAAGTTTGTTTTTATGCTGTTACCACCCCTCGTTTTTTTCTCTGACACTGCTTTGGGACGTCCCACTTTGTCAATAGAGAAGCTGTGTCGGTCCATGGACGAAAGAGTAAATAGGATTTTTGTACTCACCGTAAAATCCTTTTCTCTGAGTCCATGGACCGACACAGCACCCACCCCTCCTTTTAAGTTTGTACTGCTTTTTGACGAACTGATCTGCGAAGATGCAGACTGAGAGGGTATACCCAGAGGGTCCGCCCCCTGGGCGGTACTGTAGAAGGTGTGATGCAACACTTTTTAGAAGTTTTTCTGCCTAGTCACTCCTAATTAACGGATAATACCCACTTTGTCAATAGAGAAGCTGTGTCGGTCCATGGACTCAGAGAAAAGGATTTTACGGTGAGTAAAAAATCCTATTTTTGTCAGCTTGTCGTAGTCTTTTACGTCACCGCGTTCTTGGCAGCCAAAAGTTCACCGGACTTTTGTGTGGCCGAGTGTATGCAAGGCAGGCTTGAGAGGAATTCCGTCGGGAAAACCATCGGTTTTATTTCCGACGGGAAAACCGCTCGTGTGTACAAGGGCATTACTCCTACAGGAGTCCAACATGCATGAACACCACAATTTCATCACAGAACTAAGTCAAACCTACGTGGGTTCCGTTTGAGGCAGGTTCAGAGAACATCACTGAAGTTCAAGTGCTGAATCCAAACCCCGCTGAAGTTAATAGAAACTAATGCTGGCCATACACTATACGAAAAATCGGGCGAAAATCGGTCGTTCAGACAGTTCTTTAGTTTTTCGAACAGTTAATGGGCACAAAATCGATAATCGTTGGGACGTTTTTGAGCCGAAAAAACGAAGGACAAGTTTGGAAATTTTCTGCCGAACGAACGATAAATCGGAAGGTTAATGTGTTTCCCGTCCGAACTTTCTGCACTAGGTATATGTAAAAAAAAAAAAAAAAATTTTTTTTTTTATTTATGTCCACTGAACGATTTATCAGTCATTACATGATGGCACTATCGTTTGCGCTCACGACCGAACATTCGTTTTTCGAAAGTTCGTTCGGACGATTTTTCGTATAGTGTATGGCCAGAATAAGTGTAAAAAAAAAAAAACAATATCCATTTTCTAGACCAATAGGCAAGGGTTTTCAATACAAAGGGCATGGGGGTGGATACTGCCTGAGGAAAATGTACTAAAGCAAAAAATATTTAAAAAAAAATCCATTTGGTGAGGAGCAGCCATTTTAATGCCCTGAACCTGCCTGTGAATTGGCACATCTGTATAATGTAAAAAATACAAAGATGCGGCGCCTAAGAAAACAAAGTGAATGGGCCCAAAACCATATATGAATTTAGGCATACAATAAAATGTGAAGGTGTGCGGCCTGAAAAGCCTGGACAAACCAATGAATGAAGATGGACATAGGTGTGAACACGCCAGTCCAAACACAAATCAAATCAAAATATCGTCATGTATACATATTGAACCGTGCATACAAAACAATGTGCATAAATAAATGAATAAAGAAGTCCAATAAAGGTGCCCAATATATGAAATGGAAGCAAGGAGAGATAATACATAAAATCAATTCAGTGCAATGTCCCCATTTTCCAAATTCAAATAGCCTCAAGTTCTTATAGATGTAAGCATATGTTCAGAAAGCTGTAACACCCAGGGATGTGACTCCAACACTGGAAGGAGGGGAAAGAAATGGATACTCTTACCCCTAAACGTGGACACACACGCCAGCGGTGGTGGGTCAAACAGGCAAACGGTGTAGATAGGAACTTCTCTGGATATGTCCTCACGGAACAGCAACTGATGGGGCATGCACAGATGATCAAATCTCTCCAAAGTAGTGACACTGATTAATAAGAAATCCAAAGGATACTTGAGTAAAATTTCAAAATCACTGTAATGCTGCGTACACACGATCGGAAATTCCGACAAGAAAACCGTGTTTTTTTTCCGACGGAATGTTGGCTCAAACTTGTGTTGCATACACACGGTCACACAAAATTCCGACCGTCAATAACGCGGTAACGTACAACACTACAATGAGCCGCGAAAAATTAAGTTCAATGATTTCGAGGATGCGTCGAACTGATTCAGAGCATGCGTGTTTTTTTTGCGCGTCGGAATTGAATACAGACGATCGGAATTTCCGGCAAGAACTTTTCTTGCCGGAAAAATTGAGAACCAGCTCTCAAATTTTTGCTGTCGGAAATTCCGACACAAAAAGTCTGATGGAGCCTACACACGGACGGAATTTCCGACCGAAAGCTCACATCGAACTTTTCTTGTCGAATTTCTGATGGTGTGTATAAGACTTTGTTAATCCAAGAATGAGGTTGTAGGCATAAAACAAGCCAAAGATCTCCCAATGATGCTACAACTAGAAAATGTGCAGGGTATTAGATTCAATGTCCCTTTAAATACATTTTATTGCCATCAAAGAAATTAGCAATTCGGTCTTATCATTATACTCACAATGTACTTGGATGTGTCACCCTCAAGGCAGAGCTGCACTGATGCCCAAAGCTAGCATAGACAGGAAATCCTGTCAGCTAGCCTCAGCGGCCACTCAAAGGGAATAGCCGGATGGGCACCACTGGGATGAAATACACCAAAGGGACACACACTAATGCCAATGGCAGGACAAAGGTGCCAGCAGGAAGACCCAGAAATGTCTGGCTCCCCCCAGTGGTGCCCTGGGCATTCGTACGATCACTCATCCATCAGGCCAATGATTAATTGGATATCTGCCATCTAGTGGATAAAAGACAATATGAAATTATGAATTAAAGTGAATATAGATATCTTCAATCACTTACTGGGTCAACAAGTGGTTGTGACCATATTTGTGCGGTTGTGTCATCCACTATCCCTCCGCCCTGGTTTGGGTGGCCTGCAAATGAATGGGGCTCTTACTGCGTAAAATCTTTGATTACAATGCAGCTAGATTGATTAGACACCCTTTTACTCTTATCTCCCTGGAGAAAGACAGATAGCAGTGCCATGTTTACCAGGATAGTCAAACACTGTGTAGCGGGGTCCTCAATTTAGTGGGATACACCTGGGGGTAGTGTGACCCAAGTGTGTAATTGTGTTAGGGTTCAGACCCCTTTTTGTTATTCGTGGAGGATTGGGTGGTGTACTATTCTCCTTGACCAGTGGGTGTCAGTGTACCTACTGGCTCAGGGTAGAATCACTACCGGAGTGCTACCCTTCTTTGTCCCTTCCTGGAGATGGTGCGGCCGGGGCGGGGACCCGCCGTGGTATCGTCGGGAGGAGATAAAAGGGGGAGACGCCCTCGCCACGAGGTCTTTTTCGGGGATCATCTCTTCACGCACCCAGGCACCTTAGGCCTGGGTGCGGGCGGTTCAAGGTTCCGGCCTAGGCGCCCTAGGCCTGGCCGGAATGAAGATGGAGTCCATCCCAGGCACCTTCAGCCTGGGGTGAGGTACTATTGAGGAGGCCTGGGACCCGGTGACTCCGACTGGGTCCCGCGAGGGTGAAGTTGCTCCAGGGCGCCCTTGCGAGGGGACCCGCATCTGAGGTGAGGAGGCTGGGGAGGTCACTCGTTCGAAGACCCGGTGTAGTGTCAACCCGGTGATGGATGGGCCTTCGGTAACTCTCTTGGAGGACATCTTCCCCTGATAGAGGCCGCAACGCAACGGAGGTATTCATGTCAAGACTCCTACAACCCTTGGTCATAGCATAGGGGGTGTAGGGACCCAGATCAGTATAGTGCCTCGACCTGCTCATCTCACCGTATCATGCCATCGCATTGCCTGTATGTGGAGATACGAAATAAACCAACAGTTGGACTATGATCGGTGTATGGACTCTGTTAATGGGAGCAAAGGGTGGTTCGGTGGTTTCTGCATGACAGACTCGGTACATGCTCAGGACACACCGGCCCGAGGAAACATCAGGTATTGGCCTTCACCTCACCCGCCATTATGGGGAGGACATGGGCCGTAGCGCACCTCACTCTGTCGCGTGACATACCCCTAGCTAAAGAGGACGGGGTGAGGGGGTGGCTACAACTGTAATTATCTCTCTCACACAGAAGGCTTTGATTCTTTTACAATCGCCTCAAGCATTCTTTTTCCCTAAAGGCAAGGAGATCTGCTTCATTCTCTGCAGCAGCACCCCATACTCTCCTTCCGCTGTGCTGAAACCCTTTCTTGTGATTGGAATGTAGCGGATGGTTGCTACTAGTTACTATCATCCACCATATCACCCTGCTGCCAGACCCTCATATATCACTCTCAGAGACAATGAACAGTCATTTGCTTTGTTTTGTTTTTGTTTATATGGGGGATATAACTTGGATGGGGGAAAGGGGATATGGGATGCCCATATAACAGATCACTTTGCCATCGTTCGTTATTGAATCAAAAGCACTGAGTAGATGATGGACTCTAACATTTACAGTCTCTCCTCTGCACCAACTCCTGCAGACCGTTACTCCTCCTCTGCACCAACTCCTGCGGACTGTTACTCCCAGGACTCTTCTCCTCCTGCACAAAACTTCACTGTAACCTGTTAGTTTCTCCACCCCATCATCTTTACATTGCACCAGGGATCACTCTGAATTAGGGATGAGCCGAACACCCCCGGGTTCGGTTCGCACCAGAACCTTCGAACGGACCGAAAGTTCGCGCGAATTTTCGAACCCTATTCGTTATAATGGACGCGAACGTTCGAAATCAAAATTGCTAATTACAACGGCCAATATGCATGTTAATGTCATAAAACAGGTTTGGGGACCCGGGTCCTGCCCCAGGGGACATATATCAATGCAAAAAGAAATTTTAAAAACTAAAGTTTTTTCGGGAGCAGTCATTTTAATGATGCATAAAGTGAAAAAAAAAAGTGAAATTTTCCTTTAAATATGGTACCTGGGGGGTGTCTAAAGTATGCCTGTGAAGTGGCATGTGTTTCCCGTGTTTAGAACTGTCCTTGCACAAAATGACATTTGTAAAGGAAAAAAAGAAGCCATTTAAAACCACTTGCGGCTTTAATGTCATGTCTTGTCCTGGCCGCCATATGGCTGAAAATCCTTGAGAAAAATGGCATGGCTACCCCATCACCCCCCCCCACCCCAGCCCCTTTGGGTCTTGTATGGATATTAAGGGGGACCCCGCACCCAAAATAAAACCCTATACCTACAACCCTATATACTCTGAACAGCAGTATATAGGTGGTGCAAACAAGACACGGACTGTAGGTTTGTTCTTAAGTAGAATCTGAACAGGTACATTATGAAGTGTAGCTCCATCCCCCAAAAAATCAATTTTTAAGCTTTTTGGAGAACATAGGGAGGGGTTATCACCCCTGTAACATTTGCTGTCTTTGCACATCTGTTCAGAACATGTCACCTCACTTTCCGTCCCAATGACAAATGTTTTTGGAAAAGTGGGGTTTTAATTGAAACAAGGATTGGTGATAAAGCATCAGTAGAGAGGAGATACCTTTTTCCCAAATTAAATCTAACAGGATAGAATTTCCCTTCCTAGGGGTAGATTTCCTCTCACTTCCTGTTTTCTCTTGCCGTTTGCAAGTAGGAGTCGTTTGTAAGTTGGATGTTTGAAAGTAGGGGCCTGCCGTATATACTCTGCAGAAATTTGCCCTATTAGATGTTGGTGTAGCCACAAGACTGGTGGGCACAGGAATGGGCCCTGCTGTGAGTTAATAGATCAAGATTTGTACTTGCATGCACCTGTTGAACCGGGCAGAAAAATTGGGCCTTTGGTGGTGGTGGTGGACGGTGTTGCCACAAGACTGTAAGCCCTCACAGTTACTCTTGGTGGGTGCAGGAATGGGCCCTGCTGTGAGTTATTAGATCAAGATTTGTAATTGCATGCACCTGTTGAACAGGGCAGAAAAATTGGGCCTTTGGTGGTGGTGGTGGACGGTGTTGCCACAAGACTGTAAGCCCTCACAGTTACTCTTGGTGGGTGCAGGAATGGGCCCTGCTGTGAGTTATTAGATCAAGATTTGTAATTGCATGCACCTGTTGAACAGGGCAGAAAAATTGGGCCTTTGGTGGTGGTGGTGGTGGTGGACGGTGTTGCCACAAGACTGTAGGCCCTCATAGTTACTCTTGGTGGGCGCAGGAATGGGCCCTGCTGTGAACTATTAGATCAAGATTTGTAATTACACGCCCCTGTTAAACAGGGGCTGAAAAATTGTGCCTTAGGCATTGGTGCTGGTGCCACAACACTGCAACCCCTCACAGATACTGTACTTGGAGCACAGCAGTCACACCTGTTGCGAAGCATCTTTTTAAAAAATTGTAATTACACGCCCCTGTTACACAGGGGCTGAAAAATTGTGCCTTAGGCACTGGTGCTGGTGCCACAACACTGCAACCCCTCACAGATACTGTACTCTGAGCACAGCAATGAGACCTGTTGCAAAGCATTGCCTAAAAATTGTAATTACACGCCCCAACAGGGGCTGAAAAATTGTGCCTTAGGCACTGGTGCTGGTGCCACAACACTGCAACCCCTCACAGATACTGTACTTGGAGCACAGCAGTCACACCTGTTGTGAAGCATCTTTTTAAAAAATTGTAATTACACGCCCCTGTTATACAGGGGCTGAAAAATTGTGCCTTAGGCACTGGTGCTGGTGCCACAACACTGCAACCCCTCACAGATACTGTACTCTGAGCACAGCAATGAGACCTGTTGCAAAGCATTGCCTACAAATTGTAATTACACGCCCCAACAGGGGCTGAAAAATTGTGCCTTAGGCACTGGTGCTGGTGCCACAACACTGCAACCCCTCCCAGATACTGTACTCTGAGCACAGCAGTCACACCTGTTGCGAAGCATCTTTTTAAAAAATTGTAATTACACACCCCTGTTATACAGGGGCTGAAAAATTGTGCCTTAGGCACTGGTGTGGTGGCATGGATCATTGAGGAGGAGGAAGAGGATAGTCAGTGAACATAACAGGACAGTCACTCAGCATCAGCATAGGCAGTCTTGAAGGGATGTGACATTATAAATTATTCCGTTATATCCGCTTCAGGTGTCTGGTAGCTGGTGGTGATCCAAGACTGATTCATTTTTATGAAGGTCAGTCGATCAACCGAGTCGGTGGACAGGCGCACCCTATGATCGGTGACAAATCCTCCAGCAGCACTGAATGTGCGTTCGGAAAGAACGCTGGATGCAGGACAGGCCAGTAGCTCAATTGCATACTGTGCAAGCTCTGGCCAGTGATCCATCCTCAGGACCCAGTAAGCCAGAGGATTTTCGGTGGGAAAGGTGTCCAAGTCTGACCTTGCCCCTAGGTATTCCTGCACCATGTATATCAGACGCTGGCGATGGTTGCTGGAACCGATCATACCTTGGGGCTGCGGACTAAAAAATTGTCTGAACGCATCGGTCAGACGTCCACCTTCCCCACCGCTCCTTCTGCTACTGACCGAAGCCTCAGCAACTCGTCGTCCAGGACCAGGAGTTTGTAACCTCCCAGTTTCTGGGAACGCGTTGCACAGACCTTTCTGCAAGGCCTCCCTGAGATGTCTCATCCTCTGCTCCCTCTGCGACGGCAAGATAAGGTCCGCAACCTTACCCTTGTACCGTGGATCAAGGAGAGTGGCCAGCCAGTAATGGTCACTCTCCTTGATCCGAAGAACACGAGGATCCTTCCGCAGGCTTTGCAGGATCAGGGAGGCCATGCAGCGTAGGTTAGCTGAGGCATTCGGTCCGGAGTCTTCTGGGTCACTGAGGATGACATGATCGCCAGCCACCTCCTCCCAGCCACGTACAAGTCCACTGGTTTGTTGGGACTGTACATCATCCCTAAAAGACTGCTGCTGCTGATGCTGAGTGCCAGGCTCCACCTCCATGCTCACACAATCCTCCTCCTCCTCCTCCTCCTCATCCTCATCCTCTTCCTGTGTGATGGGTGGGACAGAAGGAACATTGTCTGGATAAAGGGGGCCTTGAAAGACAAGGAAGTCCTCCTCTTCCTGCCTCTGTTCTGCCTCAAGTGCCCTGTCCATTATCCCACGCAGTGTATGCTCCAACAGGTGGACAAGAGGTACAGTGTCACTGATGCATGCACTGTCACTGCTCACCATCCTCGTGGCCTCCTCAAATGGTGAGAGGACAGTGCATGCATCCCTGATCATGCTCCACTGGCGTGGGGAAAAAAAGCCAAGCTCCCCTGACCCTGTCCTGGTGCCGTAGTCGCAAAGGTACTCATTGATGGCCCTCTGCTGCGTGTGCAGTCGCTGCAGCATGGCCAACGTTGAGTTCCACCTGGTGGGCATGTCACATATTAGGCGGTTCTTGGGCAGGTTCAGCTCCTTTTGCAGCTCAGTCAGCCGAGCACTGGCATTATAAGATCGGCGGAAATGCACACAGACTTTCCTGGCCTGCCTCAGGACATCCTGTAAGCCTGGGAACCTGTCCAAGAACCGCTGCACCACCAGGTTGAGGACGTGAGCCATACAGGGCACATGGGTGAGCTGCCCCTGTCGCAGGGCGGAGAGGAGGTTGGTGCCATTGTCAGAAACGACCATTCCTGGCTTAAGCTGGCGTGGCGTCAACCACCTCTCGGCCTGCCCCTGCAGAGCTGCCAGAACCTCTGGCCCAGTGTGGCTCCTGTCCCCCAAACACACCAGCGCAAGCACGGCATGGCATCTTTTTGCCTGCGTACTCGCGTAGCCCCTTGTACGCCTACGGAGCACCGCTGGTTCCGAGGACAGAGCACTCGAAGAGGACATGGAGGAAGAAGAAGAGGAGGGGGTGGAGGAGAGAGGTGTGTCACAACCAGTAGTAGCATTTTGGAGACGTGGTGGCGGAACAACCTCCAACACTACTGCACCTTGTCCTGCATCCCTCCCAGCTGCCAATAGAGTGACCCAATGGGCCGTGAAAGAAAGATAACGTCCCTGTCCATGCCTGCTGGACCATGAGTCAGCGGTAATATGCACCTTACCGCTGACCGCCCTGTCCAGCGAGGCATGGACATTGCCTTCCACATGCCGGTAGAGAGACGGAATCGCCTTCCGTGAGAAAAAGTGGCGTTTGGGAACCTGCCACTGAGGAACCGCACATTGAACAAACTCACAGAAGGGGGCCGAGTCTATCAACTGAAAAGGCAGCAGTTGAAGTGCTAGCAATTTAGCCAAGCTAGCATTTAACCGCTGGGCATGTGGATGGCTGGGAGTATACTTCTTTCGACGGTCCAGCAGCTGGGGCAGGGAAATTTGCCTGCTACAATCGGACGTCGGTGTACTGCAAGTACTTGGTTGTGACACACCTAATTCTACACCTTCAGTCCTCTCAGAGCAGCTTTCAGAGAGGACTGAAGATATAGTGGGGATGGAGATCCCAGCTGATGAGGAGCAAGGAGAGGTCCGCTTTGTTCTTTGGTGTGGGTCTTTTATGTGTGCTTGCCAACGAGCTGCATGGCAGGTCGACATATGTCTGCTCATGCTTGTGGTGCCCAAGCGGCTGATGTTTTGGCCACGCGAGATACGCTTGAGACAAATATTGCAAATAGCAGTGGTGCGATCTGATGCACTCGTCTCAAAAAAGGCCCACACCAAAGAACTTTTGTGATAACGTGCAGAGGCAGCGCCCTGCACAGGCGGAGCTCTGCGGTGTGGTACAGTTGCTGTGCTGGCCTCTAGCTGGCCTCCAGGGGGCATCCTGCCTCGTTGGACATGTGACGCTGCATCCTCCTCCTCCTCCTCCTCTCTCCCTTCAGGCACCCACGTGGAGTCAGTGACCTCATCATCCCCTCCCTCTTCACCACTAGAGCAAACCTGGCAGTAAGCTGCAGCTGGTGGAACACTACTGCCAGATTGCTGTCCTTCAGCATCCCCTCTCTCTGCGCGCACACTACTGACTTCCTCAAGCTGGGTATCATCATCCGAGCCTTCGAATCGTTGGGCATTCTCCTGGAGCATGTACCCAACACTGTGCTCAAACAGTTCGGGGGACTCCTCAGGAGGACATGGTGGGTCTAGGGAAGGGGTGGCTGATGATGCCATTGAGTATGCGTTGGCAGCTGCTCTGCCAGTACCCTGAGCCTGGGTGAGAGGATGAGGAGGATGAGGAGGGCTTGGTCATCCATTCTACCAAGCCTTCGGCATGATGCGGCTCCACATGTCCAGCTGCCGAAAACAAAGACAAGCGTGTCCCATTGCCACGTGCTGATGACGATGCACGACCACGTCCACGGCCAGCACTGTTGTCTCTAGAAACAGAGCCTGCCTGCCCTGTGTTCTTGCCTCGGCACGCTCTGCCTCTCCTTGGCGGTCTTCCAGCCATTGTAGTCGGTAGTGTATATAGTATAAAAAATAGAACTCCTATGTGTGCTCACAACACACTGTAGGTCCTATGGGTGGTGACACTAACACACTATAGGTACTATGTGTGCTGCTGACAAGAAAATATAGGAGCTCTGTTTGCTGCCACTAACACACTAGAAGTCCTATTGGTGCTTCTGAGATGAAAATATAGGAGCTCTGTGTGATGCCACTAACACACTAGAAGTCCTATGGGTGCTGCTGAGAAGAAAATATAGGAGCTCTGTGTGATGCCACTAACACACTAGAAGTCCTATGGGTGCTTCTGAGATGAAAATATAGGAGCTCTGTGTGATGCCACTAACACACTAGAAGTCCTATGGGTGCTGCTGAGAAGAAAATATAGGAGCTCTGTGTGATGCCACTAACACACTAGAAGTCCTATGGGTGCTTCTGAGATGAAAATATAGGAGCTCTGTGTGATGCCACTAACACACTAGAAGTCCTATGGAAGCAGGGGAGGTGCCCAAGAACTGAAGTACAGGTGGTCACACCCACTGCTACACTAACCACTCCCTGCCCTCCAGATCAAAAACAAACAGGCCTAGCATGCAGCATAAATTTACCTTCCTGACAGCTATCACAAAAATCCTTACCTCTAGCACCTACCTATGGTAGAGAGCGCTACAGGAAGATAACGTTTTTCTAAATGGTTATGTAACTCCATGTAACTCCATGAAGAAGGAAACAATTCTCTTTAAAGTAGGGTTGCCACCTGTACGGGATTCACCCGGACAGTACGGGTTTTGAAACATGTGCCCGGGTCTCTGCCCGCTTGAGACCTAGGCACATTATTCAGACCTCAGTGGCTCCCTGTGCCTCCACGGCCGTGTCCCATCACTTCCGAGTTCGAGTTTGGGCCCGCTATATTATCTGCTCTTCTGCCTCCCTATCTAATATAACTATATATCTATATTATCTGCTGCCTGAGCCTGTCTCCCTATCTAATCTAACCACTGCACTGTCAGTGTCAGCGGCACGCCTCCGTCATCTCGGTGTGCTACAGAGCTGGCTGCAGACGGGACACAGGTAGAGCCTCCATATTGCCGGTTGCTCTCCTCTGAATGGCTGCAGAAGGGACACGGAGGTGGGGTTGAAGGTGGAGCCTCCCCATTCCCTGCTGCTGTGTTGAAAAGTGCAGAGATCGTGCTGGGAGACTGGCTTGAAAAGTACGTTTTTGTCAAAGTTTTCTCACCCTTTCCCCCCACCACCATACATAGTTCTATACAGTTCTGCCACCCCCCCCCCACATACACTATCTATACAGTTCTGCCCCCCACCATACACTATCTATACAGTTCTGCTGCCCCCCACTATACACTATCTATACAGTTCTGCCGCCCTCCCCCCACCATACACTATCTATACAGTTCTGCCACCCCCTTCCCACCATACACTATCTATACAGTTCTGCCGCCCCCCACCATACACTATCGTTACAGTTCTGCCGCCCCCCCACCATACACTATCTATACAGTTCTGCGCCCCCCCTCCCCCACCATACACTATCTATACAGTTCTGCGGCCCCCCCACCATACACTATCTATACAGTTCTGCCACTCCCCCCCACCATACACTATCTATACAGTTCTGCCGCCCCCCCACCATACACTATCTATACAGTTCTGCTGCCCCCCCACCATACACTATCTATACAGTTCTGCCGCTCCCCCCCACCATACACTATCTATACAGTTTTGCCCCCCCCCCATATACTATCCATCCATATAGTTCTCTCTCTCCTCATACACCATCCATATACACAGTTATCACCCCCCCCCCCGCCCCTATATACCATCCATATACACAGATCTCACCCCCCCGCCCCTATATAACATCCATATACACAGTTCTCACCCCCCACCCCTATATACCATCCATATACACAGTTCTCACCCCCCGCCCCTATATACCATCCATATACACAGTTCTCACCCCCCGCCCCTATATACCATCCATATACACAGTTCTCACCGCCTGCCCCTATATACCATCCATATACACAGTTCTCAACCCTCGCCCCTATATACCATCCATATACACAGTTATCACCCCCCGCCCCTATATAACATCCATATACACAGTTCTCACCCCCCACCCCTATATACCATCCATATACACAGTTCTCACCCCCCGCCCCTATATACCATCCATATACACAGTTCTCACCCCCGCCCCTATATACCATCCATATAAACAGTTCTCACCGCCTGCCCCTATATACCATCCATATACACAGTTCTCAACCCTCGCCCCTATATACCATCCATATACACAGTTCTCACCCCCCGCCCCTATATACCATCCATATACACAGTTCTCACCCCCCACATCTATTTACCATCCATATACACAGTTCTCACCCCCCGCCCCTATATACCATCAATATACACAGTTCACCCCCACGCCCCTATATACCATCCATATACACAGTTCTCACCCCCTGCCCCTATATTCCATCCATATACACAGTTCTCACCCCCCACCTCTATATACCATCCATATACGCAGTTCTCACCCCCGCCCCTATATACCATCCATATACACAGTTCTCACCCCCGCCCTATATACCATCCATATACAAAATTCTCACCCCCTATATACCATCCATATACACAGTTCTCACCCCCCCCGCCCCAATATAACATCCATATACACAGTTCTCACCCCCCACCCCTATATACCATCCATATACACAGTTCTCACCCCCCGCCCCTATATACCATCCATATACACAGTTCTCACCCCCCGCCCCTATATACCATCCATATACACAGTTCTCACCGCCTGCCCCTATATACCATCCATATACACAGTTCTCAACCCTCGCCCCTATATACCATCCATATACACAGTTCTCACCCCCCGCCCCTATATAACATCCATATACACAGTTCTCACCCCCCACCCCTATATACCATCCATATACACAGTTCTCACCCCCCGCCCCTATATACCATCCATATACACAGTTCTCACCCCCCGCCCCTATATACCATCCATATAAACAGTTCTCACCGCCTGCCCCTATATACCATCCATATACACAGTTCTCAACCCTCGCCCCTATATACCATCCATATACACAGTTCTCACCCCCCGCCCCTATATACCATCCATATACACAGTTCTCACCCCCCACATCTATTTACCATCCATATACACAGTTCTCACCCCCCGCCCCTATATACCATCAATATACACAGTTCACCCCCACGCCCCTATATACCATCCATATACACAGTTCTCACCCCCTGCCCCTATATTCCATCCATATACACAGTTCTCACCCCCCACCTCTATATACCATCCATATACGCAGTTCTCACCCCCGCCCCTATATACCATCCATATACACAGTTCTCACCCCCGCCCTATATACCATCCATATACAAAATTCTCACCCCCTATATACCATCCACATACACAGTTCTCACCCCCCGCCCCTATATACCATCCATATACACAGTTTTCACCCCCTATATACCATCCATATATACAGTTCCCCCCCATATACCATCCATACATACAGTTCTCCAACCCCCCTCCCCCATACCGCCCGCTGTCATACCCTCCACACTCCCTTCCTGTACATACTGCTCACTGTCATACCTCCACACTCCCCTTCTATACATATTGCTCACTGTCATACCTCCACACTCCCCTCCTGTACATACTGCCTACTGTCATACTTCCACACTTCCCTCCTGTACATACTGCTCACTGTCATACATCCACACTCCCCTCCTGTACACACTTTCTACAGTCATACCCTCCACACTCCCCTCCTGTACATACTGCCTACTGTCATACCTCCACACTCCTCTCCTGTACATACTGCCTACTGTCATACCTCCACACTCCCTCCTGTACATACTGCTTACTGTCATACCTCCACACTCCCTCCTGTACATACTGTTTACTGTCATACCTCCACACTCCCCTCCTGTACATACTGCTTACTGTCATACCATCCACACTCCCCTCCTGTACATACTGCCTACTGTCATACCTCCACACTCCCCTCCTGTACATACTGCTTACTGTCATACCATCCACACTCCTCTCCTGTACATACTGCTCACTGTCATACCCTCCACACTCCTCTCCTGTACATACTGCTCACTGTCATACCCCCCACTCCTCTCCTGTACATACTGCTCACTGTCATACCCTCCACACTCCTCTACTGTACATAATACCCACTGTCATACCCTCCACACTCCCCTCCTGTACATACTGCCCACTATCATACCCTACACACTCCTCTCTTGTACATACTACCCACTGTCATACCCCCCACACTCCTCTCCTGTACATACTGCTTACTGTCATACCAGTCACACTCCCCTCCTGTACATACTGCCTACTGTCATACCTCCACACTCCCCTCCTGTACATACTGCTTACTGTCATACCCTCCACACTCCTCTCCTGTACATACTGCTCACTGTCATACCTTCCACACTCCTCTCCTGTACATACTGCTCACTGTCATACCCCCACACTCCTCTCTTGTACATACTGCTCACTGTCATACCTCCACACTCCTCTCCTGTACATACTACCCACTGGCATACCCTCCACACTCCCCTCCTGTACATACTGCCCACTATCATACACACTCCTCTCCTGTACATACTACCCACTGTCATACCCCCCACACTCCTCTCCTGTACATACTGCTCACTGTCATACCCCCCACACTCCTTTATTGAACATACTGCCTACCCTCTGCACTCATTTCCTGTACATAATGTCTTACACTTTGAACTCCTTTCCTACACATACCATCATACGCTCCACACTATATACTGCTGTAAATTCTGCACTCCCTTCCTGCACATACCGTAATACACTCTGTATACCCTCTGCACTTATCTCTGTAGTAATGGAAGAGTTTTATTTATTTTTATTTTTTAAATGATTGTACTGAGGTTTATACATGTCAGTGAGACTCTTGCTTGTGGCAGAACAAAGTGAGCATATTTTATGGGTACAAAAATGCTTTTGCTTTTTATTTAGTCGTGCCCTTTAGGCCCCTCCCATTCAGCCTCTCCCACAATTTGGCCACACCCACTGCATGCCGTGGCATGTTCGGATTTGGCTTGAACAAAAGGTGGCAACCCTACTTTAAAGACACATTCACCCCAGCCCCATTGGGCTTTTCTAGCACAAAATAATGTGTGCTAAAAAAAAATTAGAATATGTTACACTTTCGCACGTGTTCTGACGCTATATAATGCATCACAACATGTTGCCACACATTGAGTTTAATGAAGTGTAAAGGTCAATACAGTTAAAAAAAAAAAAGCAATCACTTAAATGCAGTGAACAAACCATCCACACGCAAACACACGTACACAGGAAATAATATATATAATAAAAAAAGGAACTAAAAAGAAATTGCTTCCTGTACCTAAATATATACAAGCTTGTCATGAGGAGGTGAGGTCATAAAATATAAATGTAATAATGTCAATATGAAAGTTTAATTAGTAATACTTTTCTTCTTTTTCAGCCAAGTTCAACTTGTCAGTGCTACGCTTTTATTATGTTTATATACTATGTACTTTTTAAAGGGTGTGAGGGGGTTATCTCGGCAGCGGTTGTGTGTGACCCCCTGGATGAGCTCACCACACAAAATTAGGCACAGCAGACAGTGGTAGGAGAAAAACAAAAGGGTGCGGTTTTATTTGAACTATATACAGAAAAAAGTATAACAGAAAACAAAAGAAACAGGAAAAGAAATCCTGGTCAACTCGACCGCTCACTACACACGTAGGTGTCCCTAACTAACAACTGGGTACAGCCTTGTGCTGCCCCAGTCCCTATCTCCCTGTTTTTAGAAGTTCTTAGCCACACAGGCTTTGTCTCACCACACAGAAAGCACACGCCCCAGTCTATACACACCGATCTGGTTCCAGGTTGGAGTATCTCCCTTAGCATGCTGGGAGTTCTTGTAGAGGTCTTAATGAGCCCACTTACTTCAGCTGGGCTCATTAACTCTTCCCCTGCAAGACTCCCAGCACTCCCCCTAGTGGTGTAAATTGGCATAAAGCCTGAATCTAGGACATATATATCTTCCATCCTGGATGCAACCCAGTGATTTTACCTGCCTGCTGTCACATACCCCCCCTCTTGTTTCACCTTGGGGTTGGAAAACAAGCAATCCCAATAGTGTACCCAAGATATTTGGCCTCCTCTTGTCCAATGGTACACTTCTTTGGATTGGCCATAAACCCAGCTTCCCGGATAGAGTCTAAGACTGCTTGCACTTTTGGAAGATGTGAGACCCAATCTGTGCTATGTATAATCACATCATCCAGGTATGCTGCAGCATACGTCTGATGGGGCCTCAGAATCTTGTCCATTTTCCGCTGGAATGTTCCCAGTGCATTCTGTAACCCAAACGGCATTCTTTTATATTGGAACGCCCCGTCTGGGGTTACAAATGCAGTTTTCTCCTTGGCCGACTCCACCAGGGGAATTTGCCAATACCCTTTGGTGAGATCGAGAGTTGTCATGTATCTGGCTGTTCCCAGACGGTCGATCAACTCATCTATACGTGACATGGGGTAGGTGTCAAATTTTGGAACTTTGTTCAGCTGTCGAAAATCATTACAGAACCGCCAGCTCCCATCAGGTTTGGGCACTAGTACGTTAGGACTGGACCAGTCACTCTGGGACTCCTCTATTACACCCAATTCCAACATCCTCTGAACCTCCCCACGTATTGCCTCCCTTAGGGCCTCTGGTATTCTATTAGGTTTTAGTTTTACCCTTTCTACTGGCGGGGTGATAATGTCATGCTCTATGCCAGATGTCTGTCCCGGCAGCTCAGAGAAAACCTCTTTGTTGCGAAGCACAAACTCTTTAACCTCCTGTTGTTGGGGTTTTGATAAGGTGACTGCGATTCCAGCCTCAGGAACTAAGCAATCAGACTGGGCCGGTGACAAAGTCTCTGCGACTAGGGATTCCCTATCCCTCCAGGCTTTCAGCAGATTGACGTGATATATCTGTTCCGGCTTTCGCCTCCCTGGTTGTCTGACACTGTAGTTGACTCACGTTTTCAATTATTTCATATGGACCTTGCCATTTGGCCAGGAATTTGCTTTCAACCGTAGGGACTAGCACCAAAACCCTATCCCTCTGGGAAAAGGTACGGGTCTTGGCCCCATGGTTGTACACTATCTGTTGTGCTACTTGTGCTTGGGCCAAATGTTCCTTTACAATTGGCATTACCTGTGCAATTCTATCTTGCATCAGGGCAACATGCTCAATCACACTCCTGTGGGGAGAACTCTCACTTTCCCAAGTTTCCTTGGCGATATCCAACAACCCGTAGAGGATTGGGGTACCTCCCTAATGGCAAACATTAAATAGGGAATTAGACAGTCCCAATCCTTTCCATCTCTATCCACCACCTTCTTTAACCACTTCCCTACTGTGCACGAAAACCCCCTTCCTGCCCAAGCCATTTTTCAGCTTTCAGAGCTGTCACACTTTGAATGACAATTGCACGGTCGTGCGACGTGGCTCCCAAACGAAATTTGTGTCCTTTTTTTCCACAAATAGAGCTTTCTTTTGGTGGTATTTGATCACCTCTGCGGTTTTTATTTTTTGCACTATAAACAAAAGAAGAGCGTCCAGTTTGGAAAAAAAACACAATTTTTTACTTTTTGCTATAATAAATACCCATTTTTTTTTTTTAAATAAAATTTTCCTCAGTTTAGGCCGATACGTATTCTTCTACATATTTTTGGTAAAAAAAAAAAATCACAATAAGCGTGTATTGATTGGTTTGTGCAAAAGTTATAGCGTCTACAAAATAGGGGATAGATTTATAGCATTTTTATTTATTTTTTCTTTTTTTTAGTAATGGCGGCGATCTGCGATTTTTATTGTGACTGCAATATTGCGGCAGACACATCGAACACTTTTGACACATTTTTGGGACCATTCACATTTATACAGCGATCCCTGCTATAAAAATGCATTGATTACTGTATAAATGTGATTGGCAGGGAAGGGGTTAACCACTAGGGGGCGGGAAGGGGTTAAATATGTTCCCTCAATGTGTTCTTACTGTGGGGGGAGGGGACTGACTGGGGGAGGTGACCGATGGTTGTCCCTATGTACAAGGGACACACCATCGGCCCCCTCTCCCTCACAGGACGTGGATCTCTGTGTTTACACACAGAGATCCACTTTCCTGCTCGTTTCCCGGGCAATCGCGGGTGCCCGGCGACAATCGCGGCCGCCGGGCACGCGCATCGGGGCCTTGTGAACGTGGCGGGCGAACGCGCGCGCCTCCTAGCTTGTTTTAAAGGGAGGACGTCATATGACGTCCTCCCAGAACGAGAGAGTCCTCCGCCCGCCGTCAATTGACAGTGGGAGGGGGACAAGTGGTTAACATTTGTTTTAGGGTTTTGTTGAATCTTTCAACCAACCCATCTGTTTGGGGGTGATACACAGATGTACGCAATTTTGGCACTTTGAGCAACTTGCACAGCTCTTTCATAACCCGGTACATAAAGGGAGTACCTTGGTCCGTAAGCAGTTCCTTACAAATACCCACGCGGCTAAAAATAAGAGATAGCTCTTTGGCTATGGCTTTGGCCAAGGTATTTCGGAGAGGAATCGCTTCCGGATAACAGGAGGCATAGTCCAATATAACCAAAATGTACTGATGCCCCCTAGCGGACTTCATTATCGGACCTACTGTACCAAATCCATTGCGATCCTCTCAAAGGGGACCTCAATGATGGGAAGAGGGTTACGGAAATGTGGCATAGGTGCCGACTTCTGACACACAGGGCAGGAGGAACAATAATTTTCTGTTTCCTTCATGACCCCAGGCCAATAGAATCTCTGCAATACTCTCTCTCTGGTTTTCTCTGTCCCCAGATGACCTCCAAGAATGTGCCCATGGACCAACTCTAACACCAACTTCCTGTAAGGTTTGGGCACCACAAGTTGCTCAATGGTTTCTTCTGCCCTTTGAGCCACCCGATACAGTAGGTCCCTTTCCACGATGAAGTACGGGTAAGTGCAGGTCTTATCTGGGTTCACTAACACGCCATCTATTTTCACAACGTTTTCCCGTGCCTTTATCAGGGTGGGGTCTTTTAACTGTTCTGTGGCATAATTTTCCTTATGAACCTCAAGATCAGAAAACTCCACAGACGGCATGTTTTCGTCTGAGGATGTTGGCTCCTCCCCAGTTTCTTGAGTCTCCCCTGCCAATACCGACAAGGGAAATTCTGGAGAGTCCTCACCACTCTCAGAGGAATTATGGTTATAACATTCCTGGTATATAGGGGCACCAGTGGGGGGCTCAGGATAATCCCATAGTTCCCAGAACTTTGGAAAATCCCTTCCCACAATGGCATCATGTGGTAAGTGAGACACTAACCCCACCTGATGAGATAGGTTCCCTTTGGAGGTCTCAAAACACACTGTAGTCACAGGATACTCTCGGGTGTCCCCATACACACAAATAACAGCCACCTTGTTATTCCCTAAGACCTCTGTAGTAACTAATTCAGCTTTTATAAATGTCACCAATGTCACCAGGCTACCTGAATCCAGCAACGCAACAACATTTCTACCATTAATACACATTTTACAGTTCCCCGAATGGCAGTGCATGCAACTATCGCAAACAGCGACTGACATCTGTCCCTTAGAAAGTCACATTGCATAGGTTCATCCACAACCGGGCAATTTGCTGCAATATGTCCCTCTTGCCATCAGCGGTAGCAAACAATCTTTTTTTGCTGCCTCTTGAGGCCTTGACTTCCTGGGCTGTTCTCGCCAGACATTAGGTAGAACTCCCACCCTCTCACTCTCTCCACCCTCACCCCTTGGAATCATCTTACCTGCCACTGGGGATGGTCTTGTCTTAGGGTGGAAAGTCAGTGAGTCTCTGGAAGAGGCAGTCAGGTTCTCTGTAGCCAAGTACCTCTCTACAAGATCCACAAGCTTATCGGCCATTTCTGGGTCTCCATGGCTTACCCACTTTTGGATGGCAGTAGGAAGAGCTCTCAGGAAGCGATCCATCACAACACGATCCACAATCTTTGGTGCAGACAAAGTCTCTGGCTGTAGCCACTTCCTGCTCAGGTGAGTGAGATCATACATTTGAGACCTGGGGGGTTTTCCAAGCCGGAAAGTCCAGTTATGTACACGCTGAGACCGGACTGCCAGGGTGACACCCAGCCGTGCCAATATTTCAGTTTTTAGCACCACTTAGTCTTTTGCTTGGTCAGGATCTAGGTCATAATAAGCTTTCTGCGATTCCCCAGTTAACAGAGGGGCCACCAGTCCAGCCCACTGCTCCTTAGGCCACTTTTCCCTTTCAGCAGTCCTTTCAAATGTGGTCAAAAACACCTCTGGATCATCCTCTCCAGTCATTTTTGTTGACTCACGCCAAAGGATGCGGTATTAGTGGAACCTCTTGCCTCACTGGTCTGTGGACATTGCTGCATTAATGTCTCCATTTGTTGTTGTAGTCTCTGCTCTTGCTTCTGCAACAGGTCTATGAAGCGGGCCTCAGATTGCTGCTGGGCTTGTTGCTGAGCTTCCAGACTCTGTTGGTGAGCTTGCTGCTGGGCTGCAAGGCTCTGTTGCAAAGTTGCATTTGTCCGCTGCTGATTGGCATTTGCTAGAGTCAGCTGTTTCAGTATCTCCTCCATGCTGGCCTTTAAAAAAAACTGCCCGCATTCTCCACCAACTGTGAGGGGGTTAGCTTGGCAGTGGGTGTGTGTGTGACCCCCTGGATGGGTTCACCACACAAAATTAAGCACAGCAGACAGTGGTAGGAGAAAAACAAAAGGGTGCGGTTTTATTTGAACTATATACAGAAAAAAGTATAACAGAAAACAAATGAAACAGGAAAATAAATCCTGGTCAACTTGACCGCTCACTACACACGTAGGTGTCCCTAACTAGCAACTGGGTACAGCCTTGTGCTGCCCCAATCCCTATCTCCCTGCTTTTAGAAGTTCTTAACCACACAGGCTTTGTCTCACCGCACAGAAAGCATACTCCCCAGTCTATACACACAGATCTGGTTCCAGGTTCAAGCATCTCCCTTAGCATGCTGGGAGTTCTTGTAGAGGTCTTAATGAGCCCACTTACTTCAGCTGGGCTCATTAACTCTTCCCCTGCAAGACTGCCAGCACTCCCCCTAGTGGTATAAATTGGCATAAAGCCTGAATCTAGGACATATATATCTTCCATCCTGGATGCAACCCAGTGATTTTACCTGCCTGCTGTCACAAGGGATAAAGGTATATTCCAGTAAGACACAAAATGCAACTTTCAGTTCTGTACAGTGTGAAAATATGTTGTTTTATCCATGTGTTGTTAAGGTGTGCTAGGCCACTACACTCCCAAGAAAACATAAGCAGTGGTGTTCTGCGAACATCATCTTTGCCTCCCCTTTTGAAAGTGCTCATGGATTATTTTGGATGCTTACCACATACTGTACTGCTATGTCTCCTGCAGTCTCATAGGCAACATAATGTCCCCTATGACATCACCACTGATCAACATTTAATAAACTGATCCTGGCTCGCGCTGCTATCAATCCATCCAATCTAGCCACTCAACTGCCAGACTGAGTGGAGAAGAGGACGTCGGGGGCGAGCGCAGCAGCTGAACGGGCTCAGGTAAGTAAAACAGGGGGGCTGAGGGGGCTGTCATTGCCAGTTTTTTTTTCACCTTACAGCTTGGGATGCATTAAGGTGAAAATCTCTACCCTATGTTGACCTTGCTGTCCTGACATTGTGTTCCTTGCTGTCAAAGCCATTCAACTCACAACTCATATACCAAAAGGTATATAGTGTAGGCAATTGCATTTTTGCACAGTTGAATACTGTCCCGGTAGCATTAGAAGATTATTAATAATTTTCACATGTTATCTAGATTTGAATTTTTATAGATTATGTTTAGTGGCGGGCGGTCCATAAGGGGACAGGGATGCTGCTCCCCCTAATCTCCATGCATAGCGACGGACGCATGGATTTCTACGTGCCTAATTGGCATCAAAAATGTTGGGCTCGGGGCGCAGAGCCCACCCACTTGTGACATTAGCGAATCAACATTTGCTATTGTCTTCCTGCTTCTCCTCCTGGCCAATCAGGACAGGAAGCGGGTCCTAAGACCGGATTGGCAGGGAGGAGAAGCAAACAGATTGGCTGGGAGGAGAAGCCAGGGAAGCCGTCCGTGACCTGGATGGGCTAAGTGTGGGTCAGGGAAGGGGCAAGCGAGCAGGCGGAGGGGGGGCGGGTTTGTTTGCCGACACCCACCCAAAAATGGAGCACCACCCGCCACTGATTATGTTACAGTTTCATTCCTACACTGCTGCTATTTTTGGAAACTGACGAACACAGAATCAGAATAATGGACAAATGCAAGATTTGTTTTGCTAGGTGAACATCTGCAATTTGCTTTAAAAACCAACAAAGGAGTCCTCTTTATATATCCTAGTCCACTTGAGGAGAGCAATGCACACCTCACCCCTAATCATTGGAGCATTGGTCATTGAGCACAATGGATCCTGTGGGGAACATGCTTTTTATTGTACATAAGACTGCCCAAGATTGTGGGTCAGAATATCTTCCCCTTATTTACCCAATATAGATGTACTATGCTCCTGTTCTAGGCTGCTATGATTACAAAGTATGACACATTTTTAGTGGAGGAAGAAAACAAACTCTGTGATGGGGTCCCTCGGCGGCTGTCTCGGCTCCTCCCCGCGAGAACTAACCCCCTTCATGGGAGCTCTCTCCCATGGAGGTTAGTTCTTGCGGACGCGCTCCCGTGATACAGCCGGCGGCTATAGCTGCCGACTGTATCACTCGGCCCCTCCCCCCGTCTCGCCGCGTCATTGGATGTGATTGACAGCAGCGCGAGCCAATGGCTGCGCTGCTATCAATCCATCCAATCTAGCCACTCAACTGCCAGACTGAGTGGAGAAGAGGACGTCGGGGGCGAGCGCAGCAGGTGAACGGGCTCAGGTAAGTAAAACAGGGGGGCTGAGGGGGCTGTCATTGCCAGTTTTTTTTTCACCTTACAGCTCGGGATGCATTAAGGTGAAAAAAAAACAAACCTTTACAACCCCTTTAAAACTGTTTCTAGTTTTGGATGACATAGGCAAGAACTAGATCTCTAATAAAGTTTTTACTGCTATCCAAATTTCTCTCCACATTCTGTCCTGTTGAAACGGTTTCACTAGACAAGTGGGAGGGGGGGGGGGGGCAAATCTGAAACAGGGACACAGGCAGAAAAAAATCTAACAGAAATAAAAGCCATACTCAGTTGTACTAAAAGTTGTATTTTTGTATGTATCAATGTCTAACCCTTTTCCCCATTTTCCCCTTTAGGCTTCAGGGTTATATTTCCTGACAAAATTCCTATTCCCAAAAATACTGCACAAGATAACACCATAAACAAAGGCACCGCAATCTGTAGCCTAATTGTTTTTCACTAGACTGTATGTAGAAAGAGTAGAGTGTCCATTTGCATTTGGAATACAGCAAAGTTTACACTGATACCGTATATACTCGAGTATAAGCTGACCCGAGTATAAGCCGAGGTACCTAATGTTACCACAAAAAACTGGGAAAACTTACTGACTCGAGTATAAGCCGAGGGTGAGAATGCAGCAGCTACTGTGAGTGGAAGAGGGTCAACAATGCCCATTTGCACGCCCCACTGTGCGCATTGCAACTTCACTAAGCCAATTGTCACTGTGCCCAACCTCACTCTGCCCATTGCCACCTTACTGTGCCCATCCTCACTGTGCCCATCCTCACTGTTCCCCTAAAATTGAAATTGTACCTGAAAAAAATTGAGAGGCTGCAGCGTCCATCGTTTAAAACTCGCGGTCTCTTCCTGGACCCTTCCGTGATAGGCGGAACTATGTCTGCTTAGAAAACGCCTATCACGAACGTTCTCTCATCCTCAGTTTCCCAGCAGACACTGTGTCCAGTGTTCCGCCAATCACGGGCGTCCTCTTGTCTGAGGATGAAAAGGCGTCCGTGATTGGTGGAGCACTGAACACAGTGTCTGCTGGGATGGGTGAGGATGAGAGAACGTTCGTGATAGGCGATTCTCAGCAGACACAGTTCCGCCTATCACGGAAGGGACCAGGAGGAGACCGCGAGATTTAAATGATGGACGCCGCAGCCTCTCAATTTTTTTCAGGTACACTGACTCGAGTATAACCCGAGGGGGGCACTTTCAGCCCAAAAAAAAGGGCTGAAAATCTCGGCTTATACTCGAGTATATACGGTAAATGCTTTTTCTTTGTAATTTGAAGGTAACATTTATTATTTGGTATCATAGTGTCTGCAACAAATGATGTCTGCCTGACTTGGCTAGCTGTGACAGAAAGGAAAATGGTTTTAAAATATGAATCAAGGGGCACGTGGCTTTTGAAGGATTTGACATTAATTGATGGCGTTGATCAATCACAGGTAAGCGGATAAGTGGTTGAACAGCTCTTTATACAGACAACAATCAATCCATCACATTCTCCCTTTATTTATCCTGTACTGTACTGAAAGGTAAAATATGAGACACAAATGGATGTTCAGAGGAGTTAAATCAAGTTAAACCCTCATTATGATGCCCCTAATCTTCTTTGAGCACCCAACACCCTTTTTGATGAAAAAGTTATTTATACATATCTGTTTTTAAGAAGACATAGGCCCAGTGACATCACAGATCCAATTCATTAATTTATGTTCTCAGCTGTGAGTCCTGAATACTGTTGAAAGTGGTGCCACATATTGATGTGGAACCCCTATCTTCAGCACTATTTCTGCGAGCCCAGGGAGGTTGGATAACTATGGTTCCATGAGCTCACAAGATGTTACAAGAATACCCAAAATTATACAAACTGAAAGAGCAGAAGCATCTTGTGGTGGAGATGGATTACTGTGGAGGACAGCGCTAAGGGAGTAGAGGGAGTCCATATTTTAACTTTATCTGGGGATTTTTTTTTTATTATTATCCATTAATCTGGAGTTAGGCTTTAAATATGACCCCCAAACCATTACTGTCCTATTTTATGACTGCACATTAATGTGCAATTCTTTTGTGTTGCATCATTGAAGAGCCTGATTGCAGTGGACTCAAATGATCACATTCATATTTTTCCAACTTGTTGCCGTGTTACGAGTTAGAAGAAACATAGAAGGCCTTACTGAAATCAATGCATTCCTTATGTCCACACATTTTGTCTGTGCTGAAAATATCTGCTCTGAAAAAGCTTTTAGTCTTGTATTCTTCTCTATCTGGAAACATTCCAAATATAGTTTACGTAGGTACTGTTTTGAAAAAGCAGTAAACTATGACAAACATTCCATTATATGATGTGTCACAGACACTGGGCTGCAGGAGAATGGCCTGGAGAACTCTGTGTTATAATGTGTTCTTAAGTTATTCAGACAGGGCTGGTCACTAATTGCTTGTGGTTTCTTATGCAAGTTAGTCCTATGGGGGAACCGGACTGTCTAAGGTGGTCATTGTTATGATAATACTAGGACACAAAAAGACATTTTTCCGTGGGACTTTAAAGCAGCAAAGAGGAATCAATGGTAGATAAAATGTAAATTTTATTGGAAAGATTGCAATGACGCATATAGCATAAAAAGATAAATTCATGAATCTTATGAGCTCCGGTAATTAAAAAACCAACAATGGAACACAGAAATAATACAATTCACATACATATAGTGTACATTTAGGATAGTGTGACATTACAAATTTAATGCATTACGATGTACTGTAGAAGAGACCCCGATGCATTTCGACCTCTCTAGGTCTTCCTCAAGGGGATTAAATTGTTCTATAGGACATCAAAAAGAATAATAGAAGATTATATATACGAATTAATCATGTTTCCTGCGTTGTTATGATAATAGGACTACGGTAGCTCTACTGTGTAAGGTGACCTTTGTCTGAAATAATGGGAGTAGCCCTTATCTGATGGTTTGCTGTATAAATTCAGTGTGTTTGTAAAAATAAAGCAGTTCCTTTTCTGGTGTACTCCAAGACTGGTGTTGTCTGGTCCTTGGGGTTTCTATAGCCAGATCCATTGGTCTCGTGTTCCAGGACTTGGGAAGCAGTTTCTTGGCAGGAATTCCCAAAAGGGTGTCCGGAGTCCGTCACATGATGCAAGCAGAGAGAATATTTAAATCTGATGCTTGCTTAGCAGCAAGTGACAGATCATACTTTGTGGTCTGTCACTAGCTTAATTATTTTATATCGTCAGTGCAACAATAGTCCAAAATCATGTCCATAGGACTAATTGGTGCATGGAACACAACCCTTTAGAGCCCATTCACACAGGGGCGTCTTTGAGGAAGACCTTAATGGGTCGAAATGCATCGGGGCTCTCTTCTGTTCACCATATGCACTCAAGACGTATGACATTATTATTCATCTTGTCCACCTTTGTACATGACTTGAACCATCTTTGTATACACTGTGTCTGGCTTTGTAAATACCGGAGCTCATAAATTTATATACTAATTTTTAATCTACGAGGGCCAAGCGCCTTTTCATCAAATAAAACTTTTTTATTAAATAATGATTTCAATTATTTCTTGCTGCTAAAAAATCCCACGGGAAACTTTTTCTCTCCATGTCCAGCACTCAAATCGGGATGCGCAGCCCTCTCACATATCCCATATGTGTCTAACCAAGCTAAGTTTTTTTCTTTTGGGTGGTTAAACACCCCTTTCCCATTGACACATGAGAGGTTTTTTATGAGCTGTGGTAAATATTTTGGTTGAAAACAGATGTGATTTGGAGGCTACATTGAAGCAATGCAGAAGATATTGTGCAAAATCTAGTTAGTTAACCACACGATCTGGGATTTGTCTCGGGTAAAACTAGTTAGGGGTAACAGGGATCCCTTGAGTCGCCTCCCCCCTCTTATTTAGGGGGGTAACATCCACATAGACGTTTATATATATATATATATATATATATATATATATATATATTAGCAAGATCTGATTGTTACCAATTACCTTCAGAGCATACAATAATTCTTCTAAGACATAAAAATTAAAATAAAGATTTTACTTATTGATCAAAAAGGGTTAAATTGTGTATACATTCGGTATATGACCCCGATTTCACCTCTTTCAGTTTCCCTAGAGAAATCAAATCCCAAGACAAAAATGCTTGTAAGATATTGACCCTTTCCCCTTTCATTCCATCTATCCCAAATCTTTCCTATTTCCATATCATTACCTTTTTAAGGTACAGCTCTTTACACTCTAAGTTATAATTATGATGTAATAACAACAAGATGAAATGGCTGCTACAATGATGTACCTTAATAACCTGTATAATAACGCATGAAAACCTGCATTTCTAAATTGAATTATATGCCCTGATTCCCTTCTTCTCCTCATTTCTTTCCCATGACCATGGGTCCATCCGATCCGCCGGGCCTCCATCCCCCTGCTCTCTGTGGGCATCCTGTCATGCACGCGATCTGCTCTCCGGCACTGGGGGAGGGATGCGATCTGCATCCCTTCCAATAGCGCTTACGGTGGATGCTTGCACCACTAGATGGCGCTTTTCCAGTGCCGTGCCATCCCATGTTCACCGCCGGGCATTCGCGGGAGGTGCGTCGCGCATGCGCGAGGACAGATGGCGCCATCCAGGTGCCGTCGCGGTCCCGCGCATGCGCGCCTGGCCTTCGGCGACACCATGGGTTTCATTTGGCGGTGACGGCTGCGCCGGGACTTTGTCCACTGGAATGACGAGGGGGCCACTCACAGGGAACCCCAAGCGGATGGCAGGGGGCAGAAGCATAGCACCTGCTTACTATCAGGGAGGATCTGCAAATCAGCAGACAGGTAGGATGGGTATTTAAATCACACACCACAATGGGAAGTGTCTGATGACCTCCTGTGAAGCACACCACACCCGACTTCTGATTTCCTGAGAGGTAAGCATGCAGCCGGCAGGCTATTGCTCTAAGCTAGTATAATTTCTAATACCCCAAAAAACCCAATACCTTTACTTGATTTTTTAACTGTTATAATATACTATTTCTTTTAAAGGGTCCCCAACCCTAATGTTTCTATCAAGACTTATAGACTCACAGGCTCTGTGACGTGAGTATAGGTTTTTTATAGCCTACATTTTTCAGCATACCAAATTAGTATAACTCCTATGTATACCTTTATATTTATTGCCACATTATTATCATCTAATATACTACATGATATTTGCTTTTTTAATAAATAAATATAAGTAATTTAGACCCACTCTACCATTTACACTCTCTTATCACATCACTTTAATAAGCTACTAGCTTTTTCATCCTTCACAATCACTATTTTTTAGTAATATAAATTTTCTCATTAATTGTCACCTATAGGTCACCAATGCCCCACTTTGCACTCTTATTTTATTTCCTATCACTTCACTCACACATACTGTATATTACTCTTTATTTAATTCTTTATATAATAATCATTTATTTAAATTTCTTAAACAAAACATTACTTTAACATAAATACAATGACAAACATTTGCCAGCATCTGTTATTTTATCGATGCTGGTGTCTTGGGGTATACCTTTGACATAATAGTAAATAATAATAGGACAGCCCCAGCAACGCCTGCAAGGATCATATACACCTCAAGTGAATCAGTTAAGAGCTCTAGCCTCACCTGTTTGAAGCTAATATAAACGAATAAAAAGTGGAACATATATGCAACATTGAAATTGATTATCATTACAAATTCTAGGTGCTTGGCACAGGGTACATAGCTACCCACTCACCCTACCTGCTTTCTTGCCCGCAATTGGGGTGCCCATCTTAAGTGCGTGACCCCCTGTGAGCAGAGTTGCCTGTGGGGTGGACCCACCTTGGAGCGGGAGGCGGACGCTTTGGCGGCATGGACCTCTCTTGGGAAACTTGGGGAGACCATACGGAATCTAGATTTTTAAATCTCCGGTTCAGCCATACTATGTGGCAAGGAAGGTAAATAGGCAAATTTCTCTAGAAATAGATGTATGTATAGCATTCCTTTTTTTTCGGCTGTCCCTCCATTAACTGATATTGACTACTATAAAAGATATTATGTATTAACTTTATGACTTGCTGTAACCAATGGGAGACACTTAAAGTATGCTTTAATCCTAATATATTGTTTTTTGACATTCCATAGAATATAAGACCCCCTTGAGGAAGACCTTAATGGGTCGAAATGCATCGGGGCTCTCTTCTGTTCACCATATGCATTCATAAAAAAACTGCCACCCTCTTTTTTCACACAATACAAATGTATGTGCAGGACTTTCATCTGGTCCTCACACCCCCCAGACTGAGCTGGACCAGATTAATACTCCCAAAGTTATTAGGGGGTCACGGACTCCCCGACATTCTAAATTAGCATTGGGCCTGCCACTTGACTAGGGTCGCAGACTGGCACATCCACAGCCACAACAAAGATTGGATCACACTCGAAAACGTCTTCTCAAACGTCCCGCTATCTCACCTGCCATGGACCACACGCAAATCCGTCCCTAAGGAGTACTCTACTCACCCACTAATTGGAGCTACCCTGTCATGTTTCAATCTAGCAGGCAAACACTTAACCACCACGTTCGCCCCAGGTCCTATGACCCCTTAAGACCGTAACCCCGATTTCCAGCCAGGCCTCTCCCGCTGCACCACAAACGCAGATCCCGGCAGCTCACATGCCAGAGCTTGCGACTTCTTCCTTGACAACAACCTCTTATCTCACCAAGCATTAACCTCCTAAATTCCCTGACTATATTTTTCCTTTTTTCAAATATCTACAAATCCGACATTTTCTCAATTTGGCTGATTCGTATTCTATCTGGACTAGAGACCTCATACCCTTTGAAACAATATGCAATGATGGAGTACCCCAACGGCACCTCACATCATCCTTTTATGCACTCTTGTTCTCCACATACAAAATTAAAGACGATAATCTGGTTCAACAATGGGAAAAGGAATTGTCCATGCAACTCTCTACAGCTGAATAGGAACGCATATACACCCACATTCACAAAGGCTCTATTAACGTTTCCACCCAGGAAAACAGATACAAAATCTTCTCAAAGTGGTACAGAACACCTGATAGAATTCACAAATACCATCCCAGCATCCCACCAACCTGCTGGAGATGTAATGCACACCCTGGTTCCCTTCTCCACATTCGGTGGGAGTGCCCCCTAATACAACCATTTTGGACCAAGATCCACCGTTTGATCTCTCGGATCACCACCTACACCCCCAAATTTAACCCTGCGCAATTCCTACTACACCACACCTCCATGTCCTTTTCCGCTTACAAAAAATCTCTTACACTGCACCTGATTAATGCAGTCAACTTATGCGTTCCGGTACACTGGAGAAGCACCACTCCCCCAACAGTTTCTGACTGGCTCCAGAGAGTGGACAGAACGGCAGAAATGGAAAGGCTTATACACCAAGCACACGATAAACCAAAGAAGTTCACTGACACATGGGCCCGCTGGATGCATTTCAGAGAAAAGACCGTTCAAGCCTCACCAACACTCACCTCCTCCATACCAGCTTGATTCTCTCCCCCTACTCAGATACCCCCCTACAACTCCTACCTCCCCATTGCCCTACTTACCCCCGTCAGTACGCTTACTTACATGGAACATTGTGAACATGAGTCAATATCACCGCTTTGTTCTATATCAAGACCTGATTGAGTACACACACACCCCCATTGGGTCACTGATATTCGACTCCCACTCCAAGTAGGACGCACATTTCCTAGCGAGGGATCTTCAATTTACTCAATTTACCCTATTGTACCGCACTGACCTGCCATACGTTGGTGACTCCCCCCCCCCCTTGGCCCCTACCCACTCACAGCTAGCACCCTTTAGGGGTGAGTGGGTCCACGGCTGGCCTCTACTGGTACAAACTGACCTGCCCTTTTAGACTCCCTACTCACAGACTATCCCCATTCCTTATGTTCATGTTACTATCCTGTCCTGAACTGCACCTACAGCCCTGATCAAGAGGTTAGCTACATTCTCAGGATTCCCACTTATATCTTATGACTTGTTGATATTCTATGCTTATATAACCTGTTGATATAAGTCTATGTACCATTGACTTCAGATTGTGTTACTGTTAATTCGAGCTACCTGCTCAATTGTTTGTGATTCTCTGTATTCCTGTAAAAACTCTAATAAAACATTTTGAAAAAAAAAAAAGGAGAGAGAGGAGGAGGAGGCACATCTCCAACGAGGCAGGATGCCCTCCAGGGGCCAGCTTAAGGGCAGCCAACCGACTGCATCAGACCGCAGAGCTCCACATGTGCAGGGCGCTGCTGTCTCTGCGCGTTATTCCAAAAGTTCTTTGGTGTGGGCCTTTTTTGAGACGTGTGCAGGAGATTGCACCTTTGCTATTTGCAACATATGTCTGAAGCGTATCTCGCGTGGCCAAAACAGCAGTCGCTTGGGCACCACATGTTTGACCAGACATATGTCGACCTGCCATGCAGTCTGTTGGCAAGCGTACATAAAAGACCCACACCAAAGAACAAAGTGGACCTCTCCTCGCTCCTCATCAGCTGGGATCTCCAACCCCACTATACCTTCAGTCTTCTCTGAAACCTGCACTGAGAGGAATGAAGGTGTAGAATTAGGTGTGTCACTGCCAAGTACTTGCGGGCAATCTGCTATCGGTACACCAACATCAGATTGTACCAGGCAAATTTCCCTGCCCCAGCTGGTGCATCGCCAAAAGAAGTTCGCTCTCAGCCATCCACATGCCCAGCGGTTCAATGCTAGCTTGGCTAAATTGCTAGCACTTCAACTGCTGCCTTTTCAGTTGGAAGACTCTGCCCCCTTCCGTGAGTTTGTGGAATGTGCGGTTCCTCAGTGGCAGGTTCCCAAACGCCACTTTTTTTCACGGAAGGCGATTCCGGCTCTCTACCGGCATGTGGAAGGCAATGTCTTGGCGGTCAGTGGTAAGGTGCATATTATCGCTGACTCATGGTTCAGCAGGCATGGACAGGGACGTTACCTATCTTTTACGGCGCATTGGGTGATTCTGCTGGCAGCTGGGAAGAATGCAGGACAGGGTGCAGTAGTGTTGGAGGTTGTTCCGCCACCACGCCTCCAAAATGCTACTAGTGGTGATTCTGACACACCTCTCTCCTCCACCCCCTCCTCTTCTTCTTCCTCCATGGCCTCTGCCTGTGCTGATTTGTCCTCGAAACCAGCGGTGCTCCGTAGGCGTTCCAGAGGCTATGCAAGTACGCAGGCAAAAAGATGCCATGCGGTGCTTGAGCTGGTGTGCTTGGGGGACAGGAGCCACACTGGGGCAGAGATTCTGTCAGCTCTGCAGGGGCAGGCACAGAGGTGGTTGACGCCACGCCAGCTTTAGCCAGGAATGGTGGTTTGCGACAATGGCACCAACCTCCTCTCCGCCCTCCGACAGGGACAACTGACCCATGTGCACTGTTTGGCTCACGTCCTTAACTTGGTGGTGCAGCGGTTCTTGGGCAGGTTCCCGGGCTTACAGGATGTCCTGAGGCAGGCCAGGAAACTCTGTGTGCATTTCCGCCGGTCATATAATGCCAGTGCTCGGCTGGCTGACCTCCAAAAGAAATACAACCGGCCCAAGAACCGCCTAATCTGTGACATGCCCACCAGGTGGAACTCAATGTTGGCCATGCTGCAGCGGCTGCACACGCAGCAGAGGGCCATCAATGAGTATCTGTGCCAATATGGCACAAGGACAGGGTCAGGGGAACTTTTTTTTTTGCCACGCCAGTGGGTCATGATCAGGGATGCATGCACTGTCCTGTTACCATTTGAGGAGGCCACGAGGATGGTGAGCAGTGACAGTACATGCATCAGTGACACTGTACCTCTTGTCCACCTGTTGGAGCACACGCTGCGTGGAATAATGGACAGGGCACTTGAGACAGAACAGAGGGAGGAAGAGGAGGACTTCCTAACCTCTCAAGGCCCCCTTTATCCAGACAGTGGTCCTGCTGGCCCACCTATCACACAGGAAGAGGAGGAGGAGGAGGAGGATTGTGTCAGCATGGAGGTGGAGCCTAGAACTCAGCATCAGCAGCAGTCTTCAAGGGATCAATTACAGTCCCAAGAAACCCATGCACTTGTACGTGGCAGGGAGGAGGTGGCTGTGGATCATGTCGTCCTTAGTGACCCAGAAGACTCCGGACCGAATGCCTCAGCAAACCTACGCTGCATGGCCTCTCTGATCCTGCAAAGCCTGCGGAAGGATCCTCTTATTCGTGGTATCAAGGAGAGGGATCATTACTGGCTGGCAACCCTCCTTGATCCACGTTACAAGGGTAATGTTGCGGACCTTATCTTGCCGTCGCAGAGGGAACAGAGGATGAAACATCTTCGGGAGGCCTTGCAGAAAGGTTTGTGCAACACGTTCCCAGAGCCTGGGAGGTTACAAATTCCTGGTCCTGGATAGGGATGAGCTTCGAGTTCGAGTCGAACTCATGTTCGACTCGAACATCGTCTGTTTGGCCGTTCGCCAAATTTCGCCATTATGGGTTGTTCGCGCCAAATTTGAGTGGCGCGTCACGGTCCATAATTCACTGCGGCATCGCAGTGCATTGCTGGCTGATGATTGGCCAAGCATGCACTATGACCCGCATCCTTTGGCCAATCACGGCGCTGTAATAACGGAGAGCCATAATTGGTCAAAGCCAGGGTGGCTTTGGCCAATTATGTCTCAGGGGGTTTAGTACACGCCCCACACTATATAAGGCCGCCTGTGTGGCGGCCTTGTGTAGTGTGTTGGAGAGAGAGAGAGAGAGAGAGAGAGATTTCATTTGAGTTAGATAGAGCAGGCAGGCAGGTGAGACAGTTAGCTGCAGTCAGTGTATTTAGTATATATATGCATCCAAGGTGTGTGTATTCAGTTTATCTAGATCCGTTCCTGTTATTTTCTTCCTAATATACTGACAGGCAGGCAGGTGATTGTGGTAGCTGCAGTATTTTCAGTCAGTTTACTGTGTCCTCTGCACAGTGTGCACCTAAAGCTAACTGAAGACAATTGCTGGTGTTCTCGTACTATTAATACAACAGGCAGGCAACTGCAGTATTTTCAGACAGTGTAATGTGTCCTCTGCACAGTGTGCACCTAAAGCTAACTGAAGACAATTGCTGATGTTCTCTTACTGCAGTTGCCTGCCTGTGGTATTAATAGTAAGAGAACATCAGCAATTGTCTTCAGTTAGCTTTAGGTGCACACTGTGCAGAGGACACAGTACACTGACTGAAAATACTGCAGTTGCCTGCCTGTGGTATTAATAGTATTTTCAGTCAGTGTACTGTGTCCTCTGCACAGTGTGCACCTAAAGCTAACTGAAGACAATTGCTGGTGTTCTCTTACTATTAATTAGGGATGAGCCGAACACCCCCGGGTTCGGTTCGCACCAGAACCTTCGAACGGACCGAAAGTTCGTGCGAATTTTCGAACCCTATTCGTTATAATGGACGCGAACGTTCGAAATCAAAATTGCTAATTACAACGGCCAATATGCATGTTAATGTCATAAAACAGGTTTGGGGACCCGGGTCCTGCCCCAGGGGACATATATCAATGCAAAAAGAAATTTTAAAAACTAAAGTTTTTTCGGGAGCAGTCATTTTAATGATGCATAAAGTGAAAAAAAAAAAGTGACATTTTCCTTTAAATATGGTACCTGGGGGGTGTCTAAAGTATGCCTGTGAATTGGCATGTGTTTCCCGTGTTTAGAACTGTCCTTGCACAAAATGACATTTGTAAAGGAAAAAAAGAAGCCATTTAAAACCACTTGCGGCTTTAATGTCATGTCTTGTCCTGGCCGCCATATGGCTGAAAATCCTTGAGAAAAATGGCATGGCTACCCCATCACCCCCCCCCCCCCCCACCCCAGCCCCTTTGGGTCTTGTATGGATATTAAGGGGGACCCCGCACCCAAAATAAAACCCTATACCTACAACCCTATATACTCTGAACAGCAGTATATAGGTGGTGCAAACAAGACACGGACTGTAGGTTTGTTCTTAAGTAGAATCTGAACAGGTACATTATGAAGTGTAGCTCCATCCCAAAAAAATCTATTTTTAAGCTTTTTGGAGAACATAGGGAGGGGTTATCACCCCTGTAACATTTGCTGTCTTTGCACATCTGTTCAGAACATGTCACCTCACTTTCCGTCCCAATGACAAATGTTTTTGGAAAAGTGGGGTTTTAATTGAAACAAGGATTGGTGATAAAGCATCAGTAGAGAGGAGATACCTTTTTCCCAAATTAAATCTAACAGGATAGAATTTCCCTTCCTAGGGGTAGATTTCCTCTCACTTCCTGTTTTCTCTTGCCGTTTGCAAGTAGGAGTCGTTTGTAAGTTGGATGTTTGAAAGTAGGGGCCTGCCGTATATACTCTGCAGAAATTTGCCCTATTAGATGTTGGTGTAGCCACAAGACTGGTGGGCACAGGAATGGGCCCTGCTGTGAGTTAATAGATCAAGATTTGTACTTGCATGCACCTGTTGAACCGGGCAGAAAAATTGGGCCTTTGGTGGTGGTGGTGGTGGTGGTGGACGGTGTTGCCACAAGACTGTAAGCCCTCACAGTTACTCTTGGTGGGTGCAGGAATGGGCCCTGCTGTGAGTTATTAGATCAAGATTTGTAATTGCATGCACCTGTTGAACAGGGCAGAAAAATTGGGCCTTTGGTGGTGGTGGTGGTGGTGGACGGTGTTGCCACAAGACTGTAAGCCCTCACAGTTACTCTTGGTGGGTGCAGGAATGGGCCCTGCTGTGAGTTATTAGATCAAGATTTGTAATTGCATGCACCTGTTGAACAGGGCAGAAAAATTGGGCCTTTGATGGTGGTGGTGGACGGTGTTGCCACAAGACTGTAAGCCCTCACAGTTACTCTTGGTGGGTGCAGGAATGGGCCCTGCTGTGAGTTATTAGATCAAGATTTGTAATTGCATGCACCTGTTGAACAGGGCAGAAAAATTGGGCCTTTGGTGGTGGTGGTGGTGGTGGACGGTGTTGCCACAAGACTGTAGGCCCTCATAGTTACTCTTGGTGGGCGCAGGAATGGGCCCTGCTGTGAACTATTAGATCAAGATTTGTAATTACACGCCCCTGTTAAACAGGGGCTGAAAAATTGTGCCTTAGGCATTGGTGCTGGTGCCACAACACTGCAACCCCTCACAGATACTGTACTTGGAGCACAGCAGTCACACCTGTTGCGAAGCATCTTTTAAAAAAATTGTAATTACACGCCCCTGTTATACAGGGGCTGAAAAATTGTGCCTTAGGCACTGGTGTGGTGGCATGGATCATTGAGGAGGAGGAAGAGGATAGTCAGTGAACATAACAGGACAGTCACTCAGCATCAGCATAGGCAGTCTTGAAGGGATGTGACATTATAAATTATTCCGTTATATCCGCTTCAGGTGTCTGGTAGCTGGTGGTGATCCAAGACTGATTCATTTTTATGAAGGTCAGTCGATCAACCGAGTCGGTGGACAGGCGCACCCTATGATCGGTGACAAATCCTCCAGCAGCACTGAATGTGCGTTCGGAAAGAACGCTGGATGCAGGACAGGCCAGTAGCTCAATTGCATACTGTGCAAGCTCTGGCCAGTGATCCATCCTCAGGACCCAGTAAGCCAGAGGATTTTCGGCGGGAAAGGTGTCCAAGTCTGACCTTGCCCCTAGGTATTCCTGCACCATGTATATCAGACGCTGGCGATGGTTGCTGGAACCGATCATACCTTGGGGCTGCGGACTAAAAAATTGTCTGAACGCATCGGTCAGACGTCCACCTTCCCCACCGCTCCTTCTGCTACTGACCGAAGCCTCAGCAACTCGTCGTCCAGGACCAGGAGTTTGTAACCTCCCAGTTTCTGGGAACGCGTTGCACAGACCTTTCTGCAAGGCCTCCCTGAGATGTCTCATCCTCTGCTCCCTCTGCGACGGCAAGATAAGGTCCGCAACCTTACCCTTGTACCGTGGATCAAGGAGAGTGGCCAGCCAGTAATGGTCACTCTCCTTGATCCGAAGAACACGAGGATCCTTCCGCAGGCTTTGCAGGATCAGGGAGGCCATGCAGCGTAGGTTAGCTGAGGCATTCGGTCCGGAGTCTTCTGGGTCACTGAGGATGACATGATCGCCAGCCACCTCCTCCCAGCCACGTACAAGTCCACTGGTTTGTTGGGACTGTACATCATCCCTAAAAGACTGCTGCTGCTGATGCTTAGTGCCAGGCTCCACCTCCATGCTCACACAATCCTCCTCCTCCTCCTCCTCCTCCTCCTCATCCTCTTCCTGTGTGATGGGTGGGACAGAAGGAACATTGTCTGGATAAAGGGGGCCTTGAAAGACAAGGAAGTCCTCCTCTTCCTGCCTCTGTTCTGCCTCAAGTGCCCTGTCCATTATCCCACGCAGCGTATGCTCCAACAGGTGGACAAGAGGTACAGTGTCACTGATGCATGCACTGTCACTGCTCACCATCCTCGTGGCCTCCTCAAATGGTGAGAGGACAGTGCATGCATCCCTGATCATGCTCCACTGGCGTGGGGAAAAAAAGCCAAGCTCCCCTGACCCTGTCCTGGTGCCGTAGTCGCAAAGGTACTCATTGATGGCCCTCTGCTGCGTGTGCAGTCGCTGCAGCATGGCCAACGTTGAGTTCCACCTGGTGGGCATGTCACATATTAGGCGGTTCTTGGGCAGGTTCAGCTCCTTTTGCAGCTCAGTCAGCCGAGCACTGGCATTATAAGATCGGCGGAAATGCACACAGACTTTCCTGGCCTGCCTCAGGACATCCTGTAAGCCTGGGAACCTGCCCAAGAACCGCTGCACCACCAGGTTGAGGACGTGAGCCATACAGGGCACATGGGTGAGCTGCCCCTGTCGCAGGGCGGAGAGGAGGTTGGTGCCATTGTCAGAAACGACCATTCCTGGCTTAAGCTGGCGTGGCATCAACCACCTCTCGGCCTGCCCCTGCAGAGCTGCCAGAACCTCTGGCCCAGTGTGGCTCCTGTCCCCCAAACACACCAGCGCAAGCACGGCATGGCATCTTTTTGCCTGCGTACTCGCGTAGCCCCTTGTACGCCTACGGAGCACCGCTGGTTCCGAGGACAGAGCACTCGAAGAGGACATGGAGGAAGAAGAAGAGGAGGGGGTGGAGGAGAGAGGTGTGTCACAACCAGTAGTAGCATTTTGGAGGCGTGGTGGCGGAACAACCTCCAACACTACTGCACCTTGTCCTGCATCCCTCCCAGCTGCCAATAGAGTGACCCAATGGGCCGTGAAAGAAAGATAACGTCCCTGTCCATGCCTGCTGGACCATGAGTCAGCGGTAATATGCACCTTACCGCTGACCGCCCTGTCCAGCGAGGCATGGACATTGCCTTCCACATGCCGGTAGAGAGACGGAATCGCCTTCCGTGAGAAAAAGTGGCGTTTGGGAACCTGCCACTGAGGAACCGCACATTGAACAAACTCACGGAAGGGGGCCGAGTCTATCAACTGAAAAGGCAGCAGTTGAAGTGCTAGCAATTTAGCCAAGCTAGCATTCAACCGCTGGGCATGTGGATGGCTGGGAGTATACTTCTTTCGACGGTCCAGCAGCTGGGGCAGGGAAATTTGCCTGCTACAATCGGACGTCGGTGTACTGCAAGTACTTGGTTGTGACACACCTAATTCTACACCTTCAGTCCTCTCAGAGCAGCTTTCAGAGAGGACTGAAGATATAGTGGGGATGGAGATCCCAGCTGATGAGGAGCAAGGAGAGGTCCGCTTTGTTCTTTGGTGTGGGTCTTTTATGTGTGCTTGCCAACGAGCTGCATGGCAGGTCGACATATGTCTGCTCATGCTTGTGGTGCCCAAGCGGCTGATGTTTTGGCCACGCGAGATACGCTTGAGACAAATATTGCAAATAGCAGTGGTGCGATCTGATGCACTCGTCTCAAAAAAGGCCCACACCAAAGAACTTTTGTGATAACATGCAGAGGCAGCGCCCTGCACAGGCGGAGCTCTGCGGTGTGGTACAGTTGCTGTGCTGGCCTCTAGCTGGCCTCCAGGGGGCATCCTGCCTCGTTGGACATGTGACGCTGCATCCTCCTCCTCCTCCTCCTCCTCCTCTCTCCCTTCAGGCACCCACGTGGAGTCAGTGACCTCATCATCCCCTCCCTCTTCACCACTAGAGCAAACCTGGCAGTAAGCTGCAGCTGGTGGAACACTACTGCCAGATTGCTGTCCTTCAGCATCCCCTCTCTCTGCGCGCACACTACTGACTTCCTCAAGCTGGGTATCATCATCCGAGCCTTCGAATCGTTGGGCATCCTCCTGGAGCATGTACCCAACACTGTGCTCAAACAGTTCGGGGGACTCCTCAGGAGGACATGGTGGGTCTAGGGAAGGGGTGGCTGATGATGCCATTGAGTACGCGTTGGCAGCTGCTCTGCCAGTACCCTGAGCCTGGGTGAGAGAGAATGAGGAGGATGAGGAGGGCTTAGTCATCCATTCTACCAAGCCTTCGGCATGATGCGGCTCCACATGTCCAGCTGCCGAAAACAAAGACAAGCGTGTCCCATGGCCACGTGCTGATGACGATGCACGACCACGTCCACGGCCAGCACTGTTGTCTCTAGAAACAGAGCCTGCCTGCCCTGTGTTCTTGCCTCGGCACGCTCTGCCTCTCATTGGCGGTCTTCCAGCCATTGTAGTCGGTAGTGTATATAGTATAAAAAATAGAACTCCTATGTGTGCTCACAACACACTGTAGGTCCTATGGGTGCTGACACTAACACACTATAGGTACTATGTGTGCTGCTGACAAGAAAATATAGGAGCTCTGTTTGCTGCCACTAACACACTAGAAGTCCTATTGGTGCTTCTGAGATGAAAATATAGGAGCTCTGTGTGATGCCACTAACACACTAGAAGTCCTATGGGTGCTGCTGAGAAGAAAATATAGGAGCTCTGTGTGATGCCACTAACACACTAGAAGTCCTATGGGTGCTTCTGAGATGAAAATATAGGAGCTCTGTGTGATGCCACTAACACACTAGAAGTCCTATGGGTGCTGCTGAGAAGAAAATATGGGAGCTCTGTGTGATGCCACTAACACACTAGAAGTCCTATGGGTGCTTCTGAGATGAAAATATAGGAGCTCTGTGTGATGCCACTAACACACTAGAAGTCCTATGGGTGCTGCTGAGAAGAAAATATAGGAGCTCTGTTTGCTGCCACTAACACACTAGAAGTCCTATGGGTGCTGCTGAGAAGAAAATATAGGAGCTCTGTGTGATGCCACTAACACACTAGAAGTCCTATGGGTGCTTCTGAGATGAAAATATAGGAGCTCTGTGTGATGCCACTAACACACTAGAAGTCCTATGGGTGCTGCTGAGAAGAAAATATAGGAGCTCTGTGTGATGCCACTAACACACTAGAAGTCCTATGGGTGCTTCTGAGAAGAAAATATAGGAGCTCTGTTTGCTGCCACTAACACACTAGAAGTCCTATGGGCGCTGCTGAGAAGAAAATATAGGAGCTCTGTTTGCTGCCACTAACACACTAGAAGTCCTATGGGTGCTGCTGAGAAGAAAATATAGGAGCTCTGTGTGATGCCACTAACACACTAGAAGTCCTATGGGTGCTTCTGAGAAGAAAATATAGGAGCTCTGTTTGCTGCCACTAACACACTAGAAGTCCTATGGGTGCTGCTGAGAAGAAAATATAGGAGCTCTGTGTGATGCCACTAACACACTAGAAGTCCTATGGGTGCTTCTGAGATGAAAATATAGGAGCTCTGTGTGATGCCACTAACACACTAGAAGTCCTATGGGTGCTGCTGAGAAGAAAATATAGGAGCTCTGTTTGCTGCCACTAACACACTAGAAGTCCTATGGGTGCTTCTGAGATGAAAATATAGGAGCTCTGTGTGATGCCACTAACACACTAGAAGTCCTATGGGTGCTGCTGAGAAGAAAATATGGGAGCTCTGTGTGATGCCACTAACACACTAGAAGTCCTATGGGTGCTGCTGAGAAGAAAATATAGGAGCTCTGTTTGCTGCCACTAACACACTAGAAGTCCTATGGGTGCTGCTGAGAAGAAAATATAGGAGCTCTGTTTGCTGCCACTAACACACTAGAAGTCCTATGGGTGCTGCTGAGAATAAAATATAGGAGCTCTGTGTGATGCCACTAACACACTAGAAGTCCTATGGGTGCTGCTGAGAAGAAAATATAGGAGCTCTGTTTGCTGCCACTAACACACTAGAAGTCCTATGGGTGCTGTTGGGGTGCAATGCTGTGCTAACAGCACTGCGGTTGGTACTACTGCAATACTGTACTAACAGTAAGCACGCACCAGACTAATCCCCAGCAGCAGCTAATAACACACTAACTGTGCAATCAGCAGCAATGAACGATCAATGACTTAGGTAGCAATGGTTTAGCAAAGAAATAGCCAATGGTTTAGCAAAGAAGAGCAAATCTTTCAGTATCAAGCAAAGACAGAATCAGCAGACTGATCTCTCCTAAAGCCGGAACTCATGTGACCGGGGCCGATGGCGTGGCGGCCTTTTAAATGGTGGGGCGTGTACTAAAGCCCCTGAGCTGTAATTGGCTACAGGCGTCCTGCCTGTAGCCAATTATTGCTCTCCGAGTTTCGGGCGCTGTGATTGGCCAAGCATGCGGGGTCACAGTGCATGCTTGGCCAATCATCAGCCAGCAATGCACTGCGCCGGCCGCGCCGGCCGCAATGCATTGCGGGGCCGCTCGCATCACACGAATGTGATGCGAACAGCCCAAATAGTTCTGGGCTCGACGAGCGAGCGAACGCCCGGTGCTCGATTCGAACATGGGTTCGAATCGAGCACCGGGCCCATCCCTACTATTAATATCACCTGCGCCCACCAAGAGTAACTGTGAGGCCTTACAGTGTTGTGACAACACCACCACACCGTCCACCACCAAAGGCCCAATTTTTTTGCCCCTGCTCAACAGGGGCATGTAATTCCAATTCTTGATCTAATATTTCACAGCAGGGTCCGTTCCTGCGCCCACCAAGAGTAACTGTGAGGCCTTACAGTGTTGTGGCAACACCAACACCTGAGGCCCAAATTTCTGCAGAGTAAATAGGGCAGGCCCCTACTTTCAAACATCCAACTTACAAACGACTCCTGCTTGCAAACGGAGGGAGACAACAGGAAGTGAGAGGAAATCTACCCCTAGGAAGGGAAATTCTCTCCTGTAAGACTTAATATGGGAAAAAACTCTCCACTTATGCTTTCTCACCGATCCTTGTTTCACTAAAAACCCTAAATTTTCAAAAAACAATTGTCATTGGGACAGAAAGTGAGGTGAAATCTTCTGAACAGGTGCACAGGCAGCAAAACAAATGTTACAGGGGTGATAACCCTTCCCTATGTTTTCCAAAAAGCTTAAAAATAGATTTTACACTTTAAAAATGTACCAGTTCTAAATTGCAAACAGATTCTACTTAAGAACAAACTTACAGTCCCTGTCTTGTTTGCACCGCCTGTATACTGCTGTACAGAGTATATAGGGCCTGGGGGACCCACGTCTTTCCTTTTTTAAATTTGGGTGCAGGGTTCCCCTTAATATCCATACAAGACCCAAATGGGCTGGGGGGGGGGGAGTACCCATGCCGATTTTCTTAATGATTTTCATCCATATTGCCGGGACCACACATTACATTCAAGTCGCAAGCAATTTTAAATGACTTTTTTTCCTTTAGAAATGTCATTTTGTGCATGGACAGTTCTAAACACGGGAAACACATGCCACTTCACAGGCATACAATAGACACCCCCCAGGTACGATATTTAAAGGAATATTTAAAAAAAAATCACTTTAAGCAAAAAACGTCAGTTTTAAAACTTTTTTTTGCATTGATACATGTCCCCTGGGGCAGAACCCGGGTCCCCAAACCCTTTTTAAGAAAATAACTTGCATATTAGCCTTTAAAATTAGCACTTTTGATTCCGAATGTTCGAGTCCCATAGACTGTAATGGGGTTCGATAGTTCACGCAAACTTTCGGTTCGTTCGCAGGTTCTGGTGCGAACCGAACCGGGGGGTTTTCGGCTCATCCCTAGTCCTGGACAACGAGTTGCTGAGGTCAGTCACAAAAGGAGCGGTGGAGAAGGTGGCCGTCTGACCGATGCGTTCTGACATTCTTTTAGTCCGCAGCCCCAAGGTATGATCGGTTCCAGTAACCATCGCCAGCATCTTATTTACATGGTGCAGGAATACCTAGGGGCAAGATTAGACTTGGACACCTTTCCTACCGAAAATCCTCTGGGTTACTGGGTCTTGAGGATGGATCACTGGCCAGAGCTTGCACAGTATGCAATTGAGCTACTGGCCTGTCCTGCATCCAGCGTTCTTTTGGAACTCACATTTAGTGCTGCTGGAGGCTTTGTAACCGATCACAGGGTGCGCCTGTCCACTGACTCGGTCGGTTGGCTGACCTTCATAAAAATGAATCAGTCTTGGATCACCACCAGCTACCAAGCACCTGATGCTGATGTAACTGAATAATTTTTTTTTTGAATGACAGATCCCTTCAAGACTGCCTATGCTAAATGACTATCCTGTTATGCTGAGTGACTATCCTCTTTCTCCTCAATGATCATGCTAATAGCTTGTAAGAACATTTTTGGTTCAGGACACCGCCACCAGTGGCTAAGGCCCAATTTTTCTGGCCCTTTTTAACAGGGGCATGTAATTACAATTTTTGCTGCAATACTTTGCAGCAGGGCTCATTCCTGCACTCTTTACCACGTGACCGGCTGTGTCCAATCACAGCCGGTCACAAATGTAAACAAACAGCAGTGTAACCGCTGTTGCTGGTCTCTCCTCCTCACACACCGTTCCAGTGTGAGGAGGAGAGCGATCTAACTGTGAGTTACTGTTCCTGTAATATTACTGTGCCCAGATTGCCCCCCCAATACAGAATACCTGCCATCAGTGCCCATCAGAGTACCTGCCATCAGTGCCCATCAGAGTGCCTGTCATCAGTGCCCATCAGAGTGCCTGTCATCAGTGCCCATCAGAGTGCCTGTCATCAGTGCCCATCAGAGTGCCTGTCATCAGTACCCATCAGAGTGCCTGTCATCAGTACCCATCAGAGTACCTGTCATCAGTACCCATCAGTACCCATCAGAGTACCTGTCATCAGTACCCATCAGAGTACCTGTCATCAGTACCTGCCATCAGTACCCATCAGAGTACCTGTCATCAGTACCCGTCATCAGTACCTGCCATCAGTACTCGTCAGAGTACCTGTCATTAGTACCCGCCATCAATACCCGTCAGAGTACCTGCCTTCAGTACTCGTCAGAGTACCTGTCATTAGTACCCGCCATCAATACCCGTCAGAGTACCTGCCTTCAGTACCCGTCAGAGTACCTGTCATAGTACCTGTCTGAGCTCATCAGAGTACCTGTCCATCCATCCCGTCAGAGTACCTGTCCCGTGAGCCCATCAGAGTACCTTACTGCAGCCAATTACTACCAAGGTGCCGCCCATTAGTCCCTGACGTGCAGCCCATCAGTGTCACTCGTCATACAGCCATGTCCAGAAAGGTATACATGCCAGAGGAGGCATACCAAATACTGTGTCTGACCGATGAGAGCAACAGGGTGCTCTCACCACTCAGGTACAGTTCTGATTCCGATTCTGGTTCGGAATATGAGCCCCCCGAAGGCAGCACATCAGGATCCGAATCAGAGGAGGAAGCAGTCCGTCCAAAATACGACGGTCCAAACACCAGGCAGCTACCAGCAGTGCCAATGGTGCTAGACCCTCAGGAGGAGAGGCCCATTACAAGCGCTGCTAGACCCCAGGAGGAAAGTCCCAGAATTGCACGCCAAAGAAGTAGGGCCAAAACCCAGCTACCAGATGCCTTGGCAAACCCATTGTGGCTGCTTTCTAGCACTGGGTAAGCCACGACCCCCCCCCCTTTTACAGCACAGCCAGGTGTGCAGGTCAACACTGAAAGTTTTTCAGAAATTTATTTTTTTAATTTATTTTTCCCTGAAGAATTGGTTCAAGGCATCGTGGACCAAACCAACTTTTTTGCCCAACAATTTATTGATAACAACCCCAGTTCAAGCTATGCCCGCCCTTTTGAATGGCGACCCCTAATAGTGGTGGAGCTTAAATCGTTTTTAGGCCTAACGCTGAAAATGGGGCTTACAAAAAAAATGAATTGCATAAATATTGGTCGACCAAACCCATCCACCATATGCCAATTTTTTCCTCTGTTATGTCCAGGTTCTGATACGAAATCATAATGCGCTTCTTGCATTTCAGCGATAACTCGCAGTGCCCCCTCGAAATACCCCAAACTTTGACAAATGATATAAAATTCGCCCCCTAATTGATTTTTTCTCCTAGAGATTTGCCAAACTTTATGTCCCTGACCAGAACATCTGTGTGGACGAATCCCTAGTGCATTACACAGGCCGGCAGGGAATCAAGCAATATATGTCAGACTCTGTGATCTTTACCAGGAGGAGTGCTCGGAAATTATCCCCTAGGAAGATTTACCATCGCACTTGGAAGACCTATATATCCATTTGTGAGGAAATGAGGTGGCATCGCGTACTTATTTGGTTCCAGAGTCCTGCTGTTCTTCAGCAGGGAACGGGACAAAAATTTAGGGGGCAGGTATCTGCCCTGGCTGTCTTTTTCAACGACCCCTGGTGGCTCACTCTCTAGTGAGAACGTTGGTACAGTGGGTTCGGCAGGCGGCCCCTTCGATCCACCCTCCACTACCTCCGTGGGGCTTGTGTAGCAGACGTCCTTTTGGCATCTACCACTACGAGAGGACCTGCTGTTGCAGGGTCCCATATGCCATCCTGCTTGAAAGTCAATGGCTTTAACGGCATGGCCTCTAAGTGCCTCAGAGACCACCGTTTGAGAACATCAGGGAGATTTCCTTGTTGACACTTTCTCAGAAAGTGGTCCTTTTGGTGGCTGTGATGTCAGTTAAGATGGGTTTCTGAGCGGGCAGCCTTGTCATGCAAGCCTCCCTATCTGATCTTCCACGAGGATAAAGAAAAGAGCTAAATAGGGGGACTTGGACTTTTTAGGCACAGTACACAATTTGTATAAAAAATAATTTTATTGTACAATACTCTATCAAATAAATGTTTTCGTTTAAAAATTAATCACATGTTCTAGGAGAGACAATACACCAATGCCGTTATAATATAACACCATAGCTCTAATAATGAACATATAGGGATATTGATGATCCACAACCAGTTTGATACATTCCAAAGAGTTGAGGTATGGTTGAAGCGGCAGAGGTTGTAAGAAAGGATGTAATATTTTCACTCTCGCTCGACAAGTTCCGCGTCCATTGACGCTTCTTCAGGAGCGTGTCATGTGAACTAAAAAAATATATTTAAACATAAAACATACATCAGAAAAGATTTTAAATTTGTCACCATGCATTAAACAATGCTATAATACATTTAGAAACCTTTTTATTCGAAAAAAGAAGTGTTTACATTTTTGCAGAGGAAATCGGAGAAATACCCAAGATGTACTTACTGGCCTAGTGAACAGGGGATAGATATAGACCGAACCAGGCGGTCGCTATGGAGGCGTGTACCTATTATTAATTGATAAAACTGAATTAATAATTATAAACCATTACTTTTGAGACATCTGGTTACTAAACCATATAAGTCTATAATTAAATAATTAAGGTTCGTGTAGAGAAGACATAATCAAACTTACTTACGAGCAGGAATAGATCCCTTGAAGGTGGAGAATGGTCACAGAGGGTAATATGTTAGAACATAGTTTGGAGAAAGGAACCAAATCTCCAAAGGTCTAGGGACCAAAATAGTGGATCCTAGAATCTGTATACAAAAAGTGTGTACAGAATATTCATATAGATAATATAACTAATACATAGAGAGCAAGAGTACTAACTTCTAAAAGATCTTAATAATTGTCTTATTTCTAAGGGGTGAAACTTACCCACTAATGTAGTTTAAATATGAAAGATTGGTCAGCCGTATAGTAAAGGATTTGCCAGGAGATCAAAAACACTGCCCATATACCAAAATAGGCATAGAGCATTAAATGCGTCCGCTTGTTACCACTAGTCTCATGGTGTATTGTCCATCAGGACACAAAGTAACATATGGTCTAAAGGATGGACCTAAATGAGAAAAGCCATAAGTAGTATTTCCTCCGTATGATTCCGTGAGGTTCAGGTAATTTAAGAGTGGGGCTTAGAAAAATAAAATATGATCATACCTGACACTGGGTTCTCATCTGGTAACCTCCTAGCCACAACGCCGTCCTGGGCGTCCTTAATTAATAAAACCAAATTAAATGTTTCTAGGTAATTGCTTTCAAGACGTCTGAATACTCAAACCATAATTGTCTATAATTGTAAAACTCACCCACTAATGTGGTTCAACTGTAGATAAGTGGTCAGCTGTATAGTGGGGGATTTGCCAGAAAAACAAAAGACGCTGCCCATATATCACAATAGAGGCAGAGAAAATCAGATGCGTCCGCTTGTTTGCATGAGCCTCATGATGTATTGTCCATCAGGACAATTAGCAAGATAATAGACCTAGAATGGGGGAAACCACAAGCAGTGATTCCTTTATGTGATACAATAAGATTCAGATGGCTTGAAAATGATGCTCAGAACAATGTATTCGTACCTGACATAGGGTTCCCGTATAATGACCTCCTAGCAGCAACACCGTCCTAGGATGCCGGCTCGATATGTAGCACGCTGTAATAGTGTGATATTTAAAGTACACGCCTCTTCCGTAGTCACCGTCCGGGCCAATGGAGAGGCTCGGCGTGACGTCATTCGGAACGGCCGGAGGATCAGCATTGCTGCACGCACGTACAACACGCACAGGTGCCGGGATAGAATCCGGACATAATGCGTGAGTGATCGCAGCAGCAAAAAGCTGAACCAAGCCATCTCAGTTGGAGACGAGATGAGTCGTCAACCAGAGATGGTAATAGCGCTGCCTAGCATTGCCTGACAGCGCTCGGGCGGCCACACAGCGGCCGTAAACGATCCCGTCCATTAACCCAAACCCTGCCATGAAACAGACCAGCAGTAAGGTCCTAAGCATTCTCCGAATTTCCAAAAGCAAAATTGCAACCTATAATGTGAACAAAGAATTTATATTCAAAGAAGGTAGAATTTTTAAATATTCAATAAACAATGTGTAGCTAGAAAAAAATCCCATTTGATCTAATAAAAGATCATAGGTCATTTTTAATTTAGCTCAAAATATAATTTAGAACCTTCATATTATATGTAACGAAAATATATAAATCTATGAGTAACCTATTTTATTCTCAACTATTGATTCATTGATTGGAAAGGGGGAGCCCATAGTGACATCTTGATTAGTTGGTTTTTTAGGGTATTAATTTGATATTTATTATTTGAAAAATATACAACTTTTTCACAGCAATTAACCCTAATATGATTATATCTACAGAAACGCTTTATATGATTGAGCCTCATTGATGCCAGGTGCATGTATGGCATCAAGACGCTCAATCCAATAAGTTTCTTGGCGAAGTATTTGTTTGTCCCAATCACCACCTCGTGGGTCCCTTCGTACCACAGCGAGGGCTATGAATGATACAAACGAGGTATTGAATTTGTGGTAGAGATCCAGGTGTCTACTTACTGCAGTAATCATTTTGCCATTCCCTGAGTAGTATACATGGTCTTTAATACGGGATCGAAATTGTCTGATCGTTTTTCCCACGTAGAACGCACCGCATTGGCAAGTCATTAAATAAACTACTCCCTGTGTGTTACAATCAGCATGAAAATTCAAAATGTAAATGGTGCCATTGGGGAGTATGAATCTGGTACCTACAGAAATCCATGGGCAGAAGGCACATTTGCCACATCGTGTCATCCCATTAGAGACAGATCTAGCCGGTATATCATCATGAAAATGACTAGACGTGAGTTGGTCGCGTAACGATTATAAGGTGGTGCTGTGTCCCCAGCTCTCGTTTCTTCCTAAGGTCGTGTTCGACCTTCCATCTCAAGGAAGACATTGTACTGCCATCCTTGTGTCCTCATCCGTCGAATCCTAAGGAGACGACGTTGCATTCCTTAGACGTTGTCCAAACTCTGAGAGTATGCTTGTCTGTTTCGGAGTCCAGACTCACTTTTTGTTTTGGTGGCTGGTCCCAAGTAGGGCCCAGCGGTCTCGTCGGCCACCATCTCGAGGTGGATCCAACAGATCGTGATCAGGCTTACGCCATGAAGGGTCAGGCGCCTCCCTTTCCCGGCGCATTCAAACAGGGCAAGAGGTGCCTCTTTGTATTACGTCAGTTAAGACGGGTTTCTGAGCTGGCAGCCTTGTCATGCAAGGCTCCTTATCTGATCTTCCACAAGGATAGGTGGTGCTGCGTCCGCAGCCTTCTTTTCTTCCTAAGGTTGAGTCGACCTTCCATCTTAAGGAAGACATTGTTCTGCCATCCTTGTGTCCTCATCCGTCGAATCCTAGGAGACGACGTTGTATTTTTTGGATACTGTCCTAGCTCTGAGAGCATCAAGCGTCTGTTTCACCAGGTGTGTGATGCGGTGACCTGCTTGTCCGTTCACACTTTCACTAAACTTTACAAGTTGATATGTGGGCATCTTCCGATGCTTCTTTCGACCGAAAGTTATTGCAGGCGGCTGTTTAGAGTTGCAACTCCTCTGTTGAGGAGCTCTGTTTTGTTTTGGGGTGAAGTTGTTTTAATGCTGTTCCCACCCCTCGTTTTTGACACTGCTTTGGGACGTCCCACTTGTCAATAGAAAGCTGTGTCCGTTCATGAACGAAAGAGTAAATAGGATTTTTGTACTTACCGTAAAATCCTTTTCTCTGAGTTCATGGACGGACACAGCACCTACCCCTCATTTTTAAGTTTGTACTGCTTTTTGACGAACTGATCTGCGAGGTGCAGAGAGAGGGATTATACCCAGAGGGTCCGCCCCCCTGGGCGGTGCTGTATAGGGTGTGGTGTGTTAACACTTTATACAAGTTTTCTGCCTAGTCACTCCTAAATGAAGGATAATACCCACTTGTCAATAGGAAGCTGTGTCCGTCCATGAACTCAGAGAAATTAATTTTACGGTGAGTACAAAAATCCAATTTTTTGGGTTATTTTTACTAAAGATATGTAGCAGTATACATTTTGGCCTAAATTTATGAAGAAAAATTACTTATTTGCAAAATTTTACAATAGAAACTAACAAATTTTTTTTTTTATTTCTCAATTTTTTTTGCTTATATTGCAAAAAATAAAAAACCCAGCGGTGATTAAATACCACCAAAAGAAAGCTCTGTTTGCGAGGAAAAAAATGGTAAAAATTTGGTTTGGGTACAGTGTAGCATGACTGAGTAATTGTCATTCAAAATGTGAGAGCGCTGAAAGCTAAAAATTGGTCTGGGAAGAAAGGGTGTATAAAAGCCCTTAATTGAAGTGGTTAAAATCACTGCTACCGAAAAAACGTCAGTTTTTAAAACTTTTTTTTGCATTGATACATGTACCCTGGGGCAGGACCCGGGTCCCCAAATCCTTTGTAGGACAATAACTTGCATATTAGCCTTTAAAATTCACACTTTTGATTTCTCACGTTCGAGTCCCATAGACTTTAACGGGGTTCGAAAGTTCGCGCAAACTTTCGGTCCGTTCACAGGTTCTGGTGCGAACCGAACAGGGGGGTGTTCGGCTCATCCCTACTTCTGACAAGAAGTGAGAGGCACTGTGAGCTCATCCTCTCAGTCTGCTACAAACAGAGTGTGCCAGCTTGTTTTAAACTGGCCACTCTACATGTAGCTTCTGATAGGCTGCACAAGAAGCCCCGTATCTCCGGGAACCATAGGTCCTAGGAGCCCCAATTGACCAGTGGTGGGGTAGGACTTCAGCCACCTACCCCCAGGTCGCTGAGCTATGACCCTCGAAGCTCGATTGTTTTTTGTTTTTTAAATGTATGTTCATGGCAGATGAGGCATCCCAATTTATCATAGAAAAAAGGAAAGGAGGAACAAGCCAAGGGACTTTTTAGGTGTTAATATAGTAAATTAATTACAATTTATAAAATGTAATAGATTTTATTATAACAATAAAAATGAAAAAAAATTCCTTGTTACAGTATATCATTTGTTAAATTCAAAAGCATATACAGACACTACCACTCTACATGCTTTGCTTCAAGAGAGCTTCTTCAGGAGATTCAAGTGTACTGTAAGAATTATATGGTATAAATTACAAAGAAATAGATTACATAAAGTTTTGGACAGAATTTTACACCTATCACAATATTGGCATACAAAGGTACACATATTTAATTTTGTTCAAAAGTATCAGTATTAACAAAATATAGTTTTAAATAATAATATGAGAATTGAGATAGAGATTGACCTACTGGATATGATTGGACCTAGGTTAGTAAAAAGAACACACGAAGAGTCCCAATTAATTCCAATAGACACCCTATTGGTGGATTTTGTTGTGACCACAGGGGGAGATAGATATGAAACCTATATCCTATAGGGAAACGTTATATATTTCCCTTTTTTTTTTACCCCTTTTCTTATATATATGTAGCGGGGTTCTACTGTTATGGACTGTTGTAATATGTGTATACTCCAAAACCCTCCTCCGGAGTTCTGATTACTACGTTACAGACTATTGTTTTGATATTTAATAATGCGGGTGAAACTTGGAGTACAGGGAGAGACAGGGTTGCCACCTCATCCCTTTAAACCCGAACACATATGAATTACTCAGGTTCTGAGGCTAATTTATTGCACATACGGCACCAAGTGAGTTTAATTACCAACTTAATCAGCCATAGAACCTGTGTAATTCATATGTGTTCGGGTTTAAAGGGATGAGGTGGCAACTCTAGAGAGAGAGAGACTGTTGCCGTGGATACCTTGTGGACTATGGTACCCACAGTGCAGCTGTACTCCCATAATGCATCACAACCCCCACACTGCCTGTTGGGGGAGGCTACTTAAAGGAGAGGCGGGGCGGATCCTGTTACTCTGAAATCGACTATACCCAGGCAGAAACCCCTGCCCCTATCAAGATGGACCCTTTTGTTGTAGTTCAATGGTGCGAAAGAGAGTGCGCCCGCTCAAGCGCAAGTGTAGTCGAACTTCCTGGGGGACATTGGGACAAGAAGGAGGTAACTGAGATGATGAAGGTGTTGTCCCCTCAAAGGAGAGCACAGGTGGTCGCTCTCATGCTGGATCAGGAATCATATAGTACTCATGCCTTGCTGGAGTGGAAGGAAGGAATACCGGAGAGTTTCCAGGAGAAGAGTTTCCCATTAGGAGGACAATCAAAACTCCAGATAGTACACCCGAGAGTTTCAGGGGAAGAACGATCCACACCCTCTCAAACGGAGCAGGCTCGGGGACCCATAGCCTCCCCTTCACCTTTGAACATGATTGGGCCAGAGCTTCTGACTGCCCTGGGAGACTTTGTTTCAAAGTGACAAAAAACCAACACAGTGTGTGTAGAGGCTGGGTACAAGAAGCTGAGGATCTTCTCAGGAAGAAAACCAGTACCAGTGGGTGAGAAGGAGTTTGTCTGGATAGAGCAAGCCAAGCAAGCCCTAGAAGGATGGCAACTACCTGAGGCCCAGCAGAAGCAACGTATCAGTGAGAGTCTAAGAGGAGCTGCCGCAGAGGCAGTCAAGAACTTGAGGTTTAGAAATGCCACATGCACGGCCTATGATTACTCGACCATGCTGCAAGAGGAGTTCGGGCAACTGGAGAAGGCTGAGCTGGTATACCAATTTGAGCACACCCTCCAACAGAAAGGGGAACGCCTCTCTGAGTACATTAGGAGGCTGAACAAGATGTTGTGTCAGATTGTGTTAAAGAAGGGTCTGGAGCCCACAGCCATAGACCAAGCCAGGATGCAACAGGTTTTAAGAGGAGCTCTACGCTATGATCCGGTCTGGCTCCATTTAAAGACCACTGGGAATGTCATGTCACTGAGCTACCCTGATCTCATTCGTATGGTAAGAGATGAAGAAGCGTTGCTGAACGATCAACAATCAGTCACCCCATTGGACTCTACCCCTTCTCCTGGGGTCAGGTCGGCAATGGCTCTTGAACCACATTCTGAGGTAGCAGCTCTGAAGTCCCAAATGGCCCAAGTCATGGAGATGTTAAATTCACTGATGACCAAGGTCTCAGGGACAACAGAAGGAAGGGACACTGAAACCACAGTGACCCCGAGTGTACCTACTTCCCCGCCCAAAAGCCTAATGCCGCGGACACGCGACCATTTTTCTCGTCGGGAAAAATAATTTTTTTTCTCTTTGACGAGAAAAACGACCGCGTGTGGGCTGTTCATCATTTTTCCCGACGAGAAAAATGGCATGAATCACGACGAGAAAAATTAGAACATGCTCTAATTTTTCTCGTCGTGATTCACGGCATTTTTTTCCGCTGCATTTTTCCCATAGGGAAACCCTGCCAGGGAGCATACACTTGGTCGTTTTTCTCGACCAAGAGAAAAAATTTCAGGAAAACCGGCCGTGTGTAGGGGAACAAGCCGTACCCCGTTTTTACCGTTGATTTTCTCGACGGTGTTTTCACCGTCGAGAAAATCGATCGTGTGTACACGGCATGAGGGATGAGGCTGTCTGCTTCAATTGTGGAGGAATTTGACACTATCGACAGATGTGTCCCAGCCCAAGAAAAGTTGTCATACCTCCCCGCGAGGCGGCGGAAAACTTCAGAGGGCCCCGGTGAGGGAGTCAACCGGGTGCCCGCCAGTAACAGCAAACTCTGGCAATAACAAGAAGAAGAGACAGCAACAAAAGCCCAGACCTTCATTAGACACCTCTGCTACCAACCCGAGGCGGCTTGATACTTCCCACCCTAAATTTCAAAACGCTCAGAGGCGGGAGATTAATGCACACCAGGCTCCGTCAGGGTTGAAACCCCGGAAAATCAGAGGAAAGAAGGTACCTGCTACCGGGCCTGCCAAGGAGGCCCATGCCCGGAAACTTCCGGATAAACTAGTAGGGCCTTCTCCAATAATTTCAATTAAAGTGGAGGGGATCTACACGAAGGCCCTGCTTGACACAGGAGCCCAATTGACTCTCCTGTATCGTGACTTCTATAACAGGCACCTCCAGCATCTGCCATTACAGAAATTGGAGGACTTGGAGATCTGGGGCATCGGAACGCAGAGCTTTCCCTATGATGGATACATCCCAGACTCACCTTTGATCCCTCGGTGGCGGGGGAAACAGAGACGTTTGACACGCTGGCTGTGGTCTGTCCCCGACCACCTGGAGCCAAGAACAGCTCACTAATTATTGAGACCAACACTGACTTGGTCAGGAGACTGTTGACCCCACTGGTTGAGGAGCAAGATACCTTGTCAAAAAGGGTCCACCACTTATTGCAGAGAGTTTATCAGCGCCTAGTGATGGAAAAGAAGGCCCCAGCAGAAGGAGTTGGGAGAGTATGGAAGCTGGATAGAACCAAAAAACTACTGCAGCCAGGAGAGGTGACCTGTTTGAGGGTGACGGTTAAACTCACTTGGAAGCAACCAGGTCCCTTTATCATCCTTGAACCAGGCCCTCGAGAGAAGAAGAGGGGAATAGAGGTGATTCCTGAAGTGATCCCGTTGAAGGCCCTGGAGCGAAGACAAGGAAAGGTATCAGTGTCAGAAACACCTCCGCTACCCCAGTTAGGGTGTCAGCTGCTACTGGGTCAGGTGCACCAAGCCACCCCAGTGGGCCCAGCTGAATTGAAGAGGTGACAGGGAGAAGAAGACATGATAAGGAAGCTCTGTTCTGAGGATGAGAATCTCCCCTCAGCCTGGAAGAAGAGAGACAGGGCTCAACTTGCTCGATGGCAGAAGATCTTTTCAAAGGATGAATTTGATGTGGGGTGCGCGAAACGTGCCACCCACGAGATTCGCCTGCATGAAGATAAGCCATTCAGAGAGAGAGTCCAGCGGGTCCCTCTTGGAGACTTAGAGGACCTGCGCGAGCAACTGGCTGAGCTAAAAAGGACGGGCATAATCCAAGAGTCTCGAAGTCCCTATGCCTCTCCGATAGTGGTGGTCCGCAAGAAGAATGGTTCTCTGAGGCTGTGTATAGATTTCCGGACACTGAATGGAAGAACTATACCAGATCAGTATACCACTCCCCGAATAGAGGATGCATTACAGAGCCTGTCTGGAGCCAAGTGGTTCAGTGTGATGGATCTCAAGAGTGGTTACTACCAGATCCCCATGCACCCTGAAGACCAAGAGAAGACCGCCTTTATCACCCCTGTGGGTTTCTTCGAGTTTAACCGGATGCCTCAAGGGTTATGAGGAGCCCCTGCTACTTTTCAAAGGCGCATGGAAAGACGGTGGGGGATATGAACTTAATAGAGGTACTGGTGTACTTGGACGACGTCATCGTGTTTGGGAAGACCTTAGAGGAACACGAAGAGAGGCTGGAAAAGGTCCTGAAAAGGCTTCATGAAGAAGGTCTGTGTCATGGATATGCATTAATGTCTGTCTGCCATCTTACCTTCCTCCTCATGTGTTCATCTAGAGACCAGACCTCCTTCACCTGGCTTCCTTTATAATCTCCTCCCAGCCTGACTCCACCCCAGGCCCTATCACAGAACACTATATTAACCTGTGCACTGCAAGCCTGCTTTGCTGATCAATGTGTTTGTTAGGCATTGTGTGTTTGGGTTCCTGCCTGCCGTGTGCTACGTCTGTCTCTCTGTTACGTTATTGGCTTGTCCCCGACTATCCCTGTCTGCTCGTGACCCTTGACCTTCGGCTCGTTCTTCGTTATCCTTGTCTGCTTGTGGCCCCTGACCTTCAGCTTGTTATTCGGTTCTCTCTTATCGTGTGCTGCTGCTTCCCCTCTTTTCCCCTTATCCTACGGGGCGTGAGCTAGGAAACTCCAGGGGCCGCGACCTGGTCCCAGCCTGCAGCTAACATCCTCACCACTAGAGGCCCTGGAGAAGACCAGCTGGGTCTTAGACTCCGCGCCCTGGGGAATCTTGGCTCTAGCTTCCGTTTGGATCCCGGTTGTGCTCCTCTGGTCCCGCTTTCCACAACCACCCAGTTTCCTATCCGCAGAAGCCAGCCATAGGGTTCACTACCTCGCGGTGCACTCCTGTCCCCCTACGGTGTGCATCTGTCACCTGGCCACAGGTGACCCTGACAGTTTGATCAGCCATGAACCCGGCTGACATCCCGCTCCCCGCGGATGATCCATTGCAGGGCATAGTTCGCAGACTTGAGACCCAGGAATCAAATCAGACTCAGGTGATGCGATTCCTCCAGGATCTGGCTTCTCGATTCGAGCAGCTTCAGGTCTCCTTGGGAACCCCGAATCCGCAACCCCAAGTACAACCAGCGGCTGTACCTATCGCACCAGTCGCAGCCTCACACTCACTAAGATTGCCAGCTCCGTCCCGTTTCTCTGGGGACTCCAAGGCCTGCAGGGGGTTTCTCAGCCAATGCACAATTCATTTTGAGCTTCAGCCTCAAAGCTTCCTGTCTGACCGGGCTAAGGTAGCCTATATCATTTCCCTCCTCTCCGGTGAAGCTTTGGCCTGGGCTGCCCCCCTGTGGGAGAGGAACGATCCGGTGGTTTCCAGTCTGTCCGATTTCTTGAAGCTCTTTCGTAACATCTTCGAAGAGCCGGCTCGGGCTTCTTCAGCGGCTAGTGCTGTCTTACGTCTTCGCCAAGAATCTAGTTCAGTGGGGCAATATGCTCTTCAGTTCCGTATCCACACAGCTGAATTGAGCCGGAATAATGAGGCCCTGGTCGCTACCTTTTTACATGGCCTCTCTGACCGAGTGAAAGACGAATTAGCGGGAAGAGCCATTCCCGTCGGTCTGGACGATGTAATTTCATTATGCAACCAGATCGACATTCGTTTTCAAGAGAGGTCCTTAGAAAAAAGACGCCAGCACTCTCTGGGTCCTAGCCAGTCTGAGCTCCCCTCCCTTCATTCCGTGGAGCATCCTCTACCTGCTGAAGAACCTATGCAGCTGGGCCGGACCAGACTAACAAAACGTGCTAGGCGCAGAACTCTGGGCTTGTGCCTCTATTGTGGGGGCAAGGGTCATTTTCGTGACTCCTGCTCGCTTCGTCCGGGAAACGCTCGGGTCTAATACATTTGAAAGGTGGAGTATTGGACCCAGAAACATCACCTTCTCGCCTGCTCTTGCCGGTGTTCCTTCATGTAGGCACATCTCCTCAGTCAACCCTTGCATACCTGGATTCCGGGGCTGCCGGCAATTTTATGGATTGGAGAACTGCTTCTGCTATGAAGCTTACCCTTTCACCTCTCACTACCCCATTGGTAGTCTCGGCAATTGATGGCACTGTTCTCCCAGGGGGCCCTATTCGCTTCCAGACGCTACCCATTAGGATGTCGGTAGGGATTCTCCACCAGGAGTAGATATCCTTTCTTATTCTACCCAAGGCCTCTACCCCAGTTGTATTGTGCCTCCCTTGGCTACAGCTCTACTCTCCACATGTGGACTGGGTCTCTGGGCAGATCCTGGCCTGGGGTTCCTCATGTTTCTCGTCGTGTCTTCTCAAGGTGACCCCCAAGGAGAGTCTTCCGGTTGCTGCCACTTCTGTTTCTTCTGATCTTCCTGCTGCATACAGCGATTACCGGGATGTGTTCTGTAAGAAATCAGCTGAGGTGCTTCCTCCCCACAGGTCTTTTGACTGTGCTATTGATCTTGTCCCCGGAGCAACTCTACCCAGGGGTCGTACCTACCCTCTGTCCATCCCAGAGACCCAGGCCATGTCGGAGTATGTCGCAGAGAATCTGGAGAGAGGTTTCATCCGGAAATCCTCATCGCCTGCAGGGGCAGGGTTCTTTTTTGTTGCCAAAAAGGATGGTACCTTAAGACCCTGCATCGATTATCGGGGTTTAAATGCGGTTACTATTAAAAATCGATACCCCTTACCCTTAATATCTGAGCTATTCGATAGGTTGAAGGGTGCCTCCATTTTCACCAAGTTGGATCTCAGAGGCGCGTACAATCTCATTCGAATACGGGAGGGTGACGAATGGAAGACTGCATTCAACACTAGAGACGGGCATTACGAATATCTGGTGATGCCTTTTGGTCTGTGTAATGCTCCAGCCGTGTTTCAAAACTTTGTCAATGAAATCTTCAGAGATCTGCTGTACCAGTTTGTTGTCATCTATCTGGATGACATTCTGATCTTTTCTGAAAATCTGCTCGTCCACAGAAACCATGTCCGCACTGTACTTCAACGTCTTAGAGAGAACAATCTCTATGCCAAGCTGGAGAAATGTTCCTTTGAATGTTCTGAGGTCCTGTTTTTGGGGTGCTTCGTCTCAAGTTCGGGTCTTCGTATGGACCCTGGGAAGGTCTTGGCTATCACCAACTGGCCTCTTCCTGCTAGCCTCAAGGCCACACAGCGCTTTCTTGGCTTCACTAATTATTATAGGCAGTTCATAAGGAATTACTCTTCCATTGCCGCGCCTATTATCGCTTTGACCAAGAAGGGTGTGAATGCCAGAGACTGGCCTCCCGAAGCTGTCTCTGCATTTCACAACCTGAAACAGGCCTTTGTTTCTGGCCCCCTCTTGAGGAGACCAAATCCTGGGAATGCATTTTTTATTGAAGTGGACGCTTCCTCAATGGGGGTGGGAGCTGTGCTTCTTCAAATCTTTGAGAAGAGACGCCAACCATGTGCGTTCTTCTCCAAAAAAAATTCTCAGGCAGAGAGGAATTATGCCATCGGTGATCGGGAACTTCTCGCAATTAAATTGGCGTTAGAGGAGTGGCGTCATCTCTTGGAGGGTTCCCCTCACTCCATAACGATCTTTACCGATCACAAGAATTTACAGTATCTACAGAATGCTAAACGTCTGAATCCTAGACAGGCCAGGTGGAGTCTCTTCTTTGCCCGTTTTAATTTCACGATTACCTACAAACCTGGTTCCTGCAACGGTCGGGCTGATGCGCTCTCTAGGTCATTTGACACTTTGGACGAGGAGTCCGCCCCTGAACCTGAGCCGATCATTCCCACCTCATGCATTGTTGCCCACTCTACCACCCTGAAGTCAAAAATTCCGCCTGGTAAGACCTTTGTCCCCACTGAGCTAAGAGCTAAGATCCTTCGTTGGGGACATGATTCCAAGGTGGCAGGGCATTCTGGATTCCTCCGATCCTTCCTACTCATCAGTCGTCACTACTGGTGGCCTAATCTCCGCTCAGACGTCAAAGACTACGTTAAAGCTTGTCATGTCTGTGCTCAGTCCAAATCCTCCACACAAGCTCCTGCTGGTCTCCTCATGCCCTTGCCCATTCCTAAGGAACCTTGGGCCCATATTGCCATGGATTTTATCACCGATCTCCCACTGTCTGAGAATAATACTGTCATTTGGGTGGTAATCGATCGATTCTCCAAGATGGCTCATTTTGTTCCTCTTCCTGGTCTTCCTTCTGCCCCTGCCTTGGTTCCCATTTTCATTCGGGAAATTCTCCGCCTACATGGGGTCCCTTCTCGTATTGTTTCTGACAGGGGAGTCCAATTCACGTCTCGTTTTTGGAGAGCCTTTTGCAAATCCCTCAATATTGTCTTGGACTTTTCTTCTTCTTACCATCCCCAATCCAATGGACAGACTGAGAGGGTTAATCAGGAGTTAGAGGTCTTTCTTCGCACCTTTGTGTCTTCTCACCATGACGATTGGTCCTCTCTACTCCCGTGGGCAGAATTCTCCCATAACAATCATGTGAATACCAGTTCGCAGAAGACACCCTTTTTCACAGTTTATGGAAAACACCCTCAACTTCCTCTTTCCATGATCTGTTCTCCAGACATTCCAGCTTTGGCTTCGGTTCAGGAGTCTCTCAATTCCGTTTGGGGTCACGTTCATGATTCCCTCCGGGCAGCTGCTGAAAAATTCAAAGGCTTTGCCGACCGCCGCAGGCGTAAACCGCCTTCTCTTCAGCCAGGGGACAAGGTCTGGCTCTCTACCAGGAACATCAAGCTCCGAGTTCCTTCTCTGAAGTTTGCTCCACGATTCATCGGTCCATACACGGTAACTGCTAAACTGAATCCGGTTTGTTTCAAACTCCAGATTCCTAAGAGCCTTAAAATCACTAACTCCTTTCATGTTGCTCTTCTAAAGCCTTTAGTCCTCAATAAATTCTCTCGTCCTCTCCCTACCGTGGCGCCTGTCTCTGAGGATAATCAGGAGTATGAGATCAGTCAAATTCTGGACTCCCGACTCTGTAAAGGCGTTCTTCAGTACCTCGTTCATTGGAAAGGGTTTGGTCCTGAGGAGAGGTCTTGGATCACTGCATCTGAGGTCTTTGCACCTCGTCTGTTAAAGGAGTTTCATCTGAAGTTTCCCTCTAAACCTGGGCCCAGGCGGGGAAGGGGGAGGCCTCGTAAGAGGGAGGGTACTGTCATGGATATGCATTAATGTCTGTCTGCCATCTTACCTTCCTCCTCATGTGTTCATCTAGAGACCAGACCTCCTTCACCTGGCTTCCTTTATAATCTCCTCCCAGCCTGACTCCACCCCAGGCCCTATCACAGAACACTATATTAACCTGTGCACTGCAAGCCTGCTTTGCTGATCAATGTGTTTGTTAGGCATTGTGTGTTTGGGTTCCTGCCTGCCGTGTGCTACGTCTGTCTCTCTGTTACGTTATTGGCTTGTCCCCGACTATCCCTGTCTGCTCGTGACCCTTGACCTTCGGCTCGTTCTTCGTTATCCTTGTCTGCTTGTGGCCCCTGACCTTCAGCTTGTTATTCGGTTCTCTCTTATCGTGTGCTGCTGCTTCCCCTGTTTTCCCCTTATCCTACGGGGCGTGAGCTAGGAAACTCCAGGGGCCGCGACCTGGTCCCAGCCTGCAGCTAACATCCTCACCACTAGAGGCCCTGGAGAAGACCAGCTGGGTCTTAGACTCCGCGCCCTGGGGAATCTTGGCTCTAGCTTCCGTTTGGATCCCGGTTGTGCTCCTCTGGTCCCGCTTTCCACAACCACCCAGTTTCCTATCCGCAGAAGCCAGCCATAGGGTTCACTACCTCGCGGTGCACTCCTGTCCCCCTACGGTGTGCATCTGTCACCTGGCCACAGGTGACCCTGACAGTCTGAAACTTTCTCCAGAAAAATGCCAGTTTTACCAGTCCTCAGCTCACTACTTGGTCACATTGTGTCGGCAGAAGGGGTAGCCACAGACCCGGAGAAGCTGGATGCTGTCACCTCCTGGCCGAGGCCCACAAATGTGACCAAGCTCTGGTCATTCCTGGGGTTCTGCTCATACTATAGGAGGTTCGTGGAGGGGTTTGCCAAGATAGCCAGGCCTCTAAATGAATTACTGAGGAATGAAGGAAAGGATGATGGAGAAAATTCAACTCAGCCAGTGAAATCTCCCACAGGGCCCAGAAAAACCAAAGAACCCATTCAGGACCAGTGGACCCCTGAGTGTGAAGAGGCCTTCAACCAGCTGAAGAAGAGTCTGACCACAGCCCCTGTGTTAGCCTATGCAGATACTTCAAAACCATACGAGCTGCATTAAGTATAGGTATGGAGAGTATGGGACTTTTAAGGTGCAACAACTACACAATGTTCTATTTAAAATATGATTTTATTACAAAGACATTTTCATAGAAAGATATATTTTCTCATATGTACATTAAATACATGAGCCATCGAATAAACATATTTAAAATTTCCAACATGCATATAGACAGATTAACTCAACATGTTTCGCCAGTTTTTGGCTTCTTCAGGAGTAGTGTCATGCAATTGCTGAGAATAAAAAAGGAAAATAAATACAACATAATTTGTTCAATCTATTATCAAAGTTAAAGACACAAAAAACACAAAAAATATAGTTGTATTTAGATGCACCTAAGTTAAATCAACTAACAAATACCCCGTCGGGGGACTCCCAAACCCCCTTTACAGGGGATCTTCGCACTGCACCAATCTTTTCACCCTCCCAAATAGTAGATATCAAAAAGACACCAGTTCTCTCACAAGCACTCAAAATAGTTCCCAAAGTAATTTCCAAGTAATTAATTTATCTTCATATTCACTTACACCGAACCAAATGGAGGTCTTGGGCCTCGGTCTGACTTTTTGTCCAGATCAGGAAGCTGACGCCTTTGAAATTATAAAGGACGTCAATCTCTTTGCGAGAAAACTTACCTTTAAAATTATGTTTGACAAGGACCAAAGATGCTCTCCCATGGTATCCATGGGGGATGATCTCTGGCAGAATAAAACAATTAGAGAAATTCAGGCAATTAATGATTTAATGGAATTATGGGAAGAGGGTAACCCATTAGACGAGCCCCTTGAGGAACCCCAATTGGGCCCCGTGGATGAGATTTCCACGGAAAGAATTTTCCCCCCACCAAACTTATATAAGCCAAAATCCAGAACCTTCCCCACCCTTCAGGGCAATCCCAACATCTGGGCTTTCACCCAACAAGTGACAAAGGAAATACAAAGTACCAACTGGAAAAAGTTAAAAAGAAATACCAATCTTAAACCATCACAACAAAAAGCCTTGACAGAATTAAAAAAGAATGAACAATTAGTGATAAAATCCTCGGATAAAGGAGGAAACATAGTGATAATGGATGTAAAAAACTACAAGCAGATGGTTATGAACCTTCTTTTAAATAAAAGTTGGTATCGCTCCATTCCTTTTGCACAGGTGAAATATGCAGAGACCAAATATCGCATACTTATAAATCGAGCATTCTGTGATAATTTGATAGATAAAAAAACGTGTGAATTTCTGATTATTGAAAAGCCGAGACTTCCCACGTTTTATGCACTACCAAAGGTGCACAAAGATCTAAAAAACCCCCCTGGCCGTCCTATTGTGTCAGGGATTGGGTGTCTCACAGAACCAGCTAGCCAGTTGGTAGATGATTACTTGAGGCCTCATGTAGGTTCCTTAAGTTCTTATATTCAAGATACTGCTGACCTACTTAGATCATTGGATGGCCTGTGTGTGCCATTGGGATCATGGCTAGTAGCTATAGACGTCGAGGCCCTCTATAACTCTATTCCCCATGTCAAGGGTGTCCAAGTGATAGAGGGCTTCCTTTTAGAGAGAGGACCAGGAGCCAAGCCCTATAACAATTTCATTAGGGAACTGTTATTCTTTATACTTACCAACAATATTTTTATATTCGACCGTTCCCACTACCTCCAGGTGCAGGGTGTGGCGATGGGGACCAAGTGTGCCCCATCGTACGCCAACCTGTACCTGGGGGGGTGGGAACGGGAGATTTTTTCGTCTCAATCAATGGAAATGTTTTTTGATAAGGTCTTGATTTGGCGACGCTTTATCGATGACATTTTTATGGTGTGGACTGGCTCTTTAGAAGAATTAACCTCCTTTATGTCTATATTGGCTGTAAACTCTTTCAATCTGAAGTTTACAATGATGTGTGATCAAAATTTGATAAACTTTCTTGACATTACGATTTATCTGAATCCTGATAATACTTTGGGATCCTCCCTATATAGAAAGCCTTCATCAGGCAATACCATCTTACATGCCAAAAGCTCTCATCCTAGAACTCTGGTACAAAACATACCGTATGGTCAATATCTACGAATTCGAAGAAATTGTAGCAAGGAAGCAGACTTTGAGAAGGAGGCATCAGCCCTCCAATCTCGGCTGATTGCTAGGGGATATAGCAGGTCAACCCTTAAAAAAGCCTATAAACGAGCAAAAAACAAAAATAGGAAAGATCTAATACATCCTAAAAAATCTCAAACCAAAGACCAAACGGTACGCCTAATTACCAGGTTCTCAGGTGAACACTATAAAGTAAGAAGGATCATTGAAAAATTCTGGCCACTGCTAGCAACTGACCAGACTATTTCAAAATATGTTAAGCCGTTCCCTCAAATTACATACAGGAAATCCAGATCTTTAAAAGACCAACTAGTACATAGTCACTTTGAAACTAAAAGGATTGAAAGTAGAAAGGGTTCTGCACCATGTGGTCACTGTGAGTATTGTAGGTTCATCTTAGATGTAACTGAATTAGTTTTGCCTAATGGAATCACCTACAGACCCAATTTTTTCTGTAACTGCCAGTCAATTGGCGTCATTTATTTGATGATCTGTGATTGTAAGGCCTTTTATGTTGGAAAAACGAAAAGGCCATTTTTTCATAGAATAAGAGACCATGTGTCTCTTATTAAGAAGAAAAAAATGGAGACTCCTATTAGCCGACACAGTGGCCTTTTTCACTCCTTCGATCTACATAAGATCAAATTTTTTGCCCTAGAATATATATCTATAAACGAAAGAGGTGGTGATGTGGATAAAAATCTCCTACAACGGGAAACCAGATGGATACATAGTTTAAGAGCAACTATGTACCCGGGGTTAAATGAGTCCATCAGCTTCAAACCCTTTCTATAGGATCTCAATAGTAATGCTGGTTATGTAAACTTTGTTCTAAACAACTCGAATGTTGTTTATCTATTATATTGTGTTTAACGATTTTTGTTGCCTATAGTGTAAAATGTAGATGGCTGAATATATATCCCTATCTATTCAGAGGGAAATGTTTCAATCCCAGTAAAATATATTGGATATATGTTTATATAAAACGGAACACAATTGAGCCAAAAATATTCACCTCCATAGAAGGGGGCAGATTAGGTGATCATATGGGCGCCCAGGGCGCTTTCCTTTGTCCTCAAACTGGGAACAAGGGGAGCGCCATCTGACAAAACCCGCGATGATATCCTGGCCCCATACTTAACATCAACATGTGTCGACAGTGCTGTAGTTAAAGGGAAGTTGGCCTTTTTCTATACTTTAGGCTACTTCCGCTTCCTGTATCAGGTTTGCGGCGCTTCCAGCCTGTCGGGGGCTCGTCCACTAGACTGGTTTGCAGTGGCCTGCAAACATCGGTGCGGCATTCTCCAGCACGATCGTCACATCCGGGTCAGCATAGCAAAGGGGGTGGATGCAGGAAATGACGCGCCCGCTCCTCCCATTGATTTGGCGCGAAATAGGCGTCCAATGGGAAGGAGGAGGGGAGATATATAGTCCAGAGCACAGTCTGGTTTAATTCAGTAACATGACCAACACCCTGGGGAAAAGACGTCTTGCGTTACTAGGCTAAGGTAATTAATGACTTGATACTGAATTATTGTTCTTATCCTATCTTTTTGGTCTAATAGGCTGTTAATTCAAAGTAGCAATCTTTATACATACATATATATTTTTTAATTTTCTTAGGAACTGGTTGCCTATACCGGTAAAAATATCTTAAGGTGGATCTAACCCAGATGTGGGAAAACAATAGGTAATCAATAGTCATAAATATATGGCAATTTTTGACTATATATAGAAATAAAAAATAAAAATTAAAACATAATAAAATAAGGTTATTTAACATCCTTATAATTAATAATTTTTTCTTCTCCCTTTCTTTGTGTCTCCATAGAGCGGATAGAAGTGGGGCGACAAGGGGTGATTTGGAGAGATTGGGATCATTTCCCTTTTTCTTCTCTACCACTCCTTTTTCTCCCCCTCATCCATCTCTTCGGTTGCTTGTTTTGAAATCAGTTTGATATATAGAAAGGTAAATATGGATGGGAAATATAAGATATAAGACGAAGTAAGTCAATATAAAAGATATTATAAGTTCTGACCAATACTCCTTTTCATAGTTTCCCCCAGATGATCCTCTGTTCTTTTGTTGGTGTGCTTCGGGTGGCTACTCGTGCCAGTATATTCTCCCTTCTATGATACACCAATAATCTTTCCTTTTGAGGTCTCCCTACGTGGCTCAACTTACTGGTTATCCGTCTTTTACCCTTTCTTTATGATCATACCAACAAATTTACAGGTAAAGCATATATATATAATATGGGGTAAAACTGAACTGAGATTGGAAATATCCTTCTGGGTGGATTTGGTTTTCAGTCATCTCTAAATACAACTATATTTTTTGTGTTTTTTGTGTCTTTAACTTTGATAATAGATTGAACAAATTATGTTGTATTTATTTTCCTTTTTTATTCTCAGCAATTGCATGACACTACTCCTGAAGAAGCCAAAAACTGGCGAAACATGTTGAGTTAATCTGTCTATATGCATGTTGGAAATTTTAAATATGTTTATTCGATGGCTCATGTATTTAATGTACATATGAGAAAATATATCTTTCTATGAAAATGTCTTTGTAATAAAATCATATTTTAAATAGAACATTGTGTAGTTGTTGCACCTTAAAAGTCCCATACTCTCCATACCTATACTTAGTTTACAAATTAAGGGATGTGGTGCCTATGAGATACAGGTGATAGGTATTATCTTCAAATTTTCCATACGAGCTGCATGTGGACGCTAGCCAAGATGGGCTTGGTGGGGTGCTATATCAGGAGCACGATGGTTACCTGAGGCCGGTCGCTTATGTGAGTAGGAGCTTGACGCATGCTGGGAAGAACTACCCCACCCACAAACTGGAGTTCCTGGCCCTAAAGTGGGCTGTGGTAGACAAATTGAGGGATTACCTGTACGGGGCTGAATTTGTGGTCAAGACGGACAATAACCCACTCACCTATCTTCTGACCACCGCTAAACTGGATACCACAGGACATAGATGGGTGGCTTCCCTTTAAAGTTTCACTTTCAGCCTTAAGTACAGACCAGGGGTTGGAAATAGAGATGTGGATGCCCTATCCAGGAGATCCCACACTTCCACGGATCTCACCGAAGAGTGGGCCCAGTTGACCCCAGAGGGAGTACGGGCCCTATACCAGGGGACGGAACTTCCAGCAAAAGGGGATCGAGGGCCGAAGAGGTTGGGGTCTCAGCTGCCGGAGTGCCCAGATGTTACTGCAACGTGACCCAAGTCGAAGAAGATGGCTTGCCCAAGCTGTCCAAACAAGACTTAGAGGGATCAATTAGAAGACTCGCTGGGGAAGTTGCTATGGAAAGCCTTGGAGACCCAACACCCTGAGTTGCTTCTTACTAACTCCTCCAGAGAGGCCCGCTTGGTACATAAGAAATGGGACCGGCTGCAGATACGTCAGGGAGTGGTCTACCGAAGGGGCCCCTCTGATGATCTGGAAGAGAAGTGGCAATTGTTTCTACCCACCAAGCACAGGGAGGTGGTCCTGACCGCTTTCCATGACAATCATGGCCACCTGGGACCGGAGAGGACTTTCCGCCTTGTGAGAGACAGGTTTTACTGGCCCTGTATGCAGGCAGAAGTGGAGGAATACGGCCATTCTTGTGTCAGGTGCATACAGTGGAAGACTTTGCCACGTCAGGCAGCTCCAATGGGCCATCTACAGAGTCAAGGACCCATGGAACTGGTGTGCATTGATTTCTTGTGTCTAGAGCCTGATCTGAATGGAACAGGGAATGTCCTAGTAGTGACAGACCACTTCACCAGATATTGTGGTAATAGGTGTGGGGTATATGGCGCTACCTTTATGCTCTGGGAACTTATTCGGATTGGTGTTGGGTTTCCTCTACGGGTACAACTGATAAGCCCCTATGGGATGAGGTGCAGGACTGTGTGTATTTTGTGCTAGTAATCCTAGATTCTATATATTAGCTGTGTATGTGATCCTCAACTCCTATATATGTGAAAAAATCCTAACCCTCCAGAGGTTGTGACAATTGTGCTAAAATAATAAATAAATGTTACCCTTATTTACAAATAAATAAGCGATGGAAGTTCTGTTCTGTGGTTCATTTCTGAGGATCTGATTGGTGGAGGAGGAGAGAGCAGAGAGTGGAACAGCCTACAGGAGTGGAGGATAAATTGCTGGGGATACCCGATGAGCTTGTGACCCCTGCAGGGGTGCGTCTATCTGGTGAGTGGGGACCCATACGAGGGGGGAGCACCAAAAGTCACCTCTTTACCTGCAAGCTGGAGGATCTCCATTGGCAATATATAATCACCAAAGTCACTGAAAAAACGCATGAAGAATACTTGAACTTTTTCTATGTTAACATATGAATTTGTTGTAGCCGCATGAACTTATCCTGGCTATAGTATATATGCACATATTTGTTGTTATTTTTTCTTTTTTCTTTTTTCTGATTAACCATTTGTACTGAGGAATTGCAAAGAAACTAATCCTCACCACTAAAGTGGCTGACCATTACATGACCATTGTGAATATATTTCATTGGTTTAGTTAATGGGTTAACCTACAAGGGAATTAACTAGACGTCCAGCAGCTCCCACCTGGGGCAGTGACCAGGGACTACAACGGAAATCGGGCAATACCAGTTTTTAGGCACAGGATATATTGAATACACACAACACTTTCAGGTGTGAACTGTATGGAATAAGATACAGGGATTTATACGGCAAGGAAGTCATTTTTGGAATTTTGATTTTTGTTTTTTTGATTTTTTGAAATACTGAGTTCATTAGAAGTTTGTTTGGAATCTTGAGATTAATGTTTGGATTATGGAACTTGCATACAATATGAAGTGAAATCACACCCACATAGATATCATACACATCAATAAGGGTAACATTTATTTATTATTTTAGCACAATTGTCACAACCTCTGGAGGGTTAGGATTTTTTCACATATATAGGAGTTGAGGATCACATACACAGCTAATATATAGAATCTAGGATTACTAGCACAAAATACACACAGTCCTGCACCTCATCCCATAGGGGCTTATCAGTTGTACCCGTAGAGGAAACCCAACACCAATCCGAATAAGTTCCCAGAGCATAAAGGTAGCGCCATATACCCCACACCTATTACCACAATATCCAGTAATTTGCCTTGTGACAGATTACATATTAGGGGGGGCAGCAGCCTTAATAAAATCCACATTGCGCGGAACACCACCACAAGTTTACTTCACCAGATATGCCCAAGCATTCCCTACCAAGGATCAGAAGGCCTCCACAGTAGCCAAAGTGTTGGTGGAAAAATAATTTGTACATTATGGTTTACCCCAACGTCTGCATTCAGACCAAGGTAGAGACTTCGAAAGCAGACTGATAAGAAAGTTGTTAGATCTGTTGGGTATAAAGAAGACCACCCACAAGAAGATGCTCAGCCTGAACGGTTTAACCAGACCCTTTTGGATATGCTGGGAGCGTTGAACTCGGAGAAGAAACAGCATTGGAGCAAGCATGTGGCTGCTATAGTACATGCTTACAATAGTACCACCAGCGATGCTATCGGATATTCCCCATATCGGCTGATGTTTGGGAGGGAAGCTTGGTTACCGGTGGACCTGGCCTTTGGCACATCCTGGGATCATACCTCGGCAACTTCCCACAAGGGGTATGTGGATCGACTGAAAAAGAGTCTGAAGATGGCATATGAGCAGGCCCAAGCCTCATCCGACCAGAGGGGATTAAGGAATAAAAGGAACTTTGCTCTCAAGGTCAGGATACAGGATCTACAGCCAGGGGATAGGGTACTGCTAAGAAACTTGGGTGTTCCCGGAAAGCATAAACTAGAGTGGTGGAAATCCCAACCGTATGTCATCTGTAAACAGTTACCTGGTCTCCCGGTATATCAGATAAAACCAGAAGAGAGTGTGGGCCCACTGAAGACCTGGCATAGGAACCACCTATTGCCCCTTTCTGAAGCAGTTTGCCTACCTTCCACATCAGATTCGCAAGAGTCCTCTTCCACCTCTCAAGCATCCAGGCCAGTTACCAGGTCCCAGTCTACTCTTACTGATGTAGAGGACAAAGACTCGCAGTGAGAGGACTCTGAGGAGGAAGAAATGGAATCTGACTGGTTATGGCCCTCACAATTGCTGGAACACATGATCACTTCGTTGTCCCCTCCTGAAGTAACCAATAGCGAAATCTTCCGCCCTGAGGCTTCCAAATTTGTACCCTCTAACAGACTCCCTGAGGAAATCGAGGATAACCCGGACTCTTTATCGATGGAGGACCCCAGAGAGGTCCCACCCCTTTCTGAAGGAGAGTCAGACCCCTCATACATCACAGAGCCCAGCATGCATGGATCAAAACAAGGAGTCACTGAAGATTCCACAAAGTCAGCAGGTTCTAATGCTCCTGAGACTGCAACACCAAAGGAGCAGAGAACCAGGAGAGACATTCACCCCCCCCAAAAAGACTAACATATAATCAGATGGGTGATTGCTCAGAAGAAGCAGTTCTTACTTCAAGAAGACTCATTGAGACGCCTGGTCCTTCCACTGTACCTTTGGTGGAGGGTAACCCTAGCTCACCCCCTGGCACAGCTGGTGAGGCCATACCCACTGAGGAGGCCGGTAGACAGGACAACTTCTCTTCCAAAGTTTGGTGGGAGGTTCCTCTGTCAGTATTGTGTAGTCGCCTAGAGGCAAAAATGCAAAAGAGAGCAAGGACCCTTGATATCTTTGGGGACCAAAGACTTTAAGTGGGGGGAGTGTGTAGCGGGGTTTTACTGTTATGGACTGTTGTAATATGTATATACTCCAAACCCTCCTCCGGAGTTCTGGTTACTACGTTACAGACTATTGTTTTGATATTTAATAATGCGGGTGGAACTTAGAGTACAGGGAGAGAGAGACTGTTGCAGTGGATACCTTGTGGACTATGGTACCCACGGTGCAGCTGTACTCCCATAATGAATCACAACCCCCACACTGCCTGTTGGGGGAGGCTACTTAAAGGAGAGGCGGGGCCGAGCTCGCTCTCTCTGGACTCCGCGCTCAACCAAGCAGGAAGTGTGTGAGGCCTGCTGCCAGAGTGACTAGGCCCAAAGCCTGGGCCTAAAACCTTGCGGAGGATTATCGAGCCAGAGAGGGACCTCGTCCCGTGTAACCAGTCCATGCCATCTTCGGATCAGAATCGGTCTGCCAACTGATATCTATCACTGCTAAAAGAGGGACCAGAGACTGTGTATCGTGGGAAGGTCGGAGATTGAGGTACCGGCCGTAGAGCGTTTCAGACGGACTAGGCCTGTCCGGGTGAGCGGGCACCTGCCCAGAATCTACAACCTTCTGTTAGGCCTGTGACTTTAGAAGGCCCACCACCACCCTCAGTAGTGAGATACACATATTTCGGGACATAACGCAGTGTGGAGTAACTGCGTAGTTAGGACTGGCGTTGCACTGACTGTCAGTTCCACTCCTGAAAGCATTGCGGGAGTTTAGTTCATATACTCCTCTCCTTTGGATTACAATTAACAAGTGCACCAACGTTTTGCTAGCGAAGATTTCCACTCTCAAGGAACTATTAGTATAAACTGTGTCAGGCCTGACTGGAACTACTTCAAAGGGACCTGGGGAGGTATTGCCCGCTAGGGGGAGCTCGCGAGCTTAGACTTGTTTAATCATAAGGAGCAAGGATTAGTGTTGTTAGAATCTATATTCAAATAATATTGCTGACTCCTACAGGGCCCTGTAGAGTCATTAGAAATTATTAGCCCACATATAACTGTTATTATATGTCCATTAATTTTTGATACAGTAAACAATATATTTGTTTAAGTATACATTTGCTTGCAGTATTCTTTATTACCCTGAAGGATCCCAATTGGAGGAAGGTAACATTTCCATTATCTGTGCAATTACTGTGATATATTTACATGCAGAATTGTGTTCCTCCATAACCATTGGGTTTTACAATTCTTCTGCTACCAGCTGTGCTAAGGGAGGGGTCGAGCCAGTAAAGGGGTTGAGCATCAGAGGACAGACCCAAAACAAAACCAGCATAAGGGTCAGATAAGTGTTTGGTATGGATTTTTGGGGGAACTCCACGCCATTTTTTTTTTTATTTGGGGTGGAGTTCCCCTTAACCACAAATAACGTCAACAAGGTGGTTGCTTAACTCTGGGAGGACGTTATATAACGTCCTCCCAGAACCGCGCTCCCGCGCGCTCCCTGGGGCGCGCACACGGGAATCTCCGTGACCGCCGGGTCCAGAGGACTCGGCGCATCACGAATCGCGGTAAATCGCTGCGGATAGCGGCCGTTTACCACGTGATCGCTCCGTCAAATGACGGAGCAATCACTTGTAAACAGACCGGCGTCATGTGATGACGCCGGTTCCTCCCTCCCCTCTCTGTACCGATCGGTACAGTGTGAGAGGAGAGGGGAGGGAGCGGATCATGTCAGCTCCCTCCCCCATGTCAGAGCATGTCAGCTGTGGGCTGGATCTGTGACAATTGCAGTCACAGATCCAGCAATCCATCCATCCCTGCTCAGCCATCCCTGCGCAATACTCTGCAAATTACCCTGCACAATACTCTGCAAAATACTCTACAATACCCTGGTGCAATACTCTGCAATACCCTGGTGCAATACTCTGCAATACCCTGGTGCAATACTCTGCAATACTCTGCAATACCCTGCGCAATACTCTGCAATACCCTGCGCAATACTCTGCAAAATACTCTGCAATACCCTGGTGCAATACTCTGCAATACCCTGGTGCAATACTCTGCAATACTCTGCAATACCCTGCGCAATACTCTGCAATACCCTGCGCAATACTCTGCAATACTCTGCAAAATACTCTGCAATACCCTGCGCAATACTCTGCAATACCCTGTGCAATACCCTGTGCAATACTCTGCAAAATACTCTGCAATACCCTGCGCAATACTCTGCAATACCCTGCGCAATACTCTGCAATACCCTGCGCAATACTCTGCAATACCCTGCGCAATACTCTGCAATACCCTGCGCAATACTCTGCAATACTCTGCAATACCATGCTCAATACTCTGCAAAATACTCTGCAATACCCTGTGCAATACTCTGCAATACCCTGCGCAATACTCTGCAATACCCTGCGCAATACTCTGCAATACCCTGCACAATGCTCTGCAATACCCTGCACAATACCCTGCACAATACTCTGCAATACCCTGCACAATACTCTGCAATACCCTGCACAATACACCCTGCACAATACTCTGCAATACCCTGCGCAATACTCTGCAATACCCCGTGCAATACCCCTGTGCAATACCCCATGCAATACCCCGTGCAATACCCTGCCATACTCCGCAATGCCCTGCAATACTCCGCAATGCCCTGCAATACTCTGCAATAACCACTTCCCGCCCGCCGGACGTCATATGACGTCCTTGACTTTGTGCGGGGATATCTGAATGATGCTTGCAGCTACAGGCATCATTCAGATATCAGTTTTTTCAGCCGGCGATTCCCTACACCATAACAACAATCATAGCGGCTGTTCCACCGCTTGATCATTCTTACGGGAGGCAAAAGGGGATGTCCCCCCCCGCCACCCTCCGGTGCTTCTACCGACTCACCGCTATGATCAAAGCCAGGATTTTTTTTTTTCAGGCTTCCCAGCCTAGAGGTGAGATGTGGGGTCTTATTGATCCCATACCTCACTGTAAAGAGGACCTGTCATGCCATATTCCTATTACAAGGGATGTTTACGTTTCTTGTAATAGGTATAAAAGTGATCAAAAAAATTTTTGGGGCGGAAAAACATGTCAAACTAAAATAAATAAAGTAAAATGAACAATAAAAAATTTTTTTTTTTAAGCGCCCTTGTCCCCGTGAGCTCGCATACAGAAGCGAACGCATACGTAAGTCCCGCCCACATATGAAAACGGTGTTCAAACCACACATGTGAGGTATCGCCGCGAACGTTAGAGCGAGAGCAATAATTCTGGCCCTAGACCCCCTCTAACTCAAAACATGTAACCAGTAAAAATATTTAAAACGTCGCCTATGGGGATTTTTAAGTAGCAAAGTTTTGGCGCCATTCCACGAGCGTGTGCAATTTTGAAGGGTGACATGTTAGGTATCTATTTACTCGGCGTAACTTCATCTTTCACATTATGTAAAAACATTGGGCTAACTTTACTGTTTTTTTTTGTTTTTTTTTGTTTTTTTTGTTTTTTTTAAGCACAAAACATTTTTTTTCCGTAAAAAAATTGCTGCGCAGATATCGTGCGAGATAAAAAGTTGCAACGACCACCATTATATTCTCTAAGGTCTTTGCTAAAAAAACATATATAATGTTTTGGGGTTCTATGTAATTTTCTAGCAAACAAATGATGATTTTTACATGTAGGAGAGAAATGTCAGAATTGGCCTGGGTGCTCCAGAACGCCTGAAGGTGCTCCCTGCATGTTGGGCCTCTGTATGTGGCCACGCTGTGTAAAAGTCTCACACATGTGGTATCGCCATACTCGGGAGTAATAGCAGAATGTGTTTTGGGGTGTAATTTGTGGAATGCATATGCTGTGTGTGAGAAATAACCTGCTAATATGACAATTTTGTGAAAAAAAAAATCTTGATTTTGCAAAGAATTGTGGGAAAAAATGACAACTTTAAAATACTCACAATGCCTCTTTCTAAATACCATGGAATGTCTTCTTTCCAAAAAGGGGTCATTTGGGGGGTATTTGTACTTTTCTGGCATGTTAGGGTCTCAAGAAATAAGATAGGCCGTCAGTACTTCAGGTGTGATCATTTTTCAGATATTGGCACCATAGCTTGTGGACTCTATAACTTTCACAAAGACCAAATAATATGCACCAATTTGTACTTATTTTTACCAAAGATATGTAGCAGTATAAATTTTGGCCAAAATTTATGAAGAAAAAATTGTAATTTGCTAAATTTTATAACAGAAACTAAAAAAAAATCATTTTTTTACAGAATTTTCAGTCTTTTTTCTCTTATAGCGCAAAAAATAAAAAACCCAACGGTGATTAAATACCACCAAAAGAAAGCTCTATTTGTGTGAAAAAAAGGACAAAAAATTCATATAGGTACAGTGTTGTATGACTGAGTAAATGTCATTCAAAATGTGAGAGCACCGAAAGCTGAAAATTGGTCTGGTTATTAAGGGGGTTTAAGTGCCCAGTGGTCAAGTGGTTAAAATCCATACCAGACCTGAAGGGCCTGGTATGGATATTTGGGGGAACCCCACACATTTTTTGTTTTTTAATTTGCGGCAGGGTTCCCCTTAATAGCCATACCAGACCTGAAGGGCCTGGTAATTGAATTTGGGGGGACCCCCACGCTTTTCTTTTTTTATCAATGACTTTTCTATGTATTGCCGGGAGCCGACCATTCATTATAGCTGCGAGTGAGTTTTAAATTACTTTTTTTCCTTCAGAAATGACACTTTGTGCAGGGACAGTTCTAAGCACGGGAAACAAGCGCAACTTTACATGCATACTATACACACACCCTAGGTACGAAATTTAAAGGAATATTTCACTTTAATTGTTTCACTTTAAGCATTATTAAAATCACTGCTCCCGAAAAAACTGCCGTTTTTAAAACTTTTTTTTGCATTGATACATGTCCCCTGGGGCAGGACCCGGGTCCCCAAACACTTTTTATGACAATGACTTGCATATTAGCCTTTATAATTAGCACTTTTGATTTTGAACGTTCGAGTCCATTGTATTTAATAGGGTTCTAACTTTCGTGCAAACTTTCTGTCTGTTCGCAGGTTCTGGTGCGAAACGAACAGGGGGGTGTTCGGCTCATCCCTAATATATAACGTTTCCCTATAGCAGGGATTTGCAATTAGCCGACCTCCAGCTGTTGCAGAACTAAAAGTCCCATGAGGCATAGCAAGACTCTGACAGTCACAAGCATGAAACCCAGAGGCAGAGGCATGATGGAACTTGTAGTTTGGCAACAGCTGGAGGTCCGCTAATTGCATATATGATATTAGTTTCATATCTATCTCTCCCCTGTGGTCATAACGAAATTCACCATTAATACGTCTATTGAAATTAATTGGGACTCTTCGTGTCCTTTTTACTAACATAGGTCCAAGCATATCCGGTAGGTCCATCTCTATCTCAATTCTCATATTATTTAAAACTGATACGTTTGAACAAAATTAAATATGTGTACCTTTTGTATGCCAATATTGTGATAGATGTAAAATTCTGTCCAAAACTTTATGTAATCTATTCCTATGTTTCTTTGTCATTTATAGCATATAATTCTTACAGTACACTTGAATCTCCTGAAGAAGCTCTTTCGAAGCGAAACATGTAGAGTGGTAGTGTCTGTATATGCTTTTGAATTTAACAAATGTTATAACAAGGAATTTTTTATAATTTTTATTGTTAAAATAAAATCTATAAAATTTTATCAGTTGTAATTAATTTACTATATTACTTTCAAAGTATTTTATTTTCAAATAGGTAAATACAGAGTAACAATCACGATAGCAATATAAAAGGTAAAAGTTTTTGGCCAATAGCATGGGCGAGCTGAAGAAATACACAGCGAAAGTGCAAAAATTGAGCAAGGTCTGTAATCGTAAACAATTATGTCAAGTAATTAATCATATCACCTGCCATACAGAGTTTAATTATAGGTACACTCCCTCCCATACTCGCCTTAGCAACAGAGCCTGGGGTCCTAAATTCTCTCTTTCAGTCCCCCACATCCGGGGCAGGGAAGGTGCCACGGAGCTCCCGCCCTCCGGCACCCCAAAAGGGAACACGCTGTGCCAAAGGGAGGGAACCCCCATCCCCCCCCAGGGGGGAAACCCCAGATGGGACTGACTCACTCCTAAGAGGACCTCCATTGTTGTACCATTAAAGTGGTTGTAAACCCACTTTTTCAACTTGCACCTACAGGTAAGCCTAGATTAAGGCTTACCTGTAGGTGCAAGAAATATCTCCTAAACCTACACGGTTTAGGAGATATTTACTAAAATGTCAAGCGCCGCTATCTACGGCGCATGCGCGCCGTAGACAACGGCGCATTTATGGGGTTAATCCCATTCACATACTCGGCTACTTCCCAGCAATCGCTGGGCGTAGCCGAGTGGGACGCCTCCCACGCGCATGCGCAGAGTGACGTCTCCGCCGCTCCGGCCAATCACAGCGCCGGAGCGGCGCTGTGATTGGCTGGTGCGGCGATACCCGGAAGTAACATTCCGGCTATCGCCGCAGTGATGTCTGCGGCTGGACAGAGGGACGAGGACGGCTTCGGGGGCCCCGATCTAAGGTAAGTGGAACATAATGAGCTATTATGCTAGTCATAATAGCTCATTATGCCTTTCTCTTGCAGGTGGGCCAAAAAAAAAAAAAAAAGTGGGTTTACAACCACTTTAATAGTAATTCGTTACCCTGTTAGAAGAAAGGAGAGGTAGTCAGAAAGAAGAAAGGGAGGGAAGACGGGGATTAGGTTAGGGTGGAGGTAGGGAAGGGAAGCGAGGTTCACTAATTGCTTAATTTAATCCAGGTTTTGATTGTGAGCTAATCCAGGAACTAGAGAAATACCCAAGAACTGAGCCCAGGGTTCCCAAACCATCTCAAATTTACATGTTGAATCGTTAATGATACTGGCAAGCTTTTCCTGGGCCATGATCCAAGATACTTTCCTGATCGCTGCTTTAGTGGAGACATTTGGGTACTTCCACGCCTTGGCTAGTGTAATTTTGGCTCCTAACAATATATAGTGGATTAGTATACGATCGTGTTTGGATATCTTGGGAATATGAGCATTTAGTAAAATGGTTTCCGGAGACCTGGGAATCTCGCAACCTGTGACTCTTTTAATGAGAGTTAATATCTTTCTCCAGAAGGACCTGATTCTAGGGCATTCCCACCACACATGGGCGATTGTGCCCCTCAGATGACATCCCCGGAAGCATAACGGGTCAGCTGTTGGAAAAATCTTGGCCAGTCGTGTTGGTGTCATATACCATCTAGTCATAATTTTTAAATTTGCTTCCATGAGAGATGTATTGATGATTCCTTTATACGCTGTGGCTAGAGCAGATTGCCAGGTCTCCAAGCTCCACTGAAACTGGAAGTCTCCCTCCCAGGCTAACATGTAAGGGGATTTATCAGTCGGTTGGGAAAGTGACGCATGGATGACGGAAATGCCTCCCCTCTGCTCCATGGGTTGACTGCACCAGAGTTCATAATTTGAAAATTTGGGAGGATTAGGCTTTTCGGGCCATATTCTATGCAAGAAGTGGCTTATTTGCTGAAACCGAAATCTCTCAGACTGAGGAAGGTCGAGATTGCTTACGCAGTAAGCCAGAGAAAGTGGGCCTCTAGACGTGAAGAAATGGCCTATACGGTACAGCCCTCTGTCCAGCCACCATTGAAAGGCCTTTATGTTTATCCCTGGGGGGAAATTCGGGTTACGGAATAGGTGTGAGAGGGGTTGCATGGCTGAGGTAAGGTTAGGATTCAATTTCAGTTTATCCCACAAAGCAAAGGAGTGTGAGAGAGTGGGGGCCAAAATAGGGGGTCTATTTTTAGGTGAACACCACAATAGGTAATCCAGGGTATGATGTGGAACCGCCTGACGTTCGATTTGTATCCAATCTGGTTTTCTCCCTTTAGTATATACAGTGGAGAACTGGGACAGTCTTGATGCTAAGAAATATCTATACAAGTTTGGCACACTCAGTCCTCCTCGTTTTCTAGAGTGGTAAAGAGTCTGTTGATTGATCCTGTAGCCCGATCCCCCCCAAAATAAATTGTATAATTTTGCTCTGGAGCGACTTGAGATGGTCCCTCCTCAGTGGGATGGGGAGAGCTCGGAAGAGGTAGAGCAATCTAGGCAATAGTGTCATCTTGACAGCATTTATTCTTCCCAACCAAGATAAATTTTGTTTTGACCATAGCTTTAGGTCTTGCTCTAACTTGTGGTACATGGGAGGGAAGTTTTTAGCGTACAGGGACTCAAATTTAGAAGTAAGGGAGATACCCAAATATTTGATATCGGATTCATTCCAGGCAAATTTAAAATTCATTTTAAGTAGGGAGACCATCTCGGGGTTAAGAGAGATGTTTAGGGCTTGGGATTTGGCAAAGTTAACCTGCAAACCTGTTACTGTCGCAAAAGAGGAAAGAATTTTATTCAAATTAGGTAGGGAGGTTAGAGGGGAGGTAATAAAGAGTATTAAGTCATCTGCAAACAACCCACATTTGTGCATTTGGGGCCCACAAGAAAGCCCCTTTACGTCAGGATTCTCTCGTATAGCTATCGCCAATGTCTCTATGGCCAATGCAAAGATTACGGGTGACAGCGGGCAACCTTGCCTTGTTCCCCTTGCTATGTGGATCGGGGAGGAGTAATGTCCTTGAATTCGAATACGCGCCGTGGGCGTGGAGTATAGTGCTTTCAAGGTTCCGATAAATTGATTCCCAAAGCCCCAATGCTCTAACAGGGCAAAGATGTACTGCCAGGACACAGTGTCGAATGCTTTTTGTATGTCCAGGGAAAGTAGCATTCCCTGTTGCTTAGGTCCTCCTGGCCAGTTAGACTGTAAGATCGAGACTATATCAATAGCTCTTCTAGTTTGGTCAGGGCCCTGTCTACCTGGGATAAATCCCACTTGGTCTTTGTGTATATAGGAGCTGATGAATGAGTTTAGTCTGTTTGCTAGGATTTTGGTGAGGATCTTTAAATCGTTATTTATCAACGATATTGGTCTGTAGTTAGCTACCTCTTCTGGATTTTTATCGGGCTTCGGGATAACAGTAATGTATGCTGAGTTTAGGTCAGGTTTTAGGGGGTAACCGGAGGTTTTTTCGTTAAAATTTTTTGTCATAAAGGGCGCTACTATCGCTGAGAAGGTTTTATAGTAGGGGACCGATAGACCATCCGGACCTGGAGCTGTTCCCCCCTTTAGGTTTTTGATAACCTCCATGGATTCTTCCACTGAAATTGGGTCCTCCATGATGGTTTTGTGTTCATCAGAGAGTTTAGGAATAGGAAGGGTGTCTAGAAAATGTGAGATGGAACTAGCGGATACCTGCTGACCAGCACTATAAAGCTTGTCATAGAACTCTCTGAAAGCTGTAAGGATTTTGGAGGGATCAGAAGTCGTGGTCTGATTATGAGATTTGATCCTAGGGATTGTGTTTAGCCTCACACTGGGGGTGAGTTTATTGGCCAGCATCTTGCCTAATTTGTCCTTCTGGGTGTAAAATTTAGCTCCGCTCCATCGGATCAATTTTTCAGCTCGTGTTGTTAGGGCTAAGTTAAGTTGCAGTCTGACTGAGTCTATTTGAGTCATGCTAATTCTGGTCGGATCTTTTTTATGTTGGGCTCTGAGAGAAGCGTACATTCTTTCCAATCTAACTATATCAGCCATTCTTTCTCTTTTGATTTTGGATGCGAGTTGGATAAGTTTACCTCTGACGGTTACTTTATGGGCTGCCCAGAGTACTTCTGCGGATACCTCCCCATCATTATTTAAAGAGAAGTATTCGGTTAGTGTTTTATTAATCTCAATCACGTTAATGGGGTCTGACAAAATTGACTCATTAAGCCTCCACTGGAAATGTTTGGGTCTGTGTGAGAGTGAGTCGAGAGATGCTGACACAATAGAGTGATCCGAGAGTGACGTGTCTATAATCCGGGCATCATTGACATATGGAAGATGATGTGAGGGGATGAGAATGTGATCTATCCTGGCGTAGGATTGATGGGGGTTAGAGAAATGGGTATAATCTCTTGTCGTTGGGTTCTGTTCACGCCAAACGTCCGCCAAACCTTGAGCATGGAGTAGTCTAGCAAATTTTAGGCTGGCCCTGGTGGGGCGAGTTAGGATGGGTTTGGCTGGGTTGGACTTATCTAGCCCACGATCAAGCGCCATGTTGGAGTCACCCCCAAATATGGGAGTCCCCTCCAACATAGGGCTCAGGGTTGACATCATTGTTTGAAAAAACTTCAGTTGCCCTTTATTTGGAGCATAGTATGAAATAAAGGAGAAAACGTGTCCCTCAATTAGGCCTTTCACTAAGAGAAACCTGCCTTCTGGGTCTTTGTACTCGGCTTGCCAAGAGAAATTGCAAGATTTTGAAAATAAAATTGCAACCCCTTTTGATTTGTCTTCCGCCTTTGCCAAATAAAAAACTGGGAAGTGATGGTGTAAAAAGGCAGGGCTGTACCGTTTAGGGAAGTGGGTTTCTTGAATCAATACCACATCTAGTTTGAGGGATTTGTAACTGTCAAACATTTTTCTCCTTTTTATTGGAGAATTAAGACCCTGGGCGTTGTGGGTAGCTATTTTAAGTATAGGTTTTGGTGCATTAGCCATGGAGAGGAGTTGAGTGTGTGCTGTCTATCTCTGCGTCACTTACCTTTAGGTGAGCCGGACCTCTAGTTGTCTTCTGTATGGATCTTCTGTGAGATGGTTTAGTTTGATTAGGAACCTCAGTGATAACCTGGATGGATTCTGAGAGACACACAATTGTTAAGCATCTTAGTACGTAGAAGGGGGAGGGGAGGAGGGAGAGGGAAGGGGGATACAGAAAGAGCAAGATAGGAAAGAGAGAGGAAGAGACCATAGACAGCCTCTTCAGAGAAAGACGGTCAGCTCCCTGGGGAAATAACCCTTCCCCCGGGCCAGACCTTACAAAAAGCGTCTGCACCACTGTGGGCAGACAACCCACCCCACAAATCTTCGAGAGACTGAGGGATAGGCGGAGGCACATGCTGAGCACCCAGCTCCACGGCGCTCAACTAACTTTTGTTCATTTAGAAATAACTAGCACAGAGGGTTTAAAGTCCCATAAAGGAAGGACCTCCAGGCCCCTGGGATGAGCATCTGGATAACTACCCCTCACCCGCCCCTTCTCAGAGCAGGCAATGTGGTGAACATCTTAGAGCTACTATCTATTATAATTGAGGGGAAACATTTAGTTCAGTAACTAACCTACTAACATTAGGGGGCCACTATGAGCCCAACTCATAGAAACTACAAAATGAGAAACATAAGGTTTCTGTCTTCTATCAGATGGTAATAATGAGCCAACAGGTTCGTTTAAGGCCTTAACCAGGACTATAAGCAAGATCAATTGGGGGATACCCGAGATCGGATCAATATCTTAATAGACTGAAAATGAAGAAAGTTTGTTCAATAGAATTTGGGGGGGCAATTGCCCCTTTTCAGAAGAAGAGGAAGTCTCTGACGAGTACTCCCTTTGGGAGCAAAGGTAGAGAGTAAGAAATAGAAAAATAAAATTAATTGCCGGCAATACTCAGGTCGGGCGAATGTCTTTCGCTTTCTTTGATTTCGGGTTGTTCCACAGGGGCGTCAAGGGGCTGGCGGGTGGTGGCCGTTTAGTAGAGTTGTTGGCTGGGTTTGATGTGTCCATATCCGAATCTAGCGAGATCAGCTTCAGTGAAAGGAGGGTCTTCTCTCCATCTTGGAAGTTGGAGAACGAGCAGGGTTTACTCTTGAAAATGAATTTAACGGCAAATGGGAATGTCCACCAGTATTTGATGTCCTTCTGGGCCAGGATCCCTAAGAGAGGTTTCAGGGCCCTTCTTCTCTGGATCGTGGAGGGGGATAGGTCAGCAAAAATTTGGATAGGGTGACCTTGATGTGAGATCTGTTTCGCCGCTCTGGATTGCTTCATTATTTCCTCTTTTACCTGGTAAAAGTGAGGTTTAGCGATTACATCCCTGGGGGAACCATCTTTTCTAGGAGGGCCCAGGGCTCTATGAACCCTGTCCAATTCCAGGCGGTGTTGCGGTATGTTAGGGATCAGGGATTTAATTATTTCTTGTGTCGCTTGTGAGACCTCTGTAAAGGTTTCAGGGAGACCCCTGATTCTGAAGTTGTATCTTCTGGATCTATCTTCGAGTTCATCGATTCTCAGTAGGGCTGAGTCGAGCCTATCTTGAAGTGTCTGGATGTGGCTAGAATTCTGGTTAGTGGTTGCTACTGTTAAATCCAGCTTGTTCTCTATGGCTTCCATCCTGGAACCTAGGTTCTGGAAGTCAGCTTTTATATCGCCAGTAATCTTGGCTGCTGTATTGGCAAGTCCCCTCTCCAGTAAAGTTGATAACTTCTGGAATAGATCATCGTGATGGGGACTTTCTTCATTAGTCGGGGATGTAAGGTAGAGGCCCCCTTGATGTGCATAAAAGGGCGTCCCGGCTAAAGGGACGGCATTGTCCCCAAAGTGTCTGCTAAGTAGCGATTCAGTAGACGCTGGGGATGGGGTCATTTGTTGCATGAGCAGGCTTTGACTAGCTGGGGTGTATGACAGGGTGGCGGGCGCCAACACTTGCCTCTGCTCTGCATGTCTCTCCATGTTTGCAGCGTGTAGCTGGGCCGCGGCGGCCATCTTGGTACACCCAGGCGGCTGAACCCGGTCAAATTGCGGCCCGAGATCTCTCCGTACCGGGCTTCCACTCATGCGGCGGGATTCCCTGATGAACTGGGGGTCCGGATCGCCCGTTGTGGCTCGTCGGTGATCCCTCTGTGCGGTGCTGTGAGTGGCGCTAGAGCTAGGTGTGACGGAGCTCCGGCTCAAGCGGCCATCTTGGAGACTCCGCGCATGCGCACCCTCTTAATTTACTATATTAACACCTAAAAAGCTTCTCATAAAGGAGAGCACTGGCCACCACAGACTCATAAAAACATCTTCAACATCGTCCGGCAGATGTTAACCACTTTCTGACCGCCGCACGCACTTAAACGTCGACAGAATGGCACTCCTGGGCAGAAGGACGTTTATATACATCCCCTTTAAGGAAGCGGCATTGTGGACGCGCAGGCGACTGCCGCAAGCTCCGTGAGCCCGACCGCGGGTCCCGCGGACTCGATCGCCGCGGGGATACCCGCAATCGTCTCACGGTGAGTAAGAACGGGGAGATGCTGATGTAAACAAGCATCTCCCCGCTCTGCCTAGTGACAATGACACTGATCACCGCTTCCTGTAATCAGAAGCGGTGATCACTGTCTTGTCACACACAGCCCATCCCCCCTATAGTTAGAAGCACTCCCCAGGTCACACTTAACCCCTACAGCGCCACCTAGTGGTTAACCCCTTCACTGCCAGTGTAATTCTCACACTAATCAGTGCATTTTTATAGCACTGATCGCTGTAAAAATGACAATGGTCCCAAAAATGTGTCAAAAGTGTCCGATGTGTCCGCCATAATGTCGCAGTCATGAAAAAAAATCGCTGATCGCCACTATTACTAGTAAAAAAAACATTATAATAAAAATGCCATAAATCTATCCCTTATTTTGTAGATGCTATAACTTTTGCGCAAACCAATCAATACATGCTTATTGTGATTTTTTTTTTATACCAAAAATATGTAGAAGAATACGTATTGGCCTAAACTGTGAATTTTTTATTTATTTTTTATATATTTTTTGGGGATATTTATTATAGCAAAAAGTAAAGAATATTGCATTTTTTTCAAAATTGTCGCTCTATTTTTGTTTATAGCGCAAAAAATAAAAACCGCAGAGGTGATCAAATACCACCAAAAGAAAGCTCTATTGGTGGGGAAAAAAGGACGATAATTTTGTTTGGGAGCCACGTCGCACGACCGCGCAGTTGTCAGTTAAAGCGACGCAGTGCCGAATCGCAAAAAGTGCTCTGGTCATTTAGCAGCCAAATGGTCCCGGGCTTAAGTGGTTAAAAGACTTTAGTCTTGTTTGCTGTTGGATTTTTCCTACATTGGTGTAGGAAGTATGCAGCAGTGTTACTCAATTTTTTTGCTTTTCAATCAATCTCAGGCAGAGCCAGATATGTTGGCAAAAAGATTTTGCTACAGTCATTGAGCGATAGAAGGTGAGAGGGTTTCTGCCTACTCACAAATAACACGTTACTGAAATATTCCTTTTGGGTGGATTGACCAATTTTTGGGAGCACCAGCCCCAAAGCAGTCTTTGATGTGCATAACTGTACCATTGAGTAATATATGATATCCTAATAGAAAGTCCTGTGCACCAACACAAACACATTACTGAATTATGCTTTTAGGGTGGACTGACTATTTATTCAGACACCAGTCCCAAAGCAGTCTCTCATATTCACAACTGTACCATTGACTAATAGAAAGTCTCTGCTGATGAAATGTCTTTCCCATTAACATAATCCAGTGGTGGAATTACAATCCAAAAAGTGTCCTTGAAACACAGTGATGTAAATTGTCCAGCTCGTACAATGTACTGAAAAATTCACAGGAAAGGCAAGTAGGTACACTATTGGCAAACTCTTGTGTATGCATTGAAGCTCGTACACACGGATGCCAGTCTGATGCTTGGTGATGTCACTTGTTTTTTCCATGGGTATATTCGAGTATGGTAATGGATTGCTAAAGGTTAATCTGTTGCTTGATAATGTTAGTTGTGTCACTGCAATATATACCTATGAAACAAAACATGACATCACTAAGCATTCAATTAACCCTCAGCAACCCATTACCTAAGCGTAGCAAAGTATTTTTTTTTTCTTGTACAGCATTCTTCACTAGCTAGCTCTGTTATATGAAGGCAAGAGTTGTTAAGTAAGATAATGTGCCAGTAAATGTTTTCTTTACATAACATGATTTGCACTAGGGAAGACATCCATTTTATCACTTCAGCACCCCATACCCACAAGTGGCTTAAGACTGTATGATGTCATATTTATTCTCTATGTTTCTGCACAGATACACCTTTTTAACCACTTCAGCCCCGGAAGATTTGGCTGCTCAATGACCAGGCCTTTTTTGCGATACGGCACTGCTTCGCTTTAACTGACAATTGCGCGTTCATGCGACGCTATCGAAATTTACGTCTTTTTTTCCCCACAAATAGAGCTTTCTTTTGGTGGTATTTGATCACCTCTGCAGTTTTTATTTTTTGCGCTATAAACAAAAGAAGAGCGACAATTTTGAAAAAAACACAATGGGGCTGATTTACTATAACTCCAGGAGTACTGAGCACATCGCAAAAAATAGCTCCAATTTTTGACAATTAAAAATGCCATGCGCAAATTTGAGAATGAAAAAGAGCGCTATTAGCAGCAAACAAGTGTTAGTAAATGTGAAATCAGCGCTAATTAGCGAATCCGCGTACGTGCAAATGCCAATTTCCACTTAGTTTTTATATAGCACTGCACTGTAACCATGATCCATGTATGTGAAAGAAACATTTTTATTTGAGCTGTGCTCTATCTATTGATGTATATTGCAATTAGTATTCCTAGTTTTTTTCCTTCTTTTGCTAACGAATGCAGTTATGAATGATTATTACATAGTAATGTCTGCTATTATGTAAAATTACATGTATTAAACATTTAGGTTACCTACTTGTTGTATGTTGTTTTTTTCATGTTTTTATTTTTTCATTTAGGTGGCTATAAAGCGGTAATTATTTATGTTCATTCTTTAATCATACTTTACTATTATGCAGGTCTTGTACTTAGCACAATGGCTTAGTGGTCTGCTCCCATGTCTATACAGCTCTCATGTTACAAGTTCAAATACCAGCCAACCTTCCATCCAACAGCTATGTTTATTATTTGCACAAGCAAATTAAAATAAACAAACAAAGAAATGTAAACTGCCCATTAGCTAGTGTGTGATGTTTGGAAGTCCACACCATAATATTATTAAATAAAAGTGCATTGGCTAATTGGCATTCACCTATTTTCAGCATATGCTGCTTTGGCTAATTGGCTAATTGGCTAATAGGCATTTGCCTTTTTTCACCAATACAATCTTTTAGTATCTCTCTGTGGGATTTGAACCCATGAGTGCTTCAAAGCCTGAGTTTTTCAAAGTAGAAGTGCTGACCACTAGCCTATTGAGCGTAGCACAAACATCTACCAGGGGCGGATCCAGGGGGATTGCCCCCCCCCCAGACCATCTGTCACACTCGCTTGCTGTTTTTTTTTTTTTGCGCCTGATCTCCCGGAATGTGGGGACCTGGTACCGGCCGGTCGTAGGTCCCCTGGACCCCAACTTCGCACACATGTAGCCCCATGTCTCCTCTACAAGTATGCAAAGTTTGGTGTCTGGGGGACCTACGGCCGGGGAGCACTAATTGTTTAAAGCCGGGCACCCCTTCCATAGACTCCAATGTTAAACGGTAATTTCTACGGTGAATTTGCGGACCCGGTACCAGTCGGTCGTAGGTCCCCTGGACCCCAATCTTAACACACATGTAGCCCCATGTCTCCTCTACAAGTGTACAAAGTTTGGTGTCTGGGGGACCTACGGCCAGTGGAGCAATGATTTTTTAAACCCGGGCACCCTTTCCATAGACTCCAATGTTAAATGGTAATTTCTCCGGTGAATTTGCGGACCGGGTACCAGTCGGTCGTAGGTCCCCTGGACCCCAATCTTAACACACATGTAGCCCCATGTCTCCGCTATAAGTGTGCAAAGTTTGGTGTCTAGGAGACCTACGGCCGGGAAGGACCAATTTTTCAAAGCCGGGCACTCCTTCCATAGACTCCCATGTTAAACATCAGTCTAGTCATGGGCACAGTGAAGCATGGGGACAGTGAGGCATGCAGATGGACACCCTAGGCTTATACTCGAGTCAATACGTTTTCCCATTTTTTTTGGGGTAAAATTAGGTGCCTCTGCTTATATTCGGGTCGGCTTATACTCGAGTATATACAGTACTTGTTCTGCGGCTGCCACTGCCTCTCTGAGTCGCTCTCTCAATTTCTCACATCAGCCGATCAGCGGCGCAGAGAGAGAGACTCGTATAATGTAGTTACGCGGCGCACTGACACGATACCAGGAGCGCAGGAGGAGGTGGGTGGAGCCTCTTCCCTGCACTCGTTGCTAACGCCTGGGCCGCTTGGCGTTTAGCAACGAGTGACGTCAGTGAGTCACGTCGGGCCGCTCTGTGGGCAGGTGCGTTAGCGTGCGGCTCCACAGACGGGTAAGAAAGCGGGCAGCTCCGCTTGTGGCGCGGTTTGTGGGCGGACAGCGCGGTTCATGGGCAGACCGTGCTGCTCAGTGTGTTGGCAGCGCAGGTGAGAGTGAGAGAGCAGGCTCAGTGTGGCAGCTGGCCAATCAGCTAGCCGGGAGCGGGGGAGCAGAGAGATGAGATCATCTCTCACCGCCCGTGCCTGCCCTGCATTCCTGCAGTGACCTCCGCCCTCACTGTGCAGGCAGCAGAGAGATTACATTATCTCTCTGCTGCCTGACTCTAGGAGTCTGGGACACAGCAAGAGACAACCAAAACTACACCTTAGCAGACAAGTTAGTGACAATCCGCAAATTGTGGCAGGTGACGTGGCAAATGACAATCTACATCTGGTGGCAGGCAAGTGACAATCAGCAAGGTGTGGCAGGTGACGTGGCAAGTGTCAATCCGCAAGGTGTGGCAGGCGACGTGGCAAGTGACAATCCGCAAATTGTCAAGTGACGTGGTAAATGACAATCTACATCTGGTGGCAGGCAAGTGACAATCAGCAAGGTGTGGCAGGTGACGTGGCAAGTGACAATCCGCAAGGTGTGGCTAGTGACAATTTGCAAGGTGTGGCAGGTGATGTGGCAAGTGACAATCTGCAACGTGTGGCAAGTGACAATCCACAAGATGTGGCAGGTGACGTGGCAAGTGACAATCCGCAACGTGTGGCAAGTGACACGCTCAGGGCTCCCACTAATTGCAGGCGACGGTGGCAAGTGACACACTCGGGGCTCCCACTGCTTCTGCATTAAACTATTTAATTTTATATTACAATGTAATAATAGAAATAATGCGCTTCAATCATCCTGACACCATAACAACCATGGTGCCGGGATGATTGAAACGCCGACACCAGCCATTTCCCCGATAAATTTCCCACAAAAAACATCTTTTTTGGCAGTGCCCCTCCCGAGAAAAGACTCTGGATCCGCCCCTGACATCTACTAGTGTGTGTAGATTAAGGAGATATTTCTTGCACCTACAGGTAAGCCTTAATCTAGGCTTACCTGTAGATGCAAGTTGTCTAAGTGGGTTTACAACCACTTTAATATTATAGTAACAACCATGCTCATGCTGATGTGGCATTGGCTAATAGGCATTCGCCTCTTTTCAGCATATGCTGCTGAGTGTTTGATGGTGGGACTACTTTATATTCTAGGTATAATAGTACTCAGCACAGTGACTTAGGCCCCTTTCACACTTGTGCGACCTAAAAGTTGGGTCATTTTGATGCGACTTTAAGCAATGCCTGTGTAATCTTGAGGTCTATGGACGCAGGAGTCGCAGGGAAAGGCGCGCAAACTTCCGTCTGCATTTTTTCTGCGATCCCAGGGAATGCCTGTGTAAACTTAAGGTCTATGAACCTCAACTTGTATCAAAGTCGGACCAAAGTAGTACAGGGACTACTTTGAAGTCGGTGTGACTTGAAGTTGCACAGATATAAATGGTACACATTGAAAATCATGGGGTATGACTTGTCATGCAACTCTGATGACCAAAGTTGCAGGAAAAGTTGCTCAAGTGTGAAAGGGGCCTCAGCCCGACTTTGTGAGCGATTTCAGAGACATCAGTGCACTTTCCTGCACAGATGTCTTGTGAAATCACATAGGTCTCAACTGTCCCTGATTTGGACCAAAGTCCCTCTGTCCCTCTTTCCTCCTCATTTGTCCCTCATTTTGTTCTGATCTGTATAGTTTGATATGAAATGCAATTTTTATCTTTCAAAAAGTGTTTTCCAGAGCTAAACCTTTCATCTAATTTCTAAATTGCTTTGTTTGTAAATTCCCAAAGCCAATCTAAAGGGATATTATTGTTAAAAAAAAGCACTTGGGGGTTTAACTAATATTGTTTTATTTTTATTTTATAATTCTCCTTTAAGAAGGTGTTTTAGGAGGTGTGTACTATGCCTACATACTTTTGCTAATAGTTGTCCCTTATACCCATCTCAAAAAGTTGGGAGGTAAGAAATTGCCTCCTGAAGTCGCCCAAAGTAGTGTAGAACTACTTTTGGGAATCTGTGTGGCGTCGCACCAATTCGGACAGTTCTATTGCCGTCAATAGGCGCCGATTTGGCCTGCAATTTGACATGTCAATTCAGAGCTATGTGAACATGGGTGAAGTTGCATACATATGAATGGAACTCATGGGGGGGATACTTTTAATGCAACTCTGAGGTCCAAAGCTGCATGAAAAGTCACATAAGTGTGAAAGTAACCTAATGAGATTAAATAACACCTTTGAATAAAACCCCATTTGCACTTGTGCGACCTTAACCACTTAACAACCACCTGCCGACAAATAATGTCGACAAGGTGGTTGCTTAACTCTGGGAGGACGTTATATAACGTCCTCCCAGAATCGCGCTCCCGCGCGCCCCCTGGGGCGCGCACACGGGAAACTCCGTGACCGCCGGGTCCAGAGGACCCGGCGGATCACGAATCGCGGTAAATCGCCGCTGATAGCGGCCGTTTACCACGTGATCGCTCCGTCAAATGACGGAGCAATCACTTGTAAACAGACCGGCGTCATTTGATGACGCCGGTTCCTCCCTCCCCTCTCTGTACCGATCGGTACAGTGTGAGAGGGGAGGGGGAGGGAGCGGATGGCAGCAGCAGCACTGTGGGCTGGATCTGTGACAATTGCAGTCACAGATCCATCCATCCATCCATCCCTGCTCAGCCATCCCTGTGCTATACCCTGCCAATACTCTGCAATACACCCTGCCAATACTCTGCAAAATACCCTGCCAATACTCTGCAATACCCTGGTGCAATACTCTGCAATACCCTGGTGCAATACTCTGCAATACCCTGGTGCAATACTCTGCAATACCCTGGTGCAATACTCTGCAATACCCTGCGAAATACTCTGCAATACCCTGCGAAATACTCTGCAATACCCTGGTGCAATACTCTGCAATACCCTGGTGCAATACTCTGCAATACCCTGGTGCAATACTCTGCAATACCCTGGTGCAATACTCTGCAATACCCTGGTGCAATACTCTGCAATACCCTGCACAATACTCTGCAATACCCTGCACAATACTCTGCAATACCCTGCAAAATACTCTGCAATACCCTGCAAAATACTCTGCAATACCCTGCGCAATACTCTGCAAAATACCCTGCGCAATACTCTGCAAAATACTCTGCAATACCCTGCACAATACTCTGCAATACCCTGCACAATACTCTGCAATACCCTGCACAATACTCTGCAATACCCTGCACAATACTCTGCAATACCCGCCACAATACTCTGCAATACCCTCCACAATACTCTGCAATACCCTCCACAATACCCTGTGCAATACCCTCCACAATACCCTGTGCAATACCCGTGCAATACCCTGCCATACACCGCAATACCCTGCCATACACCGCAATACCCTGCCATAGTCCGCAATACTCCGCAATGCCCTGCAATACTCCGCAATGCCCGGCAATACTCCGCAATGCCCGGCAATACTCTGCAATAACCACTTCCCGCCCTCCGGCCGTCATATGACGTCCTTGACTTTGTGCGGGGATATCTGAATGATGGGAGCAGCTACAGGCATCATTCAGATATTAGCTTTTTCAGCCGGCGATTCCCTACACCATAAGAACAATCATAGCGGCTGTTCCGCCGCTTGATCATTCTTACGGGAGGCGAGAGGGGATGTGTGTTCCCCCCCCCCGCCGCCCTCCGGTGCTTCTACCGACTCACCGCTACGATCAAAGCCAGGATTGTTGTTTTTTTTTTTGTATTTTTTTCAGGCTTCCCAGCCTAGAGGTGAGATGTGGGGTCTTATTGACACCCCCCCCCCATATCTCACTGTAAAGAGGACCTGTCATGCCATATTCCTATTACAAGGGATGTTTACGTTCCTTGTAATAGGTATAAAAGTGATCAAAAAAATGTTTAGGGCGGAAAAACATGTCAAACTAAAATAAATAAAGTAAAATGAAGAATAAAATTTTTTTTTTTTTTTAAAGCGCCCCTGTCCCCGTGAGCTCGCATACAGAAGCGAACGCATACGTAAGTCCCGCCCACATATGAAAACGGTTTTCAAACCACACATGTGAGGTATCTCTGCGAACGTTAGAGCGAGAGCAATCATTTTGGCCCTAGACCTCCTCTGTAACTCAAAACATGTAACCAGTAAAAATATTTAAAGCGTCGCCTATGGGGATTTTTTAAGTAGCGAAGTTTGGCGCCATTCCACGAGTGTGTGCAATTTTTAAGGGCGACATGTTAGGTATCTATTTACTCGGCGTAACTTCATCTTTCACATTATGCAAAAACATTGGGCTAACTTTACTGTTTTTTTTTTTTTTTAAGCACAAAACATTTTTTTTCCGTAAAAAACGCGTTAAAAAAATTGCTGCGCAAATATTGTGCGAGATAAAAAGTTGCAACAACCACCATTATATTCTCTAAGGTCTTTGCTAAAAAAACATATATAATGTTTTGGGGTTCTATGTAATTTTCTAGCAAATAAATGATGATTTTTACATGTAGGAGAGAAATGTCAGAATTGGCCTTGGTGCTCCAGAACGCCTGAAGGTGCTCCCTGCATGTTGGGCCTCTGTATGTGGCCACGCTGTGTAAAAGTCTCACACATGTGGTATCGCCATACTCGGGAGTAATAGCAGAATGTGTTTTGGGGTGTAATTTGTGGAATGCATATGCTGTGTGTGAGAAATAACCTGCTAATATGACAATTTTGTGAAAAAAAAAAAAGAGAAAAAAAAAATCTTGATTTTGCAAAGAATTGTGGGAAAAAATGACAACTTCAAAAAACTCGCAATGCCTCTTTCTGAATACCTTGGAATGTCTTCTTTCCAAAAAGGGGTCATTTGGGGGGTATTTGTACTTTTCTGGCATGTTAGGGTCTCAAGAATTGAGATAGGCCGTCAGTACTTCAGGTGTGATCAATTTTCAGATATTGGCACCATAGCTTGTGGACTCTATAACTTTCACAAAGACCAAATAATATCCACCAATTTGTACTTATTTTTACCAAAGATATGTAGCAGTATAAATTTTGGCCAAAATTTATGAAGAAAAAATAGTAATTTGCAAAATTTTATAACAGAAACGAAAAAAAAACATTTTTTTACAAAATTTTCAGTCTTTTTTCTCTTATAGCGCAAAAAATAAAAAACCCAACAGTGATTAAATACCACCAAAAGAAAGCTCTATTTGTGTGAAAAAAAGGACAAAAATTTCATATGGGTACAGTGTTGTATGACTGAGTAATTGTCATTCAAAATGTGAGAGCACCGAAAGCTGAAAATTGGTCTGGTTATTAAGGGGGTTTAAGTGCCCAGTGGTCAAGTGGTTAAAATTGCACAGCTTTGCCATGACTTGAAGCAATGTCTGTGTTATCTTGTGGTGTATGGACCTCAAATTGCATCAAAGTCAAACCAAGGTAGTGCAGGGATGAATTTTCCCCACTTTCAGGATGCACAAGTGACAATAGGGCCAAATTCAAAGATATCCTTGAATCTCTTTCACACTGCTGCGACCTGAAAGTCACCCTAATTTGCTGCCACTTTGTCACTGCAACTTGGCCCCAACTTCTGGGAATGCCTGTGCAATATTGCGCCCTATGTACCTCAAGTCACATGAGGCTCTGTTTCCACTATTGCAACCCTAAATTCGCATGATTTTGCCGCAATTTTTTGCCGCGATTTTGATGCGACTTGGAGCAATGCCTGTACATTCTTGAGGTCTATGGACCTCAAGTTGTATCAAAGTGGGTCCAAAGTAGTGCAGGGACTACTTTGAAGTCGCTGCGACTTGATGTCGCAAAGATATGAACCATACTCATTGGAAATCATAGGGTATGACATGTCATGCGACTTTGCAGTCCCAAGTTGCATGACAAGTCGCACTAGTGGAAACCGAGCCTGAAAGTCACACCAAAGTAGTACAAGGACTACTTTGAAGTTGGTCTGACTTAAAGTAGCACAGATATGAATGGTTATCATTGAGAATCATGAAAAGTCGCCCAACTGTGAATCAAGTCATATATATTTTAATAGAAAGGAGCTCTCATTTATACTTGCATAGTCCTTACTGATTTACATCAGCAGAACAAATGCAGGAAGTAGTGATGTGTGCACATGGGCCAGAAGCAAACTGTATATATACGTCGGCAGAATGGCACCGACAGGCACAATCACGTAGAGCATACGTGATTGCCTTTGTATAGTTGGGGGGTCCAATCGGACACCCCTCCTATACAGTGAGCGGTGGCTAAGTGTCCGGGAGCGTTCCGGGATGAGGGGGCAGCCATTCGTTTCTGGCCACCCCCTCGCGATCGCTCCCGGCGAATGGAAATGCCCCCTCTGTCTGTGTCAGACAGAGGGAGCAGGAGGAAGTGATGTCATCTCTGGTGCGGCGCTCACATATACCGAGCGCCGTACAAGAGAAGACATCAGGTCAGTGCACACAACACTACACTGACACCAGGACACATAGGGACATAAATCGCCCCCCCAGGCCCCCCCAGACACCCCAGATCACCCCCCAGATCACCCCCCCAGCCCCCAGTCACAGTGTCACTGATTGCAGTGACCATTTATTTAGTGATCACTGCAATCAGTGACATTTGTGACTGTAAAAGTGTCACCAAAGTTTAGTCTTAGGTCCAGTGTAGCCCCCTAACCCCCCCTAATAAAGGTTTAACCCCCTGATCACCCCCCAGATAACCCTTTCACCCCCTATCACCACTGTCGCTAAGCGATCATTTTTCTGATCGCTGTCTTAGCGTCAGTGATGCCGATCAGCAGCCAGTATTTTTTTTTAGGTTCACCGCATGTTTTTATAGCGTCAGGTACCCCAATATATTATCTAATAAAGGTTTAACCCCCTTGATCGCCCCCTGGTAACCCTTTCACCCCCTATCACCACTGTCACTAAGCGATCGTTTTTCTAAACGCTGTCTTAGTGTCTGTGATGCAGATCGGTAGCCGGTAATTTTTTTTAGGTTCGCCGCAGGTTTTTATAGCGTCAGGTACCCCAATATATTATCTAATAAAGGTTTAACCCCCTTGATCGCCCCCCGGGTAACCCTTTCACCCCCTATCACCACTGTCGCTAAGCAATTGTTTTTCTAAACGCTGTCTTAGTGTCGGTGATGCAGATCGGTAGCCAGTAATTTTTTTTAGGTTCGCCGCATGTTTTTATAGCGTTAGGTACCCCAATATATTATCTAATAAAGGTTTAACCCCTTGATCGCCCCCCAGGTAACCCTTTCACCCCCATCACCACTGTCGCTAAGCGATCGTTTTTCTAAACGCTGTCTTAGTGGCGGTGATGCAGATCGGTAGCTGGTAATTTTTTTTAGGTTCGCCGCAGGTTTTTATAGCGTCAGGTACCCCAATATATAATCTAATAAAGGTTTAACCCCCTTGATTGCCCCCCAGGTAACCCTTTCACCCCCTATCACCACTGTCGCTAAGCGATCATTTTTCTAAACGCTGTCTTAGTGTCGGTGATGCAGATCGGTAGCTGGTATTTTTTTTTAGGTTCGCCGCAGGTTTTTATAGCGTCAGGTACCCCCATATATTATCTAATAAAGGTTTTAACCCCCTGATTGCCCCTAGTTAACCCTTTCACCAGTGATCACCATATAAGTGTTACGGGTGACGCTGGTTAGTTAGTTTGCTTTTTATAGTGTCAGGGCACCCGCCGTGTATATAACCCAATAAAGGTTTAACCCCCTGATCGCCCGGCGGGTGATATCAATTAGGTTTTAGCGTCAGAGAGGGTCTGAGTCACACCCCAGGCAGCGTCAGGTTAGTGCCAGTAACGCTAACACCCACGCGTGAAGCATACACCCCCCTTAGTGGTATAGTATCTGAACAGATCAATATCTGATCTGATCAGATCTATACTAGCGTCCCCAGCAGTTTAGGGTTCCCAAAAACGCAGTGTTAGCGGGATCAGCCCAGATACCTGCTGGCACCTGCGTTTTGCCCCTCCGTTCAGCCCAGGCCACCCAAGTGCAGTATCGATCGATCACTGTCACTTACAAAACAAAAACACACATAACTGCAGCGTTCGCAGAGACAGGCCTGATCCCTGCGACTCCAGTGCTGTAGGAGGTGATTTCACCACCACAGTTAAAAAAAAAAAAGCAAATATGCCGAAGCATTGGGGCAGCAGGGGCGGAGGAGCGATTTTGCTCCTAATGCCGCGTACATACGGTCGAAATTCAGACGGAGGCTTGCCCGTGGAAAAGTCCGACCATGTGTGTGCGGCATAACTTTTTTGCGGGAGGATGCCCCCATGCTTCGGCATATATAAATGGTGCGTGTATGCCCATCATTGGAAGTGGGTGGATGAAGGGCGGTATTCTAATGGTGGGCATACCCACCGATCAATCTGTTTTTTCGTTCAGCCAACTGGCTGCATGAAAAAAAAAGATTACAATACATGTCCAACAAGGACCAGCAACGTACTGGTATGTTGCTGGACTTTGAATGTTTATACCAGAATGATGCCTGCGGGTTTAGGTATCATCTTGGTATCATTCTTTTCAGCCTGCGGCCGGCTTTCATGTAAAAGCAATCCTAGCGGCTAATTAGCCTCTGGACTGCTTTTACAAGCAGTGGGAGGGAATGCCCCCCCCCCCGGATATAAAAAGCGCCATTGGGAAATTGGGAAAGCATTTTATCACACCGATCTTGGTGTGGTCAGATGCTTTGAGGGCAGAGGAAAAATCTAGGGTCTAGAAGACCCCAGTTTTTTCAAAAAAAGAGTACCTGTCACTACCTATTGCTATCATAGGGGATATTTACATTCCCTGAGATAACAATAAAAATGATTAAAAAAAAAAAATACTTGGAAGGAACAATTTAAAAATAAAAGAAAAAAAGCAAAATTAATAATAAAAAAAAAGAAAAAAAAAAAAGCACCCCTGTCCTGCCCTGCTCTTGCCCAATGGCGAACGCAAGCGTCGGTCTGGCGTCATATGTAAACAGCAATTTCACCATGCATGTGAGGTATCACCGCGAAGGTCAGATCGAGGGCAATCATTTTAGCAGTAGACCTCCTCTGTAAATCTACTGAGGTAACCTGTAAAGGCTTTTAAAGGCTTTTAAAAATGTATGTAGTTTGTCGCCAATGCGCGTTTGTGCGAAATTTTAAAGCATGTCGTGTTTGGTATCTATGTACTCGGCCCAAGATCATCTTTTTTATTTCATCAAACATTTGGGCAATATAGTGTGTTTTAGTGCATTAAAATTAAAAAAAGTGTATTTTTTAACCCAAAAAATGCGTTTGAAAAATCGCTGCGCAAATACTGTGTAGAAAAAAAAAATGCAACACCCACCATTTTAATCTGTAGGGCCTTTGCTTTAAAAATATATATAATGTTTGGGGGTTCAACATAATTTTCTTGCAAAAAAAAAATGTTTTCATGTAAACAAAAAGTGTCAAAAAGGGCTTTGTCTTCAAGTGGTTAGAAGAGTGGATGTAAGCTTCCTAATGTTGTGTATAAAATGCCAGAACAGTTCAAAACCCCCCCAAATGACCCCATTTTGGAAAGTAGACACCCCAAGCTATATACTGAGAGGCATGTCGAGTCCATGGAACATTTTATATGTTGACACAAGTTGCGGAAAAACGAAGTTTTTTCTTTTTTTTTTTTTGCACAAAGTTGTCACTAAATGATATATTGCTCAAACATGCCATGGGCATATGTGGAATTACACCCCAAAATACATTCTGTTGTTTCTCCTGAGTACGGGGATACCACATGTGTGAGACTTTTTGGGAGCCTAGCCACGTACGGGACCCCAAAAACCAAGCACCGCCTTCAGGCTTTCTAAGGGTGTAAATTTTTGATTTCACTTCTCACTGCCTATCACAGTTTCGGAGGCCATGGAATGCCCAGATAGCACAAAACCCCCCCAAATGACCCCATTTTGGAAAGTAGACACCCCAAGCTATTTGCTGAGAGGTATTGTGAGTATTTTGCAGATCTCGCTTTTTGTCACAAAGTTTTGAAAATTGAAAAAAAAAAAAATATATATATATATTTTCTTTCTTCATTTTCAAAAACAAATGAGAGCTGTAAAATACTCGCCATTCCTCTCAGCAAATAGCTTGGGGTGTCTATATTCTAAAATGGGGTCATTTGGGGGGGTTTTGTGCGATTTTGGCATTTTATGGCCTTCGAAACTGTGATAGGTAGTGAGGAGTGAAATCAAAAATTTGTGCCTAGAAATCCTGAAGGCGGTGCTTGGTTTTCGGGGTCCCGTACGTGGCTAGGCTCCTAAAAAGTCCCACACATGTGGTATCCCCGTACTCAGGAGAAGCAGAAAAATGTATTTTGGGGTGTAATTCAACATATAACCATGGCATGTGTGAGCAATATATCATTTAGTGACAACTTTTTGTAATTTTTTTTTTTTTTTGTCATTATTCAATCACTTGGGACAAAAAAATATATATTCAATGGGCTCAACAGGCCTCTCAGTAATTTCCTTGGGGTGTCTACTTTCTAAAATGGGGTCATTTGGGGGGGTTTTGTGCTATTTTGGCATTTTATGGCCTTCGAAACTGTGATAGGTAGTGAGGAGTGAAATCAAAAATTTGCGCCCTTAGAAATCCTGAAGGCGGTGCTTGGTTTCCGGGGTCCCGTACGCGGCTAGGCTCCCAAAAAGTCCCACACATGTGGTAGCCCCGTACTCAGGAGAAGCAGCAAAATGTGTTTTGGGGTGAAATTCCACATATAACCATGGCATGTGTGAGCAATATATCATTTAGTGACAACTTTTTGTAATTTTTTTTTTTTTTGTCATTATTCAATCACTTGGGACAAAAAAAATAAAAATTCAATGGGCTCAACATGCCTCTCAGCAATTTCCTTGGGGTGTCTACTTTCCAAAATGGGGTCATTTGGGGGGGGGGTTTGTACTGCCCTGTCATTTTAGCACCTCAAGAAATGAGATAGGCAGTCATAAATTTAAAGCTGTGTAAATTTCAGAAAATGTACCCTAGTTTGTAAACTCTATAACTTTTGCGCAAACCAATAAATATACGCTTATTGACATTTTTTTTACTAAAAACATGTGGCTGAATACATTTTGGCCTAAATGTATGACTACAATTGAGTTTATTCGATTTTTCTTATAACAAAAAGTAGAAAATATCATTTTTTTTCAAAATTTTCGGTCTTTTTCCGTTTATATCGCAAAAAATAAAAATCGCAGAGGCAATCAAATACCATTAAAAGAAAGCTCTATTTGTGGGAAGAAAAGGACGCAAATTTCGTTTGGGTACAATATTGCATGTCCGCACAATTTACAGTTAAATCAGCGCAGTGCAAAATTCTGAATTCACCTCTGGTCCTTTAGCTACAAAATGGTCCGGGGCTTAAGTGGTTACAATGACTCATTTCCGGGTCAGGAGGTGAAACCACGCTCTGTTGATTGCAGCTGCGAATATGTGATCTCAATCACACTTAGAATTTATTATTTTTGATTATTTGCAGATATGCAAATCTGTATTTCTACCTATGATATTTGAAGGTAAACTTAAGGGAGTTTGAAAAGGAATGGTGTCTCTGCCATAGCAGCAGGTGAATTACAAAGGCAAAAGGCCCGGTTTGAACCCTGCTTCACACTGACAGCGGGAGGAAATCGTTCAGCTGAACTCATACGATTTTCATTCCCGCATGTCAGTCCCGACTGCAGGAGGGGGGGGACGACCATCAGAGACATCTGTGCAGGTTTCTGCACTTATATCAATACAAATCACACCAATTAGAACAACGCTATTGCCACCGATCTGACATGTCAAATCGCACCAATGTGAACCAGAGCTGACACATACAACACTGTCTATCCTCCAGCTGAATTCATTACCTGCAATTCTCCACAGCTGTTATATATAAAGATTCCATCCTTATCATTTACTTGCAGGTGTGCTGAAGCCTAGGTTTACATTGGGGCAATTTGTCATGCAATTTCAGAAATCAATGGCACTGTTCCAATCGATGCAACCCCAATTTTGTGGCGCCGCACCGATTTGCAAAAGTAATTCCTGCACTACTTTTGCCGATTTCAGGTGCGACTTCAATAGACATTTGTGTATGAAGCCACACAGATGTCTATCAAGTAGTACCTAAAATCGCCTTAGCTTAAGTGAAGTAGCGCGATTTCAAAGTAGCATCAATGTGAACAAGGGCAAAGAGATTCATTTTTTGATGCACAAATCCATATAGAAATAAAATATTAAAAAAAATGCCAAAAAAAAAATGCCAAAAAAAAAATGCCAAAAAAAAAACAAAAAAAAAAAAAGCACACACACCAAAGCTCAATAACATAGTTTTATTTTGCCAGCAGAAACAAAATTAGGTACATTCATTTACTAGCTTCACAAAAATTTGGACAGGATACACGGTACTCAATTTAGCAATTGGATTTTAAGGGCCCTGCTCATAGGAGCTTACAATCTAAAATTTGTCAAAACCTTAGAGTGCACACAGCTTTACTTTTAGTGTATAACGGGCAACACATCACATTTTTATCTGCAAGAATATAGAAACATACTCAAGTCATTATTCTTACAAAGCATTCCAACATAATAATAAAAAAACACATGTTCAAAACACCCATCCCCACCCCACAATCCACATATACATACATTGGTGACCATGTTCTGGTGGAATCTGCATTTCTGTGTACATGATTAAGCAATGAGATCCAAGAGTAGAAGGTCAGCAGATGCTTCCAAACGATTTTGCACGGTCAGACAGGAACAATACACACACAATTTTTGATTGAAAAAATGCACAAGAATTTCAGCAAATTTCACTAGTTGGGGGGTTTGTCAATCTGCACAATATCATTCCTTCTCCCCCCCTCCCACAAATCACAGCAAAAAACCTGGCCTTCTCAGACCAAACGATCCCCCATACTGCAGGCCTTTATATAAGAGAGGTTGTATTGTTAGCAAACTGACACACGCCCAATAGAAGTACACGCCCACCAGTATCTTTCAATCTGTCCCTTCGTGTATGTCTAAAGTGATTGCACCTGATGGGCAGGAACAAATAATAATATTTGCAACCTTGGCTATGTGCATCAAATCTCCAACTACAGGCCAAAGATCCAAGTCCATTTGCATGCACATAAACAAAGCAACAGTTTTCTAAGCATATGTACCTGTTCAGTGTAAACCCTACAATTTTAAATGTCCAAGTCCCTGGTAATGATTAGTGCTAACAAACATTAACATCGGGCCCTGTCTCCAATGAGCTTCCAATCTAAAGTCCAAAATAAACTTTTTTACATTAGAGACTATTTTAACAGGAGACAAATAAAATACCAGCATGTCTTTGGATTGTGGTGAGAAACCCACACATGTAAAACATATAAACTTCAACATAAGCATTAGCATGTTGGGGAATTGAACCAGCAACCCCAGTTCTGCTAGACGGAATTGCTGCCCACTTAGCCACCAGGCAGCCTCACACATGTTCTCTGCATCTCTGTGGTGTGAACCAGCCCTAAGTCCATAGCCAAGTTCCGTGTCTCCAAGCAATATACAATATATTGGCCTAAGTATTGGGACGCCTGCCTTTAAACGCACATGAACTGTAATCGCATCCCCGTATTAGTCCGTAGGGTTCAATATTGAGTTGGCCCACCCTTTGCAGCTAGAACAGCTTCAACTCTTCTGGGAAGGCTGTCCACAAGGTTTAGGAGTGTGTCTATGGGAATGTTTGACCATTCTTCCAAGTGCATTTGTGAGGTCAGGCACTGATGTTGGACGAGAAGGCCTAGCCTGCAGTCTCCGCTCTAATTAATCCCCAAGGCGTTCTGTTGTGTTGGGGTCAGGACTCTGTCCAGGCCAGTCAAGTTCCTCCACCCCGAACCCACTCATCTATGTCTTTATGGACCTTGCTTTGTGCACTGGTCCAAATCATTTGGTGGAGGGGGATTATGGTGTGGGGTTGTTTTTCATGGGTTAGGCTTGGCCCCTTAGTTCCAGTGAAGGGAACTCTTAAGGCATCAGCATACTGAGACATTTTGGACAATTTCATGCTCCCAACTTTGTGGGAACAGTTTTGGGATGGCCCCTTCCTGTTTCAACATGACTGCACACCAGTGCACAAAGCAAGGTCCATAAAGACATGGATGAGTGAGTTTGGGGTGGAGAAACTTGACTGGCCTGCAGAGAGTCCTGACCTCAACCCGATAGAACTCCCTTTGGCTGAATTAGAGCAGAGACTGCGAGCCAGGCCTTCTCATCCAACATCAGTGCCTGGCCTCACAAATGCACTTCTGGAAGAATGATCAAACATTCCCATAGACACACTAAACCTTGTGGACAGCCTTCCCAGCCTTCCCAGAAGCTGTTCTAGCTGCAAAGGGTGGGCCAAATCAAATTTTAACCCTACGGACTAAGACTGGGCTGCCATTAAAGTTCATGTGTGTGTAAAGGCAGGCGTCCCAATACTTTTGGCTAAATTGTGTATCTGGCAAGATTTACAGTGGTGGTGGAACCCTCCTACACATAAATACAACATTTAGACATAGTTTTAGGACCTGGGAGATGAGACAACTTCTCTACATGAAGCAGCATGTTTGGGATTTGAACCCAGACACTCAGGGATGCTAAGCAAAAGTTCTAACCTCTAAGCCACAGAGCTGCCACATGTGGAACCCTCCTAAACGTAAATACACATAAATACTGCATTTCTTTGGACATACAGGTGATGGAATTACATTACTCCAGAGTTATTCTTCTTGATTTATTCTGTGATATTTGTTTTTTTTTTGGGGGGTGAGTTTAGAATAGTGATATTACCCTCAAATTTTGGGGAATTACATTTTGATTTCTGATGTTGGAACACATATCAAATTTTTGGGGCTCAAATTATGATTATTTAGAAATAATAAAAAGCACAAAAAAATGTGACTCATTTTAAATTTGCATCAGCAATAGTATTGATTGTGCTTTGTAATGACACCTGTGTGAGTTTGGGTAAAGATTGGTGTGAGATGGAGAGTAACAAGTGAAAGTGACAGAGAAAAATATATTTTATCAAAACATTCCACATTCTAGCTTTCTTTAAAAACAAAATATTTTAATTAGAAGCAACATTGTTGCAAAGGAAAATTTATTTCAGAGAAAGATACATTTCATCTCAACATTAAAAGGATTTATTTGTGAAAGTTACAATTGTATCATTGGAATCAATGGCTAAAACTTGCATTGGACTAAAATAGAGCAGATTTTCACTTCCAAAACATGCTCTTTAATTAGCTCTCATTTCGGTATTTACTATAACTCTTGTGAAAAAAGTCACTAGTTGTCCAAAAACTGGCATTTTTTTACTTCTCAGACTTTTAAAGATATTTCAGTGTAGAAATCACTTTTTCACACAGTTTAAAAGCAGATTATCTTTAAATAATATACCGCATATTTCAGTACCATTTAGGCAATTATATCATGCTCTAAACATTATTTCCATCTGCACAACTCCAGCTTTTAGTAGAGTAAGGATTTGAGCGCTATTTGGATTCTGGGAGCTATAGTAAATTCGATTTTGGTAAGTATTTTTTCTCCAGCGCTATAGTGAATACCGTTTTAGCGCTGATTTGCGCTAATTAGGGCAAATTTGCTGCAATTTGCGCTAATTAGCGCAAATTCGCGGCAATTTGCGCTAATTAGCGCCGCAGCGCTATAGTAAATTACCCCCAATATCTTTAACTTTTTGCTATAATAAATATCGCAATTAAAAAAAAATTTTCCTCAGTTTAGGCCGATATGTATTCTTCTACATACTTTTGGTAAATAAAATTGCAATATGCGTATATTGATTGGTTTGCGCAAAAGTTATAGCGTCTACAAAATGGGGGATATATGGCATTTTTATTATTATTTTTTTTTTTACTTTTTTTTTTAAATCGGCGATTTTTATCGGGACTGCAATATTGCGGCGGACAGATCGAACACTTTTGATACATTTTTGGGACCAGTGACAATTATACAGCGATCAGTACTATAAAAATGCACTGATTACTGTATAAATGTCACTGGCAGGGAAGGGGTTAACACTAGGGGGCGATCAAGGGGTTAATTGTGTTCCCTAGGTGTGTTCTAACTGTGGAGGGGATGGGACTGACTAGGAGGAAAGAGAGATTGGTGTTCATACTTAGTATCATCACGCCCGCTGGGCACCCGCATCGGCTCTGGTGGCGAGCTGCGGGAATGCGCGCGTGCCCCATAGTTGTCAAAAAGCAAACCGACGTAAGGTAACGTTGTTTCACCCAGGAGAGGCAACCTGCCACAGTACAACTGCGGCGGCTGGTCGGTAATGGTTTAATAGTTACACACGTCCTTTTTTGTTCATTTTATGAGGGTATTGTTTACACTTCAATCTGTTTTGAAGAACATACACACTACAGGTTATAAAGTGTAACTTGTAATGTCTTTCTGCTTTATTACATGTAATTTTTGATGATAATTTGCCTTCTAGTCTTTCATCTGATTTATATATGGTTCGATAAGAGTGTTGTAACCACCTGCTGCTTGGAACCAGCAACAAGAAGCCTAGACCTTTTGAAAAATGTGACTTCTTTACAACAATTTTGTAAAATGCTGAGTCTAATATGGAAGTTGTATTGTATGTGTGACGGAAACGCTTTGCACGCCGATTAGCTGCTTCCGTCCGTAAAGGATTGCCTCCTGCCCTCCAAACTGTTTTCGAGCAGACCGAGAGCTAATACCCGTACTTTTTACCCCAAACATCATACACAGACAAGATGTGAGGTAAAATCCAAAGGAATGACTGTTCATTGAAACTCAGACACATATGTTATACCCCACAGGAGAACATTCCCCTCCTGAACATATTGCCCTAACAGTAGAAACTGTAAACAGGAATATAATTACCATAGCTAAACAACAACCAATATATATTACAGTATATGCTAATTCACATCTTGCAACTAATAGCTGACAGCGATTTAATTAACCTGTAAGTTAATCAACATAAACATTTAACATTCCACGATGGTTCAATAACAAGGTACAGTGGTCACAATATTAATCACTTGTTCAAGAGATGAGCAGACTGACAGGTACAATAGGTGACTTAATTATCACAATTAACAATAGGAAAAGACACATAGGAGGCACACTATGGAAGAGGCCTACTTACAATAAACAAATTATAGCAGGAGACCCCATACAGGTTGCTTTGAGCTGATAAGATTAACATCTGCACTGAGTCTCACAGTCTGGAGCAGTCATTGCTGGTAATGGGGCAGCTAGTCCCTAAACATGGATCTTGGGCCTAGAGTCCCAGAGTCTGAGTGTTTTGGGAGACATGAACTTGAATCTAAAGTAACATTACTCCAAGGGCCCCCTGGCACACACCTCCCAAAGAGTAGTGCTCCCTTAAAAGCCAGGGCCCCCGTAGTCAGTAGGCAAGAGGCTAGCCTGCAGTCTCCTCCAAAAGCCTCTGTCCCGGGTGAGTCTGTCACAGTATAATTGTTATATAATTTATATAAGTGCTTGATCATAATTGCATTGTATAGCAAATAATTAAAGTGCAACTCCAAACCAAACTTGTTTAGATTTCTCTAAGCTTGCTGTCCGATGACGGAGATGGGAAATTCAGTAAAATTTCCTCAGAAGTACTAAAATAACTTTTATTCAGTTGGGGCTTTGCATTTACTGTGTCCTCAGTGGGGAGAGTTTACTGGTGCGATCACAGGGACTTGATGTAATGGGAAATCTCAAATGAAAGTAACAGTCATCAGTTTGCATATGGCAGATGTTCTAATGCTTCTTTACCCTATCCAAAACAAATTTCATGTTATATACTGTATTCCACAAAAAAGTGTTTTCATTGAACAAAAGAAAACTGTTAACAGATTTCCTTTATGCTTGTAGTTTTGCCAAAGCTTTCTAACAATTAAAATTATGAAATACAATTTGCTGAAAACTAAATACATTTTAATTTTCTCCTGTAAGCTGTAAAATGAACATTTACTTTTTTTTATTGTAGGATAATGCTTTCTTCATCTTACATTTTAATACTGAAATCTATACTTTGGAAGCCTATAGTACTGCATCTAAATATGCCTTCCTCCGCTGTCTGCGTGAGATGAGTACACAGTATCTTCAACGAGAACTTCAGTGGATTCATTTTGATAACGATTTTGTTGGAAAAACATCTATATTTGTCCCAGATGATGCAGTGCTATACGTGACACTGTGCATTAAGGCTTTTAGCTGTGTCTGTCTCTGCAGCTGCTTATGAAAGACTATTCAGGTATTTCATCTCATAAGACTGTACAAGATCACCACCATTCAAAAAATGAATGCACAATTTGTGAGACTCTCGAATAATACAAATATTTTGTAGCAAGTGCACAATAAATTAACTTCATTTAAAATAAAAATATTGTCCTATCAATGCTCATTTATATATACTGGTACATGTTAAAGAAATCAGCATGATGTAAACAATTTTTATATGTGTATTGAAATTTTTTTAAGCATAATTTGTAATACAAGTATATGGGGTTAGCCATATTTGATCATTACTGCTGTAGGCTTTGCTTCTTGCCCTGCAGTGCTACACAGTGGTTGTGCTTCCCTGCTCCAACTGTGCAAGTCTAGGAGTTGTCTAAAGCCTCGTACACACGGTTGGACTTCCATCAGACTTTTCCGTGGATTTTTGTCTGAACGGAGTTGGTCGGGAACACCCATAGCATACACACCACAGGACTTTTCTGCAAACTTTCCCAAAACTTTTTCCAACATCACGTGGTTTTTCTGCTCTTTACCGCCACCCTTTGGTCAACTTCTGCTATTGTTGGTTGATTTTAACATTATTTGTTTTGTCCATCGGACAAAAGTCCAATGGTTTTCTGTACACACGGTCGGACTTTGCTCCATCTGACTTTTGTTGGTCAAAAGTTTGTCCGTTTGCAGACCGAACTTTTGTCCAATGAAAACCAAAAAAGTTTGTCCGATGGAGCGTACACACGGTCGGATTTTTTGTCAAACTTGCTCAAAATGAAGTTTGTTGGCAAAAAGTCAGACCGTGTGTACAGGGCTTTACACACTGAAAACTCCCTGTGTGGTGGATATATTATCTATACAGTTGTTTAGCAGTTAGACAAACTCATTGTAGTAGTGAAGTTATGCCCCTATGGTTACCAAAAATCTAAATGTAATAACAAACAAATGAAACAAGTATTTAAAAAGTAAAACTTAAACAGAAAAAGTGACACTAAACTCTGGTTTAAAAAAAAATCCATTTAAAGTGGTTGTAAACCTTTAGGCCCGGTTCACACTGATGCGAGTTCATAACGAATGTGATGTGTCAAAAACATTCTAAATTCGCATGTCATCCATAAAGTCATTGTTTTCAATGACTGTCGTTCACATACATGTGTTGTGATTCCTCTACAAATGTGATGCGATAAAAAAAGGGTCTTGTGCGAGTTTAAAGCGTTGCGATTTTAGTCTCCATAGACATCAATGTAAATCGTTCTGGAATCGCATTGATGGTTCACATATGTGCGAATTCCACCACACTACTCTCCACAAAAACCATGAAGTACACAGCAAGTTAACACCTTTTTTTTTGATTATGATTCCATTGGCTACAACATCAATCGCAGCTATGTCCAGCTCCTGAAATTCGCAGTAAAATCGCGGTAAATTCGCACCTCACACAGGACAAAAAACTGAACAAATTCACAGCGCAGCAGTGTGAACCGAGCCTTACATATAACCAGTGAAGTAACTGAGCTCAGAGATGAAACAAATCTTCCTACATAAGTTAGACCTTTTTATCTGCAGTCATCTGTCCAGTACACATCCTTCAACATACAGACAAAGGGATTTTTCTCAGCGGCAGGAAGCAGGGGATGTAGACCTGCCGACACACACTACTCTACATGAGAAGTGAACTCATTGTAATCTGAGAGCTGATTGGAGGAAATCCACAGGTGCAGAAATGTGCTTTGTGCTGGAGGTGGCCAGGCCATCTCCTGCGCGGCTGAAGTGTCAGCTTAATCTATTAGGGCCTGTTCACACATAAATGTGCATTAAAATGCATTCTTCAAAAATGAATGTGCACTGTCTTCCATTTTAATGTGCTTTGACGTGCATTGAAACACGTTTTTATGTGCATTAAATTGCTGTGTCCTTGTAAGGGATACAGTAATAAAACCATTTTTTTTCTCAATAGATTTGCATTGCATTAAAATGCATAAATGTAGCGCTGAACATGACACCAACCTTGTGGTGTGAACAGGACGCATAGATTTTCTTTTTTTTTTTTATATGTGTCCTTGCAGCAAACTGTGATCTTCCAGTGCAGTAAAAAGCAGCCCACTGCAGTATGTGTGAACAGGGTCTTAAGAGTGAGTCATGCAAATAGCAGAGAGAGGAAAGATCAGAAAGGAACCAGACACAGTGCTTTGGATTGAGGTTAATACACACTATAGTGCAACGTGATTTGTTCATTTTTCATGTCTGAGGTTTACAACCACTCCTTAATCAGAAAAAAGTATTTTCTATTGCTCGCAGCCTCCTAGAGGGTAGCAACTGTAGCACTACCCCCGTAGGAGATGCTGGTTTAAGTTTTGGGTTTGCACGTTACCTCTTTTAGCTTCGTTGTCTGGGTAGGAAACTCTGTAGTAAATGCAATGTCCACACAAGATGTAAAACCTATAACTGTTGGTTTTATTTTTGTTGCAGTAACTTGTGTAGAAAGTAGAAGGTAGGAGAAGAGATGGGGAAGGTTCAGGTACACATTGAAGAACACACGGAAACGTCTATAGTCATTCACCAATCTCACTTTTGAGTGGGTATTGCTCACCCGGATAGACCCCTCTCACCTGGCCTAGCAACCGGGATGATGCACGAACCAGTTTCAGGACAGTCTCTGCCACAGATCGTATGAGAACAAATGTGGATATCCAGGAATCCTCTGCCACAGGATTTCAGTCCTGAACTTCCAGCCGTGCAGTTGAAGAGTAGGGATGAGCTCGGTGTTCGAGTCGAACATAAGTTCGACTCGAACATCGGCTGTTCGACCGTTCGGCGAACATCGAACGATTTGGGCCGTTCGCGCCAAATTCGAGTGACGCGAATGGCCCACAATACACTGCGCCATCGCAGTGCAATTCCAGCGCTGTGATTGGCCAAGCATGCACTGTGACCGCGCATGCTTGGCCAATCACAGCGCCGGCAGCTAGGAGAGCCATAATTGGCCACAGGCGGTTGCCTGTGGCCAATTATAGCTCAGGGGGTTTAGCACACGCCCCACACTATAAAAGGCCGCCAGCGCGGCGGCCTTGTGTAGTGTGTTCCGGCGCAGGGAAAGAGTTACATAGGCAGGGACAGTGTCAGTGCTATTTGTACCTCAAACTTGTGTGTAGGGAGAGAGAAGGATAGGCAGGGAGAGTGTCAGTGTCATATTCTTTGCTAAACCTTGTGTGCAGGGAGAGAGAAGGATAGGCAGGGGACAGTGTCAGTGTCACATTCTTTGCTAAACCTTGTGTGCAGGGAGAGAGAAGGATAGGCAGGGAGAGTGTCAGTGTCATATACTTTGATAAACCTTGTGTGCAGGGAGAGAGAAGGATAGGCAGGGGACAGTGTCAGTGTCATATTCTTTGCTAAACCTTGTGTGCAGGGAGAGCGAAGGATAGGCAGGGGACAGTGTCAGTGTCACATTCTTTGCTAAACCTTGTGTGCAGGGAGAGAGAAGGATAGGCAGGGAGAGTGTCAGTGTCATATACTTTGATAAACCTTGTGTGCAGGGAGAGAGAAGGATAGGCAGGGAACAGTGTCAGTGTCATATTCTTTGCTAAACCTTGTGTGCAGGGAGAGAGAAGGATAGGCAGGGAGAGTGTCAGTGTCATATACTTTGATAAACCTTGTGTGCAGGGAGAGAGAAGGATAGGCAGGGAACAGTGTCAGTGTCATATTCTTTGCTAAACCTTGTGTGCAGGGAGAGAGAAGGATAGGCAGGGAGAGTGTCAGTGTCATATACTTTGATAAACCTTGTGTGCAGGGAGAGAGAAGGATAGGCAGGGAGAGTGTCAGTGTCATATACTTTGATAAACCTTGTGTGCAGGGAGAGAGAAGGATAGGCAGGGAACAGTGTCAGTGTCATATTCTTTGCTAAACCTTGTGTGCAGGGAGAGAGAAGGATAGGCAGGGAGAGTGTCAGTGTCATATACTTTGATAAACCTTGTGTGCAGGGAGAGAGAAGGATAGGCAGGGAGAGTGTCAGTGTCATATACTTTGATAAACCTTGTGTGCAGGGAGAGAGAAGGATAGGCAGGGAACAGTGTCATATTCTTTGCTAAACCTTGTGTGCAGGGAGAGAGAAGGATAGGCAGGGAGAGTGTCAGTGTCATATACTTTGATAAACCTTGTGTGCAGGGAGAGAGAAGGATAGGCAGGGGACAGTGTCAGTGTCATATTCTTTGCTAAACCTTGTGTGCAGGGAGAGAGAAGGATAGACAGGGAGAGTGTTAGTGTCATATACTTTGATAAACCTTGTGTGCAGGGAGAGAGAAGGATAGGCAGGGAGAGTGTCAGTGTCATATACTTTGATAAACCTTGTGTGCAGGGAGAGAGAAGGATAGGCAGGGAACAGTGTCAGTGTCATATTCTTTGCTAAACCTTGTGTGCAGGGAGAGAGAAGGATAGGCAGGGAGAGTGTCAGTGTCATATACTTTGATAAACCTTGTGTGCAGGGAGAGAGAAGGATAGGCAGGGGACAGTGTCAGTGTCATATTCTTTGCTAAACCTTGTGTGCAGGGAGAGAGAAGGATAGACAGGGAGAGTGTTAGTGTCATATACTTTGATAAACCTTGTGTGCAGGGAGAGAGAAGGATAGGCAGGGGACAGTGTCAGTGTCATTGTTGCTAAGCCTCCTGCACATTATACACCTGAAGTTAGCCCGTATTGCTGCTTTTTCCTGGTGTGTTACACCAACAGGCATTTGCAGCACTTACAGCGGGCGGAGTGTGCCTCCTGATCATATTACACCTGAAGTTAGCCTGTATTGCTGCTTTTTCCTGGTGTGTTACACCAACAGGCATTTGCGGCACTTACAGTGGGCGGAGTGTGTCAGTTGCTGTGAGAGCTTTGGAGTGTGAGAACGTGCCTGTAGGGAGCTCCTGGAGCTCCAGGAGGAGGGGGTGTGATGGCCTCCTCCAGCCCAGGACCGGGGCAGCTTTCCCGACCTGATGCTGTTGCCTCCTCCCTGGGGATTAAAGACCTGTCCAGGGAGGAGACATTATTTTTGAAGACCCAGCACGAGTTGCTAGATTGGACTCTGGCCCAGCCTGGGGAAGGTCTGGCTAAAGTGCAGCGAAGGATCACAAGAGTCAAGGATCTAATCCAGAAGGCCAGCCGGGCCTTCTGTGGGAAGTCTGCAGTGCTGACCGACCTCCGGAATCCCTGGTAACCTGGCTGTGGAGGGTCCCCGGGACCTTGCGGTGCTCGGGTCAGAAAAAGCTACCAGCACTCAGGCAGGCTCGGCTAGGGTACCTGAGGATACAGCCAGGGGAAATCAGGAGGGGAACACAGGGGGGAATGCTGAGGGAAATACAGTGGGGATGGGAAAGCTGGGGTGCACCCCAGTGGTGGTTCTCACACCGCTCCCACGGATCAGGCCTGAGACTGATGCTGGAAAGACTTTTAAACATGCTGCTGTTGTTAAGACCCTAATGACCCCTGTGATTCCCGCATGCAGCCAGGTGCAAGGCAGGCCACTGCTAATGGAGGATCCTGCCAGTGCCGCTCATGCTGTGGAGGAGGGAGAGGGGTCTGGCAATCATGGATATGGACAAACTCAAGCAGGAATTGTTGAAGGACTATGCATTGATGGTGGGAGAAATGTGAAGGCTACAAGGATTGGTGGGGAGGAGGGGGGGACGCCATTACCCAAAGATAGGTGCAGTGAGCAACAACAAACTGCTTCACAACCAGGGGATGGTTTGGCGCCAGTAAAAGCAACCACCTTTGCTGACAGTAGGGGCGGGGCTTTGGGGCATGGCTCTGGTGGGCTGGATGGTCAGGAGGAGGAGTTTGGGCGGGAGTCCGGGCGGGAGGTGGAGCCGGGAAGGTCGGGAAGTGCTTCTATGACCACTTCCGGTTTCCCTGGCCAGCGTGAACCGGAAGTGGGCGGGCGGCCTGATCCGGAAGTGGGGTCTATACCGGAAGTGGTCGGGGGCGGCCAGAAGCACTTCCGGTTGGCGGCCTCTGATGGCCTGGATGATCAGGAGATGGCCGAGGTATGTGGAGGGTTGGCAGGAGGGGATTTGATAGATCTCATGGATTCATCTGGGGACCTGAGTGCTGCTCAAAGAGTGGGCAGGTGGAGTGAGGCCGAGGCTGGGGAACTTTTTGGGGATCACCCAGCCTTGGCCTTCATTAAGGGTATGGAGTCCCAGGAAGGACAATTAGAAAAGGGGAAGGAGCAGCCACAGCCGCAGGAGCAGGGGGAGGAGCCATCTGGGGCTCATGCCCGCTGCTCCGGTGGGGCCCCAGTGGTAGACCCTCCTCCCAGTGTTAGGAGGAGGGTTGTTGTGGGTGTGGCTTGCTCCGGGGGGCGGTGGATGGGAGGGACCCCCCCCGGCAGGATTAGGCCGGGGGGTTCCCCGGGTTGATGTGTCAGCCGAGGGTGCTGGAGTACCCTCTGAGGGTACCCCTGGTGAGGCAGCAGAGGGTGCTTCTGACACTCAGGCTAGGGGGGTGTTAGATCAGGTCCAGGAGGCAGAGCTGCTTGGGGCGCTCAGGGAATCCGGGTCTTTTGCCCGGGTGGCAGGGACCAGCGTCCCTTTGGCCCCCCTGTACGACCGGTTTGGTGCCCAAAACTTCCGGGTTCCCCCCACAGACCAGCTCCAGGGGGTGAACCCGTGGTCGAGGGGTACGGGGGGTCCGGAGAGGCGCAGGCGCAATGTTGTGCAGCTGCGGTGGGAGGGACCTGGACAGTGCCCCAGCAGGGGGCAGGTGGTAGATCTTCTGCTGACGGGGGCCAACTTTAAGGTGGCTGACCTCTTCGCAGTGATCCATCCCACGGGCACCAAGGAGTTTGATGTGAGTTTTTCCTCCTTGGTGCTAATGGAGCTCTTCCTTACTGTGTATGAGCTCCTGAAGAGGTCGGAGCCTTGGAGGTCTTTTAAGGTGGTCCCCCTGTCCAGGCAGGAGGACATCAAGTCCCTGACCATTCTGGTCAGGAATGAATCCCTCCCACCTGAGGACATTGCCACCTGGTTGGGGAGGTATGGGCAGCTGCAGTCTCCCCTGCGCAAAAACCGGGGTCTGGACCGGGGCGTGGGCGGCCAGGATCCGTCTCAAGCGCCAGGGAGCTAGTGTGACCCATGTCCCTGGCAGCGCTTTCATCGGGAGAGATAGGATCCTGGTCTTTTACCCCGGTCAGCCCCGTCGCTGCTTTAAGTGTGGGAGTCCCACCCATTTAAGTGCAGACTGCACAACACCCCGGTGCGTCAGGTGCAACAGGCCTGGGCACTCCTCGGAGACTTGCAGGCTTATTGTCTGCAACCTCTGTGGGGTGTCCGGCCACCCATTCAGCCGCTGCCCCAAGGCTTTTAGGGGGCGTGCGGCTGATGGGGATGGGCCAGGCCCAAACGACGCACCGGAGGGGGTGGGTCTCCCACCTCAGGTGCCCCAGGCAGGCCCAGGTGAGGGGCCTGGGGCTGATGGCCCAGAGGGGCCTTTGCCGCAGCGGCAGAGGCGCAGGCATGGTGGAGTGGGGGCCCCTGCTGGGAATGTGCCAGGTCCCCCGGGACTTGTTTCTGGGGGGCAGGGTGCGCCAGCACTGGGCCCAGTGGGGGTGGGGGACCCTCTGCGGGGGGGCGTAAAAAAGCTCCCCCTCTTTCCTCTGCGCCCCCTCCTCCCTCTACCCCCCTCTTTCCCCCTCCTCTTCTCCTTCTGTTCCCCCCTCCTTTCCCCCCCTTTCCCCATCCCTCCCCTTCTTCCTCCCTTCCCCCTCCCCGTCCCCTCGTCCCCCCCGGTCCTCTTCTCCTCTTCCCCCTTCCTCTCCACCTCCTTCCTCCCCCCGTCCCATCCTGGATCCTCTTTTGTATCCCCAGGATTCGGGGGAGGAGATGGAGGTGGCCGAGTCGTCGAGGGGCCTGCACAAGAGGCCCATGGGGGCCTCTAGCGGGCACTCCGGCGACGAGGTGGGCGGCCAGATCCAGGCGGGCTGGCTGCAGAGGAGGGTGAGGAAGAGGACGAGGAAGAAGGATCCTGGGGGGGGGTTAGGGGACCCCGGGTTGTCCCTGATAGGGACCCTGGGGGCCCCCCCGGTGATCCTAGGGAATATGTTCGGGGTCTTCACCGATTCGGAGGAGGACTCTGGGGTGTAGGCGAAAGTGCAGAGGAGAATGTAGGCTGAAATCACTAAGGATGGCGGTACCCTCTCCAATACGCGTTGCGACCATCAATGTCGCAAGTGTGCGTTCTGCGGCAGCTCGTTTCATGGCCTTTGATTTTCTCAGCCGAGTTGAAGCTGACATTTTGTTTTTGCAAGAGACCTGGCTGGCATCGGTGGCAGAGATGCATCTAGCAAAGAGGGAGTGGAGGTGTGGGCCCTCCCTCTGGTCTCTTGCGGCCGAGCCCTGCAGTGGAGTTGCAGTCCTTTTTAAGACTGGTCCGGTGGCTTGTCGACGAGTGATTTGAGGTGGAGGTCGGTAGGTGCCTGGTGGTGGATGCCGTCGTGGGGGGGCAATTCCTTAGGCTCATCAACTTTTATGGCCCTCAGACCAAGAGGGACAGGAAGAGCCTCCTCACGATGGTCAAGCCCTACTTGTTCACGTCCCAGCAGGTGGTCTTTGGTGGTGACTTTAACATGGTCACCAGATCAAAGGATCGGGCAGGCGCCTCAGGCCCCCTGGGATATGATAGTATCTTTCTGAATAGTGTAGTGAGGGAAGCCGGGTTGGTGGATGTGCATATTCAGTGCCTCCCCAACCACACGGGGTTCACTTATGCCCGAGGTAGCAGTAGGAGCAGGTTAGATAGGGTTTTTTTTGAAGGGGGACTCTTCCTTTGCGGCACCTGTGTTGCAGGCGGTGGAGTTCTCCGATCACTGTATGGTTTCTGTGACTTTGAATGTGGCCGACACTCCTCAGAAGGGTCGAGGCCTCTGGCGTCTCAATGGATCGCTACTCGAGGACCTCGAGGTTAGGGAGGCCTATGAGATCTTTCTTGCGGATCAGGCCCCGCTCCTTGAGAGCGGCTGCTCCCGCCAGGAGTGGTGGGAAGTGGTGAAGAAGAGGTCGGAGGGCTTTTTCCGCAGGATCTCTAGGTACCAGGCGACGTCCAAGTACCTGGCCTACCAGAAGTTGCGCAGGCGGTTGGACCGCCTGGTTTCTGCTGGGGGCCCTCAGGAGCAGATATCCGATCTGAAGCTTCAGATGAAGGGGTGTCAGTATGACCGTCTCGCCTCCCTGGTCCTTGAGAGGGATTACGGGAAGTTCTCCTCCCCGGATCCCTACAAGAGCTGTGGTGAGGCGGTGAGTTCGAAGGTCGTACATGGCCTGAGGGACGCTTCGGGATCCCTGGTCCGGTCCAGACCGGGTATCCTGGGCGTCATCAGGGACCATTTTTCAGACCTCCTCCGAAGGAAGCCTTTGGATATTGAGAAAGCCAGGGTGTTTCTTGATGAGACCCCGCTTCGTGCGGGGCCTGGTCTCCCGGACTCTCTGACAGCAGAGATCTCGGTTGAAGAAGTCGAGCAGGCCATTGACTCTTTGTCCTTGAAAAAGTCGCCGGGGCCCGATGGGCTCACGGCTGAATTTTATAAAACCTTCAAGAGCCTGTTGGCTCCTCATTTGGGGGAGGTTTTCAATGAATGTTTGGCTAACGGCCTGCTCCCTCCCTCAATGAGAAGGTCAGCTCTGATCCTGCTGTCAAAGGGTAAAGATCCAACTGTAATTGAGAACTGGCGCCCGATCGCCCTTCTCACTACAGATAGGAAGATATTGGCAAAAATACTCTTTTTACGTATGTCAGCAGTCGCTGACAAGATGCTTTCTGTCTCCCAGCACTGCGCAATTCCTGGTCGGGGCACCTTTAGTGCCGTCCTGAACGTCCGGGAGGCCGTGGAAAGGTGCAGGGCAACGGGGGATGGGCGGTATCTGCTGGCATTAGACCAGGCCAAGGCTTTTGACCGGGTGAGCCATGAGTACCTCTGGCTTCTTCTGAGAAAGTACGGTTTGCCGGAGCAATTTGTGAATTGGCTGAAAGTATTGTACAGAGGGGCGGTGAGCTTCCCTCTTGTCAACGGTTGGGTGGGTCCTGCCTTTGCTGTGGACTCTGGAGTCAGGCAGGGTTGCCCGTTGAGCCCCCTTCTCTACGTCTTTGCCGTCGATCCCTTCGTGAGAAGGCTCGACTGTGAGCGTTTGGGGGGGGTTCCGGTGGAGCCTTGCACTGGTCTGGATCCGGCAGTGAGGGTGGTGGCCTATGCGAACGATGTCTCGGTGGTGGTGTCCAGCCGCGAGGAGGCCCTCTTTGTGGAGACGCAAATTGGGAAGTACTCCGAGGCATCTGGTTCGTTGGTCAATTGAGGCAAGAGCGAAGTTCTCTGGTTGGGGAGGGAAGGCGAGCAGTTCGCTCTTCCGGACGTTTTTCCCCAGCCCCAGCCAGAAGTGAAAATTCTTGGCATCCTATTTGGCCCAGGTGATTACCCCAAGCTAAATTGGGAACGCAGACTGGTCGGTGCATCTCGGAAAGTGAATGCCTGGAAGGGCTGGAAGCTGTCACTGAGGGAAAGGGTGAGCCTGGTCAAAACGTACTTGCTGCCAGAATTCCTCTATGTCAGCTACGTCTGTATTTTGCCTGCATCTCTCTATGCCCGGATCTCTGGCCTGTTCTTCCTGCTGTTGTGGGGAAACAGGCTAAATCTGATCAAGAGGGAGGTCACGTACCGACAGAGGAGGCACGGTGGGCTGGATATGATCAATCCGGTGGTGTTTTTCATCACCATTTTTGTGAAATTCAACCTGCAGTCCATCTTTGTGGACCTGCCTACTCTGTGGGAGTGCTCATGCAAGAACTGGTTCTTGCTGTTCCTGAGTAGGTGGGAGGATGGGGGACGGCCTGGTGATCTTCGTAGATCGCACGGGTATCTCCCGTCCTATGTCCCTTAAGCGTTGAAGGTACTGAGGCAGTGGCGGATAACTGCCCTCGAGGTGGGCTCTGTGGGTCGATGTGAGCTGTACTCAAGAGTCATGGCCTCGAACATTTTGAGGCCACTGTCTTTAAGGGACTGCCCGGAGAGAGTCCTCGAGAAGGGATTAGCCCTTCTGAATTCCCCAAGAATCCCAAGCAAGTTTTGGGATCTTGCGTGGAGGGCTTTCCATGGACGCCTCTATGTCCGGGGAAACCTAAAATATAAGAACCTAGGGGACAGAGGTTGTCCTCGTGCAGAATGTGGGGGAGCATTGGAGACCATGGACCATTTTTTGGTCGAATGCCCCTTCAACATTGAGGTTCTTGAGGGGGCAGGGGAAGCCATTGGTTATCCCCGACTCTCATCCTTGACCTATTCTGAGGTGGTGTATGGTAACTTTAGGGTCCACAGAGGGTTTGAGTTGTCGTCACTTTATTTAGTCAGCTTAGTGGCTCTCTATTACACATGGCACGCTCGGTGTTTGGTGTCCACTAGGGGCAAAGTCCTGTCCACGCATGAGGTGGTGGGTGATATTTTTCGGGAGCTGGTGAAGGTGAGGAGTCTTGAGAGGGGGAGGGTTGGGGCCAATAGGAGTGCCCGGCTGTGGAGGGGTTTCTCCTTCCGGCCTCCCTGAGGCTCCAATCCTTCTTCCTTTGGGGGTGGTTCTTGCTGTCCTTTTCACCCCCTTTAGGTCTTTTGGTTTCTTTTTTTCTGAACAGTAGGGCTTTAGGCATTCTAGACCTTGCATTCTCGTCTGTCAGTAGCCGATGGGTGGTTGGTGTTAGGTAGTAGGTTTTGTATATATATTAGGGTGTGGTGTTAGTGTTAGGTTAATATGTAGTATTAGGGTTTGTGTGGTTTGATTTTTTGGGTGATGTGTTCTTCTTGTTCTTTTCCAGGGTGATGGGAAAAATAAAAATAATGAGACCCACGTATGGGTTGGTCGGATGAGGATGGGTAAGGGTGGTGGTGGTAAATTTGTAAATATGTGTTAGTTTTATGTGTCAGGATTTTGTTAATGTATATATTGTTTTCCTGTACATATTGTAAATATTGGTAGCAGTTTTTTCAAATATATAAAAATTTACAGTGGGCGGAGTGTGCCTCCTGATCATATTACACCTGAAGTTAGCCTGTATTGCGGCTTTTTCCTGGTGTGTTACACCAACAGGCATTTGCGGCACTTACAGCGGGCGGAGTGTGCCTCCTGATCATATTACACCTGAAGTTAGCCTGTATTGCTCCTTTTTCCTGGTGTGTTACACCAACAGGCATTTGCGGCACTTACAGCGGGCGGAGTGTGCCTCCTGATCATATTACACCTGAAGTTAGCCTGTATTGCTGCTTTTTCCTGGTGTGTTACACCAACAGGCATTTGCAGCACTTACAGCGGGCGGAGTGTGCCTCCTGATCATATTACACCTGAAGTTAGCCTGTATTGCTGCTTTTTCCTGGTGTGTTACACCAACAGGCATTTGCAGCACTTACAGCGGGCGGAGTGTGCCTCCTGATCATATTACACCTGAAGTTAGCCTGTATTGCTGCTTTTTCCTGGTGTGTTACACCAACAGGCATTTGCAGCACCTACAGCAGGCGTAGTGTGATTCCTGCAAAATATACTCCTGAAGCCAGGCCTTATTGCTGGTTTTCCCATTTCCCTGCAGGCCATTAGAATGTCTGGAAGGCAAACAAGGAGAGGCAGACAGTCAGGAGCCAATAAAAGAGGGCAAGCAGGCTCTGTGTCTAGAGACAACAGTGCTGGTCGTGGACGCGGTGCATCGCCATCAGCACGTGGCCATGGGACACGCTTGTCCTTCTTTTCGGCAGCTGGACGTGTTGAGCCGCATCATGCCGACTTGGTAGAGTGGATGACCAAGCCCTCCTCATCCTCCTCATCCTCTCTCACCCAGGCTCAGGGTACTGGCAAAGCAGCTGCCAAAGCGTCCTCTTCCCTGGTATCAATGTCATCGTCAGTCACTCCTTCCCTAGACCAACCATGTCCTCCTGAGGAGTCCCCCGAACTGTTTGAGCACAGTGTTGGGTACATGCTCCAGGAGGATGCCCAGCGTTTCGAAGGGTCTGATGATGATACCCAGCTAGACGAAGGCAGTAGCGTGAGAGCAGAGAGAGGGGATGCTCAAGAAGGACACCAATCTGGCAGTCATGTTCCAGCAGCTGCAGCATACTGCCAGATTGGCTCCAGTGATGAGGAGGGAGGGGATGATGAGGTCACTGACTCCACGTGGGTGCCTAATAGGAGAGAGGAGGAGGAGGATGAGGAGGAGGCACATCTCCAACGAGGCAGGATGCCCTCGGGGGGCCAGCGTAAGGGCAGCACACCGACGGAATCACACCGCAGAGCTCCGCCTGTGCAGGGCGCTGCCTCTGCCCGTTATTCAAAAAGTTCTTTGGTGTGGGCCTTTTTTGAGTCGAGTGCATCAGATCGCACAGCTGCTGTTTGCAACATATGTCTCAAGCGTATATCGCGTGGCCAAAACATCACCCGCTTGGGCACCACATGCTTGACCAAACATATGTTGACCTGCCATGTAGCTCGTTGGCAAGCCTACCTTAAAGACCCACACCAAAGAACAAAGCGGACCTCTTCTTGCACCGCATCAGCTGGGATCTCCAACCCCACTATACCTTCAGTCCACTCTGAAACCTGCACTGAGAGGAATGAAGATGTAGAATTAGGTGTGTCACAGCCAAGTACTTGCGGGCACTCTGCTAGCAGTACACCGACGTCCGATTCTAACAGGCAAATTTCCCTGCCCCAGCTGCTGGACCATCGAAAGAAGTTCACTCCCAGCCATCCACATGCCCAGCGGTTGAATGCTAGCTTGGCTAAATTGCTAGCGCTTCAACTGCTGCCTTTTCAGTTGGTAGACTCGGCCCCCTTCCGTGAGTTTGTGCAATGTGCGGTTCCTCAGTGGCAGGTTCCCAAACGCCACTTTTTCTCACGGAAGGCGATTCCGGCTCTCTACCGGCATGTGGAAGGCAATGTCTTGGCCTCGCTGGACAGGGCGGTCAGCGGTAAGGTGCATATTACCGCTGACTCATGGTCCAGCAGGCATGGACAGGGACGTTACCTTTCTTTCACGGCCCATTGGGTCACTCTTTTGGCAGCTGGGAAGGATGCAGGACAAGGTGCAGTAGTGTTGGAGGTTGTTCCACCGCCACGCCTCCAAAATGCTACTACTGGTTGTGACACACCTCTGTCCTCCACCCCCTCCTCTTCTTCTTCCTCCATGGCCTCTTTTTGTGCTTTGTCCTCGGAACCAGCGGTGCTCCGTAGGCGTTCAAGGGGCTACGCAAGTACGCAGGCAAAAAGATGCCATGCCGTGCTTGCGCTGGTGTGTTTGGGGGACAGGAGCCACACTGGGGCAGAGGTTCTGTCTGCTCTGCAGGGGCAGGCCGAGAGGTGGTTGACGCCACGCCAGCTTAAGCCAGGAATGGTAGTTTGCGACAATGACACCAACCTCCTCTCCGCTCTCCAACAGGGACAACTGACCCATGTGCCCTGTGTGGCTCACGTCCTTAACCTGGTGGTGCAGCGGTTCTTGGGCAGGTACCCGGGCTTACAGGATGTCCTGAGGCAGGCCAGGAAAGTCTGTGTGCATTTCCGCAGATCTTATAATGCCAGTGCTCGCCTGGCTGAGCTGCAAAAGGAGTTGAACCTGCCCAAGAACCGCCTTATATGTGACATGCCCACCAGGTGGAACTCAACGTTGGCCATGCTGCAGCGGCTGCACACACAGCAGAGGGCCATCAATGAGTACCTGTGCGACTACGGCACCAGGGCAGGGTCAGGGGAGCTCAGGTTTTTTTCACCACGCCAGTGGGGCATGATCAGGGATGCATGCACTGTCCTGGCACCATTTGAGGAGGCCACGAGGATGGTGAGCAGTGACAGTGCATGCATCAGTGACACTGTACCTCTTGTCCACCTGTTGGAACATACGCTGCGTGGAATAATGGACAGGGCACTTGAGGCAGAACAGAGGCAGGAAGAGGAGGACTTCCTTGCCTCTCAAGGCCCCCTTTACCCAGACAGTGTTCCTTCTGTCCCACCCATCGCACAGGAAGAAGAGGAGGAGGAGGAGGAGGAGGAGGATTGTGTCAGCATGGAGGTGGAGCCTGGCACTCCGCATCATCAGCAGCAGTCTTTTAGGGATGATTTACAGTCCCAAGAAACCAGTGGACTTGTACGTGGCTGGGAGGAGGTGGCTGCGGATCATGTCGTCCTTAGTGACCCAGAGGACTCCGGACCGAATGCCTCATCTAACCTACGCTGCATGGCCTCCCTGATCCTGCAAAGTCTGCGGAAGGATCCTCGTATTCTTCGGATCAAGGAGAGGGACCAATACTGGCTGGCCACTCTCCTTGATGCATGGTACAAGGTTGCGGACCTTATCTTACCGTCGCAGAGGGAGCAGAGGATGAGACAACTCCGGGAAGCCTTGCAGAAAGGTCTGTGCAACGCGTTCCCAGAGACTGGGAGGTTACAAACTCCTGGTCCTGGACAACGAGTTGCTGAGGCTTCGGTCAGTCAAAGAAGGAGCGGTGGGGAAGGTGGCCGTCTGACCGATGCGTTCAGACAATTCTTTAGTCCGCAGCCCCAAGGTATGATCGGTTCCAGCAACCATCGCCAGCGTCTGATATACAAGGTGCAGGAATACCTAGGGGCAAGGTCAGACTTGGACACCTTCCCCACCGAAAATCCTCTGGCTTACTGGGTCTTGAGGATGGATCACTGGCCAGAGCTTGCACAGTAGGCTTGTGCAATTCGTTTCGTAACGAATTGAAATTCGTCCGAATTTAGCAACTTTCGGACATTCGGAAGCATTCGAATTTCCGAACAAAGCAATTACGAATAAGACCGAATCCGAAATAAATTATACCGCAAATAGCGAATGCCCGAATGTCTTCGGCATAATTCGTTATGAAAAAGTTACGAATGTACGAATCCATACGAAGCACAATAACACTCACTCTGCTCTACTCTCTGCTTCTCCCACACCGTGCTGAACTCCCTCTCAAAATGGTGTACAGGGGCGGAGGTTATAGCCGCATGTAAAAAACGAAAGTAAAATACGAGATTTCGAATCCATTCGAAGCACAATAACACTCACTCTGCTCTGCTCTCTGCTTCTCCCTCACCGTGCTGAACCCTCTCAAAATGGTGTACAGGGGCAGAGGCTATAGCCGCATGTAAAAAACGAAAGTAAAATACGAGATTTCGAATCGTTACAAATAACCGCAATGTATTTAGAAAAGTACAAATCCATTCGAAGCACATTAGGCATAATAGGCAGCGTTGTTGTGAGAGAGACACGGAAAATTACGAATCAACGAACCCAAAAAAAGTTACGAAAGTAGGAGTTCTGTCCAGAATCAACGAAAAACAACGTACTCTACCGAAAGTACGAACCCAAAAAAAGTTACGAAAGTAGGAGTTGTGTCCAGAATCAACGAAAAACAACGTACTCTACCGAAAGTACGAATTATAAAGCAACAAAAAATTCAACGAAAAATGTCGCTTGCAAAAATACGAATGAGTCCGAACACGAAAAATCCCGTCTAGCAAAATTACGAATGATTACGAATCAACAGGACCGGAAAGAAACGAACCGAAACGGAACGAATTTTTCCGTTGTGCACAAGTCTATTGCACAGTATACAATTGAGCTACTGGCCTGTCCTGCATCCAGCGTTCTTTCAGAACGCACATTCAGTGCTGCTGGAGGATTTGTCACGGATTACAGGGTACGCCTGTCCACCGACTCTGTTGATCGACTGACCTTCATAAAGATGAACCAGTCTTGGATCACCACCAGCTACCAAACACCTGAAGCTGATATAACAGACTAATTTATTTTCAAATGTCACATTCCTTCAAGACTGATGCTGATGCTGAGAGACTGTCCTGTTATGTTGACTGACTATCCTCCTCCTCCTCAATGATCTGATTGATGATGATAGCTTGGAAGAACATTTTTGTTTCTGGGTGCCGCCACCAGTGGCTAAGGCCCAATTTTTCAGCCCCTGTTTAACAGGGGCATGTAATTACAATTTTTTATGCAATGCTTTGCAGCATGGCTCATTCCTGCACTCTAACTAGAGTATCTGGGAGAGGTTGCAGTGTCGTGGCACCAGCACCAGTGGCTAAGGCCCAATTTTTCAGCCCCTGTTTAACAGGGGCGTGTTATTAACATTTTTTATGCAATGCTTTGCAGCAGGGCTCATTACTGCACTCCAACTAGAGTATCTGGGAGAGGTTGCAGTGTCGTGGCACCAGTGGCTAAGGCCCAATTTTTCAGCCCCTGTTTAACAGGGGCGTGTAATTACAATTTTTGATGCAATACTTTGCAACAGGGTTTATTGCTGTGCTCCAAGTACAGTATCTGTGAGGGGTTGCAGTGTTGTGGCACCAGTGCCTAAGGCCCAATTTTTCTGCCCCTGTTTAACAGGGGCATGTAATTACAATTCTTGATCCAATAATTCACAGCAGGGCCCATTCCTGCGCCCACCAAGAGTAACTGTGAGGCCTTACAGTGTTGTGTCAACACCACCACCACCACCAAATGCCCAATTTTTCAGCCCCTGTTCAACAGGGGCATGCAATTACAATTCTTGATCTAATAATTCACAGCAGGGCCCATTCCTGCGCCCACCAAGAGTAACTGTGAGGCCTTACAGTGTTGTGTCAACACCACCACCACCAAAGGCCCAATTTTTCAGCCCCTGTTCAACAGGGGCATGCAATTACAATTCTTGATCTAATAATTCACAGCAGGGCCCATTCATGCGCCCACCAAGAGTAACTGTGAGGGCTCACAGTGTTGTGGCAACACCAACATGTAAGGGGCAAATTTCAGCTGAGTATATATGGCAGGCCCCTACTTTCAAACATCCAACTTACAAACGACTCCTCCTTGCAAACGGAAGGATACAACAGGAAGTGAGAGGAAATCTACCCCTAGGAAGGCAAATTCTCTCCTGTAAGAGTTAATATGGGAAAAAAAGTGTCTCCTCTCCACTGATGCTTTATCACCAATTCTTGTTTCAATAAAAACCCCAAATTTTCAAAAAACATTTGTCATTAGGAGGAAAAGTGAGGTGAACTGTTCTGAACAGGTGCACACTGCACAGACAGCAAAACAAATGTTACAGGGGTGATAACCCTTCCCTATGTTTTCCAAAAAGCTTAAAAATAGATTTTTTGGCTGGAGCTACACTTAAACAATGTACCTGTTCAAAATTACAAACAGATTCTTCATAAGAACAAACCAACAGTCCCTGTCTTGTATGCACCGCCTGTATACGTCTGTTCAGAGTATATAGGGCCTTTTTTATTTTGTGTGCGGGGTTCCCCTTAATATCCATACAAGACCCAAAGGGGCTGGTAATGGGCTGGGGTGGGGGGGGGGGGGCTGTGATGGGGTAGCTATGTCATTTTTCTTAAAGATTTTCATCCATATTACCGGGACCAGACATTACATTAAAGCCGCAAGCAGTTTTAAATGGCTTTTTTTCCTTTAGAAATGTAATTTTGTGCAGGGACAGTTCTAAACACGGGAAACACGTGGCACTTCACAGGCATACTTTAAAAAAAAAACCAGGTACGATATTTAAAGGAATATTTGACTTATTTTTTTTCACTTTATGCATCATTAAAATGTCTGCTCCCGAAAAACGGCCATTTTTAAAACTTTTTTTGGATTGATATATGTCCCCTGGTGCAGAACCCGGGTTCCCAAACCCTTTTTAGGAAAATAACATGCATATTAGTCGTTATAATTAGCACTTTAGATTTCGAACGTTCGCATCCATTGTATTTAATAGGGTTCTAAAGTTCGTGCGAACTTTTGGTCCGTTTGCGGATTCTGGTGCGAACCACTGTTCGGCTCATCACTATTGAAGAGCCTTTAAGCCGATCCGGCGAACTGCTTGGCTTTTAAAGTAGTGGATCCCCTCTTAACAAGGTCACCAGGCCTATCTCGAGACATTAGCACTTTGCTGGTCTCCTCCAGGGCAGGTCCTCCCCTGGTTTCCTTCATTAAGCAGCTTCCTCCCTCTTGGCGGACAGCTTGGGATCCCCTTTAGGATTGTAGGCCCCAGTCATCATAACTGGGCCTACTCAATAGCGATGCAGCCTCGGTCCAACGTGGCCCCGAGACCGGAATCACACACACATACCTCGCGCCATGGCCACGGGGCGAAAGGACCCCGAACAATGGCGTCTGCCCCTTAAGTATCTCTCCCCAGCATGCACAGCGGGGCACCACTCCCACTGTACCGCTGCCGAGAAGGGACACCCAATACACCAGCCCTCAAAATTTTCACTCGCCTGCTCGCATTTGGCGAGTGAAAAAACGTTGAGGGCAAGTGTACTTGCATGGCAGGTCACTTGGCACAGACAGAAGGCAGGTCTGTTTGTTTGGCTCGGGCGGGGAGGCGTGCTGGCATATCTCGGCTTGGCTGGGGCGGGGAGGCTTGGCTTGAGCAGGGGGGAGGTTCCACATGGCTCAGGCGGGGGATGTGTTCCCTCGGCTCACACGGGGAGGCGGGCCGGCTCAGCTATGCTTGATTCGGGCGCAGGGGCGGATCCAGGGGGGCAACAGGGCAATTGCCCCCCCCGAGACCATCTGTCACACTCACTTGCTTGCTCTGGTTTTTTTTTTTGCGCCTGATCTCCCAGATTTTGGGGAACCGGTACCGGCCAGCCGTAGGTCCCCTGGACCCCAAACGTGGCACACATGTAGCCCCATGTCTCCTCTACAAGTGTGCAAAGTTTGCTGTCTGGGGGACTTTAAAGCCGGGCATCCCTTCCATAGACTCCAATGTTAAACGGTAATTTCTCCAGTAAATTTGCGGACCCGGTACCGTGTGCAAAGTTTGGTGTCTGGGAGACCTACGGCCAGGGAGAAACGATTTTTCAAAGCCGGGCACTCCTTCCATAGACTCCCATGTTAAACATCAGTCTAGTCAAGGGCACAGTGAAGCATGGGCACAGTGAGGCAAAGTGAGGCACAGTGAGGCATGCAGATGGACACCCTAGGCTTATACTCGAGTCAATACATTTTCCCAGTTTTTTGGGGTAAAATTAGGTGCCTCGGCTTATATTCAGGTCGGCTTATACTCGAGTATATACTACAGTACTTGTTCTGCGGCTTATAGAGAAAAAAAAAAAATATGGACAGCCGCACTCCAAAAAACCTTTGACGGTCGCCTTTATTGTAAAAAATGGAAGATCACACCAAAAATCATCACAGCATAGCCTGGGTAACAGCTTACATGTTTCACGCTCTGTGAAACATGTAAGCTGTTACCCCGGCTATGCTGTGATGATTTTTGGTGTGATCTTCCATTTTTTACAATAAAGGCGACCGTCAAAGGTTTTTTGGAGTGCGGCTGTCCATATTTTTTATTTTTTTCTCTATATGCTACGTGCTTTGCTGGCACCCACGGTAGTCCTGATACTACAAATTGCTGGAGCGTGTTCACCTGGAGCGCTAAAAATCTCTTTCTCTCTAAACTTGTTCTGCGGCTGCCGCTGCCTCTGCCTCTCTGAGTCTCTCTCTCAGTTTCTCACATCAGCCGATCAGCGGCGCAGAGAGAGAGACTCGTCTAATGTAGTTACGCGGTGCACTGACACGATACCAGGAGCGGAGGAGGAGGTGGGTGGAGCCTCTTCCCTGCACTCGTTGCTAACACCTGGGCCGCTTGGCGTCTAGCAACGAGTGACGTCAGTAAGTCACGTTGGGCCGCTCTGCAGGCAGGTGCGATAGCGTTCGGCTCCACAGACAGGTAATAAAGCGGGCGGCTCCGCTTGCGGCGCGGTTTGTGGGCGGGCGGCGTGGTTCGTGGGCAGACCGTGCTGCTCAGTGTGTTGGCAGCGCAGGTGAGAGAGCAGGCTCAGTGTGGCAGCTGGCCAATCAGCTAGCCGGGAGCGGGGGAGCAGAGAGATGAGATCATCTCTCACCGCCCGTGCCTGCCCTGCATTCCTGCAGTGACTTCCACCCTCACTGTGCAGGCAGCTGAGAGATTACATTATCTCTCTGCTGCCTGACTCTGGGAGTCTGGGACACAGCAAGAGACAACCAAAACTACACCTTAGCAGACAAGTTAGTGACAATCCGCAAGGTGTGGCAGGCGACGTGGCAAGTGACAATCCGCAACGTGTGGCAAGTGACACGCTCAGGGTTCCCACTAATTGCAGGCGACGGTGGCAAGTGACACACTCTTCTGCATTGAACTATTTAATTTTATATTACAATGTAATAATAGAAATAATGCGCTTCCATCATCCTGACACCATAACAACCATAGTGCCGTGATGATTGAAGCGCCAACACCAGCCATTTCTCAGATAAATTTCCCACAAAAAAAAAACATATTTTTTGGCAGTGCCCCTCCAGAGAAAAGACTCTGGATCCGCCCCTGCTCGGGCGGGGGGCATGTCTGCTCAGGCGGGGAGGCGGCCTGGCTCAGCTATGCTTGACTCGGGCAGGGGGCGTGTCTGCTCAGGCGGGGAGGTGGGCCGGCTCAGCTTGGCTTGACTCGAGCAGGGGGCGTGTCTGCTCAGGCGGGGAGGCGGGACGGCTCAGCTCGGCTTGACTCGGGCAGGGGTGGGTCCGCTCGGCTCGGGCAGGGAGGCGGGGAGGTGAACGCACCGCACCGCAACTCAGACTGACCGCCGCTCTACCCATGGCAGCCAGATACTAATAAGGTGTCTCCAAAGCTACTATTCATTGGAACTTTATCAGTGACATGACAGGAAATGTTAGCGGCTTCCTGTGTGAGTGGTGGAGTCCAGGTCAGTTATGTGGCATGTCCTCATTCAGAGCTGTGTTTGCAATCTTGTTCCAGGTCAGGGATTTCTTCCTCTGCACTCCAACCTCTCATGTCAATGGCAAACTTTACATCCAGTCTGATGATAGCTGGAGCAGAAAGGGGCAACTCACTTCTGTGCAGTAAAAGTGTCTTTTTGTCAGGGAAACTCCCCCTCTCCTTCTGCCTTTTTATTTGTGACACTGCGCAGCTTAGTAAATTATTGTTGGGCCAGGTAACACTAGAGCGCGTTGCGGCAAAATCGCATTTCATGCTGGTTTCCTGTACCACGCGTTAATGCACTGCCCTTGAGAGATGCACACAGAACCATTTATTTTTAATGGCACCCAAAACACATCAGTTGAAGCCACCAAGGCCGTATGGTAACCGCAGTAGCATGCGGTTTGGTGCGGCACAATTTGAGAAAGTTGTGCTTGCGCTACTTTTTGCATGTTCTCATGCGCTCTGTCAAAATGGGAATTCATGTATTCCATGGATATGCAATTAGCGGATCTACAGCTGTTGCAAAACTACAAGTCCCATCATGCCTCTGCCTCTGGGTGTCATACTTGCTGCTGTCAGAGTCTCGCTATGCCTCATGGGACTTGTAGTTTAGCAACAGCTGGAGGTCCGCTAATTGCATATCCCTGATGTATTCTATTGTGAACCAGAGCATTTTTGTAGTGCGACATTGTGCATTTGTTATTCATTTTTCATGCTGATGCTTTTTTTTGTTTTATAGAAGGAGGTAGCTCGATTTAAGTCCTCAATTACACCACAAAAGCGACCTCCAGATCCATTCCTATTGCATTTCTGCATGCTCATTTTTTATGCGTTTCCGGATGCATTCCAGATGCTTTGTTTTTACTTGTTTTTTTTTTTTTTTTTTTACCACTGTACTGGGGTACAGTACCTTTTAATAGCCAATCATATTTTGTCCTTATTTTATTTATCACAATCAGATCAATGAAATATGCTTTATGTTAATATTGTTAAAGTTGTTGTTGTTAACATTTATTTTTGTAGCCTAATTCTGCATAAAACATTTAACAGTGTAATTTCATGAGATAATTTGCGAGGGCGTGTTTAGGGGCGGACTTAGGAGCAAGGCAGGGGAGGGGCTGGGTGGGGAAAATGGTGGCGAGTAACTCTTAAGCCCTGGCTAGTAGCTCAGGACTTAAAATTTTGAGCCCTGCAATACACCATGGTTTGCCTGTGTTCCAACAGGTGCCTGAGGTGGTATCGCTAACCTAAAGGGAATAAGGTAAACTGCTATCAGGCAAACCACAACCAGAACAGAGGCAAATTTGCACAAATTAACAGTCTGAGCCCAACTATGGACTCAGACACCCCCTAAATTTACAATAGAGCCCCAATCATTGGGGGCAGGGCGCTACACTACATTTATTCTCCATGATCCCACTGTATGTAGAAATGCAGCCTCCCTCTCTTGCTCATTCCTAAAGTGGACAAAGGATAATGGGATTTGTAGTCTTCATATGACCACAACTAACACTCATTGCTTATTCCAAACAAACAGAAGTGAGGAGAAAAGGAGGCCCTGGAGCTTGCCAAGACATGAAAAATAAATTACAGGGCCATTAATTAGAAGATGTGATTGGATTGTTTTTGGAGACTGATGCCTAGTACACACGAGCGGGTTTTCCGTCAGATAATAAACCAACGGTTTTCCCGACAGAATTCCTCTTAGACTGCCTTGCATACACACCCTCAGACAAAAGTCCGCCCGTCCAAAGCGCGGTGACGTACAACACGTACGACAGCACTATAAAGGGGAAGTTCCATTCCAACGGCGCCACCCTTTGGGCTGCTTTTGCTGATCCTTGTGTAGCGCCCTCCTCACTCCCCTCTTTCTCTTCAGCTCGTCTGTCTCTTGTCTAGGGGTATCTTTCAGAGGGGAAGGGAGCGGGGACACCACGCCTGGCCTTCACCACAGGTGTCAGTGTGATACAAGCAAAGTTCTTTTACCTTCGGGTCAGTGTTGTACACCTGGAACCTCCACCGAGAGTTACCTTGAACAATGTCTGTCAGGAAATGAGCCCCACACCATTAAAGTTCAACACTCCTTTATTCTTCTCGAATGAACACAATCAGTTGAACTCCCTTGGTAGAAACAGAACAGAAAAGGAGGTGTGGATGCGAGTAGGCCCAGACACAATGTGTTCTCCACTTTCCTCCCTGAAAGTGGGCTGCGGTCTCCGAGCGAGGGGGAATTTCCTTCCAGGCGGTCTCCGATGAGAGACTCACCCGTCACTGGCAATATGCTGCACCAGGTCTTCGAGTGAGGAGCTCCCCCCGGTCCATTACGCCTTCCGGATTCGGGTACCCACTCCCGGGGTTCCCTAGGATCTCCTTCCCTTGTGGAACTCAGTGTTGGGCACTGAGCTCCAGACCTCCATCCGAGTACCTCACCCCAGGCTAAAGGTGCCTGGGATGGAACACGACCTCCGGCTGTCCTCTAGGCCTAGGCCCGCCTAGAGAACCGACACAAACCACCGTCCACAGGCTGAAGGTGCCTGGGACTCGACCCCCTGACAAAGATGGCCGGCCCCTTTATACCCTCTCCCGGCAAGCATGGCGGGTTCCCCGCCCCACCATACCGCTGCCGAGGGAGGACAAAAAGGAGGCGCGACACACAGCAATGATTCAACCCCAACCCAGAGTGACAGCGCCACCTGCTGGGCTGCAGGGAATTACACATCACTAATGTCTCTGCCAAGTTCAAATTTACACCCGGGAAAGTACATACCCGCTACACTTGTGTTAGTAAATGTTTGGTTATGGGTATGCGGTGGGGCGGATGTGGGCCCCGGGTGGGTGGCGTGAGTGCACACATGCATATTTCTATTGCTGAGTTTTGTGTCGTCTGGTCCTATATTATGATGGACCGAAGTGTGGTATTGGACCTCCCCTGGAGCAACTGAAGAATAATTGTTCCCTATACCTAGTGTATTTGATAGATTGATTCCATGTGTATTTGGGCAAGAGTTAATTATGCCACTACGGGTGCTTATACTATTCTAAATTGATTAATTTTATCAATTATATTCTCTGGTGGTATTTTGCATAGGTGTGGGGTCAGGTGTTGGGGCAATAGCCCTCACAGGCCACCTAGTATGATACTGCCCTTTTTCTAATAGTTTAGAGCCCCCCCCCCCCTTTTCCTTTTTTTTTTTTTTTTTTCAGTATTTATTGAGGGTGTGGGGGCCACCACTATCATAGCGGCTTTGGGACCCGATATAGATTGGAGGCTGTGCTGGCACCAATATGTCCTCCTAGCTTCTGGTCAGCGCGGGTCACGTTTGTGCTGTGCCGCGCACAGATCAGCAACTCGGGGACACTGTGATTGGCAGGTAATTGCGCCTGTACAGAGATCAACAAAACCGGATACGGAGTGCGAGAGCCGCCTTCATATCCGGGATAATCTTTGATACCTGTCCAGCCCATCTGAGGGCGGAAGTGACGGTTACATCCACCGGAAGTGGCGGGTGGAACGCACATCCACCGCTACTTCCGGTTTCTCCGGCCAGTGTGCGTCCTATCTAGTAGTGGGAAGATAGATGCATCAGCTCCCATGACGTTGGACTAACTGTAGACGGGTGGCAGCAGCGATCGGCGGCCCATGATAGTTTGAATGGCATGGGTAAGTCCCGCCAGGCAATGGCTTTTTATTTGCCATTTGCTAGCTGGCACTTAGGTATATAGGTATGGCGTACTAATAGTTACCATGTAAAGATATAGATAGACATATGAGAGTGTATAGTGAGGGGTTAAGCCTATATGGGTTTGCCTTTTAGGCGAGAGGAGGAGTGGCCTGTGGTGGGTGGAGTTGTAGACAGGTGACCACTCAGGCCCATTTACACATGGATAAAAAGGAGCCCAGAGAGAGAGGGGGGTCCAGTCACCATCACTTTTTGGCTCTGAGGAAGAGGGTGCGCCCTCGCAACGCGTCAGCCGTGGCTGTGAATTTTGTTGTCTGGACTCTCTGGTCGTCCGGTTCCAGTAGGAGGCTATCTCCTTTTGATGGAAAGATTGTGTGTTCAATACTATACTTGCTTTGTGAGTATTTTTAATCCTTCAAACTTTTTAAATAAAACCTAGCCACTGGTAATGCACTAGGTCGGTGCGCCTTCTGTTTTCCTTTACTTTTCAGTAAACGTTTGGTGACAGACGATTCGCACTTTTCAGCCTCGTGCTTTTCAGTCCGTTACAGCGTGATGAATGTGCTATCTCCATTACCAATGCTAGTTTTACCAGAAAGAGCGCTCCCGTCTCATACTTGATTCTGAGCATGCGCGGTTTTCTGCCCGTCGGAAAACCATGCAGACGGATGGATTTTCCGCTCTGATTTTTGGCCTGACAGGAAAAAAGAGATCCTGATCTCTTTTTTTTGTCCGGCAGTTTTCCCGTCGGAAAAACTGTGATGGAGCATACACACGGCTGGGATTCCCGACGAAAAGCTCTCATAGCAGTTTTCCCGTCGGAAAAAACGGTCGTGTGTACGAGGCATAAGGATATCATTTAGTGTCCCTTTAACCACTTAAGGACCACCGCACGCCGATGTATGTCGGCAGAATGGCACGGGTGGGCACATGGGCGTACCTGTACGTCCCTGCCCCCCCCCCATGCCTGCGGCGGTCCATTTCGCTTCAGGAGCGATCCGTGATGAGGGGGCGGCCATTGGTTTCTGGCCACCCCCTCACGATCGCTCCTGGCGAATGAGATGCTCCCCCTGCCTGTGTAATGTAAACACAGGCAGGAGGAAGTGATGTCATCTCTCCATGTGCGGCTCTTTTCGTACGGAGCGCCGAGGAGAGAAGTCATCAAGTAAGTGCACTAACAGTACACTGACACCAGAACACATAGGCACATAAATCACCCCCCCAGTCACCCCCAGCCCCCAGTCACAGTGTCACTGGTTGCAGTGATAATTTATTTACTGATCACTGCATTTAGTGTCATCTGTGACAGTAAAAAGTTGCAGGGCAGTTAGGTTTAGGCCCCTTTAGGTCCAGGGCAGCCCCCTACCCCCCCCTAATAAAGGTTTAACCCCTTGATAGCCCCCAGGTAACCCTTTCACCCCCTATCGCCAGTGTCACTAAGCAATCGTTTTTCTGATCGCTGTATTAGTGTCGCTGGTGCCGCTAGGTAGGCAGTTATTTTTTTGGGTTTGCCGCCAGGTTTTTATAGCGTCAGGTACCCCCATATATTATCTAATAAAGGTTTTAACCCCCTGATTGCCCCTAGTGTTAACCCTTTCACCAGTGATCACTGTATAAGTGTTACGGGTGACGCTGGTTGGTTAGTTTGCTTTTTATAGCATCGGGGCACCCGCCGTATATAACCCAATAAAGGTTTAACCCCCTTATCGCCCGGCGGGTGATATCAATTGGGTTTTAGCGTCAGTTGGGGTCTGCGTCGCCCCAGGCAGCGTCAGGTTAGTGCCAGTAGCGCTAACACCCACGCGCAAAGCATACACCTCCCTTAGTGGTATAGTATCTGAACAGATCAATATCTGATCTGATCAAATCTATACTAGCGTCCTCAGCAGTTTAAGGTTCCCAAAAACGCATTGTTAGCGGGATCAGCCCAGATACCCGCTAGCACCTGCGTTTTGCCCCTCCGTCCAGCCCAGCCCAGCCCACCCAAGTGCAGTATCGATCGATCACTGTCACTTACAAAACACAACACACATAACTGCAGCATTCGCAGAGACAGGCCTGATCCCTGCGATCGCTAACAGTTTTTTTTAAGCGTTTTATACATTTGCTGACAGGTGCTTTTTTACCTGTGAATCCTTACTAGTGTACCACTAAATTTAGAGCCCAAAATGGCAAAGCGAAGGTACACTAATAAAGAGGCCTACGAGTTTCTGAGCATGACAGATAGTGAAGAGGAGGTCACGTATCTGTCAGATTCTGGCTCAGAATACATCCCCGTAGAAGACAGCGGCTCCATGTCAGATAGCACTGACGACGAAGAAGAGGTTCCTGCTAAGGACAGGCGTACCCCACCCCATTCTGCTGTTGTTGAGGAGCAAGAACCGCAGGTCCCTCGTATGGATCAGAGAGCCAGTACTAGCGCCGCTATTCCTTCTGGTGAACTGGCAAGCACCAGCGGCCTAGTACACCCTGGTCGTACATCCAGCACTGCAGTTTCACGTGGTGACGTGGCGAGTCCCATAAGTGCAGTTCAAGCTGGCGAGGTGGCAAGCACAAGTAGTGTCCCGCTGCCACCAAGAAGAAGACAAAGACAGGCCCATAGTGCCCATAGTGCCCTTCTTGCTGCATTCGCCAATCCTGATTGGGTCCCCACCACTTCTGCAGCACCCGTACTTCCCCCATTCACTGGCCAACCCGGTATTCAGGTGGAAGCAGCTGATTTTACATCACTTGATTTTTATTCACTGTTTTTCATGGAAGATCTCTATAGATCTATTGTGAACTAATTTGTATGCTGGTCGATTCATCGCCACTTGTCCCCCAGTCCGCCCTTGCCAGAGAATGGAAACCAGTTACGGTTTCTGAATTTAAGATCTTTCTGGGCCTTTCCCTCAACATGGGCATACATAAATTCCTGAAGATGCGGACGTATTGGTCCACACGCCCACATGACCATATGCCCGTGTTCTCTGCTTCCATGGCCAGGAAACGATACGAGGCGATCTTGCGGTTCATGCATTTCAACGACACTGAACTTTGTCGTCCACGTGGAGACCCTGAATACGATCAGCTCTACAAAATTCGGCCCCTCATAAACCACTTTAACGAACGTTTTGCAGCCTTGTATACCGTACTCCCCATTAAGTTCTCTGCGTTGATGAGTCCCTGATTAAATTTTCCCAGCAAGCGTGCCAGATACAGGGTCAAGCTCTATAAGTTCTGTGACAGGGCAACAGGCTATGTATGGAGCTTTATGGTTTATGAGGGAAAAGACAGTCACGTAGAGCCGGAGTACTGCCCAGATTACATAGGGAGCGCTGGCAAGATTGTGTGGGACTTGGTGTCACCCTTATTCGGAAAGGGGTACCACTTGTATGTGGACAATTATTACACGACCGTGCCACTGTTTAGTCACTTGTTTGATCATCAGATTGGAGCATGTGGCACCGTGCGACCTAATCGCCGGGTCTTTCCCCAGGGGCTTGTAGATTCTCATCTTAGGCTGGGGGAGAGAGTCTGCTTGAAGTGTAATAACTTGCTCGCTGTGAAGTGGAGGGATAATAAGAATGTTTTCGTTCTTACCTCCCTTCACGCAGACACGACAGTCCAAATTCGTACGGCGACTGGTGTTGTGGAGAAACCCCTCTGTATCCACACATGTAACCAAAACATGGGAGGGGTGGACCTCAATGACCAGTTGTTGGCGCCGAATCACATTGCCCGTAAGGCGAGACGCTGGTACAAAAAAGTGTCTCTATACTTATTTCAATTGGCTTTGCTGAACGCTCATGTGCTATACAGAGCTATAGGACAGACTGGATCCTTCCTTCAATTCCAGGATGAGATCATCACAGACCTCCTGTATCCAGGCGGTGCTGCAGCTCACCATTCCCAACCAAATGCAGTAAGCCGGCTGCATGAGAGGCATTTTCCAAACGTCCTCGAGAGTACCCCTACCCAACGAGCCCCCCAAAGAAAATGTCGTGTCTGTAGAAAGCGTGGATTTAGGCGTGACACCCGTTATTATTGTCCCCGCTGTCCTGACGATCCTGGTCTTTGCATTGGTAAATGTTTTGAACTCTACCACACACTAGTGAAGTTTTAGCGTAGGGTACAGCAATGCACAGGATAGGACACACTTACACAGGGTCTCCCAAGATGCCATCGCATTTTGAGAGATCCAAACCTGGAACCGAAAAGTTTTACAGTTACAAAATAAAGTGTTAAAAAAAAGGAAAAAAAAAATATAAAAAAAAATAAAATAAAATAGTTGTCATTTTATTGTTCTCTCCTTCTCTATTCTCTCTCTATTGTTCTGCTCTTTTTTACTGTATTCTATTCTTCAATGTTTTATTGTTGTTATGTTTTTCAGGTATGTAATTTTCTTATACTTTACTGTGTTTTATTGTTAACCATTTTTTTGTTTTCAGGTACGCGATTCAGCTGCAGCGCGGATTTATTTATCTTGACAGCAACAGCGTTTGTTCCCACGATATATAAAGCCGTGACTGTAGGAGGTGATTTCACCACCACAGTTAAAAAAAAAAAGAGCATATATACCGAAGCATGGGGCAGCAGGGGCGGAGGAGCGATTTTGCTCCTAATGCCGCGTACATACAGTCGAAATTTTGACGGAAGTTTGCCCATGGAAAAGTCCGACCGTGTGTACGCGGCATAACTTTTTTGCAGGAGGATGCCCCCATGCTTCGGCATATATAAATGGTGCATGTATGCCCATCATTAGAAGTGGGTGGATGAAAGGAGGTATTCTAATGGTGGGCATACCCACCGATCAATCTCTTTTTTTCGTTCAGCCAACAGGCTGCATGAAAAAAAAGAAGATTACAATACATGTCCAACAAGGACCAGCAACGTACTGGTATGTTGCTGGGCTTTGAATGGTTATACCAGAATGATGCCTGCGGGTTTAGGTATCATCTTGGAATCATTCTTTTCAGCCAGCGGTCGACTTTCATGTAAAAGCAATCCTAGCGGCTAATTAGCCTCTAGATTGCTTTTACAAGTCGTGGGAGGGAATGTCCCCCCCCCCGATATAAACAGCGCCATTGGAAAATTGGGAAAGCATTTTATCACACCGATCTTGGTGTGGTCAGATGCTTTGAGGGCAGAGGAAAGATCTGGGGTCTAATAGTCCTCAATTTTTTTAAAAAAAAGAGTACCTGTCACTACCTATTGCTATCATAGGGGATATTCCTTGACATAACAATAAAAATGGTAAAAAATATTTTTTTTTTGAAGGAACAGTTTAAAAATAAAACAAAAAAGCAAATTAAATAATAATAAAAAAAAAACACCCCTGTCCCCCCCTGCTCTTGCGCAAAGGCGAACGCAAACGTCAATCTGGCGTCATATGTAAACAGCAATTGCACCATGCATGTGAGGTCAGATCGAGGGCAGTAATTTTAGAAGTAGACCTCTTCTGTAAATCTAATGTGGTAACCTGTAAAGGCTTTTAAAGGCTTTTAAAAATGTATGTAGTGCGCAATTTTAAAGCATGTCGTGTTTGGTATCCATGTACTCGGCCTAAGATAATATTTTTTATTTCAGCAAACATTTGGCCAATATAGTGTGTTTTAGTGCATTAAAATAAAAAAAAAAGTTATTTTTTTCCCAAAAAATGCATTTGAAAATAGCTGCGCAAATACTGTGTGGAAAAAAAAATGCAACACCCACCAATTTAATCTGTAGGGCCTTTGCTTTAAAAAATATATATAATGTTTGGGGGTTCAACGTAATTTTCTTGGAAAAAAAAAATGTTTTCATGTAAACAAAAAGTGTCAGAAAGGGTTAGAAGAGTGGATGATGTGTGACATAAGCTTCCTAATGTTGTGCATAAAATGCCAGGAGAGTTCAAAACCCCCCCAAATGACCCAATTTTGGAAAGTAGACACCCCAAGCTATTTGCCGAGAGGCATGTCGAGCCCATGGAATATTTTATATTTTGAGACAAGTTGCGGGAAAAAGAATTTTTTTTATTTTTTTTGCACAAAGTTGTCACTAAATGATATATTGCTCAAACATGCCATGGGCATATGTGGAATTACACCCCAAAATACATTCTGCTGCTTCTCCTGAGTACGGGGATACCACATGTGTCAGACTTTTTGGGAGCCTAGCCGCGTACGGGACCCCAAAACCCAAGCACCGCCTTCAGGCTTTCTAAGGGTGCAAATTTTTGATTTCACTCCTCACTGCCTATCACAGTTTCGGAGGCCATGGAATGCCCAGATGGCACAACCCCCCCCCCAAAATGACCCAATTTTGGAAAGTAGACACCCCAAGCTATTTGCTGAGAGGTATGGTGAGTATTTTGCAGATCTCGCTTTTTGTCACAAAGTTTTGAAAATTGAAAAAAGAAAAAAAAAAAGTATTTTCTTTCTTCATTTTCAAAAACAAATGAGAGCTGTAAAATACTCACCATGCCTCTCAGCAAATAGCTTTGGGTGTCTACTTTCCAAAATGGGGTCATTTGGGGGGGTTTTGTGCCATCTTGGCATTTTATGGCCTTCAAAACTGTGATAGGTGGTGAGGAGTGAAATCAAAAATTTGTACCCCTAGAAATCCTGAAGGCGGTGATTGGTTTTTGGGGCCCCATACGCGGCTAGGCTCCCAAAAAGTCCAACACATGTGGTATCCCCGTACTCAGGAGAAGCAGAACATTTTATTTTGGGGTGCAATTCCACATATAACCATGGCATGTTTGAGCAATATATCATTTAGTGACAACTTTTTGTAATTTTTTTTTTCTTTGTCATTATTCAATCACTTGGGACAAAAAAATTTAATATTTAATGGGCTCAACATACCTCTCAGCAAATAGCTTTTGGTGTCTACTTTCCAAAATGGGGTCATTTGGGGGGGTTTGTGCCATCTTGGCATTTTAAGTTTGTTATTTTCCGGCAACTTGTGGCAAAATATAAAATATTCCATGTACTCAACATGCCTCTCAGCAAAAAGCTTGGGGTGTCTACTTTCCAAAGTGGGGTCATTTGGGGGGGGGTTTGTGCTATTTTGGCATTTTATGACCTTCGAAACTGTGATAGGTACTGAGGAGTAAAATCAAAAAATTTGCGCCCTAGAAATCCTGAAGGCGGTGCTTGGTTTTTGGGGCCCCATACGCGGCTAGGCTCCCAAAAAGTCCCACACATGTGGTATCCCGTACTCAGGAGAAGCAGCAAAATGTATTTTGGGGTGCAATTCCACACATAACCATGGCATGTGTGAGTAATATATAATTTAGTGACAACTTTTTGTAAAGATTTTTTTTTTTTTGTCATTATTCAATCACTTGGGACAAAAAAAAAATGTTCAATGGGCTCAACATGCCTCTCAGCGATTTCCTTGGGGTGTCTACTTTCCAAAATGGGGTCATTTGGGGGGGTTTGTACTGCCCTGCCATTTTAGCACCTCAAGAAATGAGATAGGCAGTCCTAAATTAAAAGCTGTGTAAATTCCAGAAAATGTACCCTAGTTTGTAGACGCTATAACTTTTGCGCAAACCAATAAATATACGCTTATTGACATTTTTTAAATAAAGACATGTGGCTGAATACATTTTGGCCTAAATGTATGACTAAAATTTAATTTATTTGATTTTTCTTATAACAAAAAGTAGAAAATATTTTTTTTTACAAAATTTTCGGTCTTTTTCCGTTTATATCGCAAAAAATTAAAATCACAGAGGCAATCAAATACCATCAAAAGAAAGCTCCATTTGTGGGAAGAAAAGGACGCAAATTTCGTTTGGGTTCAACATTGCATGACCGCGCAATTACCAGTTAAAGCAGTGCAGTGCCAAATTGTAAAAACACCTCGGGTCCTTAGGCTGCATAATGGTTCGGGCCTTAAGTGGTTAAAGGTAAAAATAACTCAAAACATAGGCTCCCTGAAAACGCACTATGCTTTTTCCTTTAGGTGTGTTTCCTCAAAACGAGTGTTTGCCGTTTACTTCTTGGCATAGACACCCTTTTGTAAAAATTGACATGGGTACATATCTTAATGATATTATTACTTATAATAGTAATGTTTTTGTTTATGTACAATCTTTCCTTTTTATATTTAAAATGTTTCTTGAGATCTCTTTATATATTGTTACGGAATAAAACTCCATTATATTGGGGTGAATCTTCTTTCATAAGCAGGAGTACCCTATGAACCCACCATAGAACTAATGCTCAAGGAGATCAGCATCACAAATAGAATACAGTCATTAGGATAGACATTTCTCCAGCAGTATTTTAGCACTGCTGCGGATAGGAAGGGCTGGCAGAATATGAGGGTCAGTAGATACACTCACCTACCATCCTTTAACAAAGGCATCTCAATATGGGAAACAATATTTTAGCAATCCCTACAGCAGAAAAAGTCACATAAGGGGTAAATTGCTACTTTAGTAATGATGCAGGAATGTCTTTTTAATGTCTTAGTCCACAGGGTTGAATATTGAGTTGGCCCACCCTTTGCAGCTATAACAGCTTCAACTATTCTGGGAAGGCTGTCCACAATGTTTAGGAATTTGTCTATGGGAATGTTTGACCATTCTTTCAGAAGTGCATTTGTGAGGTCTGGCACTGATGTTGGATGAGAAGGCTGCTCTAATTCATCCAAAAGGTGTTCTATCGGGTTGAGGTCAGGACTCTGTACAGGCCAGTCAAGTTCCTCCACCCCAACTCGCTCATCCATGTATTTATTGATCTTGCTTTGTGCATTGGTCCAAATCCTTTCATGGAGGGGAGATTACGGTGTGGGGTTGTTTTTTAGGGGTTGGGCTTGGCCCCTTAGTTCCCGTGAAGGAAACTCTTAAGGCATTAGCATACCATTTTGGACAATTTCATGCTCCCCACTTTTTGGGAACAGTTTGGGGATGGCCCCTTTCTGTTCCAACATGACTGTGCACCAGTGCACAAAGCAAGATCCATAAAGACATGGATGAGTTTGGGGTGGAGGAACCTGTACCTTATCTCAGAAGACTGGGTGGACATTCATTTGGATAGCAACTCACAAATCAACCCAAAGTATATCGACAGTAGAAACAGTCTACAAAGTACTGTCCAGGTGATACGTGGTGCCGCAAAGGATAGTGAAGTATGTTTCTGGCTACCCACCAGCTTGTTTCAGAGGTTGTGGGGAGTCCAGTTCACATCTCTACATCTGGTGGACCTGCTCTGTGGTGCGGTCCTTTTTGGGTGGAAGTACCGTATATACTCGAGTATAAGCAGAGGCACACATATAGCCCCACTTTTCCTCTACAAGTGTGCAAAGTTTGTTGCCTGGGGGACCTACGGCCGGGGAGCACCGATTTTTCAAATCCGGGCTCCCCTTCCATAGTCTCCTATGTTAAACAGTCATTTCTCCAGTAACTTTAGGGACCCGGTACCGGCCGGCCATAGGTCCCCTGAACCCCAAACTTTGTACACTTGTAGATGAGGAGTGGGGCTATATGTGTGCTAAGTTTGTTGTCCAGAGGACCTACGGCCGGGGAGCACCGATTTTTCAAAGCCGGGCACCCCTTCCATATACTCCCATGTTAAATGTAAGTCTAGTCATGGGCACAGTGAGGCATGGGCACAGTGAGGCATGGGCACAGTGAGGCATGCACATGGACACAGTGAGGCAAAGTGAGGCACAGTGAGGCATGCAGATGGACACCCTAGGCTTATACTCGAGTCAATACGTTTTCCCAGTTTTCTGTGGTAAAATTAGGTGCCTCGGCTTATATTCGGGTCGGCTTATACTCGAGTATATACGGTAATTCTTACCAAACTGTTTAATACTGAAATTCAGCTCAATTCTCAGATTGACTTGTTAAATAATAATCCATTGGAGGCAGAGCTGGCCAGAAACCAAATTTTGACTCCTCCTTCAAGTCATTGCTGCTTCAAAACAGGCAGTAGCACAATCGTGAAAAACACCAACACTCTATATTCTCACTATGAAGCATTGAATTACCCAGGCAAAGATCCACACCAAAACTGAAGCAACCACCCACTATATAATCAGGAATTACACAAATATTTGGTACCCCTGAATAGACAAATTCCTGCCTCTGGACTTTGACAACTCTTTTTTGGAGCCTTGACATTCTACTTTTTGCACACTCTTGTGCCGCCACTGCTATAAAAACCCCTAGGACCTCACCCCACTGTCATTCTTCTCTCTCCTCTCTCCTTCCTCTCTTTCCTCTCTTCTTATCCTCTTTCCTCTCTTCTTATCCTCTTTCCTCTCTTCTTATCCTCTTTTTTTTTCATTTTGAATAGAATGTGGATTGGTTAGAATCTCATCTAAATGCAGTAAACTGAAATCTCATTGGTCTAAATGAGTTACTGCACATTGCACATAGATACTGAGCTCATTAATTAAATAAGCCCAAAAAGGTGCCAAGTACAACAGCTGTGTATTGTGTTATGGACATACTAGTAATGGGAAAATAGTCTTGTGTGTATGATGATTTTTTACTGTGAATATGCAAGTTGACCAAAGATCACTTAGGGATACTTCTATGGATTATGTCTATAGAACAGGAATTCACCTTCTTCTGCTTTGAAGTGCACATATAAAGAAATGCTGGTAAGCACTTCAAAGGTATAATATTTAACTTTTTAGTAATAATGTTATCATTGCTTTAACAGTTCATTTGCAAACATCTTTTTATTTAAGAGAAATTGTGCATTTGTTCCCCTAGCATCTAGTTTCGTCAAACCAAACATGAAAAAAATTGCTGCTATGGGTTGAAAGATTTAATCAGTTTTTCTTCTTAGGTTATGTTTGATATTGGTATGTGCATCTAGTGTTTGTTGGTTACCTAACACAATGTTTGGTTTTGGAAGGACCACAGAGACTTCTGTAGCGCCCTGCTCCTGATGATCAGGCGCTATGTTAAATTTAGTGGGTGTCTGAGCTGGTAGTTAGCTCAGACTTTGTAATGATTAAGGCTAAATCGGCCTCTGTTCCGGCTATGGCTGTGTTTGGAAGCACTTCCCACTGTTTGCCTGTAGGTGGCATTACCACCCCAGGCCAATGTTGGAACACAAAATATACAAAAAATACAAACAATATTCGCGCTGCTAACACATATAAGCAGCTACAATACCTGTGGAAAAAGTAACAACAAACAATGTACAAAAATGTAGCGCTATGCGTAATAACAATATGTAAAACACCCAAGTGCTCAAAAAATGACTAGATCACAAAGGATCTGGTATGAGTCCAAACTGTAAATAAATATAAAGAACGTTTTTGGATGATCAAAACGTGAGTATGATTAGAACTGTTCAGTTCGAATATAAAAGTGAATCTTCCAAAATAATACGTGACTTGTGACGTGACCACCACCACATGAAGGGGAGGCTTACCGGATGGAGTGAACCCAATACACATACGTGTATAGGGTCAAACAGGCTTAATATGTATGTGTCCGTACATATGGAATCCCGGCTGGTACAACGCACCCTTGTATCCAAGATCCAGGCTCAGGAAAAACACCAGATATTCCAGCCAATAGGAGTATTAGAGTAGCTCACATAGAGTTCATATGGAAGAAAGAAGGAGAGGGCACATAGCGTAAAAACGTAAAGGATATTTAATGAATATAGGTAGATACACTTACATTCAATCCATCAATATAGCGCTTTGCAAAAACACTCAGTGGCAGCAGTGGAGTCTCCCGACGCCTTTCGCAAAACCTTGCATCGTCACAAGTCACGTATTATTTTGGAAGATTCACTTTTATATTCGAACTGAACAGTTCTAATCATACTCACGTTTTGATCATCCAAAAACTTTCTTTATATTTATTTACAGTTTGGACTCATACCAGATCCTTTGTGATCTAGTCATTTTTTGAGCACTTGGGTGTTTTACATATTGTTATTACGCATAGCGCTACATTTTGGTCTCCCCGCTGAGCATGCTGGGGAAGGGTACTTAAGGGGCAGACGCCATTTCTCGGGGCTCTCTTCGCCTCGTGGCCCTCCTGGCTCGAGGTATGTGATACTGGAATTTCAGCCACGGAGCCATGTTGGCCCGAGGCTGCATCTCTGCCAGGTAGGCCCAGTTGTCCTGACTGGGGCCTACACTTTGAAAGTGATCCTGTGCTGTCTGTCCTGCGGGAGGAAGCCACTCAATGGAGGAAACCAGGGGAGGACCTATCCTGGATAGGACCAACCTGAAGGCTGGTATCTTGAGGAAGGCCTGGTGACCCAATTGGAGGATGCACCGTAGCTGATGTTACCTTACAGTGTGCCGGGTCGGCTTAAAGGCTCTTAATCTGTAAGGCTGGATATCCAGGTACTAAAATCCTGTGGCACATGTACAATGGTGTTTTTTCTTTCTAATAAAAATTCCTTCTGTTAAAAAAAAAAATCCTGTAGCAGAGGATCATTGAACAGTTCAACTTAATCGTCCTAAAGGTTTGTGGCAGAGACTGTTATTTCTTTATTTGTTCGTGCATCATCCCGGCTGCTAGGCCAAGTGAGAGGGGCCTATCCGGGTGAGCAATACCCACTTGAAGGAGAGTGGTGAGTGTGACTTTGGAAGCTGAGAAGTTTCCCCAGTGATCTGCTGTGTGTGCCTGAACCTTCCCCTAAGCCTCCATCCCTCTACCTATGCAAATTTGTTTGGAAATAAAGCCTGACGAAAAGGATTCATAACTTGTGTGGACATTGAACTTTCTATAGACTCTCATCCCCTAGACAACGAACAGTGAGGTAACGCGCAAGGCCCAAATCTGAACCAGCAGCTCCTGCGCGGGTGTGCTACACTTGTTCCCATGGATAGTGTTTCAAATTTGTTTAACTGCTTGCCGACCAGTGCACGACGATATACGTCGACAGCATGGCACGGACAGGCAGAAGGACGTACCTGTACGTCCCCTTTAAGATCGCGCCATTGTGGATGCGCACGCGCGCCCACTGCGAGCTCCGTGAGCCCGACCGCGGGGATAACCGTGATCGTCTCAAGGTGAGTTATGTAGCGCCCTGCTCCCAATGACTGGGCGCTATGTCAAATTTAGTGGGTATCTGAGCCAATAGTTGGGCTCAGATTTAAGTGATTATGCTAAATAAGCCTCTGTTCCGGCTATGGCTGTGTTGGGAAGACTTCCCACTGTTTGCCTGTAGGTGGAGTTACCACCTCAGGCCAATGTGGAAGACTGAAAAAAACAAACAAAAAAATTGCAGCGCTAAATGGGTGTGTGTCAAACAAATAAATGAGTGAAAAAAAAAACAAATGTGCAAGGAAGAACTAAATAATTCCCTATGTGAATAACAATACAGTTTTTGAAAGAGTCCTTGATGGGTGGTCCTCAAAAACACATTCAAACAATTGCAAAAATTAAAATCCAATGGTGTTCCACAATAATCCCCAAAAAATCTGTGATGATTGGACTACAAACACTTCCAAATCGATAATAAAAGAGAAAAAGCCACAACCAATATAAAGGAGGCTTACCAGACTTAGTGGACCCTACTGAACATATGTCCAGAGGGTCAACATAGGGTTTTGATGTGTATTCCTGAAGGGTCAACAGTTGATAGTTGAACCAAAGAATGTCTCTCACAGCAGCTCACAGTGAAGAGGTTGATAGAAACTTGAGAGACGATGACTCAATGATGTTTAAACCGAATCAATAGCACAATGTGAAAGGAATAAAAAAAAGAGAAGAAGGCACGTAGCCTGATACTGCTAAAAACAGTATGTTTAATGTAGGTAATTACACTTACCGTATTTATCGGCGTATAACACGCACCGGCGTATAACACGCACCCCAAGTTTAGGAGGGAATTTTAGGGAAAAAACCTTTTAGGAGGGACGTTTAAGGAAAAAAAAAAACTTACATTTAAATGCAGCCTTACCAGTGTCCGTTGCAGCCTTGTCAGCAGTGTCCATTGCAGCCTTTGCCCAGTGTCCAGTGCAGCCTTTGCCCAGTGCAGCTTTGCTCAGTGTCCAGTGCAGCTTTGTCCAGTGCAGCCTTTGCCCAGTGTCCAGTGCAGCTTTGCCCAGTGTCCAGTGCAGCCTTTGCCCAGTGCAGCCTTTGCCCAGTGTCCAGTGCAGCTTTGTCCAGTGCAGCCTTTGCCCAGTGTAGCTTTGCCCAGTGTCCAGTGCAGCCTTTGCTAAGTGCAGCCTTGCCCCAGTTTTCAAAATTGGCGCCGCCGAGATCGCCGCAGAGACTAGACGGAGCGGGGCGAACGCCGCCGAGAACGCAGGGAACGCAGGGACGCAGAGACGCAGGGACTGGGCGGAGCCGCCGCCGAGATACACATAGCCGAGTGTACTCGGCTATACTCGGCTTTTCTCGGCTCCGCTCACAGTCACGCCGAGTCCTGCCCTATGATGGACATATCACAGGTCCAATGGCGGGACTGGGCGTGACTGTGAGCAGAGCCGAGAAAAGCCGAGTATAGCCGAGTACACTCGGCTATGTGTATCTCGGCGGCGATCGCTGCGCTCCGCTCAGTCAGCGGAGATCGCCGGGATCAGTGGGTATCGGCGTATAACACGCACCCACGATTTTCCCCTGATTTTAAGGGGAAAAAAGTGCGTGTTATACGCCGATAAATACGGTACATTCAAGTAGTTAAAAAGCGCTTCATAAAAATCAATGGCAACAGTGGAAAATCCCGACGCAATTCGCAAGAAATTTGCATCTGGGGTATGCATCCACTGCTGCCTCCACACATTATATAGACAACATAACCCCCTAATAGGGTAAGAGTAACCTCACCTGTGAATTCATCACATGAGCAATCAATTCCTGGGTCATCCAAAATGGCTCCTCAACGTCTGCTTCCTGCCTCTACGTGGGGTCATGAATGATGTTCAATGTTGATAAATATTCCAGGGGTATGTGGTCTTATAAAGTGAAAATATAAATATATATGGAATTTAAAAAGCCATACATAAATGACAGGGGGGTGGACAGACAAAATTCTGGCCACCACACTTGGCTTATATATTAAATATGACCAACATGATGTATCATGTGCCCGAGCACACAGGCCAGGCACAGGAAATGGACCAAATATGGTCCATGGGGTGATCGTACACAGACTAGTGTGTGGAAAGCAGAACGTCCACGCTAATCGCGTCACGTCCCGCAACACACCGTCATGTGTTTCACGCATGGCTAATGTAATAAATATGGCCAGCATGGTGTGTCATGTGCCCGAGTACACAGGCCGGGCATAGGAAATGGACCAATTATGGTCCATGGGGTGACCGTGCACAGACTACGGACTGGTGTGTAGAAAGCAGGACGTCCGCGCTAATCGCGTCACGTCCCGCAACACACCGTCATATGACTCATGCAGCATCACGTGATGCGCTCCAGGCGCAATCACGTGATGCGTTCCAAAAGAAGGCCGGCGTGACACTTCCGCCCTCCGCACCAACGTGATGTCGTGAGGGCTGGACGTCTGCACCAACCCATCCTGTCCCACATGTGACCTGTACAGCATCACGTGATGCGCTCCAGGCGCAATCACGTGATGCGTTCCAGGAGAAAGACGGCGTGACACGTCCGCCCTCCACACCGACGTGATGTCGTGAGGGCTGGACGTCTGCACCAACCACATCCCATCCCACATGTGACCTGTACAGCATCACGTGATGCGCTCCAGCCGTAATCACGCCATGCGTTCCACACACAATGCGGTGACAAGCAGGGAACAAATAGGAAACAGCAATGCGCTCCCCCACAAAAGAAACACACAGTCAAAGTCTCAGAGACAAAGACCAAATGTGCATAATGAATTTCTCTAATGGAAAGTTAGTCAATAAACAATAATGAATTGCCATGACCCCTAACTGGATATTGTAACAATCTTATATGGAAAAATTAAAATATCAAGTGTGTATAAAAATAAAAAAGCACAGGAGATAATGATCTCCATAGCAATTAGGGGCGACTAGACTAGATGGCAAATCATGGATACACATACATATAAAACGAAACAAAAAATGAATTATAAAATCCATCCAATAGGTTTTAATTAGATTGAATTTCGATTGAATTGAATTAATGGGGGAGCTTCATGGATTGGAGAGATGAAGGGCAACAAATGTTGCAGGTAAAAGACCTGGCAGGCCAACCGCTCACTAAATGAATCCACAGACAAGGAAACCCCTCACATCTTACAATGAAAAAATACATTAAATTCAAATTAAAATATTATTCTTATATATCTAAAACAAATATGTATGTAACAGCCCTCACGCAGATTAATCCCTAAGTGTATTGAATTTGTAATATATGTAGAAAAAAACTGAAAAAAGAGAAAGAGAAAGATGAAAACGTAGAAAAACCCACATTAAAAGACAAATTGAGTAACAAATATGTCATTAGGATTTATTAATAAAGGAATTTATATCCCACTCAACGTTCAGGCCGAGAGGCCTGTGTGTCTGAAGTTCATAAATCCAGTATGTTTCAAGTTGTGAAACACCCCTAGTTTTAGCCCCACCCCTCCATGGTGGTATGTAATGGTCAATAATAAGAAACTGGGTGCCTGCCGGGTTTCTGTTATGACATAGCTTGTAGTGTCTGGGTACTGTATGGTGAACATCACCACCCAAAATCAGAGCAACGTGTTCACCCACCCTTACCGAAAACGTTCGGATGGTGCGGCCCACATACTGTTTGCCACATGGGCATGTGATTAAATATACAATGTGTGTGGTAGCACAAGTGCAAAATTGCATAATGGGGTAGGTCCTACCAGTCACGGTTGACCTAAATGTCAATGATTTTCCTCTCCCCGAAATATTGTATTTGCACACATTGCACCTTTTGCAGGGATGATAGCCTACTAATTGGTGAAAAAAAGATGGGCGTACGGGGGGGTTAATGATGTTAGGAGCTATTGTGCTCTGAAGAGTTGGTGCCCCTCTGAACACTATTTTGGCCTGATCAGGTAATACAGTATTCAGAACACTATCATTTTTCAAAATACCCCAGTGTTTAGCCATGATGGCTTTTACCCGTTTATGTTGGGTGGAAAAGGCGGTGACCATGGACCATTTGTAGCTCTCATCCACTTCCCGCTTGGGTTTTATCTCCAGCAGAGAACTCCTTTAATCTCTAGAGTCAACATAAGGTCTCTGTCAATGACAGCAGGATCGTAACCCTCGTCAATGAATCTATCCTTAAGGATTTTAGCCTGAGAAATAAATGTATCCGTATCAGTGCAGTTTCTCCGCAGCCTGATGAATTGACTGTGGGGAACTGAACTGAGCCAAGATCTATGATGGCAGCTATCATGAGGGATAAAGCCATTACGGTCAGTCTTTTTAAAAAAAGTTTGAAATTGAAACTGCCGATTAATGATGTTAATTTCAAGATCCAGGAACTGAATCCTGTCTTGACTGGCTGTATAAGAAAGAGAAATCCCTCTATTATTGGAATTGAGATGGTTCATGAAAGTCTCTAAGGACGCCATGCTGCCCACCCAGAGGAGGAGGATGTCGTCTATATATCTAGCCCACAACACCAATGGCGTGGCGTCCTGGGCATAGACGACATCCTCCTCCCACTTGGCCATAAAAAGGTTGTCCAGACTGGGGGCATATTTAGCCCCCATGGCCACACCCCTCAACTGTAAGTAAAATTGGTTATTGAACCAAAAGTAACTGCTCCTAGTGGCAAACTCAAGCAGCTCCATGATAAATTCTTTCTGAAAGGAAGCTAGAGATTTTTCCTTATTCAGAAAGTACTGTACCGCCTCAAGACCTAATTGGTGGGGTATGCAGGTGTATAACGAGGCAACATCGGCTGTTACCATGATGTAATCGCCGCGTATGTCTATGCTCTCGAGTTTCCTGATGGTCGCACCTGTATCACCCAAATAGGATGGTATACGTCTGACCAAGGGCTGTAAATAGTGGTTGATATATCGACCAATTCGGGATGTAACCGAATTGATACCGCTAACAATAGGTCGTCCAGGAGGGTTCACAGGGTCCTTGTGGACCTTGGGTAAATAGTATATAGTAGGTATCCTAGGGACTGTGGGTATTAAGAACGCTTTCTCTTTTTTATTCAATATATTTCTATCATATCCATTATCAACCAACTTTTGAAGTTCCGCTTTAAAGCGAGAAGTGGGATTGGTGAGTAATATTTGATAAGTGTTTGGCTCCTGCACAATTCTGAACATTTCTTTCTCATAGTCAAGTTTGTCTAAGACAACTATGCCGCCGCCCTTGTCCGCCGGGCGGATCACAAGGTCTTTGTCTGAACACAAAGACATCAGACCCGTTTTGGACAAGGTCTGGCGGTGTTTAAAGTTGTCGGGAATCTCTGCTAGATCTTTAAGAACTAGGTCCTTAAAAATATTAACAGCAGGTGCTGCTGGGACAGGCGGGTTGAATAACGAAGGGTTAGACAAACCTGAATGTACTGTCCCAGATGTAGCCGCCCTACACTCATTTCTAATGGGGTTAGTAATGAGATATCGCTGTATGTTAATCTTACGTATGTATTTGTGTATGTCGATGAAAGTACCAAATTTGTCCAGTCTTTTTGGAGGGGCGAACTTGAGGCCCTTATCCAAAACCGACAATTCATCTGGTGTGAATACCTTGGTACTTAAGTTGAATACACCTTGACCCGCTATGTGCGCCTTCTTTTTCCTCTTCTGAACTCTCTGTCCCCCTCTGGTCCCTCTCTTGGATCTGGACCCTTTTTGTAAGTTGTTCGGTCCTCGTGAAAATCCCGTCCTCTATACATCTGTGAGTTGGACTGCTCACGATTGTAATAGGATGAATCATGGGGGTTACTATTATGCGTTTGATAGTGACTATCACTACGCATATCCCTAAGAGGGGAAAATCTATTCTGTGTGGATATAGAAGGGGGACAGTAGTAAGGGGAATGGCCCCGACGGGGATCTGAACGATCCCTATGTCGAGCAGGAGAGGAATCGTAATGATGATCGTCATAGTCATAATGCCGCTGGCCACCAGGGTAATGGAAATTACCTCTTGATGAACCTCTACCTCCCCTATTCCCTCTAGGTTTAACTCTTACCCGTTGGGACTTTTGGGGGGTATGTGAACTGGACTGACGGACTCTTACCGGGGGAATCTGTGAGTGGTTCCCCGATCCGTTCTTTGAAGTAGAGGCCGTCGTAGGTCCGCCCAGATTTTGACTCATAGTTGGACCTTTGACAACCCCAGGGACTAGGGAGGAAGAAGGCAATAGTGGTGGAGTTGAATCCATCTCTACACCAGAAGTTACTGAAAATAGTTTCTGCCAACCAAAGACAGTACCATTCTTATAATCTCCCATGTCCCTTGAGTATTTTTTATGTTTTTTGAGTTTCTGATCTCTATCTTCTTTTGCAAGAAAATTTTGCAGATTGGTCGAAAGAGAGAGATATTCGAGAGAGGTTTTGTATGAAGACAACTTCTCTCTAATTTCCTTAATCTCTCTATCTAACACCATCAGCCTCATTTTTTTCTTTGAGATCAGGACACTCAAAAATTTAATGCCAGCGTCATTAAAATAATTGAACCATGATTCAATTTCGAGATCACCTTGTTGGGGTTGAACCTCCCACCGGAGGCTTCTCGGGACCATCCGATCTGAAATGTATTGTTCTAAAAATACAAGGTCCCATTGTAAATGGAGCTCAGAGGACATAACATTCTTGAGCCTAACAAACAAACCTTCTATTTCCGTGTCGCTCCCCGTTGCGGTGAACACCCCATCTGTGTTCACCGTGCGGAAGCACGATAATCCAAAACATCCATGTGAATGAATACAAGTAGCTGCAGCAAAAATTAAAATCACAAAAGCATAGAAACAAACACAAAAGTTTCTGCGCTGCTACTAAGTACAAAAAAGCGGCTGCAAAACCTGTGGACAAAAAGGTGCATAGAACAAAAAAACAAAAAAATTGCAGCGCTAAATGGGTGTGTGTCAAACAAATAAATGAGTGAAAAAAAACAAAATGTGCAAGGAAGAACTAAATAATTCCCTATGTGAATAACAATACAGTTTTTGAAAGAGTCCTTGATGGGTGGTCCTCAAAAACACATTCAAACAATTGCAAAAATTAAAATCCAATGGTGTTCCACAATAATCCCCAAAAATCTGTGATGATTGGACTACAAACACTTCCAAATCGATAATAAAGGAGAAAAAGCCACAACCAATATAAAGGAGGCTTGCCAGACTTAGTGGACCCTACTGAACATATGTCCAGAGGGTCAACATAGGGTTTTGATGTGTATTCCTGAAGGGTCAACAGTTGATAGTTGAACCAAAGAATGTCTCTCACAGCAGCTCACAGTGAAGAGGTTGATAGAAACTTGAGAGACGATGACTCAATGATGTTTAAACCGAATCAATAGCACAATGTGAAAGGAATAAAAAAAAAGAGAAGAAGGCACATAGCGTGATACTGCTAAAAACAGTATGTTTAATGTAGGTAATTACACTTACATTCAAGTAGTTAAAAAGCGCTTCATGAAAATCAATGGCAACAGTGGAAAATCCCGACGCGTTTCGCAAGAAATTTGCATCATCTGGGGTATGCATCCACTGCTGCCTCCACACATTATATAGACAACATAACGCCCTAATAGGGTAAGAGTAACCTCACCTGTGAATTCATCACATGAGCAATCAATTCCTGGGTCATCCAAAATGGCTTCTCAACGTCTGCTTCCTGCCTCTACGTGGGGTCATGAATGATGTTCAATGTTGATAAATATTCCAGGGGTATGTGGTCTTATAAAGTGAAAATATAAATATATATGGAATTTAAAAAGCCATACATAAATGACAGGGGGGTGGACAGACAAAATTCTGGCCACCACACTTGGCTTATATATTAAATATGACCAACATGATGTATCATGTGCCCGAGCACACAGGCCAGGCACAGGAAATGGACCAAATATGGTCCATGGGGTGCACAGACTACGGACTGGTGTGTAGAAAGCAGGACGTCCGCGCTAATCGCATCACGTCCCGCAACACACCGTCATATGACTCATGCAGCATCACGTGATGCGCTCCAGGCGCAATCACGTGATGCGTTCCAAAAGAAGGCCGGCGTGACACGTCCGCCCTCCGCACCGACGTGATGTCGTGAGGGCTGGACGTCTGCACCAACCCATCCTGTCCCACATGTGACCTGTACAGCATCACGTGATGCGCTCCAGGCGCAATCACGTGATGCGTTCCAGGAGAAAGACGGCGTGACACGTCCGCCCTCCACACCGACGTGATGTCGTGAGGGCTGGACGTCTGCACCAACCACATCCCATCCCACATGTGACCTGTACAGCATCACGTGATGCGCTCCAGCCGTAATCACGCCATGCGTTCCACACACAATGCGGTGACAAGCAGGGAACAAATAGGAAACAGCAATGCGCTCCCCCACAAAAGAAACACACAGTCAAAGTCTCAAAGAGAAAAAGACCAAATGTGCATAATGAATTTCTCTAATGGAAAGTTAGTTAATAAACAATAATGAATTGCCATGACCCCTAACTGGATATTGTAACAATCTTATATGGAAAAATTAAAATATCAAGTGTGTATAAAAATAAAAAAGCACAGGAGATAATGATGCCATCTAGTCTAGTCGCCCCTAATTGCTATGGAGATCATTATCTCCTGTGCTTTTTTATTTTTATACACACTTGATATTTTAATTTTTCCATATAAGATTGTTACAATATCCAGTTAGGGGTCATGGCAATTCATTATTGTTTATTAACTAACTTTCCATTAGAGAAATTCATTATGCACATTTGGTCTTTTTCTCTTTGAGACTTTGACTGTGTGTGTCTTTTGTGGGGGAGCGCATTGCTGTTTCCTATTTGTTCCCTGCTTGTCACCGCATTGTGTGTGGAACACATGGCGTCATTACGGCTGGAGCGCATCACGTGATGCTGTACAGGTCACATGTGGGATGGGATGTGGTTGGTGCAGACGTCCAGCCCTCACGACATCACGTCGGTGTGGAGGGCGGACGTGTCACGCCGTCTTTCTCCTGGAACGCATCACGTGATTGCGCCTGGAGCGCATCACGTGATGCTGTACAGGTCACATGTGGGACAGGATGGGTTGGTGCAGACGTCCAGCCCTCACGACATCACGTTGGTGCGGAGGGCGGACGTGTCACGCCGGCCTTCTTTTGGAACGCATCACGTGATTGCGCCTGGAGCGCATCACGTGATGCTGCATGAGTCATATGACGGTGTGTTGCGGGACGTGACACGATTAGCGCGGACGTCCTGCTTTCTACACACCAGTCCTTAGTCTGTGCACGGTCACCCCATGGACCATAATTGGTCCATTTCCTATGCCCGGCCTGTGTACTCGGGCACATGACACACCATGCTGGCCATATTTATTACATTAGCCATGCGTGAAACACATGACGGTGTGTTGCGGGACGTGACGCGATTAGCGTGGACGTTCTGCTTTCCACACACTAGTCTGTGTACGGTCACCCCATGGACCATATTTGGTCCATTTCCTGTGCCTGGCCTGTGTGCTCGGGCACATGATACATCATGTTGGTCATATTTAATCTATAAGCCAAGTGTGGTGGCCAGAATTTTGTCTGTCCACCCCCCTGTCATTTATGTATGGCTTTTTAAATTCCATATATATTTATATTTTCACTTTATAAGACCACATACCCCTGGAATATTTATCAACATTGAACATCATTCATGACCCCACGTAGAGGCAGGAAGCAGACGTTGAGGAGCCATTTTGGATGACCCAGGAATTGATTGCTCATGTGATGAATTCACAGGTGAGGTTACTCTTACCCTATTAGGGGGTTATGTTGTCTATATAATGTGTGGAGGCAGCAGTGGATGCATACCCCAGATGATGCAAATTTCTTGCGAAACGCGTCGGGATTTCCACTGTTGCCATTGATTTTCATGAAGCGCTTTTTAACTACTTGAATGTAAGTGTAATTACCTACATTAAACATACTGTTTTTAGCAGTATCACGCTACGTGCCTTCTTCTCTTTTTTTATTCCTTTCACATTGTGCTATTGATTCGGTTTAAACATCATTGAGTCATCGTCTCTCAAGTTTCTATCAACCTCTTCACTGTGAGCTGCTGTGAGAGACATTCTTTGGTTCAACTATCAACTGTTGACCCTTCAGGAATACACATCAAAACCCTATGTTGACCCTCTGGACATATGTTCAGTAGGGTCCACTAAGTCTGGTAAGCCTCCTTTATATTGGTTGTGGCTTTTTCTCTTTTATTATCGATTTGGAAGTGTTTGTAGTCCAATCATCACAGATTTTTTGGGGATTATTGTGGAACACCATTGGATTTTAATTTTTGCAATTGTTTGAATGTGTTTTTGAGGACCACCCATCAAGGACTCTTTCAAAAACTGTATTGTTATTCACATAGGGAATTATTTAGTTCTTCCTTGCACATTTGTTTTTTTTTCACTCATTTATTTGTTTGACACACACCCATTTAGCGCTGCAATTTTTTTGTTTTTTTGTTCTATGCACCTTTTTGTCCACAGGTTTTGCAGCCGCTTTTTTGGACTTAGTAGCAGCGCAGAAACTTTTGTGTTTGTTTCTATGCTTTTGTGATTTTAATTTTTGCTGCAGCTACTTGTATTCATTCACATGGATGTTTTTGATTATCGTGCTTCCCGCACGGTGAACACAGATGGGGTGTTCACCGCAACGGGGAGCGACACGGAAATAGGAGGTTTGCTTGTTAGGCTCAAGAATGTTATGTCCTCTGAGCTCCATTTACAATGGGACCTTGTATTTTTAGAACAATACATTTCAGATCGGATGGTCCCGAGAAGCCTCCGGTGGGAGGTTCAACCCCAACAAGGTGATCTCGAAATTGAATCATGGTTCAATTATTTTAATGACGCTGGCATTAAATTTTTGAGTGTCCTGATCTCAAAGAAAAAAATGAGGCTGATGGTGTTAGAGAGATTAAGGAAATTAGAGAGAAGTTGTCTTCATACAAAACCTCTCTCGAATATCTCTCTCTTTCGACCAATCTGCAAAATTTTCTTGAAAAAGAAGATAGAGATCAGAAACTCAAAAAAACATAAAAAATACTCAAGGGACATGGGAGATTATAAGAATGGTACTGTCTTTGGTTGGCAGAAACTATTTTCAGTAACTTCTGGTGTAGAGATGGATTCAACTCCACCACTATTGCCTTCTTCCTCCCTAGCCCCTGGGGTTGTCAAAGGTCCAACTATGAGTCAAAATCTGGGCGGACCTACGACGGCCTCTACTTCAAAGAACGGATCGGGGAACCACTCACAGATTCCCCCGGTAAGAGTCCGTCAGTCCAGTTCACATACCCCCCAAAAGTCCCAACGGGGAAGAGTTAAACCTAGAGGGAATAGGGGAGGTAGAGGTTCATCAAGAGGTAATTTTCATTACCCTGGTGGCCAGCGGCATTATGACTATGACGATCATCATTACGATTCCTCTCCTGCTCGACATAGGGATCGTTCAGATCCCCGTCGGGGCCATTCCCCTTACTACTGTCCCCCTTCTATATCCACACAGAATAGATTTTCCCCTCTTAGGGATATGCGTAGTGATAGTCACTATCAAACGCATAATAGTAACCCCCATGATTCATCCTATTACAATCGTGAGCAGTCCAACTCACAGATGTATAGAGGACGGGATTTTCACGAGGACCGAACAACTTACAAAAAGGGTCCAGATCCAAGAGAGAAACCAGAGGGGGACAGAGAGTTCAGAAGAGGAAAAAGAAGGCGCACATAGCGGGTCAAGGTGTATTCAACTTAAGTACCAAGGTATTCACACCAGATGAATTGTCGGTTTTGGATAAGGGCCTCAAGTTCGCCCCTCCAAAAAGACTGGACAAATTTGGTACTTTCATCGACATACACAAATACATACGTAAGATTAACATACAGCGATATCTCATTACTAACCCCATTAGAAATGAGTGTAGGGTGGCTACCTCTGGGACAGTACATTCAGGTTTGTCTAACCCTTCGTTATTCAACCCGCCTGTCCCAGCAGCACCTGCTCTTAATATTTTTAGGGACCTAGTTCTTAAAGATCTAGCAGAGATTCCCGACAACTATAAACACCGCCAGACCTTGTCCAAAACGGGTCTCATGTCTTTGTGTTCAGACAAAGACCTTGTGATCCGCCCGGCGGACAAGGGCGGTGGCATAGTTGTCTTAGACAAACTTGACTATGAGAAAGAAATGTTCAGAATTTTGCAGGAGCCAAACACTTATCAAATATTACTCACCAATCCCACTTCTCACTTTAAAGCGGAACTTCAAAAGTTGGTTGATAATGGATATGATAGAAATATATTGAATAAAAAAGAGAAAGCGTTCTTAATACCCACAGTCCCTAGGATACCTACTATATACTATTTACCCAAGGTCCACAAGGACCCTGTGAACCCTCCTGGACGACCTATTGTTAGCGGTATCAATTCGGTTACATCCCGAATTGGTCGATATATCGACCACTATTTACAGCCCTTGGTCAGACGTATACCGTCCTATTTGGGTGATACAGGTGCAACCATCAGGAAACTCTAGAGCATAGACATACGCGGCGATTACATCATGGTAACAGCCGATGTTGCCTCGTTATACACCTGCATACCCCACCAATTAGGTCTTGAGGCGGTACAGTACTTTCTGAATAAGGAAGAATCTCTAGCTTCCTTTCAGAAAGAATTTATCATGGAGCTGCTTGAGTTTGCCACTAGGAGCAGTTACTTTTGGTTCAATAACCAATTTTACTTACAGTTGAGGGGTGTGGCCATGGGGGCTAAATATGCCCCCAGTCTGACCAACCTTTTTATGGCCAAGTGGGAGGAGGATGTCGTCTATGCCCAGGACGCAACGCCATTGGTGTTGTGGGCTAGATATATAGACGACATCCTCCTCCTCTGGGATGGCAGCATGGCGTCCTTAGAGACTTTCATGAACCATCTCAATTCCAATAATAGAGGGATTTCTCTTTCTTATACAGCCAGTCAAGACAGGATTCAGTTCCTGGATCTTGAAATTAACATCATTAATCGGCAGTTTCAATTTCAAACTTTTTTTAAAAAGACTGACCGTAATGGCTTTATCTCTCATGATAGCTGCCATCATAGATCTTGGCTCAGTTCAGTTCCCCGCAGTCAATTCATCAGGCTGCGGAGAAACTGCACTGATACGGATACATTTATTTCTCAGGCTAAAATCCTTAAGGATAGATTTATTGACAAGGGTTACGATCCTGCTGTCATTGACAGAGACCTTATGTTGACTCTAGAGATTAAAGGAGTTCTCTGCTGGAGATAAAACCCAAGCGGGAAGTGGATGAGAGCTACAAATGGTCCATGGTCACCGCCTTTTCCACCCAACATAAACGGGTAAAAGCCATCATGGCTAAACACTGGGGTATTTTGAAAAATGATAGTGTTCTGAATACTGTATTACCTGATCAGGCCAAAATAGTGTTCAGAGGGGCACCAACTCTTCAGAGCACAATAGCTCCTAACATCATTAACCCCCCGTACGCCCATCTTTTTTTCACCAATTAGTAGGCTATCATCCCTGCAAAAGGTGCAATGTGTGCAAATACAATATTTCGGGGAGAGGAAAATCATTGACATTTAGGTCAACCGTGACTGGTAGGACCTACCCCATTAAACAATTTTGCACTTGTGCTACCACACACATTGTATATTTAATCACATGCCCATGTGGCAAACAGTATGTGGGCCGCACCATCCGAACGTTTTCGGTAAGGGTGGGTGAACATGTTGCTCTGATTTTGGGTGGTGATGTTCACCATACAGTACCCAGACACTACAAGCTATGTCATAACAGAAACCCGGAAGGCACCCAGTTTCTTATTATTGACCATTACATACCACCATGGAGGGGTGGGGCTAAAACTAGGGGTGTTTCACAACTTGAAACATACTGGATTTATGAACTTCAGACACACAGGCCTCTCGGCCTGAACGTCGAGTGGGATATAAATTCCTTTATTAATAAATCCTAATGACATATTTGTTACTCAATTTGTCTTTTAATGTGGGTTTTTCTACGTTTTCATCTTTCTCTTTCTCTTTTTTCAACATATATTACAAATTCGATACACTTAGGGATTAATCTGCGTGAGGGCTGTCACATACATATTTGTTTTAGATATATAAGAATAATATTTTAATTTGAATTTAATGTATTTTTTCATTGTAAGATGTGAGGTGTTTCCTTGTCTGTGGATTCATTTAGTGAGCGGTTGGCCTGCCAGGTCTTTTACCTGCAACATTTGTTGCCCTTCATCTCTCCAATCCATGAAGCTCCCCCATTAATTCAATTCAATCAAAATTCAATCTAATTAAAACCTATTGGATGGATTTTATAATTCATTTTTTGTTTCGTTTTATATGTATGTGTATCCATGATTTGCCATCTAGTCTAGTCACCCCTAATTGCTATGGAGATCATTATCTCCTGTGCTTTTTTATTTTTATACACACTTGATATTTTAATTTTTCCATATAAGATTGTTACAATATCCAGTTAGGGGTCATGGCAATTCATTATTGTTTATTGACTAACTTTCCATTAGAGAAATTCATTATGCACATTTGGTCTTTGTCTCTTTGAGACTTTGACTGTGTGTTTCTTTTGTGGGGGAGCGCATTGCTGTTTCCTATTTGTTCCCTGCTTGTCACCGCATTGTGTGTGGAACGCATGGCGTGATTATGGCTGGAGCGCATCACGTGATGCTGTACAGGTCACATGTGGGATGGGATGTGGTTGGTGCAGACGTCCAGCCCTCACGACATCACGTCGGTGTGGAGGGCGGACGTGTCACGCCGTCTTTCTCCTGGAACGCATCACGTGATTGCGCCTGGAGCGCATCACGTGATGCTGTACAGGTCACATGTGGGACAGGATGGGTTGGTGCAGACGTCCAGCCCTCATGACATCACGTCGGTGCGGAGGGCGGACGTGTCACGCCGGCCTTCTTTTGGAACGCATCACGTGATTGCGCCTGGAGCGCATCACGTGATGCTGCATGAGTCATATGACGGTGTGTTGCGGGACGTGACGCGATTAGCGCGGACGTCCTGCTTTCTACACACCAGTCCGTAGTCTGTGCACGGTCACCCCATGGACCATAATTGGTCCATTTCCTATGCCCGGCCTGTGTACTCGGGCACATGACACACCATGCTGGCCATATTTATTACATTAGCCATGCGTGAAACACATGACGGTGTGTTGCGGGACGTGACGCGATTAGCGTGGACGTTCTGCTTTCCACACACTAGTCTGTGTACGGTCACCCCATGGACCATATTTGGTCCATTTCCTGTGCCTGGCCTGTGTGCTCGGGCACATGATACATCATGTTGGTCATATTTAATATATAAGCCAAGTGTGGTGGCCAGAATTTTGTCTGTCCACCCCCCTGTCATTTATGTATGGCTTTTTAAATTCCATATACCGTATATTTATATTTTCACTTCATAAGACCACATACCCCTGGAATATTTATCAACATTGAACATCATTCATGACCCCACGTAGAGGCAGGAAGCAGACGTTGAGGAGCCATTTTGGATGACCCAGGAATTGATTGCTCATGTGATGAATTCACAGGTGAGGTTACTCTTACCCTATTAGGGGGTTATGTTGTCTATATAATGTGTGGAGGCAGCAGTGGATGCATACCCCAGATGATGCAAATTTCTTGCGAATTGCGTCGGGAATTTCCAGTGTTGCCATTGATTTTCATGAAGCGCTTTTTAACTACTTGAATGTAAGTGTAATTACCTACATTAAACATACTGTTTTTAGCAGTATCACGCTACGTGCCTTCTTCTCTTTTTTTTATTCCTTTCACATTGTGCTATTGATTTGGTTTAAACATCATTGAGTCATCGTCTCTCAAGTTTCTATCAACCTCTTCACTGTGAGCTGCTGTGAGAGACATTCTTTGGTTCAACTATCAACTGTTGACCCTTCAGGAATACACATCAAAACCCTATGTTGACCCTCTGGACATATGTTCAGTAGGGTCCACTAAGTCTGGTAAGCCTCCTTTATATTGGTTGTGGCTTTTTCTCTTTTATTATCGATTTGGAAGTGTTTGTAGTCCAATCATCACAGATTTTTTTGCGATTATTGTGGAACACCATTGGATTTTAATTTTTGCAATTGTTTGAATGTGTTTTTGAGGACCACTCATCAAGGACTCTTTCAAAAACTGTATTGTTATTCACATAGGGAATTATTTAGTTCTTCCTTGCACATTTGTTTTTTTTTCACTCATTTATTTGTTTGACACACACCCATTTAGCGCTGCAATTTTTTTGTTTTTTTGTTCTATGCACCTTTTTGTCCACAGGTTTTGCAGCCGCTTTTTTGTACTTAGTAGCAGCGCAGAAACTTTTGTGTTTGTTTCAATGTGGAAGACTGACAGGCCAGAGTGCATTGGGTATCCTTCCTCGGGAACAGTTCAGTGGGCATGGTCTACCCGCTGAGCATGCCAGGGAAGGGTACTTAAGGGGCAGACACCATTTCTTGGGGTCCTTCTTCCCCTTGCGGCCCTCCTGGCGTGAGGAGCGAGTCGTGTGATTTTGGCCTCGGGACCATGTTGGGCCGAGGCTGCAACTCTACCAAGCAGGCCCAGTTATGCTGACTGGGGCCTACACTTTTAAGGTGATCCTGTGCTGTCTGTCCTGTGGGACGAAGCCACTCAATGGAGGAAACCAGGGGGGACCTGTCCTGGAAAAGACTGAGCGGAAGGCTGGTGTCTTGAGGAGGGCCTGGTAATTCTATTGGAGGATGCACCGTAGCTAAGTTCACCTTGCAGTCTGCTGGGTCGGCTTAAAGGCTCTTTGAGTGTTTGGCTGGAAGTTCGGGCACGAAGTCCTGTGGCAGAGGATCCCGGACTATCCAAAAGTCTGTGGCAGAGACTGGTCCTGATCATTGTCCGTGCATCATTCTGGCTGCTAGGCCAGGTGAGAGGGGCCTATCCGGGCGAGCAATACCCACTTGAGGAGGAGTAGTGAATGATTTTCTAGTTGAGGAGTTTTTCCCAGTGATCTGTACTGCATACCTGAACCTACCCCTTTCCCTTCATCCTTCTACTATCCTTCATATGTTTTAAGCAAAAGAAAAAAAAACAGCATAAGGTTTTACATCCTGTGTGGACATTGGAGTTCTTACAGACTTTATTCCCCTAGAGAACGAACATTGAGATAACGTGCAAGGCCAAAATTAAACCAGCAGCTCCTGCGGGGGTGTGCTACACGTGGGGGCTCAAGTCCGGGATTTGCCGTTACCTCTCGCAACTGTAAAAAGGATTTTTGCTTTATAGAAAGTCTACGAGAAGGTTTTGGACTGTGCTTTGAACTCAAACCAAAGGGGTAAAGGTACAGATCACTTTGCTAACTGCATAGGCCGTGGGCGGAGCCAGGAAAGAAAAGCCCGCGAGCTACGCGCTAAAAGAACCTGCCAACTGCGTTAGACACGTGAGTGTGTTTAGCGCCAAGGACCAGGAGCTGCCAGATCAAGTGAGTGGATTGGAAAGCAGCATGTCGCTAATTTCGTGGGCAACATCCAGGCCAGTGCCTGGAATGTTCCCCATGCCCGCCGCTGTGGGTGCTACGCTATCCGGAGCCTTGCTCACAGATACAGGGATCTGATTAAAACCACGCGGATGCTTTGTGCTGTACACAAGTGGGGATGTAGAGGCGCTGGGCATGCTGTGTCCTGGATGTGAAGGACTAGAAGTGCGGTTACGTCCATTTGCCCGGTGCCCATCCTGTGGGGAATACTGGAACAATGCACTGCGTTGCCCCGCGCCTATCAGATAAACTGGGATACAGGCACCGCTACGTTGGAAGATGTCAATTTCGCCCCTGCGGTTCAGCCTGTGCGCACTACGTCTGCTGCAGAAAGTGAGTCTGGAAGAGATGTCGCTACCAACACAGAGATACCAGCAGACACCGCAGCGGATACTACATCCACAGCATGTGCCCCCATCCCACCCTAGAAACGGAAGGTGGGGTACGTGAATGCTTTCCGCGGCTGCGGTTGAGGCCTACCCCAGTGTTTACCGGAACCGGACCCCATGAGTGATGATATTCCCGGGACGTCCACGTCAGGAGCCGGTAAGAAATCTGGGGGAAAAGTGACCGGGACTTTGCTAACTCTTCTGCCGGCAAGTAGTTAACCAGACTCTGACTTAGACTCTTTGTCGGATGCTGGAGATGACTATTTGTTTGAGGCCATGCCTAGAGAACTGTTATGGAACAACATGGGAGATGTTATCTCAACACATAGCTGTTCAGAGTGGACAGCTATGGACTCCGGGGAAACTACCCCCAGGGAGGGAACCCCGGACATTGCTAAAGTGACGTTGCCTGTTAAGAGGACTGTTCCTAAACTTACCAAGTCTATGGTAAATAAGTCACCGGATTCGTGTGTGTTGCCCAGGATGGGGCGTTCTCAGACATTGCCTAGACTCGCCCGTCTACAACGAGTGCTAATGAAGAGGGTAGCCACGGAATACGGCCTGGAGTTCCTGTACGTGCCGAAGGAGGTAATGCAGGAGATCAAGGTTAATAGGGAACAATGGTGCAGTGAGGCCATCTGGGACTATTTGAAAGTGCCAAAGCCATTTAGAAATCTGGACTATTCGTTCATCATGGCTGATCGGTTCAAGGGGTGCCAGTTACATTGGAGCTATGGGCGGCATATCCACGCCGATTGGGTAGTCATTTGCAGACCAGTGAAGGACGATGTTACCTATTTTATTACCCACCCTGGACAAGCAAGGAAAACCTCTGACTTTGCCGGATCCCAGGTTTTACCTATGAGTATTCAAAGTAACTCTTTGTCTTTAATTCCATTTTTTTTCATTTGTGCAAGAAAAAAAAAACTTTCAACTGAGAGAAGGATTTTTTTTTGTTTACCTTCTCATCTTTACTATGCTAACTGGACTTTGGGGAAGTTAGACCGTTAGAGCCGGTTTACACAGGGGCGTCCTGGAATCCGACTTCAAGTCGCCCCATGTCGCCCGGTCTAGAAAAGTAATGGAAGTGAATGTAGCCGTCTTAATGTACACTACTGCAGTCGCTCCGACTTCAGAAAAGGTTCCTGCACGACTTCAATCTGACTTCTAGGCGACTTGTACCCATTGATTTCAATGGAAGTTGCCTCCAAGTCGGATCCCCTGTCTTAACTGAAGCAACTTTCCAGGAAGTAAAAATAGTTTTCCAGGCAAACCCCTCCCTCCGACAGAGCTGATTATTGTTTGATTGGCCACTGGAAAGTTGCCTGTCCTGGAGGCAACTTGAAGTTTCCTTGTAAGTTGCCTGGAGTCGCGCTGTGATTTATGCTCAAGTCGTGTCCAAGTTGCCTCCCAAAGTCGTGCTGGAAGTCGTGTTGCCCCTGTGTGAACCGGCTCTTAGGAATAGGGTTGCTGAGGACGTCGGGATCAAGATGTCATCTGTTTCAGCCCCTGCTTAAAGAACTCTTGTGTGTTACCTCTGACACTAGGTGGCAGTGGTCGATAGAGTAGGGAGAGACATTTATACGTTTATCACATAGGCTTTACAAGTAAGAAGGAAAGTTCCACCTCTAAAAGTGTAGCTCTGCTTCTGTAGAAGTGTTTTAGTATTGCTAAAATTGGTTTGCTGTGTGTCTTTGTGTTTTGTTTTCTCTTTTAGGTAACCAGATCTTCTTTCAAGACCTCCGGAGAATGGGGAGGGCTAGATAGTTAGTGATGGGTGGTAATGTGTAATGTGTGATATGCTATTATCTCACTGAAAATGTATGTCATTGTTATTTCTTTGCCTTTTTCCTTCCCTTCTCCATCCAAGTTTTTTTGGTTCAGGTACCAAATCCTCAGGCTTGAGGAGTAGTTGTTTTTTTCCCCCAGACACTGTGGACAGTGTCTTTATGCAGCAGGGGGAGTATGTAGTGCCCTGCTCCCAAAGACTGTCAAATTTAGTGGGTATCTGAGCCAATAGTTGGGCTCAGATTTAAGTGATTGTGCTAAATCAGCCTCTGTTCCAGCTATGGCTGTGTTGGGAAGACTTCCCACTGTTTGCCTGTAGGTGGCGTTACCACCTCAGGCCAATGTGGAAGACTGACAGGCCAGAGTGCATTGGGTATCCTTCCTCGGGAACAGTTCAGTGGGCGTGGTCTTCCCGCTGAGCATGCAGGGAAGGGTACTTAAGGGGCAGATGCCATTTCTTGGGGTCCTTTTTCCCCTCGCGGCCCTCCTGGCGCGAGGAGCGTGTCGTGTGATTTTGGCCTCGGGACCATGTTGGTCCGAGGCTGCAACTCTACCAAGTAGGCCCAGTTATGCTGACTGGGGCCTACACTTTGAAGGTGATCCTGTGCTGTCCGTCCTGCGGGAGGAAGCCACCCAATGGAGGAAACCAGGGGAGGACCTGTCCTGGAAAAGACAGAGCGGAAGTCTAGTGTCTTAAGGAGGGCCTGGTAATTCTATTGGAGGATTCACCGTAGCCAAGTTCACCTTGCAGTCTGCCGAGTCAGCTTAAAGGCTCTTTGACTGTTTGGCTGGAAGTTCGGGCACTAAGTCCTGTGGCAGAGGATCCCGAACTATTCAATTTTGTGTACAACCAGTCTGTGGCAGAGACTGGTCCTGATCATTGTCCGTGCATCATTCCGGCTGCTAGGCCAGGTAAGAGGGGCCTATCCGGGTGAGCAATACCCACTTGTGGAGGAGTGGTGAATGGCTTTATAGTTGAGGAGTCCCCAGTGATCTGTACTGCGTACCTGAACCTACCCCTTTCCCTTCATCCTTTTACTATCCTTCATATGTTTTAAGCAAAATAAAATAAAACCTAACAGCATAAGGTTTTACATCCTGTGTGGACATTGGAGTTCTTACAGACTTTATTCCCCTAGACAACGAACATTGAGGTAACATGCAAGGCCCAAATTAAACCAGCAGCTCCTACGGGTGTATGCTACAGTTAGAACGGGGAGATGCTGATGTAAACAAGCATCTCCCCGCTCTGCCTAGTGACAATGACAGTGATCACCGCTTCCTGTAATCGGAAACAGTGATCACTGTCTTGTCACACACAGCCCATCCCCCCTCCAGTAAGAATCACTCACTAGGGTACACTTAACCCCCTACAGCGCCACCTAGTGGTTAACCCCTTCACTGCCAGTGTCATTTGCACAGTAATCAGTGCATTTTTATACCACTGATCGTTGTAAAAATGACAATGGTCCCAAAAATGTGTCAAAAGTGTCCGATGTGTCTGCCATAATGTCGCAGTCACGATAAAAATCGCTGATCGCCGCCATTACTAGTAAAAAAAAGATTATTAATAAAAATGCCATAAAACTATCCCCTATTTTGTAGACGCTATAACTTTTGCGCAAACCGATCAATAAGCGCTTATTGCGATTTTTTTTTTTTAACCAAAAATATGTAGAAGAATACGTATCGGCCTAAACTGAGGAAAAAATATATTTTTTATATATTTTTTGGGGGATATTTATTATAGCAAAAAGTAAAAAATATTTTTTTTTTTCAGAATTGTCGCTCTATTTTTGTTTATAGTGCAAAAAATAAAAACCGCAGAGATAATCAAATACCGCCAAAAGAAAGCTCTATTTGTGGGTAAAAAAGGATGTCAATTTTGTTTGGGAGCCACGTCACACGACCGCGCAATTGTCAGTTAAAGCGATGCAGTGCCAAATTGTAAAAAGACCTCCGGTCTTTAAGCTGACAAATGGTCCGGGGCTGAAGTGGTTAAAGTGCATAACCTATGTTCCATATGTAGCACTACCCCCGTAGGAGCTGCTGGTTATATTTTTGGGTCATGCCGTTACCTGTCTGTTCACCATATCCCCCATAGGGGTTCCATTGAAGAGTTGTTCCAACACACAGTCTCTTTTTGCAATGGTTTTTATTTAACAAAGTCAGTTAGAGGGATGGGGGATTAGGGGAGATTCAGGTACCTTGTATTTGCGGATCACGGGTACTTCTTTAATCCAGAGGACCAACAGTTTCCACCCTGGATATAGCAACCACCGGATAGGCCTCTCTCCCTGACCTAGCAGATGGTGCGGTGCTCGGTCATAGTCCCTGCCACAGACTTGAAGAATATCTTAGAGTCGTTAAACAATCCTCTGCCACAGGATTGTATCACCAATAGCTTTTTTTGTAAAGTCAAAGTACAATCACACAGGACCAGTTTCTTTCAGCCGATCCGGCAACACTGTGAGGCAGATGGGTCGGGATGCATTCTATCATTGAGTCTCCAAGCTCTTCCTGAGATACCAGCCTTTTTGCTCGGTCCTCTCTGAGAAAAGTCCTCCCCTGGTTTCTCCAATTGCTTGGCTTCTCCCCGCAGGCAAGACAGCACAGGACCACCCCTGACTAGTAGGCCCCAGAAACTCCTGGGCCTACTTCCAGTAATGAGGCCTCGGGCTAGCCGGCCCCGAGGCAGGAAATTGCTACGGCACATCTTAGGCCAGGAGGGCCATCAGGTCAGAGAGAGCCGGAAGACGGTGTCTGTCCCTTAAGTACCCTCTCCCAGAATGCACATCAGGGTGAACCACTCCCACTGAGCTGTTTCTGGGTAAGAGGTACTCAATACATCCAGTCTGCTGCATTTCCAACCTTGACCTGTGGTGACAGCAACACCCACAGTCAAGTGCATAATGCGCAACACAGCTGGACTGGAACAGAAACCAGCAATTTACACAATTATTCTGAGCTAAACTACAGCTCACACAACTAAATTTACAAATAGCACCTACCCATTAGGAGCAGGGCTCTACACATATAATGTGCAATTTGCTGCATAGGGTTTGTCAACATACCTAATGGAAAATGCAATGGCATTGGGGTTTGGTGGTTACTATCTGAAGATTAAACTTTATCTGATTTCAACTGGCAAAGAAAAGAAAATACCACACATCGGAAACATATTAAAACCAAGAAATGCAGTTGTAAAACTAACCTGAAGTGTATGGAAAACCTGATGAAAATTTTGTGGAAACCTAAAACTTTTGGGCAATAAACTCACACTTCTTAAAAAGTGAGCTAGGCTACACTTCATTTTTAACACATGAAATACTAATGAAAAAGACACCACAAAAAAGGAAAATGTAGAGGTTTTAATGGGTCCTTATGGTGTGAGTGAGGATTATTAATTATGCTGGCCATATATTAGGTCATTTCAACTACTCTCAACCAGCTTTTCAATTGTAGAAAATACTGAATAGATGACAGCAAGTTGCCACCAACAGTTTTGTTACAATATGAAAGCCTTTTATAACAGTGGAGAAATTAATATGCCCAAAAAGCCATAAAGTGAATAGAGAATCACCAATAGAATATTAGAACTCTGGACATCTTCCTCGATACCTGTGCCTTGTAGTTTTGAGCTCCATAATTATGTTTTCTCTAGGCTGGTATGCTAGAGCTTACTCTTGCAGAAGTACTTACTGTGAATGGGGGCAGCTTTAAGCCTAGTACACACGGGCCGAATGTTGGGCGGCACCGGGCGGTTCAATAAAAACCGTCTGACATTCGGCCCTTGTGTACTGCAGTTGGTCCAACAGAAGCCGGCCATTCTGCCTGCTTCTGTCGAAGGGGCATGCCCGAAAAAGGCCTGCCGATCGGCTCCCAATCAACGCTCTCACCGCCCCCCTGTCAGAATACAATATCACGGCAGGAGAGAATGCTGTACTAATGTCGGATAGTTAGTACATCAGCTCCTACTGAGCTGTCAGTTTTTTTTCCTTCAGCTTTGCTGGGTTGAGTAAAACAAAACCAAAATGCCTGCAACTGGACTTAGTTCCATTACTGGCATGGAGAGAGGTTAGGGATGAGATTTGGATTAGGGTTGAACATGAGTTCAACCAGAACCCAAGTTGTTTGCGGTTCAAGAAAATAATAAAACTAGAGAGTGTAAAATCTGGTGCAGCTCTGGGAAAAAAACAGTCAGCTTCCAGTTTTTCTTTGTCAAAGCTTAATCGAACAAGCTGAAGTTAGAAGCTGACTGGCTACCATGCACAACTGCACCAGATTTTGAACTCTACAGTTTTAGTAAATGACACCTTTGTGTCTATAGCAAACAATTACCAACAATGCACTTCCTGGTCTCCGAACTGTGGCCAGATGGCTTAGAAGGGCAAGTCATGGGGGTTTTCTTAGGTGCCAAGCCCCTCCCTATAATAGAAAGTGTGACAGGGGTCACTTTGGGCACAGGGTGAGCAAGAAAATAATGGACATTAAGAATATGTCTTGGATTGCTTTAAAATGGGACAGTGATATTTTTCCACAATATTCCCCAGGATATCTGTAAAGAACTATTTACTGTTTGATTATGAAATCAACAGGTTAACTGAAAAGTGACTCCTTCATGATGTTGGGACACATACTGTTAGATGCTAATGTCACCACATCCAGCCCCCACCTGTGTCTGCTAAGATGTCAGATGTGTATTGGGAGACAGTGAGACTAGCCTAAAGGTCATGTGTCTGAGTCATCACTGTAGTTAATTAGCTCATGTAAATTAGGTCTGGTCAAAGGTGTATTGTCTGAGGAGAATGTAAGAACCTCCTCTCTGTGTGTATAAAACTGGGAGTTTGTCATTAAAGATTGTCAGTCCAGTTGGAAACTTCATACAGAGTGTATGTCTCGTATGTTTGGAAGGATTAATCCTATGGGAAGCGGTCGCCTGACTGTGGATGATCGGCAGTGGATGTGTGTCCAGAGAGGGAATATCCTAAACGGCGTTAACCCCTTTCATACTTGGGGTGCCGTTACAGAAAGGGTTCCCAGCAGTCTTTGTCTGCATCTGTTGGGGGAGACATTGAGTAGTTAGGGACAGATCATAGAGGGTTTACAGAGACAGCTAGCTGTTGCTGCTGCTGAATCCTGAAAACTACTATATTTATGTAGCGGGGTCCTCAATTTAGGGGAAGTGTTTGAGTGGTAGTTATGCTCAAACACCCTAATTGTCAGGTTCTTATCAACCATTTTGTCCACAGGGAGAGTATCAGTGTACAGTTCCCTGTGGCCTGCAGGTGGCGCTGCCATGGTAGGCCAGGGTTGAACCGCTGATACAGTGCTGTGCCTTGTGTGTCCCCTCTCAGCAGCCATACAGTGGGTGTGGTAGGCTTGCTGTGAGAGGATATAAAAGGGGCAGACGCTGCCTGTTCGGGGTCTGTTCTGTCTGTCGTTGTCGGGGGTCCTACCCCAGGGAGTGTGTTCCTGTCTGCCCTGGGCACCTTTGGCCCAGGGGCGGAGGTCGGTGAATCAGCCCCAGGCACCTTTTAGCCCTGGGGCTGCAACTAAAGGCCTTGGGCCCAGCACCTTCGGCTGGGGCCCATCAAGGATCGAGGAATCTCAGGGTGCCGCCTTGCGAGGGGACCCGCATCTTAGACGAGGAGGCCGGGGGAGGAACCGTTCCGAGGGACTGGTGAGAAGTCACAGTGAAGGAAGGGGCCCGGTAACTCTGGAGGGATGTCTTCTCCTTAACGGAGGTCAAGCTTTAAAAGGAACCAAGTTCACCAGGTCTGTGGCAGAGACCAAGTTCACCAAGTCTGTGGCAGAGACTGCGGTTGAGTTAGAGCACCATTCTAGCTGCTAGTCCCTATCTAGGGAGACTATCCAAATGGGCTGAGTCTGCTTGAGAATCTGAGCAGTGAAGTGTTTTACGTTTGTGCCTGGACCTCTCCCACACCTTATGCTGTCCTGTTCTCTCTCCAACCTTTTCCTATCAGAGACGGTTATTTGAGAGAAATAAACTCTGCGTTGGAGTTACAGCTGGTGTGGACATTCAAGTCATTGGGGGGAACATAGAGACTTATCTTTATTCACTATAAAGGTGAGAACCATTCTCAGGAACATTCTGGCTTTCTGGCTGTGGAGACCCACCAACAACACCGCTCAACCTCTTCACATAGGAGGGTACGGGCTTGTAGCATGGTGTGCCCTCTCTTCCTGCAAGGAGCCGAACAAGGCAGGTAAAGGGGGGGGGGGGTTTGTGTCGCTACATTTAAATTATGAAACTGATGGGGATAGGAAACAAAGTCGGTGCAGAGAGAGCCAGTTGCTGCTGGTGATTACTATAAACTGCTTGGCTTACATCGAATGACAGACTCACTTGCTGTATGTTGGACAGTCCTGGAGCGGATAGGGATAGAGCAGGGTCTGTGCAGTAAGAGATCCTATATTGTGTTGCTGAAAAGTCCTATATTTACAGTCAGTGTATATTGAGGACACTTGGAATAGATAGGGATAGATCATACAGTGTTTGCAAGGAGAGATATACCTCTTTGTGTGCATTAGCATCAACTTTTTTCTATTTTTTTTTGTATTTTATTGGTGTATTATATTCTATTTTATTGTTTGTTTCACATTTCAGACTTGCTTTTTACTTTTAGTTAGGTTTAAAATAAATAAATAAAGGGTTTGGATTTCGTTTTTTTTTTTTTTTTTTTTTTTTTATAAGGGACTAGACCACTGGCCTTAGCCTAGCTCTAATTTTCTTATCATTAAACCTACCTGGTCTGTCCCTTTCAAAATGCAGCCTACAAGTACATACTGTGCATCTAGTCTGTACAATTTATGGATTATTTTATGTGAAATAAAATGTATAATTGTGATTTCTTCATTAAAACCTGTAGCGCTGGGAAAGTGACGTAACTAAAGAAGAATAGGAAAGAAAAACGGTGTATCTAGAAAGGAACACCATATGTCTTTCTCATAAAAGTGAAGACATGTAACATGTGTAGATGTAACATAAAATAAAGTGCATAAATAGTCTTTGACAGATATGTGATGATCCTGGCAATATACAAGACCAATATCATGTAAAAAATCATCTAAGGAAGGTCATTCAAAGCATGATGAAAACCAAAGAAAGTGTGCACAAAATATATCAAACAGGAAGTGAATTCAAAGTGATATAGGTGACACCATAAAATCAAGAGTCCAATCAGGATGGGCCCACAAGGTTCAAGGCAAATGGATTTAAAGCAGCATGGTGTTTCCAAAAGCATATGCATACAATATATCAAACAGGAAGCGAGTTGAAGGTGATATGGTGACACAATGTAGCAGAAAATCTCATCCGGATGAGCGCAGAAGTTTAAAGAAATGGATTCAAAATATCATGACATTTTCCAAAAAGTCATATAGGATGGTACACCACCAGATAGCCAATCTTATCACCAATACAGGGATGTGATTCCACCACCTAGGGAAGGGGTAGGTACTCTTACCGTAAGTTGTGGACTCATTCACCGATTAGTGGTGAGCCAAACAGGCACAGGCAAGAGTATCAGTGCTGCGGTCACGATATCCTCCAATGATCATCCGAGATAGACTCCAAACTCCTTCTGGGACTGTCAGGGGAATGAAGCTTGACAACTCTCACTCCTTAGATCTCTATGATGTATAGGAATCAAAAATGCTGGTTAATCACCATTTCAGGGGGGTCAGACCGCGAACAGTGGGGAAACGCTGATGTTGAACATAAAAGAGAGAAAAAAGAAGCCTCCACATGGCGTAGGTCAAAAGTTGACAAGAATTTAATAAAAAAAGTTTGCAGTAAAAGTACAAACACCTTGCAGTGAGTACAACTAAAAGTGATCACATCAAAAGGGAACAGTAGCAAGCATGAAACCCGAGGCGTTTTGTTCCAAAGAACTTTAAATGGGGTATGATCATGCTTGCTATAACTGCGCTATATATACAAGAAGTCAATAAAAGAATAACAATTATCGTGACCGGAAATGAAAGATGGCGTGCGCTTCACGCCTCACTTTCAGTAACCAATCATGATGATGGAGCGCGGCGAGGCGTGCATAACGTCCGCTGTAGTGGGTATTGTCAAACGAGGATAGGCTATAAACCCCAAGCCTCAATCTGAAAGTAAATGGATGTCAAGCCTCGTTTTGAGGGCAGCGAGTTAGAACATGGATGACGCTAGTGGGGCGTACGGAATGCATGCAAACCACACAGCGCCGTCACGAGTGATGCAAGCGCTCCACTAAACCACTGACGACACATCAGAGTCCGTGATGAGGGGGGGCGGAGCCAGCAAGCCATCATTGCTACAAGCTAATGTGATTGGCAGGGACCATAGTCTAACTGTGATGCACCCATAGTACACAGACTTATTGTGTCATCACAACACCAGCCATCACGCTTGAGCTCAGTGTAATAGAACAGTGGAATATTGTGTAAATACATTATATTAACGCAGAGGCAAAGGGAAATAGAGAAAAGTGTATGGTACCCCAGGGAATGAACGGGAGTGGGTACATCAAGATTGGTTGATAAAAGCATTGATGTCCCAATCCACGTTCATTCCATGGGGTCATTTAGGCTTATCCATCACTCAGAAAACTTGGCTTGCTAAAAGTACTTTAAATGGAGCTCCACCCAAAAGGGGAAGCTCCGCTGGTTTGCACCCTCCCTCCTCTCAACTGCCACAATTGGCACTTTTTGGGGGGAGGGGGAAGCGGATACCTGGTTTTTGCTGTGGCGAACTGGGCCGGATGTTTGCCCCCCCCCTCCCCTGCAGTCTTCTGGGACACATCACAGGTCCAAGAAGATTTTGAAACCTTTCACAAGGTGCAGTGTTACTCGTGCATGTGCAGTAGGAATCAGGCTGTGAAGCTGCTAGGCTACACTTCCTGTTTCCCTTACTAGAGATGCCAGCACCTGCACCCAAAGCCGATGGAAGAATCGACATGGGTGAGGACATGACAGGATCCCTGGACAGGTAAGTGCCCTTATATTAAAAGTCAGCAGCTACAGTATTTGTAGCTGCTGACTTATATTTTTTTCTGAAGGAGCCTGGATCTCCTCCTTAAATATAATACATGGAGTTGCAACACTCTAATGTTGATTTTTTGTTATGAAAAGCTGACTGGTATTAGTATTCAAAATGCGGCAAATGCTTATGTAAATTCTGTATATGTAGTCACTCCAATGTTTTGGTGGCTTTTTTTCAGTAAAATAAATACAAGCACCATAACGTTGATTTGTTTTTTTTATTAAAAGTTAACTGGTGTGTCCTGTTCAATATGTGGCCAAGTACAAGTGCTTAAATATTGTGCATAAAGTCCCTACACTCTAATGCAATTTTTTTGTTTTTATTAAAAGCTAGGTGGTGTGTGTCTTCAGAATGTAGCCTATTCGATGGCCTAGTAGATAAATCATATTGTCTTAGGGTGTGGAGGACAAGGAATATCAGACTGTAAACTACGGTCAAACTATTAAGGTCCATACTGCCATCGACCCTAGGAAAGACAGAATATGTTTGATGTATTCTCGCTATCTCAAAATGGATGTTCAGAAATGTTTGTTAAAACTTTATGTAGCGCCCTCCTCACTCCCCTCTTTGCATCAGCTCGTTTCTCTTCTTGTCTAGGGGTACCTCAGAGGGGAGAGAGCGGGGACACCACGCCTGACCTTCACCACAGGTGTCAGTGCGGTGTAAGCAAAGTTCTTTCTCTACCTTCGGGTCAGTGTTGTGCACCTAAGACCTCCACGTGTGATTACCTTGAACAATGTCCACGAGAAAAGAGCCCCACACCATTAAAGTCCAACACTCCTTTATTCTTCTCGAGTGAACAGCATAATCAGTTAGACTCCCTTAGAAAACAGAACAGACAAGGAGGTGTGGATGCGAATAGGCCCAGACACAATGAACTCTCCACTTTCCTTCCTGAAAGTGGGTTGCGGTCTCCGAGCGAGGGGGAATTTCCTTCCAGGCGGTCTCCGGTGGGAGGCTCACCTGTCACTGGCAATATGCTGCACCCGGTCTTCAAGTGAGGAGCTCCCCCCGGTCCATTACGCCTTCCGTATTCGGGTACCCAATCCCTGGGTTCCCTAGGACCTCCTTCCCTCGTGGAACTCAGTGTTGGGCACTGAGCTCCAGACCATCCTCTCGAGTACCTCACCCCAGGCTAAAGGTGCCTGAGATGAAACACGACCTCCGGCTGTCCTCTAGGCCTAGGCTGCCTAGAGGACCGACACAACCACCGCCCACAGGCTGAAGGTGCCTGGGACTCGACTCCATGACAAAGATGGCCGGCCCCTTTATACCCTCTCCCAGCAAGCACGGTGGGTTCCCCGCCCCACCATACCGCTGCCGAGGGAGGACAAAAAGGAGGCCCGGCACACAGCAATGGCTCAACCCCCAGCCCATGGCGACAGCGCCACCTGCTGGGCTGCAGGGAATTACACATCACTGGTGTCTCTGCCAATTTACACCCGGGAAAGTACATACCCGCTACATTTTTGATGTACAGTACATTGGTTGTGATTTTTTTTCTAGGTTTGAGAACTAGATGGCATCTTTCAAGTAGTTGCTTCCTCTTTCAAAGGAGTCGAATATGAATCTCACTGAGATATCATTTTTAGCCTCTTCACCTACATAGATCGTTCCTCCACCACTTAGAGGCCTGAGTAGGAGCTTTTAAATATCCTCTCTTCCCTGTAGGGGTCAGGACATTACTCACCCACTTAGTCCTCCTGATAACACTGATAAGTGAGAATGATTCACAATAGGAATGTGCAGTGAAGAGTAATTCAGGGGGGAGGAGTGTGTCATTGCATGACCACCACACAGATCTTTGTAATTACTAGTGCAGTGTCTAGTCAGCGTCTGCTTGAGCATAATATAATTGCCTGCAAATTGGGTTTTATGAAAGGGAGGAGTAAACTTAGAGTTGTTATTTTTTATATAATCTTCAACATTTCTTTTCACACCAAAAGAGAAGTACAGTGTTTATAAAACATGATGAAGTAGACCAGCTGTTAAATTTGTATTACCAATGAGAGTTATTTTCTAAAAACATATTCCATGCTGCAGACTGTTCCCCCAGCCCCAGGCCCCTATTGAAATACAGACCTACCATTACAGAGCTAGAGGTAGAAATGAGTGAACTATAAGAATGATGATGTCACCTCACTTGTGCCCATTGAGTGCTATGAGTCCTTCTGCCATGGTGGAGCCATGCACAGCCATGCCAAATTCAAAAATATAATGGGTGCTGAGGGGAGATGAACCCTGCAATTCAGGTAATTTTGGGGGGGGGGGGACAGGGGGGACAGGGCACATAACCTTACTTCATGTTACACCATAAATATAGATGTCATATGAAACATGATCTGAAAGGTGAAATTAGCCTCTTCTTGAGATACATATAGGTATAGCGCTTACCACCCTCTCCTCCTTGTCTAAGGCACCTCGCAGGAGGAAAGGGCACACCCAGCTCTATATGCCCGTACCCTCCTGTGTGAAGAGGTTGAGCGGTGTTGCGATGGGTCTCCACAGCCAGAATCTCCCACAGAATGGTTCTTATCTCTATAGTCAATAAAGACAAGTCTCTATTTCCCCCAATGACTTCAATGTCCACACCAGCTGTAACTCCAACGTAGAGTTTATTTCTCTTTAAACGACAGTCTCTGACAGGAAAGGTTGGAGAAAGAACAGGACAGCATAAGGTGTGGGAGAGGTCCAGGCACAAACGTAATACACTTCACTGCTTGGCTTCTCAAGCAGACTTAGCCCATTTGGATAGTCTCCATAGATAGGCACTAGCAGCCAAAATGGTACTCGAACTAACCGCACAATCACTACACAAACTGGTACACTGGTCTCTGCCACAGACCTGGTGAACTTGGTCTCTGCCACAGACCTGGTCAACTTGGTTTCTTTAAAGCTTGGCCTCTTTGTAAGGAGAAGACATCCCTCCAGAGAGTTACCAGGCCCTTTCCTTCACTGTGACTTCTCACCAGTCCCTCGGAATGGCCTTTCCCCGGCCTCCCCATCTAAGATGCGGGTCCCCTCGCAAGGCGGAACCCTGAGATTCCTCGATCCTTGACGGGCCCCAGCCGAAGGTGCTGGGCCCAAGGCCTTCAGTTGCAGCCCCAGGGCTAAAGGTGCCTGGGACTGATTCACCGACCACCACCCCTGGGCCAAAGGTGCCCAGGGCGGACAGGAACACACACTTCCTGGGAGTCGGACTCCCGACGACGAACCCTGAACAGGCAGTGTCTGCCCCTTTTATATCCTCTCCCAGCATACACAGCAGGCCGACCACTCCCACTGTATGGTTGCCGAGAGGGGACACACAAGGCACAGCACTGTATCAGTGGTTCAACCCTGGCCCACTATGGCAGCACCACCTGCAGGCCACAGGGAACAGTACACCGATACTCTTCCTGCAGACAAAAATGGTTGATAATGTCCTAACAATTTAGGTGTTAAGAGCATAACTACCACGCAAACACTACCCCTAAATTGAGGACCCCACTACATAGTGTGACAGCAGGAAGGTAAAGTCACCTGGTTGCATCCAGGGGGGTAGATATATTTCGCCCAGATTCAGGCTTTACGCCGACTTATACAACTAGGTGGAGTGTTGTATAAGCCCAGCTGAGGCTAGTGGGCTCATGGATGACTCATACCTCTAGGGAGAGTGTGGGGCGTCGTGCAGACAGGGAGTTGATGAGACCAGCTGAAGCTTGTCAGCTCATTTAGGCCTCTATAAAAACTCCCAGATTCATTAGGTGTTTGCTCATGCCTGGAACCAGACCTGTGTGGACTGTCTAGGGAGAGTGAACCCCTGTGCGGTGAGACAAAGCCTGTGTGGCTATTTGCTTGGACATTTAAAACCAGGGACTTAGGGACTAGGACAGCACTAGGCTGATCCCAGTTGTTAGTTAGGAAACCTGTATGTTTAGTCAGAGGTCAAGTTGACCAGGATTTATTTTGTTTATGTTTCTTTTGGCTTTGCTGTGTTTTGTCACTGTAAATAGAAAATAAACCGCACCTTTTTTTGATTTTGAAAACCACAACCTCCGTTTGCTGGGCCTGTTTTTGTGTGGGGAGCCCATCCCGGGGGTCACACACACCCGCTGCCGAGCTAACCCCCTCACAGTTGGTGGAGAACCAGTGGCAGTTTTTTTTTAAGCCAGCATGGAGGAGATACTGAAGCAGCTGGCTCTAGCAAATGCCAATCAACAGCAGACAAATGCAGGTTTGCAAAAGAGCCTTGCAGCTCATCAACAGAGCCTTGCAGCTCAACAACAGAACTTCGCAGCCCAGCAGCAAGCTCATCAACAGAGCCTTGCAGCCCAGCAGCAAGCTCACCAACAGAGTCTGGAAGCTCAGCAACAAGCCCAGCAGCAATCTGAGGCCCGCTTCATAGACCTGTTACAGAAGCAAGAGCAGAGACTACAACAAATGGAAGCAGTAATGCAGCAACGTCCGCAGACCAGTGAGGAAAGCCGTCCCACTAATACCGCGTCCTTTGGGGTGAGTCGTTTATTGACAAAAATGACTGGAGAGGATGATCCAGAGGTATTTTTGACCACATTTGAAAGGACTGCTGAAAGAGAAAAGTGGCCTGAGGAGCAGTGGGCTGGACTGGTGGCTCCTCTGTTAACTGGTGAATCGCAGAAGGCTTACTATGACCTAGAGCCTGACCAAGCAAAAGACTATGTGATGCTAAAAGCTGAAATATTGGCAAGGCTGGGTGTCACCCAGGCTGTCCGGGCTCAGCGTGTGCATAACTGGACTTTCCAGCTTGGAAAACCCCCCAGGTCTCAAATGTATGATCTCATTCACCTGAGCAGAAAGTGGCTACAGCCAGAGACTTTGTCCGCACCAAAGATTGTGGAACGTGTTGTAATGGATCGGTTTTTGAGAGCTCTTCCTACTGCCATCCAAAAGTGGGTAAGCCATGGAGACCCAGAGACGGCCGATGGTCTTGTGGATCGTGTGGAGAAATACTTGGCTACAGAGAACCTGACGGCCTCTTCCAGAGACACTCGGACTTTCCACCCTAAGACCAGACCATCCCCAGGGGCGGATAAGAGGATTCCAAGGGGTGAGGGTGGAGAGAGTGAGAGGGTGGGAGCTCTACCCCAAGTTTGGCGAGAACAGCCTGGGAAATCAGTGGCTCAAGAGGTGGCAAGAAGGATCGTTTGCTACCGCTGCCGGCAAGCGGGACATATTGCAGCCAATTGCCCGGTTGTGGAGGAACCCATGCAGTGTGACTTTCTGACGGGCAGACGTCAGTCGCTGTGTGCGACAGTCGCATGCACTGCCATTCGAGGAACTGAGAAACATTTATGCAAAATGTGTGTTAATGGTAGAAATGTTGTGGTATTGCTGGATTCAGGTAGCCTTGTGACCCTGATAAAGGCTGAGTTAGTTAAAACAGAGGTCTCTGGGAATAGCAAGGTAGCTGTTATTTGTGTGCATGGGGACACCCGAGAGTATCCAGTGACTACAGTGTGTTTCGAGACCCCCAAAGGTACCCTCTCTCATCCAGTGGGCTTAGTATCTCAGTTACCGCATGACGCCATTGTGGGAAGGGATTTTCCGAAGTTCTGGGAACTGTGGGATGATCCTGAGCCCCCCACTGGTGCCCCTATGTACCAGGAATGGGATAGCCAGAACTCCCCTGAGAGTGGTGAGGACTCTCCGGAATTTCCCTTATCAGTATTGGCAGGGGAGACTCAAGAAACTGGAGAGGAGCCCACCTCCTCAGACGAAAACCTACCGTCTGTGGAGTTTTCTGATCTTGAGGTTCACAGGGAAAACTTTGCCACAGAACAGTTGAAAGACCCCGCCCTAATAAAGGCACGGGAAAACGTAGTGAAAATAGATGGCGAGTTAGTGAACCCAGATAATACCTGCACTTACCCATACTTCAGCGTAGAGAAGGACCTACTGTATCGGGTGGCAAAAAGGGCAGAAGAAACCGTTGAGCAGCTTGTGGTGCCCAAACCTTACAGGAAGTTGGTGTTGGAGTTGGCCCATGGGCACATTCTTGGAGGTCATCTGGGGACAGAGAAAACCCGAGAGAGGGTATTACAGAGATTCTATTGGCCGGGGGTGATGAAGGACATAGAAAATTATTGTTCCTCCTGCCCTGTGTGTCAGAGGTCGGCCCCGATGCCACATTTCCGTAGCCCGCTGGTCCCTCTACCCATCATTGAGGTCCCGTTTGAGAGGATCGCCATGGATTTGGTAGGTCCTATAATCAAGTCCGCTAGGGGGCACCAGTACATATTAGTTATAATGGACTATGCCACCCGTTATCCAGAAGCGATCCCTCTCCGAAATACCTCGGCCAAAACCATAGCCAAAGAGCTATCTCTTGTGTTTAGCCGGGTGGGTATTTGTAAAGAACTGCTTACGGACCAAGGTACACCCTTTATGTCCCGGGTTATGAAGGAGCTGTGTAAATTGTTCAAAGTGACGCAATTACGTACATCTGTGTATCACCCCCAAACCGATGGGCTGGTTGAAAGATTCAACAAAACCCTAAAACAAATGTTGAAGAAAGTGGTGGATAGAGATGGAAAGGATTGGGACTGTCTACTTCCTTATCTGATGTTTGCTATTAGGGAGGTGCCCCAATCCTCTACGGGATTCTCCCCCTTTGAGTTACTGTATGGGAGACACCCAAGAGGGCTGTTGGATATTGCCAAGGAAACTTGGGAAAGTGAGAGTTCTCCCCACAGGAGTGTGATTGAGCATGTCGCCCTGATGCAAGACCGAATTGCACAGGTAATGCCCATCGTGAAGGAACATTTGGCCCAAGCGCAGTTAGCACAGCAGAGAGTGTACAACCGTGGAGCCAAGACCCGTACCTTTTCCCCGGGGGATAGGATACTGGTACTTGTCCCTACGGTTGAAAGTAAATTCCTTGCCAAATGGCAAGGCCCCTACGAGATAATGGAAAAAGTGAGCGAAGTGAATTACAAGGTCAGACAACCAGGAAGGCGAAAGCCCGAACAGATCTATCACGTTAATCTGTTGAAAGCCTGGAGGGATAGAGAGTCCCTAGTCGCAGACACTTGGTCACCAGCTCAAACTGGTTGCGTGATTCCTGAGGTTGGAATAGCAGCCACCTTGTCACAACCCCAACAACAGGAGGTTAAGGAGTTTGTGCTTCGCAACAAGGAGGTATTCTCTGAGCTGCCGGGACAAACATCTGGGGTAGAGCATGACATCATTACCCCGCCCGGTGAAAGGGTGAAGTTAAAACCCTATCGGATCCCAGAGGCCCGACGGGAGGCAATACGGGAGGAAGTACAGAAAATGCTGAACTTAGGGGTGATAGAGGAGTCCCAAAGTGATTGGTCTAGTCCCATTGTGTTGGTGCCTAAACCGGATGGGAGCTGGCGATTTTGTAACGATTTTCGTCAGTTGAACAAAGTTACAAAATTTGACACCTACCCCATGCCACGTATAGATGAGTTGATCGACCGGCTGGGAACAGCCCGATACATGACGACTCTTGACCTCACAAAAGGGTATTGGCAAATCCCCCTGGCCAAATTGGCCAAAGAGAAAACCGCATTTGTAACCCCAGACGGGGCGTTCCAATATAAAAGAATGCCGTTCGGGTTACAGAATGCGCCGGCCACATTCCAGCGGAAAATGGACCAGATGCTGAGGCCCCATCGGAAGTATGCTGCGGCTTACCTGGATGACGTAATTGTCCATAGCACAGATTGGGCCTCACATCTGCCAAAAGTGCAAGCAGTCCTGGACTCTGTTCGGGAAGCGGGGTTTACGGCTAACCCCAAGAAGTGTACCATTGGGCAGGAGGAGGCCAAATATCTTGGGTACACCATTGGGAGGGGAGTAATAAAACCCCAACTCAACAAAGTCGAGGCCATCCAGAGTTGGCCACGTCCCAACAGCAAGAAGCAGGTACGAGCCTTTCTGGGAATCGCTGGGTATTATCGGCGATTCATTCCCCACTTTGCCTCTAAGGCTGTGCCCCTAACCAACCTAACGAAGGGGAAAGGGTCGGTCATGATTAAATGGACCCCCGAGGCTGAGGCAGCATTCCAATTCTTGAAACAAGCCTTATGTAGCCAGCCAGTGTTGTACTCACCCGACTTCTCTAAAGACTTTGTCGTACAAAGTGATGCGTCAGATGTGGGGTTAGGAGCAGTATTGTCCCAGGTCTGGAACGGGGAAGAGCACCCAGTCATTTACCTCAGCAGGAAGTTGAAGTCCCATGAGGTAAATTACGCCACCGTTGAAAAGGAGTGTTTAGCGGTGAAGTGGGCTCTAGATTCCCTTCGGTACTACCTGCTAGGTAGGCACTTTGACATGGTTACGGATCACGCTCCGTTAAAGTGGATGGCTCAAAACAAGGAAACAAATAGAAGAGTGAATAGGTGGTTCCTGGCCCTCCAGGAATTCAACTTCACAGTAAAGCATCGCCCTGGCGTTCAAATGGGGAATGTGGATGCTTTGTCTCGAGTACATGAATGCCTGATTGCTGGTGTTCCAACCCCGAGGTTAAAACAAGAGGGGGGGGTATGTGACAGCAGGAAGGTAAAGTCACCTGGTTGCATCCAGGGGGGTAGATATATTTCGCCCAGATTCAGGCTTTACGCCGACTTATACAACTAGGTGGAGTGTTGTATAAGCCCAGCTGAGGCTAGTGGGCTCATGGATGACTCATACCTCTAGGGAGAGTGTGGGGCGTCGTGCAGACAGGGAGTTGATGAGACCAGCTGAAGCTTGTCAGCTCATTTAGGCCTCTATAAAAACTCCCAGATTCATTAGGTGTTTGCTCATGCCTGGAACCAGACCTGTGTGGACTGTCTAGGGAGAGTGAACCCCTGTGCGGTGAGACAAAGCCTGTGTGGCTATTTGCTTGGACATTTAAAACCAGGGACTTAGGGACTAGGACAGCACTAGGCTGATCCCAGTTGTTAGTTAGGAAACCTGTATGTTTAGTCAGAGGTCAAGTTGACCAGGATTTATTTTGTTTATGTTTCTTTTGGCTTTGCTGTGTTTTGTCACTGTAAATAGAAAATAAACCGCACCTTTTTTTGATTTTGAAAACCACAACCTCCGTTTGCTGGGCCTGTTTTTGTGTGGGGAGCCCATCCCGGGGGTCACACACACCCGCTGCCGAGCTAACCCCCTCACAATAGGCATGGAAAAAAGCTAGGTTTAACATGTCCATCTTGACACCCCCAAAATCCAGGGATGGTATTGGATTCCCTAACTCCCGAAATATCACAAGGCCTTTCCCCTTACCAGACTATTGGACTGGTGCTTGCAAAAAACTTTGAATAAAGCTAGAATGGTCCTTCTTTTTGACACCATTATCATGCCTACTTTGGCTCTGCAAAAATGTCTTGTTTTCACATATGTTTAATAGTCATCTATTCATAGACCCCACAGTTAAAATAGTCAAGTCCCTTTTCTGGACCATCGTCTTATCCCCCACTCTATGCCCCTGTATCGTTCTTCGGGTTTCTGTACTTTAATGCATCTCAGATCCTTAATTTCAAAAGCTGATTAACCACTACCTGACCAGCTCACGCAGATATACTGTGACAGGTAGGCTCTCCTGCGCGAACCGATGTACCTGTACGTCGGCCTGTGCAAATAGGATAGGAGTCGATGTCCGCCTGTGACACGCGATCGCATGAGGAGAGGCAGAACGGGGAACTGCCTATATAAACAAGGCGATTCCCCTTTCTGCCAGATGACATGACAGAGATCTACTGTTCCCAGTGATCAGGAACAGTGATCTCTGTTATGTTCCAGTAATCCTATCCCCCCTACAGTTAGAACACATCTAGGGAACACACTTAACCCCTTGATCGCCCCCTAGTGTTAACCCCTTCCCTGCCAGTGTAATTTTTACATTTATCAGTGCATTTTTATAGCACTGATCAATGTAATAATGTCACTGGTCCCCAAAAAGTGTCATTTGTGGTCAGATTTGTCTGCCGCAATGTCGCAGACCCGCAAAAAAAAGGATGGCCGCCATTACCAGTAAGAACAATTAAAAATATAAAAGTCCCTAAAGCTATCCCGTAGTTTGTAGACGCAATAACTTTTGCGCAAACAAAATCAATATACACCTATTTTACCAAAAACACGTAGAAGAATATATATCGGCCTAAAGTGATGAATAAATTCGTTTTTTTTTCTATTTATTTTTTTGAGATATGTATTATAGCAAAAAGTTAAAAAATATTGTGTTTTTTTCAACATTGTCGCTCTTCTTTTGTTTATAGCACAAAAAATAAAAAAATTGCAGAGGTGATCAAATACCACCAAAAGAAAACTCAATTTGTGGGTAAAAAAGGACGTTTGGGTACAGCGTGGCACAACCGCGCAATCGTCAGTTAAAGTGACAAATAAGGGCCCGGCCCGGGGCTTATAAGAGTAGGGAACCCCTTTTTAGGATTAGGAAGGTCCTGATAAGGGATTGGTTAAGCTGCAGAATGCAGACGGGTGGGAGGGCTCGGGAGGGTCAATTAGTACTCACACAGGCTTACTCGTATATTAGATGGTACGTTGTTATGTTGTAGTGGATTAAGAAAATGTGTTTTTTTTTTGCAGGTTTTCTAGAGGAGGAGGAAATAGGGACAGAGAATAAAAAGTGTAGAAGAGTTAGAATGTCCACACCTATAAAAAGGAACAGGGGATGGCTAGTCCATTAAAAATCATGACATATAAAGTAAGGGGGTTGAGTTCACCAAACAAAAGAGGCCGAGAACTGCATCATCAGGCTGCGGATATTGTTTTTATGCAAGAGACGCATTTTACGTCAAGTTCTATACCTAAACTACCATTATTGTCATACAACCAATGGTTTCGTGCTGTATCACCAGTAGCAAGGTCCAACGGAGTAACCATAGCCTTGGGGAGCCTTGGGGAGGGGATGTCCGTTAACCCCTACAGCAGTACAAATAGATCCAGAGGGGCGGTTCCTCTTCATCAAGGGCATGCTGCATGGATATTGCTACACGTTTGCTGCTATATACGCCCCCAATGCGTGCACAGTGGACTTTATAGGGAAAACCTTGAAGCTACTGGACACGTTTAGGGAGGGATTTGTAATAGTAGGGGGATTTTAATATTATTCTGGACCCCAAACTGGACACTACAGCAAGGAAAACTGCACTATCATTTAGAGCCCTTAGACATAGGAAAAAACTTTTTCAGTCTCTCCACTTGGTGGATAGCTGGCGGGCACTAAATATGGAGATGAGGGATTATAGTTATTATTCAAAAACCCATAAAGTGTACTCAAGGTTGGATTTATTCCTTGTGGATCAGTATTACTTGGAATATGTGAAAGCAGTCACAATAGAACCAATAACGATATCTGACCACGCACCAGTGACGCTGACATTTTTGCCAGTGGCGGTAGGCCATCGTGAGAGGACATGGAGATTAAACGAGTCTCTGCTGGATGACAAATGGATAGTGGAGGACATATTAAGTAAAATGAAAGAATATTTTGAAAAAAACACATCAGGGGAAGTATCAGAACAAACAATATGGGAAGCCCATGAGGTAGTGATCAGAGGGGAATTAATAGCACACGGATCCCGAGTAAAAAAAAAAAAAGGAAGGAGATTGAGGATTTATTAGAGGAAATACAAGAGAGGGAGACCAAACATAAAAGCAACCTTGACCCTGAGGTCGTCAGGCAGTTGGGAATACTGAGGGGGAGGCTCTCCATATGTCTGGACAGAAGAGACAAGGAAAAAAATTTATTTTTTTGCACACACCGATTTTATTAGCATGGGAACAAATGTGGCAAATTATTGGCCAGACAATTAAAAAAGCATCAAGAATCTTCCCATGTTCATAAAATACGAGTGAATAATAATCAGGTAATGGACACTAAATTCATAGCCATGGAATTCCAACGCTTTTACACGGGCCTATATGATATCCAACCAATCTTACCAAAAGTAGAAAAAGAGAAACAAGTAGAAGAAATAAAAGACTATATAAAGGATTCAGCATTACCATCTCTCTCCTCTGGGGTGGCTGTAAAATTGGAGGAACCGATTACTACAGAGGAAATAAAAAAAGCAATAGGAAAGTTACCGATGGGAAAAAGTCCGGGACCGGACGGCTTAAAAAATGCATATTACAAGAAATTTATAAATATCTTGATAACACCAATATGCAATTATTTTAACAAAATTAGAGCCAATAACCCCCTACCCCCTGAAGCACTTCTAGCATATGTGACAGTGATACCAAAACCCGGGAAGGACCTACAACATTGTGCAAACTACAGACCTATTTCCCTTATTAATACGGACACCAAATTATTAGCAAAGATTTTAGCAACAAGATTAAAGGATAAGGTAACACAATTGGTCCATCTGGATCAGACGGGCTTCGTGATGGTCCGGGAAACAAAAGATAACACCTTCCGGGCCCTTCACTTACTCAATTGGATGCAGAATGGACCTAATAAGAAACCAAGAGTAGCCCTATCAATGGACGCCGAGAAGGCATTTAAAACGGTGAACTGGATCTATATGATGGAGGTACTGAAGGGAATAGGTCTGGGGGAGCGGATTATGGGTTGGATATCAGCATTATATGTGGGCCCAAAAGCAAAGGTCAAGGTAAACAGGACCCTGTCGGGTTGCTTTGATATACGCAACGGCACCCGACAGGGATGGCCCCTCTCCCCAATATTGTTTGCCTTGACCCTAGAACCATTTTTATGCAGAGTAAAGGCAAACAAAGGAATATCAGTGGTGGAAATAGGCCTTAGAGAACAAAAAGTATCAGCGTACGCGGATGATTTATTATTTTATCTCTCAAAACCACAGGAATCAATACCAGCACTGATGCAGGTGGTAAAGAGATATGGGAATCTATATAATTTTAAATTAAACTTAGAGAAATCTATAATCTTGCCTAGCCACGTACCATCACTTTTAGCTAAATACTTACAAAAAGCTTATCACTTCATATGGAATAGAGAATCACTGTATTACTTAGGAGTACATATAACGGCAGATGCAAAATTGATGTATGAACTAAACTATGGCTCCCTGGTTACAGAGATAGAGGATCTACATAGATGGAGAGGCCATACATTAACTTGGTTTGGCAGGATCAACACCCTTAAAATGAATGTACTACCCAGATTAATATATATCCTGAATACCGTACCCATGGCACTACCCCAAACCTTTTTTTTAAATATACGCAGAGCATTTACGTCCTTCATATGGATATGCATACGATATCCTGTGCAGAAGTAGGAGGGAGGGGGAATGGGACTCCCAGATATAGCACTTTATTACAAAGCAATGTCTTTAGTGCGCATCTCGAATTGGTGTCATGACTCCCCCAATAAAGCGTGGGTTTCGATGGGGAAAACATGGCCGGTAGGAATCTAGCAGGAGCACCATGGATACCAACCAAAGCCAGGGGATTGTCAAAATGGATATCACCATTAACACTGAATACGTTAGCTGTATGGGACAGAATAAATAAAACTGGCAAATACGCGCCTAGGACATCCCCATTGGCCCTATTAGGAGGGTATCCATGGTTCCCCCCCGGCAAGGAAAAGGGAGCGTTAGGCCCATGGGAATGGGACGGTAACACAATGTGTTCAAGGTACGCCCCAGGAGGCTTTTTAATGCCTCAATCAGAACTGACATCATCACAAGGAGATATGGCGATGGCAGGGTGGAGATATTGCCAAATGAGGAATTTCTTTAATAAACTAGAACCCCAGATAAGGACCCTGAATTCATTAACCACATTCGAGACTATGTGTCTGAGGAGGCCAAAGCCCAAACATTTGCTATCTCAAATGTACAAATTGGTCATGAGCGGACAAAATACCACAACCCCATATTTTATTAAAGAATTATATTCACACCATCACAAAACAATAAATTCATAGAAGCAACATATTTATCTTCCATATGTTCATCCACCCAAGAGATATCATATAAGTTTATGACCAGATGGTACCGAACACCGATGCGATTAGCACAGATATACCCGACAGCAGATGATTACTGCTGGAGGGGATGCAAAGAGAGGGGTACCTTCCTTCATATCTGGTGGTCCTGCCGAACGATAAGAGGATTTTGGGATGAGATGGTCCCATGGATCAAGAAGATATCTAGTATACCCATAGAGTCAAAACCATTGCATATCTTATATTAAGCAAACAAACGTATAGCCCTTCCCAATCGAGCGCTCCAGGAGGAAAAAGAGAAATCCGGTGAAAGAAAAAAACACTTGCAAGAGGTTGTGCTATAAAACACCTCCCTCCTACTACCAATGAAGGAAAAAAGCTGCTGCTAGTTCCTGTCCATAGACAGGCAAAATAATAAACAGAAAAAACACATATACACAATAAATAATATATATATATTGTAACCTGGGGGGCAGGTAGTAGGTACAAAAGCTCCCTGGGATGAGCAGGCACAGATACCAAGTCCATTGGATCAGTGAAAACACAGTGGGGTTTATTGGTGCTATATACAAAGTCAATGACAGGTGCTGTACAGTGTGGTGAAAACAAACAGAAGAAAAAATAGCTAAACAAAAGCCTAGCCGTGTCTCGGCTCTAACTACACAGTATGTACAGGCCCTCACTACCAGGCTGGACAAGCCTAACACTTGTCAGCTTCCACATTCACAGAGTAACAAGTTTTACCAACCTTCTTGCTCTCACAAACCAACGTTGTCTGTGTTTCCCAGGCTGAGCAAAGGCTGTCTGCTCAGGTGAGCTTTTAATTAAGCTGGTGGAGAGAACCAACACCTGAAGTGGATCCTGGCTCAGAGATCCCTGAATGTATATGAGAGGAGCCTGGGAGATGTATAAACCCCGAACAGGACTTTCCCAAGCTCTCTCTGGGATGCTCTGTCACACATCCTCCCCCCTTGTTTCAACCCCAGGGTTGGAACACCTGTAGCCCAACAGGAGTGAACACGGGAGAGGGCATCTACATTCCCCATCTCAACACCTGGCCTGTGTTTTACCGTAAAGGCGTAATCTTGTAGGGCCAAAAACCACCGGTTCACCAGCCTATTAGTCTCCTTCTTTTGGGCCATCCATTTCAGGGGAGCATGGTCAGTTATTAACTCAAACTGGCGCCCCAACAAGTAGTACCTGAGCGCGTCCACGGCCCACTTTATGGCCAGACACTCCTTTTCAATGACTGCGTACTTCTTTTCATGGTCATTGAGCTTTCTGCTTAAGTACACCACAGGGTGTTCTTCCCCATTGTGTACCTGTGAAAGTACTGCCCCGATACCAACATCAGACGCATCTGTCTGGACCAAAAAGTTTTTGGAGAAATCGGGGGAGTATAGGATTGGCTGTGCACAAAGAGCCTTCTTCAGGACTTGAAAAGACTCTTCTGCTACTGGAGACCATTTCACCATTACGGAGGCTTTCCCTTTCGTAAGGTCTGTCAGTGGGGCAGCTATAGTTGCGAAATTTGGGATAAATCTTCTATAGTACCCCGCAATGCCAAGAAAGGCCCTGACCTGCTTCTTGTTTGCAGGGCGTGGCCACTCCTGGATGGCTTCTATTTTATTCACCGGGGCTTTATGACACCCCGGCCAATAGTGTAGCCCAAATACCTGGCTTCCTCTAGCCCAATGGCACATTTTTTTGGATTTGCCGTAAACCCCTCCTTGAAGAGGGAATCCAGGACAGCCTGGACACGGGGCAAGTGAGACTCCCAGTCAGTGCTATGCACCACTATGTCGTCCAGATAGGCTGCAGCATACTGTCGGTGAGGTCTTAGGGTCCTGTCCATAGCCCTCTGAAATGTTGCAGGGGCATTTTGCAACCCAAAAGGCATTTTCTTATATTGAAACGACCCCTCCGGGGTCACAAATGCAGTCTTTTCTTTGGCACTACCAGTCAGGGGTATTTGCCAATATCCTTTGGTCAAGTCCAAAGTGGTCAGATAACGGGCCTTGCCAAGTCGGTCTATAAGCTCGTCTACCCTGGGCATTGGGTATGTGTCAAACTTTGTTACCGCATTAAGCTTTCTGAAGTCATTACAAAACCTCCAAGTGCCATCCGGTTTTGGGACCAATACAATGGGGCTAGACCAGTCACTATTGGATTCCTCAATAACATCTAGCTCCAACATCCTTTTAACTTCCTCACCGATGTCCTTTCTTCTAGCTTCGGGAATTCGGTATGGTTTGAGCTTGACACGGACTCCAGGTTCAGTAACAATATCATGCTGAACTGCTGAAGTCGTGCCCGGCAACACTGAAAATTTCTCTTTATTCCTCATCAGGAACTCTCTTCTGGGAACATGACAGGGTGTCTGGAATCGTGACCTCAGGGATCAGAGGGGATTCAGTACCTTTAAGGGTTACCGGGAGGGACCTCGCAGTTAATGCCAGTCTATCCTTCCAGGGTTTTAACAGGTTTATGTGGTAAATCTGTTCGGGCTTCCTTTTACCTGGTTGATACACCTTGTAATTGACCTCCCCAACTCTTTCAATTACTTCAAAGGGTCCCTGCCACTTAGCCAGGAATTTGCTCTCAACAGTGGGAACTAACACGAGGACCCGGTCACCAGGTGAGAAAACACGAAGTTGGGCCCCCCTGTTGTATATCCTCTGTTGGGCGGCTTGGGCCTGCAGTAAATGTTCTTTTACTACCGGCATGATTGCTGCAATCCTATCCTGCATTTGAGCGATATGCTCAATAACACTTTTGTGAGGTGTCTGCTCCCCCTCCCAAGTTTCCTTGGCTATGTCTAAGAGTCCCCGAGGGTGTCTCCCACTATATATTGTGACAGAGCATCCCAGAGAGAGCCTGGGAAAGTCCTATTCGGGGTTTATACATCTCCCAGGCTCCTCTCATATACATTCAGGGATCTCTGAGCCAGGGTCCAGTTCAGGTGTTGGTTCTCTCCCACAGGTTAATTAAAAGCTCACCTGAGCAGACAGCCTTTGCTCAGCCTGGGAAACACAGACAACGTTGGTTTGTGAGAGCAAGAAGGTTGGTAAAACTTGTTACCCTGTGAATGTGGAAGCTGACAAGCGTTAGGCTTGTCCAGCCTGGTAGTGAGGGCCTGTACATACTGTGTAGTTAGAGCCGAGACACGGCTAGGCTTTTGTTTAGCTATTTTTTCTTCTGTTTGTTTTCAGCACACTGTACAGCACCTGTCATTAGACTTTGTATATAGCACCAATAAACAACATTGTTTTCACTGCTCCAATGGACTTGGTATCTGTGCCTGCTCATCCCAGGGAGTTTTTGTACCTACTACCTGTCCCCAAGGTTACATATGGTGGAGGCTGCGACCAGCTGTAGTAAGTTACTACTTAAAAGGCCAGTACCTAAAGTGACAACATGGAGGACCTCCTCAAACAAATGGTGTTGGCAAATGCCGCGTTGCAGCAAGCAAATGCTGCACAACAGCAAACTAACGCTGCATGGCAGCAAGCAAACGCTACACAACAGCAAACTAACGCTGAATTGCGGCAAGCAAACGCTGCACAACAGCAAGCCAACGCTATCGCACAGGAGCAAACCAAGGTGCTGTTCCAACAGATTGGTGCTGTACAGGAGCAATCGCAGAGGCTGTTTGAACAGCTTGCCACTGCTGCAAAAGCGGATAGGAAAACCCTTACTGAGGTTTTGGAGACGCTAGCACAGGGGTCACCTGCGATAATGAAGGATATTGGAGACAAGCCCTCAACCATCCATGTGGGTCGCTTTCTTTCAAAGATGACGGCAGATGATGATCCAGAGGCTTTCCTAACATTTGAACGGACCGCTGAGAGGGAAGGTTGGCCCCAAACCCAGTGGGCAGGACTGATCGCCCCCTTACTTTCTGGAGAAGCGCAGAAGGCCTACTATGATCTGGAGTCAGCAGAAGCGGGAGATTATGAGAAGGTCAAGCGGGAAATCCTGGCACGACTTGGCGTTACCTTGGCTGTTCGAGCTCAGCGGGTCCACAGCTGGTTCTTCCAAGAAAAGAGGCCCCCAAGATCGCAGATGTTTGATCTGATCCACCTGGTGCGGAAATGGCTACAGCCGGAGTCCCTGTCTGCGCCACAAATAGTGGAGCGTGTGGTCATGGACCAATTCCTGAGGTCACTGCCAATTCCCCTGCAGAAGTGGGTGAGTCAAGGAGACCCCAAGTCAGCAGACAACCTGGTGGAGCTTGTTGAGAGGTACTTTGCTGCAGAGAACCTGGTCACCACCCCTACAGCCGCACGGACTTTCCATCCAAAACCACGGTCTCCCCAGGCAACCGGTAAGACTGTTCCAGGGGAAGTGGGTGGTAAGCATGGCAAGGAAATAGGAGGGAGGAATTTTGGTGCCAGGACTGAAGTTTGGCGGCCCAAGCAAGGGAAGCCACTGCCTGTCAGCAAACCAGATTGGGGAAACATCAGGTGTTTTCGTTGCCAAGAACTGGGACATGTTGCAGCAAACTGTCCATTAACAGATGAACCAATGCAGTGTGATCTATCTTTTAGAAGGCAGTCTATGTTTGCTGCCGTTTCATGCGCTGCAGTGCCAAATGTGGGAAAACACGTGTCAAGTGACTATTAATAATAAGCCTATTACGGCCTTGCTGAACTCAGGAAGTCTAGTTACTTTGGTTACAGCTGAGATGGTTGAAACTGTGAATTTTCATGCAAAAAAAGTTGCTGTGATCTGTGTACATGGGGATACCCGCGAGTATCCAATAGCCACTGTTCAGTTTAAAACTGGCTTAGGTATGGTGACCCATTCGGTCGGACTGGTGCCCCACTTGGTGCACGAGGCTATCATTGGTAGGGACTTCCCTAAGTTTTGGGAACTGTGGGATTGTCCCGACCCAGTCGCAGTACCTAACTCAGTCGCAGAGCCAGAACTCATGGCCATTACTGACCTTGTGATTTCAGGGGACTCCTCTCAGGGCTCTCCGGGTGATCCTTTCTCAGTTATGGCAGGAGAGCTGGGGGAGCCTGAAGAAGTCCCCACAACCAGTAGAGCTGGACAGCCGTCTGCTGAATCTGAGCCTACGTTAGAGTTTACCGATCTAAATGTGCACAAGGAAAATTTTGGTACGGAACAGAGAAAAGACCCTACCCTTGCCAGGGCCTGGGAAAATGTGGTGGTGGTTGATGGGGTACCTGTCGAACCGGGGGACGGGCCCTGTTTTCCATATTTCTGCAGCAATGAGGATTTACTGTATCGTGTATGTAAAACTAATGATGAAGTGGTTGAACAGTTGGTAGTCCCTAAGCTATACAGACGGGTGGTGTTGGAACTTGCCCATGGGCATTTGCTAGGAGGCCATTTAGGGGTTGAGAAAACCACTGAAAGGGTGTTGCGCAGGTTTTACTGGCCTGGGATATGGAAAAATATCGAGAATTATTGTCAATCCTGTCCTATATGTCAGATGTCAGCCCCCCAACCCCACTTTCGAAGTCCGTTAGTGCCCTTGCCCATTATTGAAGTGCCCTTTGAAAGGATTGCCATGGACCTGGTGGGTCCACTCCCCAAATCTGCCCGCGGTCATCAACATATCCTCGTGATCATGGATTACGCTACCCGTTACCCCGAGGCCGTTCCCTTACGCACTGCATCTGCTAAAAACATTGCCAAAGAGCTGTTTATGGTGTTCAGTCGGGTTGGCATCCCGAAAGAAGTCCTTACAGACCAAGGTACCCCATTCATGTCACGAATAACTAGGGAGCTCTGCAAGTTATTTAAGGTGACGCAGTTGCGTACCTCAGTGTACCATCCTCAAACGGATGGCTTGGTGGAACGCTTCAATAAGACATTAAAGAGTATGTTAAAAAAGGTTGTTGATAAGGATGGGAAAAACTGGGACTTCCTGATACCTTACTTGATGTTCGCCATCAGGGAAGTTCCCCAGTCCTCTACGGGGTACTCTCCATTTGAGCTGCTTTATGGGAGACACCCTCGGGGACTCTTAGACATAGCCAAGGAAACTTGGGAGGGGGAGCAGACACCTCACAAAAGTGTTATTGAGCATATCGCTCAAATGCAGGATAGGATTGCAGCAATCATGCCGGTAGTAAAAGAACATTTACTGCAGGCCCAAGCCGCCCAACAGAGGATATACAACAGGGGGGCCCAACTTCGTGTTTTCTCACCTGGTGACCGGGTCCTCGTGTTAGTTCCCACTGTTGAGAGCAAATTTCTGGCTAAGTGGCAGGGACCCTTTGAAGTAATTGAAAGAGTTGGGGAGGTCAATTACAAGGTGTATCAACCAGGTAAAAGGAAGCCCGAACAGATTTACCACATAAACCTGTTAAAGCCCTGAAAGGATAGACTGGCATTAACTGCCAGGTCTCTCCCGGTAACCCTTAAGGGTACTGAATCCCCTCTGATCCCTGAGGTCACGATTCCAGACACCCTGTCATGTTCCCAGAAACAGGAAGCTAGAGAGTTCCTGATAAGGAATAAAGAGAAATTTTCAGAGTTGCCGGGCACGACTTCAGCAGTTCAGCATGATATTGTTACTGAACCTGGGGTCCGTGTCAAGCTCAAACCATACCGAATTCCCGAAGCTAGAAGAAAGGACATCAGTGAGGAAGTTAAAAGGATGTTGGAGCTAGATGTTATTGAGGAATCCAATAGTGACTGGTCTAGCCCCATTGTATTAGTCCCAAAACCGGATGGCACTTGGAGGTTTTGTAACGACTTCAGGAAGCTTAATGCGGTAACAAAGTTTGACACATACCCAATGCCCAGGGTAGACGAGCTTATAGACCGACTTGGCAAGGCCCGTTATCTGACCACTTTGGACTTGACCAAAGGATATTGGCAAATACCCCTGACTGGTAGGGCCAAAGAAAAGACTGCATTTGTGACCCCGGAGGGGTCGTTTCAGTATAAGAAAATGCCTTTTGGGTTGCAAAATGCCCCTGCAACATTTCAGAGGGCTATGGACAGGACCCTAAGACCTCACCGACAGTATGCTGCAGCCTATCTGGACGACATAGTGGTGCATAGCACTGACTGGGAGTCTCACTTGCCCCGTGTCCAGGCTGTCCTGGATTCCCTTTTCAAAGAAGGGTTTACGGCAAATCCCAAAAAATGTGCCATTGGGCTAGAGGAAGCCAGGTATTTGGGCTACACTATTGGCCGGGGTGTCATAAAGCCCCAGGTGAATAAAATAGAAGCCATCCAGGAGTGGCCACGTCCTGCAAACAAGAAGCAGGTCAGGGCCTTTCTTGGCATTGCGGGGTACTATAGAAGATTCATCCCAAATTTCGCAACTATAGCTGCCCCACTGACAGACCTTACAAAAGGGAAAGCCTCCGTAATGGTGAAATGGTCTCCAGTAGCAGAAGAGTCTTTTCAAGTACTGAAGAAGGCTCTTTGTGCACAGCCAATCCTATACTCCCCCGATTTCTCCAAAAACTTTTTGGTCCAGACGGATGCATCTGATGTGGGTATCGGGGCAGTACTTTCACAGGTACACAATGGGGAAGAACACCCTGTGGTGTACTTAAGCAGAAAGCTCAATGACCATGAAAAGAAGTACGCAGTCATTGAAAAGGAGTGTCTGGCCATAAAGTGGGCCGTGGACGCGCTCAGGTACTACTTGTTGGGGCGCCAGTTTGAGTTGATAACTGACCATGCTCCCCTGAAATGGATGGCCCAAAAGAAGGAGACTAATAGGCGGGTGAACCGGTGGTTTTTGGCCCTACAAGACTACGCCTTTACAGTAAAACACAGGCCAGGTGTTGAGATGGGGAATGTAGATGCCCTCTCCCGTGTTCACTCCTGTTGGGCTACAGGTGTTCCAACCCTGGGGTTGAAACAAGGGGGGAGGATGTTTCGAGACCCCCAAAGGTACCCTCTCTCATCCAGTGGGCTTAGTATCTCAGTTACCGCATGACGCCATTGTGGGAAGGGATTTTCCGAAGTTCTGGGAACTGTGGGATGATCCTGAGCCCCCCACTGGTGCCCCTATGTACCAGGAATGGGATAGCCAGAACTCCCCTGAGAGTGGTGAGGACTCTCCGGAATTTCCCTTATCAGTATTGGCAGGGGAGACTCAAGAAACTGGAGAGGAGCCCACCTCCTCAGACGAAAACCTACCGTCTGTGGAGTTTTCTGATCTTGAGGTTCACAGGGAAAACTTTGCCACAGAACAGTTGAAAGACCCCGCCCTAATAAAGGCACGGGAAAACGTAGTGAAAATAGATGGCGAGTTAGTGAACCCAGATAATACCTGCACTTACCCATACTTCAGCGTAGAGAAGGACCTACTGTATCGGGTGGCAAAAAGGGCAGAAGAAACCGTTGAGCAGCTTGTGGTGCCCAAACCTTACAGGAAGTTGGTGTTGGAGTTGGCCCATGGGCACATTCTTGGAGGTCATCTGGGGACAGAGAAAACCCGAGAGAGGGTATTACAGAGATTCTATTGGCCGGGGGTGATGAAGGACATAGAAAATTATTGTTCCTCCTGCCCTGTGTGTCAGAGGTCGGCCCCGATGCCACATTTCCGTAGCCCGCTGGTCCCTCTACCCATCATTGAGGTCCCGTTTGAGAGGATCGCCATGGATTTGGTAGGTCCTATAATCAAGTCCGCTAGGGGGCACCAGTACATATTAGTTATAATGGACTATGCCACCCGTTATCCAGAAGCGATCCCTCTCCGAAATACCTCGGCCAAAACCATAGCCAAAGAGCTATCTCTTGTGTTTAGCCGGGTGGGTATTTGTAAAGAACTGCTTACGGACCAAGGTACACCCTTTATGTCCCGGGTTATGAAGGAGCTGTGTAAATTGTTCAAAGTGACGCAATTACGTACATCTGTGTATCACCCCCAAACCGATGGGCTGGTTGAAAGATTCAACAAAACCCTAAAACAAATGTTGAAGAAAGTGGTGGATAGAGATGGAAAGGATTGGGACTGTCTACTTCCTTATCTGATGTTTGCTATTAGGGAGGTGCCCCAATCCTCTACGGGATTCTCCCCCTTTGAGTTACTGTATGGGAGACACCCAAGAGGGCTGTTGGATATTGCCAAGGAAACTTGGGAAAGTGAGAGTTCTCCCCACAGGAGTGTGATTGAGCATGTCGCCCTGATGCAAGACCGAATTGCACAGGTAATGCCCATCGTGAAGGAACATTTGGCCCAAGCGCAGTTAGCACAGCAGAGAGTGTACAACCGTGGAGCCAAGACCCGTACCTTTTCCCCGGGGGATAGGATACTGGTACTTGTCCCTACGGTTGAAAGTAAATTCCTTGCCAAATGGCAAGGCCCCTACGAGATAATGGAAAAAGTGAGCGAAGTGAATTACAAGGTCAGACAACCAGGAAGGCGAAAGCCCGAACAGATCTATCACGTTAATCTGTTGAAAGCCTGGAGGGATAGAGAGTCCCTAGTCGCAGACACTTGGTCACCAGCTCAAACTGGTTGCGTGATTCCTGAGGTTGGAATAGCAGCCACCTTGTCACAACCCCAACAACAGGAGGTTAAGGAGTTTGTGCTTCGCAACAAGGAGGTATTCTCTGAGCTGCCGGGACAAACATCTGGGGTAGAGCATGACATCATTACCCCGCCCGGTGAAAGGGTGAAGTTAAAACCCTATCGGATCCCAGAGGCCCGACGGGAGGCAATACGGGAGGAAGTACAGAAAATGCTGAACTTAGGGGTGATAGAGGAGTCCCAAAGTGATTGGTCTAGTCCCATTGTGTTGGTGCCTAAACCGGATGGGAGCTGGCGATTTTGTAACGATTTTCGTCAGTTGAACAAAGTTACAAAATTTGACACCTACCCCATGCCACGTATAGATGAGTTGATCGACCGGCTGGGAACAGCCCGATACATGACGACTCTTGACCTCACAAAAGGGTATTGGCAAATCCCCCTGGCCAAATTGGCCAAAGAGAAAACCGCATTTGTAACCCCAGACGGGGCGTTCCAATATAAAAGAATGCCGTTCGGGTTACAGAATGCGCCGGCCACATTCCAGCGGAAAATGGACCAGATGCTGAGGCCCCATCGGAAGTATGCTGCGGCTTACCTGGATGACGTAATTGTCCATAGCACAGATTGGGCCTCACATCTGCCAAAAGTGCAAGCAGTCCTGGACTCTGTTCGGGAAGCGGGGTTTACGGCTAACCCCAAGAAGTGTACCATTGGGCAGGAGGAGGCCAAATATCTTGGGTACACCATTGGGAGGGGAGTAATAAAACCCCAACTCAACAAAGTCGAGGCCATCCAGAGTTGGCCACGTCCCAACAGCAAGAAGCAGGTACGAGCCTTTCTGGGAATCGCTGGGTATTATCGGCGATTCATTCCCCACTTTGCCTCTAAGGCTGTGCCCCTAACCAACCTAACGAAGGGGAAAGGGTCGGTCATGATTAAATGGACCCCCGAGGCTGAGGCAGCATTCCAATTCTTGAAACAAGCCTTATGTAGCCAGCCAGTGTTGTACTCACCCGACTTCTCTAAAGACTTTGTCGTACAAAGTGATGCGTCAGATGTGGGGTTAGGAGCAGTATTGTCCCAGGTCTGGAACGGGGAAGAGCACCCAGTCATTTACCTCAGCAGGAAGTTGAAGTCCCATGAGGTAAATTACGCCACCGTTGAAAAGGAGTGTTTAGCGGTGAAGTGGGCTCTAGATTCCCTTCGGTACTACCTGCTAGGTAGGCACTTTGACATGGTTACGGATCACGCTCCGTTAAAGTGGATGGCTCAAAACAAGGAAACAAATAGAAGAGTGAATAGGTGGTTCCTGGCCCTCCAGGAATTCAACTTCACAGTAAAGCATCGCCCTGGCGTTCAAATGGGGAATGTGGATGCTTTGTCTCGAGTACATGAATGCCTGATTGCTGGTGTTCCAACCCCGAGGTTAAAACAAGAGGGGGGGGTATGTGACAGCAGGAAGGTAAAGTCACCTGGTTGCATCCAGGGGGGTAGATATATTTCGCCCAGATTCAGGCTTTACGCCGACTTATACAACTAGGTGGAGTGTTGTATAAGCCCAGCTGAGGCTAGTGGGCTCATGGATGACTCATACCTCTAGGGAGAGTGTGGGGCGTCGTGCAGACAGGGAGTTGATGAGACCAGCTGAAGCTTGTCAGCTCATTTAGGCCTCTATAAAAACTCCCAGATTCATTAGGTGTTTGCTCATGCCTGGAACCAGACCTGTGTGGACTGTCTAGGGAGAGTGAACCCCTGTGCGGTGAGACAAAGCCTGTGTGGCTATTTGCTTGGACATTTAAAACCAGGGACTTAGGGACTAGGACAGCACTAGGCTGATCCCAGTTGTTAGTTAGGAAACCTGTATGTTTAGTCAGAGGTCAAGTTGACCAGGATTTATTTTGTTTATGTTTCTTTTGGCTTTGCTGTGTTTTGTCACTGTAAATAGAAAATAAACCGCACCTTTTTTTGATTTTGAAAACCACAACCTCCGTTTGCTGGGCCTGTTTTTGTGTGGGGAGCCCATCCCGGGGGTCACACACACCCGCTGCCGAGCTAACCCCCTCACAATAGGCATGGAAAAAAGCTAGGTTTAACATGTCCATCTTGACACCCCCAAAATCCAGGGATGGTATTGGATTCCCTAACTCCCGAAATATCACAAGGCCTTTCCCCTTACCAGACTATTGGACTGGTGCTTGCAAAAAACTTTGAATAAAGCTAGAATGGTCCTTCTTTTTGACACCATTATCATGCCTACTTTGGCTCTGCAAAAATGTCTTGTTTTCACATATGTTTAATAGTCATCTATTCATAGACCCCACAGTTAAAATAGTCAAGTCCCTTTTCTGGACCATCGTCTTATCCCCCACTCTATGCCCCTGTATCGTTCTTCGGGTTTCTGTACTTTAATGCATCTCAGATCCTTAATTTCAAAAGCTGATTAACCACTACCTGACCAGCTCACGCAGATATACTGTGACAGGTAGGCTCTCCTGCGCGAACCGATGTACCTGTACGTCGGCCTGTGCAAATAGGATAGGAGTCGATGTCCGCCTGTGACACGCGATCGCATGAGGAGAGGCAGAACGGGGAACTGCCTATATAAACAAGGCGATTCCCCTTTCTGCCAGATGACATGACAGAGATCTACTGTTCCCAGTGATCAGGAACAGTGATCTCTGTTATGTTCCAGTAATCCTATCCCCCCTACAGTTAGAACACATCTAGGGAACACACTTAACCCCTTGATCGCCCCCTAGTGTTAACCCCTTCCCTGCCAGTGTAATTTTTACATTTATCAGTGCATTTTTATAGCACTGATCAATGTAATAATGTCACTGGTCCCCAAAAAGTGTCATTTGTGGTCAGATTTGTCTGCCGCAATGTCGCAGACCCCGCAAAAAAAAGGATGGCCCGCCATTACCAGTAAGAACAATTAAAAATATAAAAGTCCCTAAAGCTATCCCGTAGTTTGTAGACGCAATAACTTTTGCGCAAACAAAATCAATATACACCTATTTTACCAAAAACACGTAGAAGAATATATATCGGCCTAAAGTGATGAATAAATTCGTTTTTTTTTCTATTTATTTTTTTGAGATATGTATTATAGCAAAAAGTTAAAAAATATTGTGTTTTTTTCAACATTGTCGCTCTTCTTTTGTTTATAGCACAAAAAATAAAAAAATTGCAGAGGTGATCAAATACCACCAAAAGAAAACTCAATTTGTGGGTAAAAAAGGACGTTTGGGTACAGCGTGGCACAACCGCGCAATCGTCAGTTAAAGTGACAAATAAGGGCCCGGCCCGGGGCTTATAAGAGTAGGGAACCCCTTTTTAGGATTAGGAAGGTCCTGATAAGGGATTGGTTAAGCTGCAGAATGCAGACGGGTGGGAGGGCTCGGGAGGGTCAATTAGTACTCACACAGGCTTACTCGTATATTAGATGGTACGTTGTTATGTTGTAGTGGATTAAGAAAATGTGTTTTTTTTTTGCAGGTTTTCTAGAGGAGGAGGAAATAGGGACAGAGAATAAAAAGTGTAGAAGAGTTAGAATGTCCACACCTATAAAAAGGAACAGGGGATGGCTAGTCCATTAAAAATCATGACATATAAAGTAAGGGGGTTGAGTTCACCAAACAAAAGAGGCCGAGAACTGCATCATCAGGCTGCGGATATTGTTTTTATGCAAGAGACGCATTTTACGTCAAGTTCTATACCTAAACTACCATTATTGTCATACAACCAATGGTTTCGTGCTGTATCACCAGTAGCAAGGTCCAACGGAGTAACCATAGCCTTGGGGAGCCTTGGGGAGGGGATGTCCGTTAACCCCTACAGCAGTACAAATAGATCCAGAGGGGCGGTTCCTCTTCATCAAGGGCATGCTGCATGGATATTGCTACACGTTTGCTGCTATATACGCCCCCAATGCGTGCACAGTGGACTTTATAGGGAAAACCTTGAAGCTACTGGACACGTTTAGGGAGGGATTTGTAATAGTAGGGGGATTTTAATATTATTCTGGACCCCAAACTGGACACTACAGCAAGGAAAACTGCACTATCATTTAGAGCCCTTAGACATAGGAAAAAACTTTTTCAGTCTCTCCACTTGGTGGATAGCTGGCGGGCACTAAATATGGAGATGAGGGATTATAGTTATTATTCAAAAACCCATAAAGTGTACTCAAGGTTGGATTTATTCCTTGTGGATCAGTATTACTTGGAATATGTGAAAGCAGTCACAATAGAACCAATAACGATATCTGACCACGCACCAGTGACGCTGACATTTTTGCCAGTGGCGGTAGGCCATCGTGAGAGGACATGGAGATTAAACGAGTCTCTGCTGGATGACAAATGGATAGTGGAGGACATATTAAGTAAAATGAAAGAATATTTTGAAAAAAACACATCAGGGGAAGTATCAGAACAAACAATATGGGAAGCCCATGAGGTAGTGATCAGAGGGGAATTAATAGCACACGGATCCCGAGTAAAAAAAAAAAAAGGAAGGAGATTGAGGATTTATTAGAGGAAATACAAGAGAGGGAGACCAAACATAAAAGCAACCTTGACCCTGAGGTCGACAGGCAGTTGGGAATACTGAGGGGGAGGCTCTCCATATGTCTGGACAGAAGAGACAAGGAAAAAAATTTATTTTTTTGCACACACCGATTTTATTAGCATGGGAACAAATGTGGCAAATTATTGGCCAGACAATTAAAAAAGCATCAAGAATCTTCCCATGTTCATAAAATACGAGTGAATAATAATCAGGTAATGGACACTAAATTCATAGCCATGGAATTCCAACGCTTTTACACGGGCCTATATGATATCCAACCAATCTTACCAAAAGTAGAAAAAGAGAAACAAGTAGAAGAAATAAAAGACTATATAAAGGATTCAGCATTTCCATCTCTCTCCTCTGGGGTGGCTGTAAAATTGGAGGAACCGATTACTACAGAGGAAATAAAAAAAGCAATAGGAAAGTTACCGATGGGAAAAAGTCCGGGACCGGACGGCTTAAAAAATGCATATTACAAGAAATTTATAAATATCTTGATAACACCAATATGCAATTATTTTAACAAAATTAGAGCCAATAACCCCCTACCCCCTGAAGCACTTCTAGCATATGTGACAGTGATACCAAAACCCGGGAAGGACCTACAACATTGTGCAAACTACAGACCTATTTCCCTTATTAATACGGACACCAAATTATTAGCAAAGATTTTAGCAACAAGATTAAAGGATAAGGTAACACAATTGGTCCATCTGGATCAGACGGGCTTCGTGATGGTCCGGGAAACAAAAGATAACACCTTCCGGGCCCTTCACTTACTCAATTGGATGCAGAATGGACCTAATAAGAAACCAAGAGTAGCCCTATCAATGGACGCCGAGAAGGCATTTAAAACGGTGAACTGGATCTATATGATGGAGGTACTGAAGGGAATAGGTCTGGGGGAGCGGATTATGGGTTGGATATCAGCATTATATGTGGGCCCAAAAGCAAAGGTCAAGGTAAACAGGACCCTGTCGGGTTGCTTTGATATACGCAACGGCACCCGACAGGGATGGCCCCTCTCCCCAATATTGTTTGCCTTGACCCTAGAACCATTTTTATGCAGAGTAAAGGCAAACAAAGGAATATCAGTGGTGGAAATAGGCCTTAGAGAACAAAAAGTATCAGCGTACGCGGATGATTTATTATTTTATCTCTCAAAACCACAGGAATCAATACCAGCACTGATGCAGGTGGTAAAGAGATATGGGAATCTATATAATTTTAAATTAAACTTAGAGAAATCTATAATCTTGCCTAGCCACGTACCATCACTTTTAGCTAAATACTTACAAAAAGCTTATCACTTCATATGGAATAGAGAATCACTGTATTACTTAGGAGTACATATAACGGCAGATGCAAAATTGATGTATGAACTAAACTATGGCTCCCTGGTTACAGAGATAGAGGATCTACATAGATGGAGAGGCCATACATTAACTTGGTTTGGCAGGATCAACACCCTTAAAATGAATGTACTACCCAGATTAATATATATCCTGAATACCGTACCCATGGCACTACCCCAAACCTTTTTTTTAAATATACGCAGAGCATTTACGTCCTTCATATGGATATGCATACGATATCCTGTGCAGAAGTAGGAGGGAGGGGGAATGGGACTCCCAGATATAGCACTTTATTACAAAGCAATGTCTTTAGTGCGCATCTCGAATTGGTGTCATGACTCCCCCAATAAAGCGTGGGTTTCGATGGGGAAAACATGGCCGGTAGGAATCTAGCAGGAGCACCATGGATACCAACCAAAGCCAGGGGATTGTCAAAATGGATATCACCATTAACACTGAATACGTTAGCTGTATGGGACAGAATAAATAAAACTGGCAAATACGCGCCTAGGACATCCCCATTGGCCCTATTAGGAGGGTATCCATGGTTCCCCCCCGGCAAGGAAAAGGGAGCGTTAGGCCCATGGGAATGGGACGGTAACACAATGTGTTCAAGGTACGCCCCAGGAGGCTTTTTAATGCCTCAATCAGAACTGACATCATCACAAGGAGATATGGCGATGGCAGGGTGGAGATATTGCCAAATGAGGAATTTCTTTAATAAACTAGAACCCCAGATAAGGACCCTGAATTCATTAACCACATTCGAGACTATGTGTCTGAGGAGGCCAAAGCCCAAACATTTGCTATCTCAAATGTACAAATTGGTCATGAGCGGACAAAATACCACAACCCCATATTTTATTAAAGAATTATATTCACACCATCACAAAACAATAAATTCATAGAAGCAACATATTTATCTTCCATATGTTCATCCACCCAAGAGATATCATATAAGTTTATGACCAGATGGTACCGAACACCGATGCGATTAGCACAGATATACCCGACAGCAGATGATTACTGCTGGAGGGGATGCAAAGAGAGGGGTACCTTCCTTCATATCTGGTGGTCCTGCCGAACGATAAGAGGATTTTGGGATGAGATGGTCCCATGGATCAAGAAGATATCTAGTATACCCATAGAGTCAAAACCATTGCATATCTTATATTAAGCAAACAAACGTATAGCCCTTCCCAATCGAGCGCTCCAGGAGGAAAAAGAGAAATCCGGTGAAAGAAAAAAACACTTGCAAGAGGTTGTGCTATAAAACACCTCCCTCCTACTACCAATGAAGGAAAAAAGCTGCTGCTAGTTCCTGTCCATAGACAGGCAAAATAATAAACAGAAAAAACACATATACACAATAAATAATATATATATATTGTAACCTGGGGGGCAGGTAGTAGGTACAAAAGCTCCCTGGGATGAGCAGGCACAGATACCAAGTCCATTGGATCAGTGAAAACACAGTGGGGTTTATTGGTGCTATATACAAAGTCAATGACAGGTGCTGTACAGTGTGGTGAAAACAAACAGAAGAAAAAATAGCTAAACAAAAGCCTAGCCGTGTCTCGGCTCTAACTACACAGTATGTACAGGCCCTCACTACCAGGCTGGACAAGCCTAACACTTGTCAGCTTCCACATTCACAGAGTAACAAGTTTTACCAACCTTCTTGCTCTCACAAACCAACGTTGTCTGTGTTTCCCAGGCTGAGCAAAGGCTGTCTGCTCAGGTGAGCTTTTAATTAAGCTGGTGGAGAGAACCAACACCTGAAGTGGATCCTGGCTCAGAGATCCCTGAATGTATATGAGAGGAGCCTGGGAGATGTATAAACCCCGAACAGGACTTTCCCAAGCTCTCTCTGGGATGCTCTGTCACACATCCTCCCCCCTTGTTTCAACCCCAGGGTTGGAACACCTGTAGCCCAACAGGAGTGAACACGGGAGAGGGCATCTACATTCCCCATCTCAACACCTGGCCTGTGTTTTACCGTAAAGGCGTAATCTTGTAGGGCCAAAAACCACCGGTTCACCAGCCTATTAGTCTCCTTCTTTTGGGCCATCCATTTCAGGGGAGCATGGTCAGTTATTAACTCAAACTGGCGCCCCAACAAGTAGTACCTGAGCGCGTCCACGGCCCACTTTATGGCCAGACACTCCTTTTCAATGACTGCGTACTTCTTTTCATGGTCATTGAGCTTTCTGCTTAAGTACACCACAGGGTGTTCTTCCCCATTGTGTACCTGTGAAAGTACTGCCCCGATACCAACATCAGACGCATCTGTCTGGACCAAAAAGTTTTTGGAGAAATCGGGGGAGTATAGGATTGGCTGTGCACAAAGAGCCTTCTTCAGGACTTGAAAAGACTCTTCTGCTACTGGAGACCATTTCACCATTACGGAGGCTTTCCCTTTCGTAAGGTCTGTCAGTGGGGCAGCTATAGTTGCGAAATTTGGGATAAATCTTCTATAGTACCCCGCAATGCCAAGAAAGGCCCTGACCTGCTTCTTGTTTGCAGGGCGTGGCCACTCCTGGATGGCTTCTATTTTATTCACCGGGGCTTTATGACACCCCGGCCAATAGTGTAGCCCAAATACCTGGCTTCCTCTAGCCCAATGGCACATTTTTTTGGATTTGCCGTAAACCCCTCCTTGAAGAGGGAATCCAGGACAGCCTGGACACGGGGCAAGTGAGACTCCCAGTCAGTGCTATGCACCACTATGTCGTCCAGATAGGCTGCAGCATACTGTCGGTGAGGTCTTAGGGTCCTGTCCATAGCCCTCTGAAATGTTGCAGGGGCATTTTGCAACCCAAAAGGCATTTTCTTATATTGAAACGACCCCTCCGGGGTCACAAATGCAGTCTTTTCTTTGGCACTACCAGTCAGGGGTATTTGCCAATATCCTTTGGTCAAGTCCAAAGTGGTCAGATAACGGGCCTTGCCAAGTCGGTCTATAAGCTCGTCTACCCTGGGCATTGGGTATGTGTCAAACTTTGTTACCGCATTAAGCTTTCTGAAGTCATTACAAAACCTCCAAGTGCCATCCGGTTTTGGGACCAATACAATGGGGCTAGACCAGTCACTATTGGATTCCTCAATAACATCTAGCTCCAACATCCTTTTAACTTCCTCACCGATGTCCTTTCTTCTAGCTTCGGGAATTCGGTATGGTTTGAGCTTGACACGGACTCCAGGTTCAGTAACAATATCATGCTGAACTGCTGAAGTCGTGCCCGGCAACTCTGAAAATTTCTCTTTATTCCTCATCAGGAACTCTCTTCTGGGAACATGACAGGGTGTCTGGAATCGTGACCTCAGGGATCAGAGGGGATTCAGTACCTTTAAGGGTTACCGGGAGGGACCTCGCAGTTAATGCCAGTCTATCCTTCCAGGGTTTTAACAGGTTTATGTGGTAAATCTGTTCGGGCTTCCTTTTACCTGGTTGATACACCTTGTAATTGACCTCCCCAACTCTTTCAATTACTTCAAAGGGTCCCTGCCACTTAGCCAGGAATTTGCTCTCAACAGTGGGAACTAACACGAGGACCCGGTCACCAGGTGAGAAAACACGAAGTTGGGCCCCCCTGTTGTATATCCTCTGTTGGGCGGCTTGGGCCTGCAGTAAATGTTCTTTTACTACCGGCATGATTGCTGCAATCCTATCCTGCATTTGAGCGATATGCTCAATAACACTTTTGTGAGGTGTCTGCTCCCCCTCCCAAGTTTCCTTGGCTATGTCTAAGAGTCCCCGAGGGTGTCTCCCACTATATATTGTGACAGAGCATCCCAGAGAGAGCCTGGGAAAGTCCTATTCGGGGTTTATACATCTCCCAGGCTCCTCTCATATACATTCAGGGATCTCTGAGCCAGGGTCCAGTTCAGGTGTTGGTTCTCTCCCACAGGTTAATTAAAAGCTCACCTGAGCAGACAGCCTTTGCTCAGCCTGGGAAACACAGACAACGTTGGTTTGTGAGAGCAAGAAGGTTGGTAAAACTTGTTACCCTGTGAATGTGGAAGCTGACAAGCGTTAGGCTTGTCCAGCCTGGTAGTGAGGGCCTGTACATACTGTGTAGTTAGAGCCGAGACACGGCTAGGCTTTTGTTTAGCTATTTTTTCTTCTGTTTGTTTTCAGCACACTGTACAGCACCTGTCATTAGACTTTGTATATAGCACCAATAAACAACATTGTTTTCACTGCTCCAATGGACTTGGTATCTGTGCCTGCTCATCCCAGGGAGTTTTTGTACCTACTACCTGTCCCCAAGGTTACATATGGTGGAGGCTGCGACCAGCTGTAGTAAGTTACTACTTAAAAGGCCAGTACCTAAAGTGACAACATGGAGGACCTCCTCAAACAAATGGTGTTGGCAAATGCCGCGTTGCAGCAAGCAAATGCTGCACAACAGCAAACTAACGCTGCATGGCAGCAAGCAAACGCTACACAACAGCAAACTAACGCTGAATTGCGGCAAGCAAACGCTGCACAACAGCAAGCCAACGCTATCGCACAGGAGCAAACCAAGGTGCTGTTCCAACAGATTGGTGCTGTACAGGAGCAATCGCAGAGGCTGTTTGAACAGCTTGCCACTGCTGCAAAAGCGGATAGGAAAACCCTTACTGAGGTTTTGGAGACGCTAGCACAGGGGTCACCTGCGATAATGAAGGATATTGGAGACAAGCCCTCAACCATCCATGTGGGTCGCTTTCTTTCAAAGATGACGGCAGATGATGATCCAGAGGCTTTCCTAACATTTGAACGGACCGCTGAGAGGGAAGGTTGGCCCCAAACCCAGTGGGCAGGACTGATCGCCCCCTTACTTTCTGGAGAAGCGCAGAAGGCCTACTATGATCTGGAGTCAGCAGAAGCGGGAGATTATGAGAAGGTCAAGCGGGAAATCCTGGCACGACTTGGCGTTACCTTGGCTGTTCGAGCTCAGCGGGTCCACAGCTGGTTCTTCCAAGAAAAGAGGCCCCCAAGATCGCAGATGTTTGATCTGATCCACCTGGTGCGGAAATGGCTACAGCCGGAGTCCCTGTCTGCGCCACAAATAGTGGAGCGTGTGGTCATGGACCAATTCCTGAGGTCACTGCCAATTCCCCTGCAGAAGTGGGTGAGTCAAGGAGACCCCAAGTCAGCAGACAACCTGGTGGAGCTTGTTGAGAGGTACTTTGCTGCAGAGAACCTGGTCACCACCCCTACAGCCGCACGGACTTTCCATCCAAAACCACGGTCTCCCCAGGCAACCGGTAAGACTGTTCCAGGGGAAGTGGGTGGTAAGCATGGCAAGGAAATAGGAGGGAGGAATTTTGGTGCCAGGACTGAAGTTTGGCGGCCCAAGCAAGGGAAGCCACTGCCTGTCAGCAAACCAGATTGGGGAAACATCAGGTGTTTTCGTTGCCAAGAACTGGGACATGTTGCAGCAAACTGTCCATTAACAGATGAACCAATGCAGTGTGATCTATCTTTTAGAAGGCAGTCTATGTTTGCTGCCGTTTCATGCGCTGCAGTGCCAAATGTGGGAAAACACGTGTCAAGTGACTATTAATAATAAGCCTATTACGGCCTTGCTGAACTCAGGAAGTCTAGTTACTTTGGTTACAGCTGAGATGGTTGAAACTGTGAATTTTCATGCAAAAAAAGTTGCTGTGATCTGTGTACATGGGGATACCCGCGAGTATCCAATAGCCACTGTTCAGTTTAAAACTGGCTTAGGTATGGTGACCCATTCGGTCGGACTGGTGCCCCACTTGGTGCACGAGGCTATCATTGGTAGGGACTTCCCTAAGTTTTGGGAACTGTGGGATTGTCCCGACCCAGTCGCAGTACCTAACTCAGTCGCAGAGCCAGAACTCATGGCCATTACTGACCTTGTGATTTCAGGGGACTCCTCTCAGGGCTCTCCGGGTGATCCTTTCTCAGTTATGGCAGGAGAGCTGGGGGAGCCTGAAGAAGTCCCCACAACCAGTAGAGCTGGACAGCCGTCTGCTGAATCTGAGCCTACGTTAGAGTTTACCGATCTAAATGTGCACAAGGAAAATTTTGGTACGGAACAGAGAAAAGACCCTACCCTTGCCAGGGCCTGGGAAAATGTGGTGGTGGTTGATGGGGTACCTGTCGAACCGGGGGACGGGCCCTGTTTTCCATATTTCTGCAGCAATGAGGATTTACTGTATCGTGTATGTAAAACTAATGATGAAGTGGTTGAACAGTTGGTAGTCCCTAAGCTATACAGACGGGTGGTGTTGGAACTTGCCCATGGGCATTTGCTAGGAGGCCATTTAGGGGTTGAGAAAACCACTGAAAGGGTGTTGCGCAGGTTTTACTGGCCTGGGATATGGAAAAATATCGAGAATTATTGTCAATCCTGTCCTATATGTCAGATGTCAGCCCCCCAACCCCACTTTCGAAGTCCGTTAGTGCCCTTGCCCATTATTGAAGTGCCCTTTGAAAGGATTGCCATGGACCTGGTGGGTCCACTCCCCAAATCTGCCCGCGGTCATCAACATATCCTCGTGATCATGGATTACGCTACCCGTTACCCCGAGGCCGTTCCCTTACGCACTGCATCTGCTAAAAACATTGCCAAAGAGCTGTTTATGGTGTTCAGTCGGGTTGGCATCCCGAAAGAAGTCCTTACAGACCAAGGTACCCCATTCATGTCACGAATAACTAGGGAGCTCTGCAAGTTATTTAAGGTGACGCAGTTGCGTACCTCAGTGTACCATCCTCAAACGGATGGCTTGGTGGAACGCTTCAATAAGACATTAAAGAGTATGTTAAAAAAGGTTGTTGATAAGGATGGGAAAAACTGGGACTTCCTGATACCTTACTTGATGTTCGCCATCAGGGAAGTTCCCCAGTCCTCTACGGGGTACTCTCCATTTGAGCTGCTTTATGGGAGACACCCTCGGGGACTCTTAGACATAGCCAAGGAAACTTGGGAGGGGGAGCAGACACCTCACAAAAGTGTTATTGAGCATATCGCTCAAATGCAGGATAGGATTGCAGCAATCATGCCGGTAGTAAAAGAACATTTACTGCAGGCCCAAGCCGCCCAACAGAGGATATACAACAGGGGGGCCCAACTTCGTGTTTTCTCACCTGGTGACCGGGTCCTCGTGTTAGTTCCCACTGTTGAGAGCAAATTTCTGGCTAAGTGGCAGGGACCCTTTGAAGTAATTGAAAGAGTTGGGGAGGTCAATTACAAGGTGTATCAACCAGGTAAAAGGAAGCCCGAACAGATTTACCACATAAACCTGTTAAAGCCCTGAAAGGATAGACTGGCATTAACTGCCAGGTCTCTCCCGGTAACCCTTAAGGGTACTGAATCCCCTCTGATCCCTGAGGTCACGATTCCAGACACCCTGTCATGTTCCCAGAAACAGGAAGCTAGAGAGTTCCTGATAAGGAATAAAGAGAAATTTTCAGAGTTGCCGGGCACGACTTCAGCAGTTCAGCATGATATTGTTACTGAACCTGGGGTCCGTGTCAAGCTCAAACCATACCGAATTCCCGAAGCTAGAAGAAAGGACATCAGTGAGGAAGTTAAAAGGATGTTGGAGCTAGATGTTATTGAGGAATCCAATAGTGACTGGTCTAGCCCCATTGTATTAGTCCCAAAACCGGATGGCACTTGGAGGTTTTGTAACGACTTCAGGAAGCTTAATGCGGTAACAAAGTTTGACACATACCCAATGCCCAGGGTAGACGAGCTTATAGACCGACTTGGCAAGGCCCGTTATCTGACCACTTTGGACTTGACCAAAGGATATTGGCAAATACCCCTGACTGGTAGGGCCAAAGAAAAGACTGCATTTGTGACCCCGGAGGGGTCGTTTCAGTATAAGAAAATGCCTTTTGGGTTGCAAAATGCCCCTGCAACATTTCAGAGGGCTATGGACAGGACCCTAAGACCTCACCGACAGTATGCTGCAGCCTATCTGGACGACATAGTGGTGCATAGCACTGACTGGGAGTCTCACTTGCCCCGTGTCCAGGCTGTCCTGGATTCCCTTTTCAAAGAAGGGTTTACGGCAAATCCCAAAAAATGTGCCATTGGGCTAGAGGAAGCCAGGTATTTGGGCTACACTATTGGCCGGGGTGTCATAAAGCCCCAGGTGAATAAAATAGAAGCCATCCAGGAGTGGCCACGTCCTGCAAACAAGAAGCAGGTCAGGGCCTTTCTTGGCATTGCGGGGTACTATAGAAGATTCATCCCAAATTTCGCAACTATAGCTGCCCCACTGACAGACCTTACAAAAGGGAAAGCCTCCGTAATGGTGAAATGGTCTCCAGTAGCAGAAGAGTCTTTTCAAGTACTGAAGAAGGCTCTTTGTGCACAGCCAATCCTATACTCCCCCGATTTCTCCAAAAACTTTTTGGTCCAGACGGATGCATCTGATGTGGGTATCGGGGCAGTACTTTCACAGGTACACAATGGGGAAGAACACCCTGTGGTGTACTTAAGCAGAAAGCTCAATGACCATGAAAAGAAGTACGCAGTCATTGAAAAGGAGTGTCTGGCCATAAAGTGGGCCGTGGACGCGCTCAGGTACTACTTGTTGGGGCGCCAGTTTGAGTTGATAACTGACCATGCTCCCCTGAAATGGATGGCCCAAAAGAAGGAGACTAATAGGCGGGTGAACCGGTGGTTTTTGGCCCTACAAGACTACGCCTTTACAGTAAAACACAGGCCAGGTGTTGAGATGGGGAATGTAGATGCCCTCTCCCGTGTTCACTCCTGTTGGGCTACAGGTGTTCCAACCCTGGGGTTGAAACAAGGGGGGAGGATGTGTGACAGAGCATCCCAGAGAGAGCCTGGGAAAGTCCTATTCAGGGTTTATACATCTCCCAGGCTCCTCTCATATACATTCAGGGATCTCTGAGCCAGGGTCCAGTTCAGGTGTTGGTTCTCTCCCACAGGTTAATTAAAAGCTCACCTGAGCAGACAGCCTTTGCTCAGCCTGGGAAACACAGACAACGTTGGTTTGTGAGAGCAAGAAGGTTGGTAAAACTTGTTACCCTGTGAATGTGGAAGCTGACAAGCGTTAGGCTTGTCCAGCCTGGTAGTGAGGGCCTGTACATACTGTGTAGTTAGAGCCGAGACACGGCTAGGCTTTTGTTTAGCTATTTTTTCTTCTGTTTGTTTTCAGCACACTGTACAGCACCTGTCATTAGACTTTGTATATAGCACCAATAAACAACATTCATTTATCGCAAAGCTCCTAACTTTGGTGATAAAATTGTACATAAAGTATTGGATCCCCCTATTAGAAGAAGTATTTGCTGGCAATTTAACGGGTTCTATTCATGCCGTAAATGCAGTTCATGTCTAACAGTGAACAATCATATTAGGGGACTAACAGATTTTGTTTCTTCAGGGAATGACAGGCCCTGTAAGATTTCAGAGTTTATAACGTGTAATACCACCCACGTTATATACGTTCTGCAATGCCCATGCAACTTGATGTATGTGGGCCGAACCAAAAGGAAATTGAAGATTCGTATCTCTGAACATATACACAATATAGAGATTGGATATAAATATCATAGTGTATCCTTACATTTTAAAGAACACCATAGTCAAGATCCCTCCGTTCTGAAATTTTGGGGCGTAGATTGTATACACCCGAACTGGAGAGGTTCGAACTTGGTGCGAGAGATATCCAAAAGAGAAACACGCTGGATATTTCTCATGGATACACTCACACCTAAAGGAATGAATATAGAGCTGGATGTGAACTGTTTCATAAGTGACTACTAGTAGCTCTACTGTCCATATCTCTGTTATGAATAATGTTCTTTTATGGAGTTTAATTATTAGCATTATTATGTTTGAAAGGGAATGCATATGTTAATAAGTATTTTTTTATCTGTCTAGTACTCCTTTATTATGGTATTAATCATATTATTTGGGTTCCATCTAGGTTCTGGTGCCCATAATACTATTAATCATGTTTAGTATATACACATTGATTGTATATAGAACTTTGCCTTTTAGCGTTTACATTTTATTATGATTATTATTTATGTAAGGTTTAGTTATACCCAGTCATTCATTCACTATGCACTTTATTATAATTTCTTATTAATACAGCGGTTTTATAAAGTTTTAATATGCAGATTACCTTTTTAGTAAGTTATGAATAGTGGTTACTATTTTGCACATGAGGATATTATTCCTGTTGTTTTCCGATAGGAGACAATATATGTATTAGTAAGTGTTGTTATCCTATGCTATGTTATGCTATGCGGTGACGAATCAATGGACGAGATGTCAGCGTGGTTGTCTGGTTGTGTCATCTCCCTAAGTTCAACCAATCAGCTAGCATATCAGTCCATATAATATGGCATACCTAGTCACTTGTCCACACCCACAGATGATGTCTATTACTGACGAAACGCGTCTGGGTTAGATACAGTGACTGCATATCATAGTGACGTCACGACGCTGGTCGTCGCACACGTACGTCAGCTGAACGGAGCAGGGAACGCAGGGAAGTTAGGACAGAGACACAGCTCTGACATCTCGCGGTTCCAGCAGCGTCCATGATCGAGTAATGTATTATGATTCTTTATATATTGTAAGTGCGGTTTTTATGGGAGTTATTGGGGACCAATAAACTTGTGTTTTTGTGGAGTTACACTATTGTGGATCTTCTTTCTTACACACATGTGAGCATCCCGTCTGATGATATCCGCTATCTGAGAGAGGAGGAGATCTGTAGCCACTTTGTTTTTGCCTTTGATCCAGCGCCGTCTGGTAAGAGTTCTATCATAGGGGAGGTCTCACGGCCCCCCAGTTTTCCTCTCTTCACGAGTGGTGGTGTTGGTGGCAGAATGAGAGCATTGCGGCTCTATTAAGAAGATTGCTTTTTTTCTCATCACCTCCTATTACAGACTTATCCATGAGATACTGTGTGTTTTTTACCTTAAGATTCACTCCTGTCTGAAACTGTTTCCCCTCCCCCACAGCTTGCACTTAATTAGCGCTGCTTATATATATTATTCATTGCATATCTTGTTTCATGGTACCACGGGATCCATAAAATCTTATAAAAAAAAGTGTAACACCACACCTATTAAATGCAGCCAAGAAATGAATACCTAGGCACTGGAAACAGGTAACATGTCCCACCCTGGAAGAATGGAAAAAGGAAGTATAGGTAATAATGGAAGCAGAAAGGTGGGTGTTTAAGATAAGAAACCAACAGGAGGAATTCAGGAAAATAAGGGCAGGATGGAGACACTATGCTCTAGAAATAGAAAGAGGTTAAAAACACTAAGATAAGAGACAAAGTAACGACCATGTCCCTAAATCAGAGGAGGAGAAGGAGGAGGAAGGAAAGAAGATAGGGAAATAGGAAAAGGAAACAAGATAAAGTCGCTTGTTTTTAAACCTCCTGAAGGGAAACCTACACATATAAAGAGAAGATAAACTGCAACATTTTTAAAAGTATGTACTTGATTAAATGTTGTATGTCAACTGTAGGGGAGGAACCCCTCTCTCCTAAACTTCCCCCTCTCCCCTTGTACGCCTGTTTAATCACCCCCCCCCTTTTTTTCCAGGTTTTTTTTTTCCTTTTGGGTTATAGGGGAAAAGATAGTAGACAAATAAACACACACATCTAAAATCAATAAGGAGAGCACAGCAACTAGATCCCCCCCCCTTTTTGTTCTCCTCTTTCCCTTAAAATTAAAACACGAGTTTATAAGAGAAATGTATTCCTCCTAATTTCACCCCTTTTCTTTTTTTTTCTTTTTTTAATCCCCATTTTTGTTTTCTTTGAGAGAAGGGAAAGGTAAGGGAAAAAGAGAAGAGAAAGGGAAAATATTTTTATTTTTTTGTTCAGTTATCACACCTTTTATTAAAAAAAATAAAATAAATTTCTTCACAGTAAACACAAGGTAAAAAAATATTAAGGAGTGAAGGAGTTTTTTTTTTCTTTTTTTGGTTGTTTGTGCGTCAGGGCAAGAGGGGAGAAGATTAAAACAGCAAGGGGGAGGTCCCCCATAAGTTATGTGGTAATATGGTTTGTAATATGTTTGTTTTGAAAGTTAAATGTTATGTATGTTAAATGTAAAGAAAATTTCTAATAAAAGTTGAATTAATAAAAAAAAAAAAAAAAAAGCTACGCAGTGCCGTATCGCAAAAAAATGGCCTGGTCATTAAGGGGGCAAATCCATCCGGGGCTGAAGTGGTTAAGAAGGGGTATATTGTAAAAAAAAATACAAAAACTCCAAAAACATCTGAACACAGCAAAGGCTTGCATGCCTGTGACATGGAATAAAATGAATATCACTTTAGAAGAAATCATCTCCAGGTCTGCATCTCTACAAGTATCTGCATCTCTACAAGTACTCCACAATCCAAATTCAGGCAGAGAACAATGGAAATTCTTCTTCATAATTCATCTACATAAACACCCACCAGGAAGATGGCATGTATCAGAGCACAAAGCAAGCATCAGCATAGCATTAATCTGTGATATCCACAATTTAAGACCACCTGTCACATGATTTATTGATTGATTATTCATCCAAGGACTACTTATATATCAAAGACTGATCATTTGTTAATTTGCCTAATTTTTAAAGTGCACCGGTCACTTTAACTAGAAAGTATTGTTCCCCCAAGGATTACTTGCACACATCAAAAGGATTATCAGTTTTTGTAATTTTATTTATTTAAGAGCACCTGTCACGTTACAACTGAGTTAATAGAATATGGTTTAAAGAAACATTTTGGCAACACTAAGGTGTGGATAGTAAATTGAAATCCTTCATTCAATGATTACTTGCACACATCAAAAGATTATAATTTTTTGTTATTTTATTTATTTAAGAGCACCTGTCACTTTATAATTTAGATAAAGGATATAGTTTAAAGAATAGGTTTTGGCAACACTCAACAGAGCACCAGGAATATTTAATTTACTTTTCATTTAAAGGGCACTACACATTTATATATAATATTATATATATCACGTATATAAAGACCATGAGTTTTATTAGATCATTCGATTAAAACCAAAACACAAGACAAACAATAAAATACTGGATTAAGGGTTCAAGTATTTGTTCAAAAGACTTTACAAATTATTTTTTAAGAGCGTGTGTGTTCACAAATTTGGCCTAGCACAAGTAAAAGTGCTTCAATGCTTCAATACTGTGCATGGGATCATTACAATATTTTGCTGGCTTTCTTCTGTGAAGATATACACTCTAATGTTGATTTTATGATTAAAAGCTGACTGGTGTGTCTCCTGTTCAGCATGCTGCCTAGTGGTTAAAAAGTGATTAAATATAGGCTAGGGGCACAATTAATGTTATATTTTTGCCTTGCATATGTGGAATATTGGGAGTACTTTCCCCGACTTGTTCATACCCCGACTTGTTCATTCCCGACTTAGTTCAGGTAAGCGGTACACTTTGGTGGGGATGGGTCAGCCACGCCCCGTGACCCTTGACCTCTGGGAACCCACCTTCTGACTTTTGACCTCTGGGGGAGGTCCCTATTCCAATTCCTGAGTCCAAGCCTTATTCTTCAAGGGGAAACCCTAACCCCCTAACCCTAACCCCCTAACCCCTAACCCTAACCCCAACCCCCAACCCCAACCCTAACCCTAAAAATTGAGGTCTAACCCTAACCCCAACCCTAACCCTATCCCCAAAAATAAATTTGAAAACATTTTTGGGAAACCACCACTCATTTTTCAAATCTAATTGTAAACTACTCATGTGCTGGTTAGGGATGAGCCCGGTGTTCGAATCGAACATCGTCCGTTCGACGAAGCCAGAATTTTGTGGGCCGTTCGCATCAAATTTGTGTGATACGAACAGCCCACAATGCACTGCACCTGTCGCAGTGCATTGCTGGCTGATGATTGGCCAAGCATGCACTGTGACCCCGCATGCTTGGCCAATCACAGCGCCGGCAGCGAGGAGAGCCATAATTGGACACAGGCAGGATGCCTGTGGCCAATTATAGCTCAGGGGGTTTAGTACACGCCCCACACTATATAAGGCCGCCGCGCTTGTGTAGTGTGTTCCGGCGTGCAGGGAAAGAGCTAGATAGGCAGGGACAGTGTGTTATTTTCTCAGGCATCTGCAGGAGTTAGTGGGTGTTGTGTGCCTCCAGCGCAGTATACACCTGTATCTACCCTTTATTGCTGTTGTTCTCTCTAATACAGGCATCTGCAGGAGTTAGTGGGTGTTGTGTGCCTCCAGCGCAGTATGCACCTGTATCTACCCTTTATTGCTGTTGTTCTCTAATACAGGCATCTGCAGGAGTTAGTGGGTGTTGTGTGCCTCCAGCACAGTATACACCTGTATCTACCGTTTATTGCTGGTGTTCTCTAATACAGGCATCTGCAGGAGTTAGTGGGCGTTGTGTGCCTCCAGCACAGTATACACCTGTATCTACCCTTTATTGCTGGTGTTCTCTAATACAGGCATCTGCAGGAGTTAGTGGGTGTTGTGTGCCTCCAGCACAGCACAGTATACACCTGTATCTACCGTTTATTGCTGGTGTTCTCTAATACAGGCATCTGCAGGAGTTAGTGGGTGTTGTGTGCCTCCAGCACAGTATACACCTGTATCTACCGTTTATTGCTGGTGTTCTCTAATACAGGCATCTGCAGGAGTTAGTAGGTGTTGTGTGCCTCCAGCACAGCAAAGTATACACCTGTATCTACCCTTTTTTGCTGGTGTTCTCTAATAAAGACATCTGCAGGAGTTAGTGGGTGTTGTGTGCCTCCAGCACAATATACACCTGTATCTACCCTTTATTGCTGGTGTTCTTTAATACAGGCATCTGCAGGAGTTAGTGGGTGTTGTGTGCCTCCAGCACAGCACAGTATACACCTGTATCTACCCTTTTTTGCTGGTGTTCTCTAATAAAGGCATCTGCAGGAGTTAGTGGGTGTTGTGTGCCTCCAGCACAATATACACCTGTATCTACCCTTTATTGCTGGTGTTCTCTAATACAGGCATCTGCAGGAGTTAGTGGGTGTTGTGTGCCTCCAGCACAGCACAGTATACACCTGTATCTACCCTTTTTTGCTGGTGTTCTCTAATAAAGGCATCTGCAGGAGTTAGTGGGTGTTGTGTGCCTCCAGCACAATATACACCTGTATCTACCCTTTATTGCTGAAAAATTGGGGAATTGGGGGGGGAGGGGGAAACTTGGGACTTTAAATGAGGCAGTGACCGGGTAAGGTCGGTTGCCTCCATCCCTATCTAATTTGAAGAGCGACAAAGGTTGGGACTTTAAATGAAGCAGGCAGGTGTAGGTAATTAAATTTATTGGAAATCAATGAAACGTTGCATGAAGGTAATCATGAGAACAAGGAAACCAATAATTCAATGGATATACATACAGCAATAACAATTGGCCACACACTGATAAAATTTCACAAATCACATGGTACAGGTGATCTTAAGGTAAAACATGTAGTGGGCATAAAAACATGGCATATAGTAGCTCTATGCATTTCGTGGATTCATCCACTCTTCAGGAGCATGCGCATGGAAAACTGAAAGCTGTTGTATAATGGTAATAGAAATATCTGTAAGGTCTGACCCTGTCACGGAAAAATTTAAATAAAATTGGGTAATTTGAGATAATATTGCCTAGGATAGACCCCCCAAAACCACTCTCAACAGTACTTACATTGTCTGTGTCTAAGCAGTAGCATGGTTCCATGTGGATGAGAAAACCCCCCCTGGGGGTGTCGCTGGTGGGAGCTGAGGTGGTGATGGCAGACAGGACTCAAAAACAAGGATGGTTTCCAAAGAAAGGTTCCAAAGGTAGGGTCAAGAATGACCACAAGTGCTAGAAACAAGGTGAGATAAGAAAATAGGCTAAAAGGCTCATACTATGTGGTATAGTGAGTCATCAGCCCTAACCTTGGTAAAGGATAGGGTGTAAAGATGTTAATGAGTGTATAGGTATGGTTAACTTAGTGAGAGTGAAATATAAATTAATAGAAGGTGAAAAGCATAGAAAATAGAAAAACCCAGTTTCCAACAGAGTAAAATAGATCAGATGAAAATTTCATGTAAAAAGGTAAATAAGGTTACCTAATAACCACTTGTATATACCCTAAACCTGATAAGGGATAGGGTAATGAGATGCTAATGAGTGTATAGGTATGGTTAACTTAGTGAGAGTAAGAGGTAGACAGATATAAAGGTGAAAAGCATAAAAGGTTGAAAAACCGAGTTACCCATGAAAGTAAATTAGATCAGATAAATCTTCAATGTGAATAAGTGATGAAAAGTAACATGAAATTACCTAATAAACACGTCAATTGTGAAGGATCAACAGGATGTGCAGATAAGAAGCTGGAACCACCATGTGAGTCAACCGCCCCAGAATGGATTCTAAGGGCTGGTCAGCCACACCCACCAACATCACGTAGGCGTGCACTTATGGAGGGTAGACAACTGCAGCTGGGGAAAAACGCCCCCAGACAATAAGTGCCAAAAGATCCCTCCACCTGGCTGCTAGATGTAAAACGATGGGAGGTAACGGCGCCAAAACCATGGCACAACTATTCCATCGCATATGCGTGATGTCGATGCGTAGTGGGAGCGGTCCATCCACCCTGTAAATAAGGGGAGGGGGAGGAGCACTCGCAGTGCGCATCGCAGCTCCCCAAAGCGATGGAGCCAATGCTCCTATCTAAAGCACATGAACCATGCAGCTGCCCGGGGTATAAGACTACCTAGTATAAGGATGGGGAGGAAAAATTGCCCGATCCCATGGGGATAACCCGGTGGAAGGAGGGGGAATTCCTATATTTAGTAAAGTAAATTATGGCAAAAATAAAAGAGGTATTAATCAGACCTAAAATGATATCAACAAGCGTGCTTCCATCCCTGTATTATGAAAAATGGGGGAGATGGGGGGGAGGGGGAAACTTGGGACTTTAAATGAGGCAGTGACCGGGTAAGGTCGGTTGCCTCCATCCCTATCTAATTTGAAGAGCGACAAAGGTTGGGACTTTAAATGAAGCAGGCAGGTGTAGGTAATTAAATTTATTGGAAATCAATGAAACGTTGCATGAAGGTAATCATGAGAACAAGGAAACCAATAATTCAATGGATATACATACAGCAATAACAATTGGCCACACACTGATAAAATTTCACAAATCACATGGTACAGGTGATCTTAAGGTAAAACATGTAGTGGGCATAAAAACATGGCATATAGTAGCTCTATGCATTTCGTGGATTCATCCACTCTTCAGGAGCATGCGCATGGAAAACTGAAAGCTGTTGTATAATGGTAATAGAAATATCTGTAAGGTCTGACCCTGTCACGGAAAAATTTAAATAAAATTGGGTAATTAGAGATAATATTGCCTAGGATAGACCCCCCAAAACCACTCTCAACAGTACTTACATTGTCTGTGTCTAAGCAGTAGCATGGTTCCATGTGGATGAGAAAACCCCCCCTGGTGTGCTTTAGATAGGAGCATTGGCTCCATCGCTTTGGGGAGCTGCGATGCGCACTGCGAGTGCTCCTCCCCCTCCCCTTATTTACAGGGTGGATGGACCGCTCCCACTACGCATCGACATCACACATATGCGATGGAATAGTTGTGCCATGGTTTTGGCACCGTTACCTCCCATCGTTTTACATCTAGCAGCCAGGTGGAGGGATCTTTTGGCACTTATTGTCTGGGGGCGTTTTTCCCCAGCTGCAGTTGTCTACCCTCCATAAGTGCACGCCTACGTGATGTTGGTGGGTGTGGCTGACCAGCCCTTAGAATCCATTCTGGGGCGGTTGACTCACATGGTGGTTCCAGCTTCTTATCTGCACATCCTGTTGATCCTTCACAATTGATGTGTTTATTAGGTAATTTCATGTTACTTTTCATCACTTATTCACATTGAAGATTTATCTGATCTAATTTACTTTCATGGGTAACTCGGTTTTTCAACCTTTTATGCTTTTCACCTTTATATCTGTCTACCTCTTACTCTCACTAAGTTAACCATACCTATACACTCATTAGCATCTCATTACCCTATCCCTTATCAGGTTTAGGGTATATACAAGTGGTTATTAGGTAACCTTATTTACCTTTTTACATGAAATTTTCATCTGATCTATTTTACTCTGTTGGAAACTGGGTTTTTCTATTTTCTATGCTTTTCACCTTCTATTAATTTATATTTCACTCTCACTAAGTTAACCATACCTATACACTCATTAACATCTTTACACCCTATCCTTTACCAAGGTTAGGGCTGATGACTCACTATACCACATAGTATGAGCCTTTTAGCCTATTTTCTTATCTCACCTTGTTTCTAGCACTTGTGGTCATTCTTGACCCTACCTTTGGAACCTTTCTTTGGAAACCATCCTTGTTTTTGAGTCCTGTCTGCCATCACCACCTCAGCTCCCACCAGTGACACCCCCAGGGGGGGTTTTCTCATCCACATGGAACCATGCTACTGCTTAGACACAGACAATGTAAGTACTGTTGAGAGTGGTTTTGGGGGGTCTATCCTAGGCAATATTATCTCTAATTACCCAATTTTATTTAAATTTTTCCATGACAGGGTCAGACCTTACAGATATTTCTATTACCATTATACAACAGCTTTCAGTTTTCCATGCGCATGCTCCTGAAGAGTGGATGAATCCACGAAATGCATAGAGCTACTATATGCCATGTTTTTATGCCCACTACATGTTTTACCTTAAGATCACCTGTACCATGTGATTTGTGAAATTTTATCAGTGTGTGGCCAATTGTTATTGCTGTATGTATATCCATTGAATTATTGGTTTCCTTGTTCTCATGATTACCTTCATGCAACGTTTCATTGATTTCCAATAAATTTAATTACCTACACCTGCCTGCTTCATTTAAAGTCCCAACCTTTGTCGCTCTTCAAAATACCCTTTATTGCTGGTGTTCTTTAATACAGGCATCTGCAGGAGTTAGTGGGTGTTGTGTGCCTCCAGCACAGCACAGTATACACTTGTATCTACCCTTTTTTGCTGGTGTTTTCTAATAAAGGCATCTGCAGGAGTTAGTGGGTGTTGTGTGCCTCCAGCACAATATACACCTGTATCTACCCTTTATTGCTGGTGTTCTTTAATACAAGCATCTGCAGGAGTTAGTGGGTGTTGTGTGTCTCCAGCACAGCACAGTATACACCTGTATCTACCCTTTATTGCTGGTGTTCTCTAATACAGGCATCTGCAGCCTTTACAGTGGGTGTTGTGTGCCTCCAGCACAATATACACTACCCAATTGCTGGTTTTCCCATCTCCCTGCAGGCCATTACTATGTCTGGAAGGCCAACAAGGAGAGGCAGACAGTCACGAGCCAATAAAAGAGGGCAAGCAGGCTCTGTGTCTAGAGACAACAGTGCTGGTCGTGGACGCGGTGCATCGTCATCAGCACGTGGCCATGGGACACGCTTGTCCTTATTTTCGGCAGCTGGACGTGTTGAGCCGCATCATGCCAAAGACTTGGTAGAGTGGATGACCAAGCCCTCCACATCCTCCTCATCCTCTCTCACCCAGGCTCAGGGTACTGGCAAAGCAGCTGCCAATCCGTCCTCTTCCCTCGTATCAATGGCCAGTCTTGTTGGTTGGAGGGTAGACAGTGGAGGAGACCTTGCGTGGAGAGTGAAGAAGTTTCTGCTTTTGACTGCTGGGTTGCATTTTTGGTTATTTTTGGCTCTTTTTCCTTGCAGCTTTTTAACACCTTTTTCTGGCACATTTTAAACAGCCTTTTTTTTCTCTTTTTTTCCTTCAGCCTACTAATTAAGGGGAGTGGTTAATTGGTCACAGGTGCTTGAGGCCTATATAAATTTCTGTAGAGCACATGTGAAATTGCCAGTCTTGTTGGTTGGAGGGTAGACAGTGGAGGAGACCTTGCGTGGAGAGTGAAGAAGTTTCTGCTTTTGACTGCTGGGTTGCATTTTTGGTTATTTTTGGCTCTTTTTCCTTGCAGCTTTTTAACACCTTTTTCTGGCACATTTTAAACAGCCTTTTTTTTCTCTTTTTTTCCTTCAGCCTACTAATTAAGGGGAGTGGTTAATTGGTCACAGGTGCTTGAGGCCTATATAAATTTCCATAGAGCTCATTTAGAGCCTGCTAATTTTGAGTTGCTGGAACTCTGTCCAAGTGGAACTGGACTAAGTGGTGAGTTAAAATCAAGAGTTGAAAACAGGAGGTTAAAACAGGGGTCATAGTAGATGTGTAGTGTGAGTACCTGGGTGTTGTCTGAGTAGTGTGTGTGGATCGTTAGTACTTGTGTATTGTAGGTGCACGCTGGTCTGCGAGTGCACGCGGGTCCGTGGGTCTGCGAGTGCAGGTGGGTCTGCGAGTGCACGCTGGTCTGCGAGTGCACGCGGGTCCGTTGGTCTGCGGGTGCACGTAGGTCTGCGAGTGCACGCGGGTCCGTTGGTCTGCGAGTGCACGCTGGTCTGCGAGTGCACGCGGGTCCGTTGGTCTGCGGGTGCACGCTGGTCTGCGAGTGCACGCGGGTCCGTTGGTCTGCGGGTGCACGCTGGTCTGCGAGTGCACGCGGGTCCGTTGGTCTGCGAGTGCACGCTGGTCTGCGAGTGCACGCTGGTCTGCGAGTGCACGCTGGTCTGCGAGTGCACGCGGGTCCGTTGGTCTGCGGGTGCACGTTGGTCTGCGAGTGCACGCGGGTCCGTTGGTCTGCGAGTGCACGCTGGTCTGCGAGTGCACGCGGGTCCGTTGGTCTGCGAGTGCACGCGGGTCCGTTGGTCTGCGAGTGCACGCTGGTCTGCGAGTGCACGCGGGTCCGTTGGTCTGCGAGTGCACGCTGGTCTGCGAGTGCACGTGGGTCTGTTGGTCTGCGAGTGCACGTGGGTCTGTTGGTCTGCGAGTGCACGCGGGTCCGTTGGTCTGCGAGTGCACGCGGGTCCGTTGGTCTGCGAGTGCACGCGGGTCCGTTGGTCTGCGAGTGCACGCGGGTCCGTTGGTCTGCGAGTGCACGCGGGTCCGTTGGTCTGCGAGTGCACGCGGGTCCGTTGGTCTGCGAGTGCACGCTGGTCTGCGAGTGCACGCGGGTCCGTTGGTCTGCGAGTGCACGCGGGTCCGCGAGTGCACGCAGGTCCGTTGGTCTGCGAGTGCACGCGGGTCCGTTGGTCTGTGGGTGCACGTGGGTCTGCGTGGTACCTGTGTATTGTCTTGTTGAGTACCTGTGTATTGTCTTGTTGAGTACCTGTGTATTGTCTTGTTGAGTACCTGTGTATTGTCTTGTTGAGTACCTGTGTATTGTCTTGTTGAGTACCTGTGTATTGTCTTGTTGAGTACCTGTGTATTGTCTTGTTGAATAGTTGGGTCAGGAAGCTAGTGTTAGGTAATTTGGACAGGGTATAATCTCGAATCCTCATTAAATTAATAGGTACGATGCCCAGCGGGTGTGGCGAGGCGACTCGGTGTACATCTTGCAGCATGTATGCGTTCCTTGATCATCTGATCGAGGGCGATTACTGCTGTGCAAAATGTAAGCACATTGTTTCCCTGGAAGCCCAGGTTCTGAATCTAGGGAAGCAACTGTCAGCACTGGGAAGTCCCTCCACACTAAAGGAGAGCTGGATACGTACCCGGCAGGTGATGGCAGGGGCCAGCACAGAGGTGGGTGGAGTCAAAGAGGTGCAGGCACTAGAAAATAGTAGATGGGTGACAGTCAGGAAGGGTAGAGGGCGAAGTGCCAGGGAGGCCGATCCAGGGCTGGAGCATCCCAATAAGTATGCTCCATTGAGTGACATTGGTGAAACCAGTCCGGGACCAGCACTGCTGGAGCTGAGAGACTCTCCTAGCTGCCAGGGGAAGAACTCCTCCAGTGAGAGTGGGGGGGAAGCGAAGGGAAAGGAAAGACAGATTCTGGTGGTAGGGGACTCAATTCTTAGAAGGACAGAGAGGGCAATCTGTAACAAAGACCTGAAGCGCCGAACTGTATGTTGTCTACCGGGCGCTCGGGTTCGGCACATCACGGATCTGGTGGACAGATTACTGGGAGGGGCTGGGGAAGACCCAGCTGTCATGGTGCACGTTGGCACCAATGACAAAGTCAGAGGTAGATGGAGTGTCCTAAAGAACGATTTTAGGGACTTGGGAGCTAAATTGAGGAAAAGGACCTCCAAGGTAGTATTCTCGGGAATACTACCGGTACATCGAGCCACACCAGAAAGGCAGAGGGAGATTAGGGAAGTGAACAAGTGGCTGAAGAGCTGGTGTAGTAAGGAGGGGTTTGGGTTCCTGGAGGACTGGGCCGACTTCTCAGTCGATAACCAGTACTATAGAAGGGACGGACTGCACCTAAATGAGGAGGGTGCAGATCAGCTGGGAATAAGGATGGCCAAAAAGTTAGAGGGGTTTTTAAACTAGGTGACAGGGGGGAGGGTCCAGAGATAGTGAGAGTCAGCGGGGAACATATTCTAAAGGGTAGTATTAGGGGCATTAGTGGTAGGGTAACCAAAGAACATAAACCCAAGGTAAGTATAGTAGCAAGTCCTAGTTGCAATCTGGGAACACCCAAGAGGATAGTATGTGACCGGTCAAATAATATTAATGCATTAAAGTGTCTGTTCACCAATGCCAGAAGTCTGCCAAGCAAAATAGGTGAGTTGGAAGCTCTGGTGCATGAGGAGAGCTATGATGTAATCGGTATTGCTGAAACTTGGCTTCATTCCTCACACGACTGGGCTATTAATATTCCTGGCTATGCACTCTTTCGGAAAGACAGGGTAAAAAGGAAGGGTGGAGGGGTCTGTCTCTATGTGAGAAGTGATCTCAAAGCGAGTGTGAAAGAGGACCTGGTGGATGGAGAGTGTGATGAGTCTGAAGCATTATGGGTAGGACTGCATACAGATGTGCGTAGTTCAAAGCTAATCATTGGAGTTTGTTATAGACCACCCAATGTTAATGAGGAGTTAGAGACTCAGCTCCTTGCACAGATGGAAAGGGCTGCAAGGGCTGGGACGGTGATAATAATGGGGGATTTTAACTACCCAGAAATTGACTGGAGTAATGGAACTGCTGGGACAGTTAAAGGGCAAAAATTTATAAACCTATTGCAGGACAATTTTATGGTCCAGTTTATTGAGGCCCCAACTAGGAATGATGCTCTGTTGGACCTGGTAATCTCAAACCATGCAGAGCGTATTACTAATGTTCAGATAAAGGAACACCTGGGTAGCAGTGACCATAACATGATTTCATTTGATGTTAGTTGTAAGCAAAAATCACATACAGGAAAGATAAAAACACTTAATTTCAAGAGAGCAAATTTTCCAAGGATGAGTGCTGCTCTCCAGTACTTAGACTGGGAAGGAATATTGGCATCAATGGGCACAGAACAGAAATGGGAATTCTTCAAAAAGACTGTTTGGGAACTCACTGCAAAGTATATTCCCATGGGCAATAAGTTTAAAAGGCTAAAAATAAAACCTATGTGGCTCACTGACAAAGTTAAAAAAGCTATAAACTATAAGAAAAGAGCTTTTAAAAAATATAAAAATGAGGGAACACTAGTGTCATTTAAATGTTACAAAGAATATAACAGGATATGTAAAAAGGAAATCAAGGATGCAAAAATTCAAAACGAACGACAGATTGCAAAAGATAGTAGGACAAACCCCAAAAAATTCTTCAAATATATTAATAGTAAAAAGGTCAAGTCTGAGCATGTAGGCCCTTTACAAAATAATCTAGAGTGGGTGACTGGGGACAAAGAGAAGGCTAATTTATTAAATACTTTCTTCAGTTCTGTGTATACAAAGGAGCATGGGGGAGCTCATGTCCAAAATGGGGGTGGTAGTGACACAGCCCCAAATCCACAATGGCTCAAAAGTGATATGGTCCAGAAATATTTAGATGGAATAAAGGTGGATAAAGCACCTGGACCAGATGGCATACACCCACGGATCCTAAAAGAATTGAGCTCTGTAATTTCAAAGCCATTGTATTTAATTTTTAGGGACTCATTAATGACAGGAATAGTACCACTGGATTGGCGCAGGGCCAATGTGGTGCCTATATTTAAAAAGGGAATTAAGTGTTTACCAAGTAACTATAGACCTGTTAGTTTAACTTCTATAGTTGGGAAAATACTGGAGAGATTAATAAAAGACCACATAGATGAGTTCTTGCTGGAAAAAAACTATTTAAGCAACAGACAGCATGGATTCATGAAAGACAGAAGTTGTCAAACAAACCTGATTTCTTTTTATGAAGAGGTAAGTAAGACCTTGGACAGAGGGGTGGCAGTGGACGTGGTATACTTGGATTTTGCAAAAGCGTTCGATACAGTTCCCCACACACGGCTCATGTGTAAGGTAAAGTCTACAGGATTGGAAATATCAGTTTGTAAATGGATAGAAAACTGGCTAAAAGACAGAATTCAGAGAGTAGTGGTTAATGATTCTTACTCTGAATGGTCCAAGGTTATCAGTGGTGTACCCCAAGGTTCAGTGCTGGGACCCTTACTTTTTAATATGTTTATAAATGATATTGGGTCTGAGATCAAAAGTAACATTTCTGTCTTTGCAGATGACACCAAGCTATGCAGTGGAATAACGTCCTTACAGGATGTCGCCAATTTACAAGCCGACCTCAATGCTCTGTCTAATTGGGCGACTATGTGGCAGATGAGGTTTAATGTTGATAAATGTAAAGTTATGCACTTGGGGGCTAATAATATGAATGCATCATACATACTAGGGGGAGTACAACTGGGGGGATCCGTAGTGGAGAAGGATCTGGGGGTTTTGGTAGATCATAAGCTCAATAATGGCATGCAATGCCAAGCTGCGGTTTCCAAAGCGAGCAAAGTCCTTTCTTGTATTAAGAGAGGTATGGTCTCCAGAGAGAGAGATATCATTTTGCCCCTGTTCAAATCATTAGTAAGACCTCATCTGGAATATGCAGTTCAGTTTTGGGCCCCAGTTCTCAAAAAGGATATTGGGGAACTGGAGAAAGTGCAGAGAAGGGCAACCAAACTGATAAGAGGCATGGAGGAGCTCAGCTATGAGGAGAGATTAGAGGAACTGAATTTATTCTCTCTTGAGAAGAGGAGATTAAGGGGGGATATGATCAACATGTACAAATATATAAGGGGTCCATATAGTGAACTTGGTGTTCAGTTATTCACTTTACGGTCAACACAAAGGACAAGGGGGCACTCTTTGCGTCTAGAGGAAAAGAGATTTCACCTCCAAATACGGAAAGGTTTTTTCACAGTAAGAGCTGTGAAAATGTGGAATAGACTCCCTGCAGAGGTGGTTCTGGCCAGCTCAGTAGATTGCTTTAAGAAGGGCCTGGATTCTTTCTTAAATGTACATAATATAACTGGGTACTGACATTTATAGGTAAAGTTGATCCAGGGAATATCCGATTGCCTCTCGGGGGATCAGGAAGGAATTTTTTCCCCTGCTGTAGCAAATTGGATAATGCTCTTCTGGGTTTTTTTGCCTTCCTCTGGATCAACTGTGGGTATAGAATTGGGTATATGGGATTGTACGATATATGTTTATTTTTATTTTTTTATTTTTATTTTTTACGGTTGAACTGGATGGACTTGTGTCTTTTTTCAACCTGACTAACTATGTAACTATGTAACTATGTAATGTCATCATCAGTCACTCCTTCCCTAGACCCACCATGTCCTCCTGAGGAGTCCCCCGAACTGTTTGAGCACAGTGTTGGGTACATGCTCCAGGATGATGCCCAGCGTTTTGAAGGGTCTGATGATGATACACAGCTAGAGGAAGGCAGTAGCGTGAGCGCAGAGAGAGGGGATTCTCAAGAAGGACAGCAATCTGGCAGTCATGTTCCAGCAGCTGCAGCATACTGCCAGGTTTGCTCCAGAGATCAAGAGGGAGGGGATGATGAGGTCACTGACTCGATGTGGGTGCCTGATAGGAGAGAGGAGAAGGGGGAGGATGAGGAGGAGGCACATCTCCAACGAGGCAGGATGCCCTCCGGGGGCCAGCGTAAGGGCAGCACACCGTCTGAATCACACCGCAGAGCTCCGCCTGTGCAGAGTGCTGCCTCTGCCCGTTATTCCAAAAGTTCTTTGGTGTGGGCTTTTTTTGAGTTGAGTGCATCAGATCGCACCGCTGCTATTTGCAACATAGTTACATAGTTACATATAGTTAGTCAGGTTGAAAAAAGACAAAGTCCATCCAGTTCAACCATAAAAAAAAAAAAAAAAAAAAATATCGTACAATCCCATATACCCAATTCTATACCCACAGTTGATCCAGAGGAAGACAAAAAACCCCAGCAGAGCATGATCCATTTTGCTACAGCAGGGGAAAAAATTCCTTCCTGATCCCCTGAGAGGCAATCGGATTTACCCTGGATCAACTTTACCTATAAATGTTAGTACTCAGTCTGTTCCACATTTTCACAGCTCTTACTGTGAAGAAACCTTTCCGTATTTGGAGATGAAATCTTTTTTCCTCTAGACGTAAATAGTGCCCCCTTGTCTTTTGTGTTGACCGTAAAGTGAATAACTCAACACCAAGTTCACTATATGGACCCCTTATATATTTGTACATGTTAATCATATCCCCCCTTATTCTCCTCGTCTCAAGAGTGAATAAATTCAGTTCCTCTAATCTTTCCTCATAGCTGAGCTCCTCCATACCTCTTATCAGTTTGGTTGCCCTTCTCTGCACTTTCTCCAGTTCCCCGATCTCTTTTTTGAGAACTGGTGCCCAAAACTGAACTGCATATTCAGGATGAGGTCTTACTAATGATTTGAACAGGGGCAAAATGATATCTCTCTCTCTGGAGTCCATACCTCTCTTAATACAAGAAAGGACTTTGCTCGCTTTGGAAACCGCAGCTTGGAATTGCATGCCATTATTGAGCTTATGATCTTCCAAAACCCCCAGATCCTTCTCCACAACGGATCCCCCCAGTTGTACTCCCCCTAGTATGTATGATGCATTCATATTCTTAGCCCAAAAGTGCATAACTTTACATTCATCAACATTAAACCTCATCTGCCACATAGTCGCCCAATTAGACAGGGCATTGAGGTTGGCTTGTAAAATTGGCGACATCCTGTAAGGACGTTATTCCACTGCATAGCTTAGTGTCATGTGCAAAGACAGAAATGTTACTTTTGATCTCAGACCCAATATCATTTATAAAGATATTAAAAAGTAACGGTCCCAACACTGAACCTTGGGGTACACCACTGATAACCTTATACCATTCAGAGTAAGAATCATTAGCCACTACTCTCTGAATTCTGTCTTTTAGCCAGTTTTCTATCCATTTACAAACTGATATTTCCAATCCTGTAGACTTTACCTTACACATGAGCCGTGTGTGCGGAACTGTATCGAACGCTTTTGCAAAATCCAAGTATACCACGTCCACTGCCACCCCTCTGTCCAAGGTTTTACTTACCTCTTCATAAAAAGAAATCAGGTTTGTCTGACAGCTTCTGTCTTTCATGAATCCATGCTGTCTGTTGCTTAAATAGTTATTTTCCAGCAAAAACTCATCCATGTGGTCTTTGATTAATCTCTCCAGTATCTTCCCAACTATAGAAGTTAAACTAACAGGTCTATAGTTACTTGTTAAAGACTTTGTTCCCTTTATAAATATAGGCACCACATTGGCCCTGTGCCAATCCAGTGGTACTATTCCTGTCATTAATGAGTCCCTAAAAATTTGATACAGTGGCTTTGAAATTACAGAGCTCAATTCTTTTAGGATCCGTGGGTGGATGCCATCTGGTCCAGGTGCTTTATCCACCTTTATTCTGTCTAAATATTTCTGGACCATATCACTTTTGAGCCATTGTGGATTTGGGGCTGTGTCACTATCACCCCCATTTTGAACATGATCTCCCCCATGCTCCTTTGTATACACATAGCTGAAGAAAGTATTTAATAAATTAGCCTTCTCTTTGTCCCCAGTCACTCACTCTAGATTATTTTATAAAGGGCCTACATGCTCAGACCTGACCTTTTTACTATTAATATATTTGAAGAATTTTTTTGGGTTTGTCCTACTTTTGCAATCTGTCGTTCGTTTTGAATTTTGGCATCCTTGATTTCCTTTTTACATATCCTGTTATATTATTTGTAACATTTAAATGAAACTAGTGTTCCTTCATTTTTATATTTTTTTAAAGGCTCTTTTCTTATTGTTTATAGCTTTTTTAACTTTAACCGTGAGCCACATAGGTTTTATTTTTAGCCTTTTAAACTTATTGCCCATGGGAATATACTTTGCCCATGGGAATATACTTTGCTGTGAGTTCACAAACAGTCTTTTCGAAGAATTCCCATTTCTGTTCTGTGTTTATCGATGCCAATATTCCCTCCCAGTCTAAGTCCTGGAGAACGGCCCTCATCCTTGGCAAATTAGCTTTCTTGAAATTAAGTGTTTTTATCTTTCCTGTATGTATTTCTTGCTTACAGCCAACATCAAATGAAATCATGTTATGGTCTCTGCTACCCAGGTGTTCCTTTATCTGAACATTAGTAATACGCTCTGCATGGTTTGAGATTACCAGGTCTAACAGAGCATCATTCCTAGTTGGGGCCTCAATAAACTGGACCATAAAATTGTCCTGCAATAGGTTTATAAATTTTTGCCCTTTAACTGTCCCAGCAGTGCCATTACTCCAGTCAATTTCTGGGTAGTTAAAATCCCCCATTATCATCACCGTCCCAGTCCTTGCAGCCCTTTCCATCTGTGCAAGGAGCTGAGTCTCCACCTCCTCATTAACATTGGGTGGTCTATAACAAACTCCAATCATTAACTTTGAACTACGCACATCTATATGCAGTTCCACCCATAATGCTTCAGCCTCATCACACTCTCCATCAACCAGGTCCTCTTTCACGCTTGCTTTGAGATCACTTCTCACATAGAGACAGACCCTGCCACCTTTCCTTTTTACCCTGTCTTTCTGAAAGAGTGCATAGCCAGGAATATTAATAGCCCAGTCATGTGAGGATTGAATCCAAGTTTCAGCAATACCGATTACGTCATAGCTGTCCTCATGCACCAGAGCTTCTAACTCACCTATTTTGCTTGGCAGACTTCTGGCATTGGTGAACAAACACTTTAATGTATTAAATTTTTCTCTGGTGTTTTTCATATAATTTTTAGTAGTACAAATGGCACTATAGTTTCCAATGGCTGTTTGCAACATTGGAACTTTCTTGTCATCTGCCATAACCCTCCCCCCATCTATCCCCATTCCACTCTCCATTAATGTCTGACCCCTAACTGACCTGTGTGCCTGATGTAATTCTAGTTCACCCTCCCCCCTCAATCCTAGTTTAAATACTCCTCCAGCCTTCCCATAAACCTCTCCCCCAGCACAGCAGACCCCCTTCCATTCAAGAGCAAACCGTCTTTAGCATATAGGTTGCACCCCAATGAAAGTTAGCCCAGTGCTCTAGAAACCCAAATCCCTCCTCCCTACACCAGATCTTTAGCCATGCATTCAGCTCTCTAATCTCCCCCTGCCTTTCTTGTGTTGCGCATGGCACAGGAAATATTTCAGAGAATATCACCTTGGAGGTCCTTGCCTTCATCTTGCAGCCTAGTTCTTTAAATTGATTCTTAAGGAGCCTCCACCTTCCATGTATACTGTCATTGGTTCCAACGTGGACCAAGACAGCTGGGTTATGCCCAGCCCCTCTCAGTAATTTATCCACCCGGTCCACCACATGCCGAACCCGGGCAACAGGGAGACAGCAAACCATTCGGTTGAGGCGATCCTGGCGACAAATTATTCTATCAGTCCTTCTGATTATAGAATCCCCTATAACTACCAAGTGTCTAGGCCTACCTGCACTCCCCTCACCACCTCTACTAGATGGGTTGCTATCCCGGCTGTTAGGGGTAGCAGTGACATCTAAGGCTGCCACCTCTGTGTTTGCCACCTCCCACATCTTCACCCAACTTGGAAAATTTGTTTTGATGCACAAATACAGGACTGGCCTTCCTTTTCTGCAAGCCCCTTCCACTCCCTCTAACTACATTAACCCATCTTCCTATCTGATAATCCTGACTTGCCCCTCCACCCTTCACATCAGCCCTACTGACCACCTGCTCAGCGAGCAGAGGACCCCTTTCAAGGTTGTCCTTTCTGCCCAGTGTTGCAACTTGCTCCTCCAGATCTCTAATGTGAGCTTCCAGAAGGGCAACCTGCTCACATCTGTCACAGCGGTATCCATCCTGGAGCTGTTGCACCAATTTTGCATACATGTGGCACACTGTGCACTGAGCAAAACCTTCAACCCTGATAGCACTCATTTCCCAGTTACAATATAATTACTTGTAGGAGGTTTAAGATGTTACTCACAGTTTGGAAGACTCCTGTCTTAACTCCTGTTTTAAACTCTCCACTTTAGTTAAAAATTTTCACTTATGTTCACAAAATCCACATGCAAGCCACCATCAGCAGGGAGCCAGCTCCTAGGGGAGTTTGTACAGACACTTATATACTCACCTGTGAACAATTAAGCACTCCCCTTAATTAGCAGAAAGAAAAAAAAGCTGTTTAAAAAGTGTCAGAGAAAGGAAGGGGGAAAAAAAAAAAAACAAGCGTATCTCGCGTGGCCAAAACATCAGCCGCTTGGGCACCACATGCTTGACCAGACATATGTTGACCTGCCATGCAGCTCGTTGGCAAGCGTACCTTAAAGACCCACAACAAAGCGGACCTCTCCTTGCTCCTCATCAGCTGGGATCTCCAACCCCACTATACCTTCAGTCCTCTCTGAAACCTGCACTGAGAGGAATGAAGGTGTAGAGTTAGGTGTGTCACAGCCAAGTACGTGCGGGCACTCTGCTAGCAGTACACCGACGTCCGATTGTAGCAGGCAAATTTCCCTGCCAAGGCTACTGGACCGTCGAAAGAAGTTCACTCCCAGCCATCCACATGCCCAGCGGTTGAATGCTAGCTTGGCTAAATTGCTAGCACTTCAACTGCTGCCTTTTCAGTTAATTGGTTGTCAGCGAGCTGGTCGGTAAGTAGGCTTGGTTTTTCCCTGGGCATTCCCCAGGCCATGTTGTTATCTGCTTTAGCCTTCCAATGCTACTTACCGTGATAGCCAGCTATAGATGGGGGCGGTGGACATGTTTTTGTTTTCACCTATGGTGCTTGTATTGGTCCAGCAGTGCACCAACACCTTTGCTGCCATTGTGCTACGCTGGGTGCTTGGTGTGCTCCTGTACCTTTAAGGAGGGGTGGCTCCCCTTCAGTCCACCTGCCCTCATCTAACCATCAGAATGCATGTGCCTCCATTGTGGGGACACTCAATGTTAGTGTAGGACCACAGACTCCAGGGGGCCTTGGCGTGGCTCTGTGGCTCACGCATGCGTTTGCAAATGCGTGTGGACAAACCTCTGTTTTTAACGCATACTGTTAGACAGGTTAATTGGTTGTCAGTGAGCTGGTCGGTAAGTAGGCTTGGTTTTTCCCTGGGCATTCCCCAGGCCATGTTGTTAATTGCCTTTTCAGTTGGTAGACTCGGCCCCCTTCCGTGAGTTTGTGCAATGTGCGGTTCCTCAGTGGCAGGTTCCCAAATGCCACTTTTTCTCACGGCTCTCTACCGGCATGTGGAAGGCAATGTCCATGCCTCGCTAGACAGGGCGGTCAGCGGTAAGGTGCATATTACCGCTGACTCATGGTCCAGCAGGCACGTTACCTATCTTTCACGGCACATTGGGTCACTCTTTTGGCAGCTGGGAAGGATGCAGGAAAAGGTGCAGTAGTGTTGGAGGTTGTTCCGCCGCCACGCCTCCAAAATGCTACTACTGATTGTGACACACCTCTCTCCTCCACCCCTCCTCTTCTTCTTCCTCCATGGCCTCTTCCTGTGCTTTGTCCTCGGAACGAGCGGTGCTCCGTAGGCGTTCAAGGGGCTACGCAAGTACGCAGGCAAAAAGATGCCATGTTGTGCTTGCGCTGGTGTGTTTGGGGGACAGGAGCCACACTGGGGCAGAGGTTCTGTCAGCTCTGCAGGGGCAGGCCGAGAGGTGGTTCACGCCACGCCAGCTTAAGCCAGGAATGGTGGTTTGCGACAATGGCACCAACCTCCTCTCATCCCTCCGACAGGGAAAACTGACCCATGTGCCCTGTGTGGCTCACGTCCTTAACCTGGTGGTGCAGCGTTTCTTGGGCAGGTACCCGGGCTTACAGGATGTCCTGAGGCAGGCCAGGAAAGTCTGTGTGCATTTCCGCAGATCATATAATGCCAGTGCTCGGCTGGCTGAGCTGCAAAAGGAGTTGAACCTGCCAAAGAGCCGCCTTATATGTGACATGTCCTAGAGGTGGAACTCAACGTTGGCCATGCTGCAGCGGCTGCACACGCAGCAGAGGGCCATCAATAAGTACCTGTGTGACTACGGCACCAGGACAGGGTCAGGGGAGCTCTTTTTTTTTTCACCACGCCAGTGGGGCATGATCAGGGATGCATGCACTGTCCTGGCACCATTTGAGGAGGCCACGAGGATGGTGAGCAGTGACAGTGCATGCATCAGTGACACTGTACCTCTTGTCCACCTGTTGGAGCATACGCTGCGTGGAATAATGGACAGGGCACTTGAGGCAGAACAGAGGCAGGAAGAGGAGGACTTCCTTGCCTCTCAAGGCCCCCTTTACCCAGACAGTGTTCCTTCTGTCCCACCCATCACACAGGAAGAGGAGGAGGAGGAGGAGGAGGACTGTGTCAGAATGGAGGTGGAGCCTGGCACTCAGCACTAACAGCAGCAGTCTTTTAGGGATGATTTACAGTCCCAAGAAACCCGTGGACTTGTACGTGGCTGGGAGGAGGTGGCTGCGGATCATGTCGTCCTTAGTGACCCAGAGGACTCCGGACTGAATGCCTCAGCTAACCTATGTTGCATGGCCTCCCTGATCCTGCAAAGTCTGCGGAAGGATCCTCGTATTCTTTGGATCAAGAAGAGGGACCATTAATGGCTGGCCACTCTCCTTGATCCACGGTACAAGGGTAAGGTTGCGAACCTTATCTTGCCGTCGCAGAGGGAGCAGAGGATGAGACATGTCCGGGAGGCCTTGCAGAAAGGTCTGTGCAACGCGTTCACAGAGACTGGGAGATTACAGACTCCTGGTCCTGGACAACGAGTTGCTGAGGCTTCGGTCAGTAGCAGAAGGAGCGGTGGAGAAGGTGGCCGTCTGACCGATGTGTTCAGACAATTTTTTAGTCCGCAGCCCCAAGGTATAATCGGTTCCAGAAACCATCGCCAGCGTCTGATATACATGGTGCAGGAATACCTAGGGCAAGGTCAGACTTGGACACCTTTCCCACCGAAAATCCTCTGGCTTACTGGGTCTTGAGGATGGATCACTGGCCAGAGCTTGCACAGTATGCAATTGAGCTACTGGCCTGTCCTGCATCCAGCGTTCTTTCGGGAGGCACATTCAGTGCTGCTGGAGGCTTTGTCACCAATCACAGGGTGCGCCTGTCCACCGACTCGGTTGATCGACTGACCTTCATAAAAATGAATCAGTCTTGGATCACCACCAGCTACCAGGCACCTGAAGCTGATGTAACAGAATAATTTATTTTGAAATGTCACATTCCTTCAAGACTGCCTATGCTGATGCTGAGTGACTGTCCTGTTATGTTGACTGACTATCCTCTTCCTCCTCAATGATCCTGATGATAGCTTGGAAGAACATTTTTATTTCTGGGTGCCGCCACCAGTGGCTAAGGCCCAATTTTTCAGCCCCTGTTTAACAGGAGCATGTAATTACAATTTTTTATGCAATGCTTTGCAGCAGGGCTCATTCCTGCACTCCAACTAGAGTATCTGGGAGAGGTTGCAGTGTCGTGGCACCAGCACCAGTACCTAAGGCCCAATTTTTCAGCCCCTGTTTAACAGGGGCGTGTAATTAAAATTTTTGATGCAATACTTTGCAACAGGGCTCATTGCTGTGCTCCAAGTACAGTATCTGTGAGGGGTTGCAGTGTTGTGGCACCAGCACCAGTGCCTAAGGCCCAATTTTTCAGCCCCTGTTTAACAGGGGCGCGTGTAATTACAATTTTTGATGCAATACTTTGCAACAGGGCTCATTGCTGTGCTCCAAGTACAGTATTTGTGAGGGTTTGCAGTGTTGTGGCACCAGCACCAGTGCCTAAGGCCCAATTTTTCAGCCCCTGTTCAACAGGGGCATGCAATTACAATTCTTGATCTAATAATTCACAGCAGGGCCCATTCCTGCACCCACCAAGAATAACTGTAAGCGCTTACAGTGTTTTAGCACCACCACCAAAGGTACAATTTTTCCTACCACTGTTCAACAATGGCATGTAATTACAATTCCTGATATAATAGTTCACAGCAGGGCGTTCCAGTGCCCACCAAGAGTAACTGTGAGGGCTTACAGTGTTGTGGCAACACCGTCCACCACTACCACCACTACCACCAAAGGCCCAATTTTTCTGCCCCTGTTCAACAGGGGCATGCAATTACAATTCTTGATCTAATAATTCACAGCAGGGCCCATTCCTGCACCCACCAAGAATAACTGTAAGCGCTTACAGTGTTTTAGCACCACCACCAAAGGTACAATTTTTCCTACCACTGTTCAACAATGGCATGTAATTACAATTCCTGATATAATAGTTCACAGCAGGGTGTTCCAGTGCCCACCAAGAGTAACTGTGAGGGCTTACAGTGTTGTGGCAACACCGTCCACCACTACCACCACTACCACCAAAGGCCCAATTTTTCTGCCCCTGTTCAACAGGGGCATGCAATTACAATTCTTGATCTAATAATTCACAGCAGGGCCCATTCCTGCACCCACCAAGAATAACTGTAAGCGCTTACAGTGTTTTAGCACCACCACCAAAGGTACAATTTTTCCTACCACTGTTCAACAATGGCATGTAATTACAATTCCTGATATAATAGTTCACAGCAGGGCGTTCCAGTGCCCACCAAGAGTAACTGTGAGGGCTTACAGTGTTGTGGCAACACCAACATCTAAGGGGCTAATTACTGCAGAGTATATACGGCAGGCCCCTACTTTCAAACATCCAACTTACAAACGACTCCTACTTGCAAACGGAAGGAGACAACAGGAAGTGAGAGGAAATCTACCCCATAGGAAGGGAAATTCTCTCCTGTAAGAGTTAATATGAGAAAAAGGTGTCTCCTCTCCAGTGGTGTATTTAGGTTTTGTGCTGCCCTAGGCCTGACTAAACTCATGCACCCCTAATTTAAATACAACCCACCCCTTCCTGTTAAAGTCACACCTCTTCTGGTTTAAAACACTCCCCTATCATCTGTAAACCACACCCCTTCCTCTTTAGGCTCCACCTTTTCCTCTTAGAGCTCCGCCTCTTTTTCTCTGTACATTAGCACACACAATCATGCACCATTCACTCCATACTTACATCAATCAATCCAGTTGTAGTTGGCTCCTGTCTTAATTGTTGCCCTTACCATGTGTATGTATGAATGTAAGTTAGTGACTTTAGATTGTAAGCTCCTTGAGGGCAGGGACTGACGTGAATTTACAATGCAGGGCTCAAAATTTCAAGTCCTGAGCCACTAGCCAGGCCTTAAGAGTTACTCGCCACTAGGGATGAGCTTCGAGTTCGAGTCAAACTCATGTTCGACTCGAACATTGCCTGTTCGCCCGTTCGCCGAACAACGAACAATTTGGGGTGTTCGCGGCAAATTCGAAAAGTCTATGGGAGAAATCTAAAGTGCTAATTATAAAGGCTTATATGCAAGTTATTGTCCTAAAAAGTGTTCGGGGACCTGGGTCCTGCCCCAGGGGACATGTATCAATGCAAATTTTTTTTTTTAAAACGGCCGTTTTTTTAGGAGCAGTGATTTTAATAACGCTTAAAATGAAAAAATAAAAGTGAAATATTCCTTTAAATTTCGTACCTGGGGGGGTGTGTATGATATGCATGTAAAGTGGCGCATGTTTCCCGTGCTTAGAACTGTCCCTGCACAAAGTGTCATTTTTGAAGGAAAAAAAGTCATTTAAAACTCACTCGCGGCTATTAATGAATTGTCGGCTTTTATCAATACATAGAAAAGTCATTGATAAAAAAAAAAAAAAAAGCGTGGGGGTTCCCCCAAATTCCATTACCAGGCCCTTTAGGTCTGGAATGGATATTAAGGGGAACCCCGATGCAAATTTAAAAAAAAAATGGCGTGGGGTTCCCCCTAAATATCCATACCAGGCCCTTCAGATCTGGCATGGATTTTAAGGGGAACTCCACCCCAAATAAAAAAAAAAATGGCGTGGAGTCCCCCCAAAAATCCATACCAGACCCTTATCCGAGCATGCAACCTGGCCGGCCGCAGGGGAAGAGGGGGGGACGAGAGAGCGCCCCCCCTCCCTCCTGAACCGTACCAGGCCACATGCCCTCAACATGGGGAGGATGTCCCCATGTTGATGGGGACAAGGGCCTCATCCCCACAACCCTTGCCCGGTGGTTGTGGGGGTCTGCGGGCGGGGGGGCTTATCGGAATCTGGAAGACCCCTTTAACAAAGGGGACCCCCAGATCCCGGCTCACCCCCTATGTGAATTGGTAATGGGGTACATTGTACCCCTACCATTTCACGAAGAAAGTGTCAAAAAATGTAAATAAAAACACACACACCTTGGAAAAGTCCTTTATTAAAAAAAAAAAAATAATAAAAAAAAAAAAACATTCCAGCGATGAAATCCAGTGTCCCGCGGCGATCCCGATGTCCAGCGTTGTCCGTCATTGGTTGTGCCTGTGCGGACCTGATGGGGAACTTCCTCCGCTGTGTTTTAAATGTATAGACCCGCCCCTTCTAAAGTTCTCCATCAGGTCCGCTCAGCGGACCAGATGTGGAACATGAGAAGGGGCGGGTCTATACATGTATTACACAGCGAATGAAGTTCCCCATCAGGTCCGCCCCCTCGGTATGTGAGACCCCGCCTACGTCATTGGCCTGAGCGGGAAACTTCCTTCACTGTGTAAATTTAAATTACACAGTGAAGGAAGTTCCCCGCTCAGGCCAATGACGTAGGCGGGGTCGGACATACCGAGGGGGCGGACCTGATGGGGAACTTCATTCGCTGTGTAATACATGTATAGACCCGCCCCTTCTCATGTTCCGCATCTGGTCCGCTGAGCGGACCTGATGGGGAACTTTAGAAGGGGCGGGTCTATACATTTAAAACACAGCGAGGAAGTTCCCCATCAGGGCCGCACAGGCACAACCAATGACGGACAGCGCTGGACATCGGGATCGCCGCGGGACACTGGATTTCATCGCTGGAATGTTTTTTTTTTTTTTATAATTTTTTTATTTTTTAATAAAGGACTTTTCCAAGGTGTTTGTGTGTTTTTATTTAAATTTTTTGACACTTTCTTCGTGAAATGGTAGGGGTACAATGTACCCCATTACCAATTCACATAGGGGGGGGCGGGATCTGGGGGTCCCCTTTGTTAAAGGGGTCTTCCAGATTCCGATAAGCCCCCCACCCGCAGACCCCCACAACCACCGGGCAAGGGTTGTGGGGATGAGGCCCTTGTCCCCATCAACATGGGGACATCATCCCCATGTTGAGGGCATGTGGCCTGGACGGTTCAGGAGGGAGGGGGGGCCGCTCTCTCGCCCCCCCTCTTCCCTTGCGGCCAGCCAGGTTGCGTGCTCGGATAAGGGTCTGGTATTTTTGGTAAAATTTGGGGTGGAGTTCCCCTTAAAATCCATGCCAGATCTCAAGGGCCTGGTATGGATATTTAGGGGGAACCCCACACCATTTTTTTTTAAATTTGCGGCGGGGTTCCCCTTAATATCTATTCCAGACCTAAAGGGCCTGGTAATTGAATTTGGGGGAACCCCCACGCTTTTTTTTTTTTTTTTTTTTTATCAATGACTTTTCTATGTATTGATAAAAGCCGACAATTCATGAATAGCCGTGAGTGAGTTTTAAATGACTTTTTTTCCTTCAAAAATGACACTTTGTGCAGGGACACATGCGCCACTTTACATGCATATCATACACACCCCCCAGGTATGAAATTTAAAGGAATATTTCACTTTTATTTTTTCATTGTAAGCATTATTAAAATCACCGCTCCCGTAAAAACTTCTATTTTTTAAACCTTTTTTTGCATTGATACATGTCCCCTGGGGCAGGATCCGGGTCCCCAAACACTTTTTAGGACAATAAATTGCATATTAGCCTTTATAATTAGCACTTTAGATTTCGAACGTTCGAGTCCATTGTATTTAATAGGGTTCTAAAGTTCACATGAACATTCTGTCTGTTCGCAGGTTCTGGTGCGAACCGAACAGGGGGGTGTTCGGCTCATCCCTGCTCGCCACCACTTGGCCCACCCAACCCCTACCCTGCCCCACCCCTAAACACACTTCACACCTAAACATATCTCATGAAATGACACTGTTAAATGTTTTAGGCAGAATTAAGGTCCAAGAATAAATATTAACAACGCTAACAATATCAACATAAAGCATACCCATCAGTGCAGCATATCAGTGCTGCCTTATCAGTGCAGCTTAAGAATGCCACCTCATATGTGCCCAACAGTGCAGCCTCATCAGTGGCCATCAGTGCAGCCTTTTCCCTTTTCAGTGGCCATCAGTGCAGCATATCAGTGCAGCTTAAGATTGCCGCCTCATCTGTGCCTAACAGTGCAGCCTTATCAGTGCCCATCAGTGCAGTCTCATCAGGGGTCACCAGTGCACCCTATTAGTGGCCATCAGTGTGGCCTTGGCAGGGGCCACCAGTGCAGCCCATCAGTGGCCATCAGTGCGTCCTCATCAGGGGCCACCATTGCAGCCTATCAGTGCTGCCTTACCAGTGCAGCGTAAGAGTGCCGCCTCATCTGTGCCCAACAGTGCAGCCTTATCAGTGCCCATCAGTACAGTCCCATCAGTGCTGCCTTTATTAGTGTCCATCAGTACAGCCTACCAGTGCCCATCGGTGCATTCTATCAGTGCTCATCACTGCAGCCTACCAGTGCTCATCAGTGCAGGTCTACCAGTGCCACCTACCAGTGCTTATCAATGCAGCATACCAGTGCTGCCTACCAGTGCTCATCAGTGCTGCCTATCAGTGCACATCAGTGCCGCCTACCAGTGCTCATCAGTGCCACCTATCAGTGCTCATCAGTGCAGCCTATCAGTGCTAATCAATGCAGCCTATCAGTGCTCATCAGTGCAGCCTACCAGTGCTCATCAGTGCAGCCTACCAGTGCTCATCAGTGCCGCCTACCAGTGCTCATCCGTGCCACCTATCAGTGCTCATCAGTGCCGCCCATCAGTGCAGCCTACCAGTGCCCATCAGTGCAGCCTACCAGTGCCCATCAGTGCAGCCTTCCAGTGCCCATCAGTGCAGCCCTCCAGTGCAGCCTATCAGTGCTCATCAGTGCAGCTTAGGAGTACCACCTCATCAGTGGTAATCAGTGCAGCCTCGTCAGTTTCAAAATATCACAGCTTACTAGTGTATAATAATTGTGTTTTGATTATAGAATGGAGCACTTTGCAGTGCATGAATTTTCACTGAATGTGGATTGTTTAATCGGTTTGCATTGATTTCAGCATGGAGCACTTTGCATACGCTGGAATCTATGCAAATTTATTAGACAGTCCACATTCAGTGAAAGTTCATGTACCGCAAAGTGCTTCATGCATGCTGGAATCTATGCAACTTATTAACCTCCCTGGCGGTATGATTCTGTCTGGAATTATGTACCAAAAGCGATACAATTATTTTGCATGGAAATTTGGTGTTATGTATTGTAGGCCTGCGATTCTTAGGAATAACTCACTTAAACCTGACCAAACAGGAGTCTAGTAGACATCCCGGGTAGGATAAAGTTTGAAACACAAAATCATAAATTATAATATAATAAATAACTATAAATAATTATAACAAATAATAATGTAATTATAATAAAAATTATTCAATAATGTAATCAAATCAAAAACACTGAAATTTGCTCAGTTGCAGAATTGTCGCTGTCATTCGATTTTTTGTTTGATGATGAATTTCCCCACAAATCGCTATCGCTCAATTCTGCGAGTGATTCTAATTTATTATTGCTGTTTTTTAGCTGGTCTAAAATCACTTTTGACATAAAGGGACACTTTTTGGTTGCTATGGACAATCTCCAGTTTCCAGGCAGAAAGAACAGTTTTTATTATATAAAACTGCATGCAGGACACTGGACAGACCACTAGGGACAAAGGGGATGTGTTTTTATTACATACAGTACTGTATGTATACTATGTGTTTACTTTTTGGAATTTGGCGCCGAACTCCGCCCTCGTGCGCCGCAACGTCGCAGGGAACGGAGCACGGCACTCGGCAGTGAGGATCGAGCGAGACACGGCTCGCACACACTGCGGAAGGACATCGCAGGATCCAGTGAACAAGGTAAGTTACTTCCCCTGGATACTGCGATGCAGCCCGAGTCAGGCTCGGGGTTACCGATTTTAGCATAAAAAAATCACCCCGAGCCTGACTCGGGATTACCGCTAGGGAGGTTAAACAGTCCACATTCAGTGAAAGTGAATTTGCAGTACATGAACTTTCACTGATTGTGTAATGTTTAATGAGTTTGAGCATGCATGAAGCACTTTATTGCAATATGCTCTGAAAATTAGCATGTAATCCATGCTGAGCACTGTCACTTTATATGGATGATGCCTTACAAAAAGAAATGCAACTTAAGCCTCGTACACACGACCGATTTTCTCGTCCAAAACCGTCAAGAAAAGTGCCGCGAGAGCTTTTTTGTCGAGGAAAACGTTCGTGTGTATGGTTTTACGACGAGAAAATTGCCGAGAATCTCGACGAGAAAATAGAGAACCTGCTCTCTATTTTCTCGTCAGGATTCCAGATTTCCTCGTTGTGTTTCTCGTCGGGCTGTTTTGTGACGAGAAAATGGTTCGTGTGTATGCTTTTACGACTCTTCCAAAAGCGCGCATGCTCACAAGCAACTATGAGACGGGAGCGCATCTTCTGGTAAAACAAGCCTTCGTAATGGAGAGAGCACATTCGTCACGCTCAAAAATATTGCATCGTTTAAATGTTCTGCATTGAAATCTTCGTTAGAATGTTACATTAATCAAAACGAGTGACCTTCTTTTGCTGCTGATATTCACACAGAGTTATGATGACTTTTGTTTTTAACCTTTTTCATGCTGCTCTTAAGAAGATTTATGTGTATTATATCGTGCAAGTTTTTAGGAATAATTTAAATGGTTATATTTTTCAAAATGATGTTAATTATAATTTCGCAATGTTTTGATAGTGATCTCCCATTTAATTTTGGAATCTATATTAGTTAAATTTCCCACCATGTTTTTTTGCTAATCAGATTTAGTTATTCTTTTGGGGGGGGGGGGTGATATCTGTCCCTTTTATTGTCAGTCAAATGTATCTGCTTACTCCAAATCTAGATTTTTAATTTTTACAAATACACATAGTCAAGTATGAACTTAAACAAAAATCACATTTATTCATGTTTAGAAATAAAATAAAGAGAAGGCAGCGCTGGAGAACCTGCTGCCATTTGTGCATCCCAGGGACCCCAGAGCACACAGCCACCCTGTGTGGACACTAAAATTGGGAGCTTGAGAAGGCCAACATTTCTGAACACAATCTGATGCTGGCCTCCCAGAGGTCAGGAACAGCAGCAGGTGAGATATATGTCCCAAGTGTGTGGTACTACAACAGGCTGCCTTCTGTCCGACCACAATGAAGCAAGGCCATCACTTCCTCTTCTTCCTGGCAACCTTCCCTGCAACCTTCCCTGAAGCCTTCCCTGCAGCCTTCCTTCTTCGTTTGGCTGGAGGCTGGGCCACTGGAGGGGTACTCCTGTCAGGAGGAGGAGGAGCAGATGTAGCAGAAGGGGGTGGGGCAGAAGAAGAAGGTGGAGGTGTAGCAGAAGGGGGTGGGGCAGAAGAAGAAGGGGGAGGTGTAGCAGAAGGGGGTGGGGCAGAAGAAGAAGGGGGAGGTGGAGGTTGAGGTTGGGTCAGTTGTGCCACCTCACATATGGCGGTATTGGGGGTAATTTTCTCCATCACCCCCTTGTTGAGCAAGGTGATGAGCAGGGGCTCGCATAGGAGGCGTTGCTCCATGCTCATCACCTTGAACTTAGCCTCCACTAGGCCGGCAATGGCCTCTTCAGGGGATGTGGGCTCCTGGAGGGTGGCATGGGCCTCACGAATAAGGGCCATTGCTGCCTCACTCATGCTCCTGTCCCTCCTGCCTCTTTTGTGAAGCCGGATGGGAGGCACCTGGGATCTGGTGCTTCTCCTTTGCCCTGCCACCTCCTGTCTGCCACTGGGCCCTGCCACCTCCTGTCTGCCACTGGGCCCTGCCACCTCCTGGCTGGCACTGGGCCCTGCCACCTCCTGGCTGCCACTGGGCCCTTCCTCCTCCTGCCTGACAGTTTCCAGACCCTCCTCCTGGCTGATTTCATCCTGTGTATGAAAAAGGGACATAGTTTAATATGTTGGTTTAATCTTTGCATCAAACTTTTGTGACAGCAGGAAGGTAAAGTCACCTGGTTGCATCCAGGGGGGTAGATATATTTCGCCCAGATTCAGGCTTTACGCCGATTTATACAGCTAGGTGGAGAGTTGTATAAGCCCAGCTGAGACTAGTGGGCTCATTGATGACTCATACCTCTAGGGAGAGGGCTGGGCGTCGTGCAGACAGGGAGTTGATGAGTCCAGCTGAACCTTGTCAGCTCATTTAGGCCTCTATAAGAAAGCCCAGATTCATTAGATGTTAGCTCATGCCTGGAAGCAGACCTGTGTGGACTGTCTAGGGAGAGTGAACCCCTGTGCGGTGAGAGAAAGCCTGTGTGGCTATATTTTGCTTGGACATTTAAAACCAGGGACTAGGACAGCACTAGGCTGATCCCAGTCGTTAGTTAGGAAACCTGTAAGTTTAGTCAGAGGTCAAGTTGACCAGGATTTATTTTGTGTTTGTTTTTTTTGCCTTGCTGTGTTTTTGTCACTGTAAATAGAAAATAAACCGCACCTTTTTTTGATTTTGAAAACCACAACCTCCGTCTGCTGGGCCTGTTTTTGGGTGGGGAGCCCATCCCGGGGGTCACACATACCCGCTGCCGAGCTAGCCCCCTCACAGTTGGTGGAGAACCAGTGGCAGTTTTTTTTTAAGCCAGCATGGAGGAGATACTGAAACAGCTGGCTCTAGCAAATGCCAATCAACAGCAGACAAATGCAGGTTTGCAAAGGAGCCTTGCAGCCCAGCAGCAAGCTCATCAACAGAGCCTTGCAACTTTACAACAGAGTCTGGAGGCTCAGCAACAAGCCCAACAGCAATCTGAGGCCCGCTTCATAGACCTGTTGCAGAAGCAAGAGCAGAGACTACAACAACAGATGGAAGCAGTAATGCAGCAACGTCCGCAGACCGGTGAGGAAAGCCGTCCCACTAATACCGCGTCCTTTGGGGTGAGTCGTTTATTGACAAAAATGACTGGAGAGGATGATCCAGAGGTATTTTTGACCACATTTGAAAGGACCGCTGAAAGAGAAAAGTGGCCTGAGGAGCAGTGGGCTGGACTGGTGGCTCCTCTGTTAACGGGTGAATCGCAGAAAGCTTACTATGACCTAGAGCCTGACCAAGCAAAAGACTATGTGATGCTAAAAGCTGAAATATTGGCAAGGCTGGGTGTCACCCTGGCTGTCCGGGCTCAGCGTGTGCATAACTGGACTTTCCAGCTTGGAAAACCCCCCAGGTCTCAAATGTATGATCTCATTCACCTGAGCAGAAAGTGGCTACAGCCAGAGACTTTGTCCGCACCAAAGATTGTGGAACGTGTTGTAATGGATCGGTTTTTGAGAGCTCTTCCTACTGCCATCCAAAAGTGGGTAAGCCATGGAGACCCAGAGACGGCCGATGGTCTTGTGGATCGTGTGGAGAAATACTTGGCTACAGAGAACCTGACGGCCTCTTCCAGAGACACTCGGACTTTCCACCCTAAGACCAGACCATCCCCAGGGGCGGATAAGATGATTCCAAGGGGTAAGGGTGGAGAGAGTGAGAGGGTGGGAGCTCTACCCCAAGTTTGGCGAGAACAGCCTGGGAAATCAGCGGCTCAAGAGGCGGCAAGAAGGATCATTTGCTACCGCTGCCGGCAAGCGGGACATATTGCAGCAAATTGCCCGGTTTTGGAGGAACCCATGCAGTGTGACTTTCTGACGGGCAGACGTCAGTCGCTGTGTGCGACAGTCGCATGCACTGCCATTCGGGGAACTGAGAAACATTTATGCAAAATGTGTATTAATGGTAGAAATGTTGTGGTATTGCTGGATTCAGGTAGCCTTGTGACCCTGATAAAGGCTGAGTTAGTTAAAACAGAGGTCTCTGGGAATAGCAAGGTAGCCGTTATTTGTGTGCATGGGGACACCCGAGAGTATCCAGTGACTACAGTGTGTTTCGAGACCCCCAAAGGTACCCTTTCTCATCCAGTGGGCTTAGTGTCTCAGTTACCGCATGACGCCATTGTGGGAAGGGATTTTCCGAAGTTCTGGGAACTGTGGGATGATCATGAGCCCCCCACTGGTGCCCCTATGTACCAGGAATATGATAGCCAGAACTCCTCTGAGAGTGGTGAGGACTCTCCCGAATTTCCCTTGTCAGTATTGGCAGGGGAGACTCAAGAAACTGGAGAGGAGCCCACCTCCTCAGACGAAAACCTACCGTCTGTGGAGTTTTCTGATCTTGAGGTTCACAGGGAAAACTTTGCCACAGAACAGTTGAAAGACCCCGCCCTAATAAAGGCACGGGAAAACGTAGTGAAAATAGATGGCGAGTTAGTGAACCCAGATAATACCTGCACTTACCCATACTTCAGCGTAGAGAAGGACCTACTGTATCGGGTGGCAAAAAGGGCAGAAGAAACCGTTGAGCAGCTGGTGGTGCCCAAACCTTACAGGAAGTTGGTGTTGGAGTTGGCCCATGGGCACATTCTTGGAGGTCATCTGGGGACAGAGAAAACCCGAGAGAGGGTATTACAGAGATTCTATTGGCCTGGGGTGATGAAGGACATAGAAAATTATTGTTCCTCCTGCCCTGTGTGTCAGAGGTCGGCCCCGATGCCACACTTCCGTAGCCCGCTGGTCCCTCTACCCATCATTGAGGTCCCGTTTGAGAGAATCGCAATGGATTTGGTAGGTCCTATAATCAAGTCCGCTAGGGGGCACCAGTACATATTGGTTATAATGGACTATGCCACCCGTTATCCAGAAGCGATCCCTCTCAGAAATACCTCGGCCAAAACCATAGCCAAAGAGCTATCTCTTGTTTTTAGCCGGGTGGGTATTTGTAAAGAACTGCTTACGGACCAAGGTACACCCTTTATGTCCCGGGTTATGAAGGAGCTGTGTAAATTGTTCAAAGTGACGCAATTACGTACATCTGTGTATCACCCCCAAACCGATGGGCTGGTTGAAAGATTCAACAAAACCCTAAAACAAATGTTGAAGAAAGTGGTGGATAGGGATGGAAAGGATTGGGACTGTCTACTTCCTTATTTGATGTTTGCTATTAGGGAGGTGCCCCAATCCTCTACGGGATTCTCCCCCTTTGAGTTACTGTATGGGAGACACCCAAGAGGGCTGTTGGATATTGCCAAGGAAACTTGGGAAAGTGAGAGTTCTCCCCACAGGAGTGTGATTGAGCATGTCGCCCTGATGCAAGATCGAATTGCACAGGTAATGCCCATCGTGAAGGAACATTTGGCCCAAGCGCAGTTGGCACAGCAGAGAGTGTACAACCGTGGAGCCAAGACCCGTACCTTTTCCCCGGGGGATAGGATATTGGTACTTGTCCCTACGGTTGAAAGTAAATTCCTTGCCAAATGGCAAGGCCCCTACGAGATAATGGAAAAAGTGAGCGAAGTGAATTACAAGGTCAGACAACCAGGAAGGCGAAAGCCCGAACAGATCTATCACGTTAATCTGTTGAAAGCCTGGAGGGATAGAGAGTCCCTAGTCGCAGACACTTGGTCACCAGCTCAAACTGGTTGCGTGATTCCTGAGGTTGGAATCGCAGCCACCTTGTCACAACCCCAACAACAGGAGGTTAAGGAGTTTGTGCTTCGCAACAAGGAGGTATTCTCTGAGCTGCCGGGACAAACATCTGGGGTAGAGCATGACATTATTACCCCGCCCGGTGAAAGGGTGAAGTTAAAACCCTATCGGATCCCAGAGGCCCGACGGGAGGCAATACGGGAGGAAGTACAGAAAATGCTGAACTTAGGGGTGATAGAGGAGTCCCAAAGTGATTGGTCTAGTCCCATTGTGTTGGTGCCTAAACCGGATGGGAGCTGGCGATTTTGTAACGATTTTCGTCAGTTGAACAAAGTTACAAAATTTGACACCTACCCCATGCCACGTATAGATGAGTTGATCGACCGGCTGGGAACAGCCCGATACATGACGACTCTTGACCTCACAAAAGGGTATTGGCAAATCCCCCTGGCCAAGTCAGCCAAAGAGAAAACCGCATTTGTAACCCCAGACGGGGCGTTCCAATATAAAAGAATGCCGTTCGGGTTACAGAATGCGCCGGCCACATTCCAGCGGAAAATGGACCAGATGCTGAGGCCCCATCGGAAGTATGCTGCGGCTTACCTGGATGACGTAATTGTCCATAGCACAGATTGGGCCTCACATCTGCCAAAAGTGCAAGCAGTCCTGGACTCTGTTCGGGAAGCGGGGTTTACGGCTAACCCCAAGAAGTGTACCATTGGGCAGGAGGAGGCCAAATATCTTGGGTACACCATTGGGAGGGGAGTAATAAAACCCCAACTCAACAAAGTCGAGGCCATCCAGAGTTGGCCACGTCCCAACAGCAAGAAGCAGGTACGAGCCTTTCTGGGAATCGCTGGGTATTATCGGCGATTCATTCCCCACTTTGCTTCTAAGGCTGTGCCCCTAACCAACCTGACGAAGGGGAAAGGGTCGGTCATGATTAAATGGACCCCCGAGGCTGAGGCAGCATTCCAATTCTTGAAACAAGCCTTATGTAGCCAGCCAGTGTTGTACTCACCCGACTTCTCTAAAGACTTTGTCGTACAAAGTGATGCGTCAGATGTGGGGTTAGGAGCAGTATTGTCCCAGGTCTGGAACGGGGAAGAGCACCCAGTCATTTACCTCAGCAGGAAGTTGAAGTCCCATGAGGTAAATTACGCCACCGTTGAAAAGGAGTGTTTAGCGGTGAAGTGGGCTCTAGATTCCCTTCGATACTACCTGCTAGGTAGGCACTTTGACATGGTTACGGATCACGCTCCGTTAAAGTGGATGGCTCAAAACAAGGAAACAAATAGAAGAGTGAATAGGTGGTTCCTGGCCCTCCAGGAATTCAACTTCACAGTAAAGCATCGCCCTGGCGTTCAAATGGGGAATGTGGATGCTTTGTCTCGAGTACATGAATGCCTGATTGCTGGTGTTCCAACCCCGAGGTTAAAACAAGAGGGGGGGGTATGTGACAGCAGGAAGGTAAAGTCACCTGGTTGCATCCAGGGGGGTAGATATATTTCGCCCAGATTCAGGCTTTACGCCGATTTATACAGCTAGGTGGAGAGTTGTATAAGCCCAGCTGAGACTAGTGGGCTCATTGATGACTCATACCTCTAGGGAGAGGGCTGGGCGTCGTGCAGACAGGGAGTTGATGAGTCCAGCTGAACCTTGTCAGCTCATTTAGGCCTCTATAAGAAAGCCCAGATTCATTAGATGTTAGCTCATGCCTGGAAGCAGACCTGTGTGGACTGTCTAGGGAGAGTGAACCCCTGTGCGGTGAGAGAAAGCCTGTGTGGCTATATTTTGCTTGGACATTTAAAACCAGGGACTAGGACAGCACTAGGCTGATCCCAGTCGTTAGTTAGGAAACCTGTAAGTTTAGTCAGAGGTCAAGTTGACCAGGATTTATTTTGTGTTTGTTTTTTTTGCCTTGCTGTGTTTTTGTCACTGTAAATAGAAAATAAACCGCACCTTTTTTTGATTTTGAAAACCACAACCTCCGTCTGCTGGGCCTGTTTTTGGGTGGGGAGCCCATCCCGGGGGTCACACATACCCGCTGCCGAGCTAGCCCCCTCACACTTTGTAATCCTGATTGAAGCAATTAGAATGTAAATCCATAAATCCTTGCTTTAAATTTACCACTACATCAGATTGACTATTTAGCACCCAATTAGGTGCAGAATAATGTCTACAGATCTTGATTTCACTTGTGGAATCCAAAATATTTTATGTTTGTCATCTTGACATATTTGTCAAACATTAAGTTTATCCCAAAACATTTTCATTTAATACTATACCTGGCTCCAGATGGCCAAATCAGGATCATCCAGGATGGCTGCCTCCTCTTGCTCCAGAGAAGGCTCAGGTTGGCTGCAGGGAAGTCTGGGGGGAAGAGTGGAGAGTGATGGCCTTGTCTCAATGTGGTCATCCAGGAAGGACATCCTGTTGTAGTACCACAAAATCGGGACATACACATCACCTGCTGCTGCTCCTGACCTCTGAGAAGCCAGCACCTTAGAGCGTTCAGTCCTGTAGGTACCTCTCAAGCTCCCAATTTTAGTGTCCACTTGTTTTGCTGTGGCTGTGGGCACCTTGGTATGCACAAATGGGAGCAGCTTCTCCAGCGCTGCTTTTCTCACCCCTCTTTTTTTGTGGATGGGGTTTTTCGTCTCCCACAGAGCTGGCAGCTCCCTTACCCAGTCAATAAATTCCGCCAGGAACTCTTTGTCGCTAATAAAGACATTCATATTGTATCTGCAAGTTACATAGTTACATAGTTACATAGTTACATAGTTAGTCAGGTTGAAAAAAGACACAAGTCCATCCAGTTCAACCGTAAAAAATAAAAATAAAAAAATAAAAATAAACATATATCGTACACTCCCATATACCCAATTCTATACCCACAGTTGATCCAGAGGAAGGCAAAAAAACCCAGAAGAGCATTATCCAATTTGCTACAGCAGGGGAAAAAATTCCTTCCTGATCCCCCGAGAGGCAATCGGATATTCCCTGGATCAACTTTACCTATAAATGTCAGTACCCAGTTATATTATGTACATTTAAGAAAGAATCCAGGCCCTTCTTAAAGCAATCTACTGAGCTGGCCAGAACCACCTCTGCAGGGAGTCTATTCCACATTTTCACAGCTCTTACTGTGAAAAAACCTTTCCGTATTTGGAGGTGAAATCTCTTTTCCTCTAGACGCAAAGAGTGCCCCCTTGTCCTTTGTGTTGACCGTAAAGTGAATAACTGAACACCAAGTTCACTATATGGACCCCTTATATATTTGTACATGTTGATCATATCCCCCCTTAATCTCCTCTTCTCAAGAGAGAATAAATTCAGTTCCTCTAATCTCTCCTCATAGCTGAGCTCCTCCATGCCTCTTATCAGTTTGGTTGCCCTTCTCTGCACTTTCTCCAGTTCCCCAATATCCTTTTTGAGAACTGGGGCCCAAAACTGAACTGCATATTCCAGATGAGGTCTTACTAATGATTTGAACAGGGGCAAAATGATATCTCTCTCTCTGGAGACCATACCTCTCTTAATACAAGAAAGGACTTTGCTCGCTTTGGAAACCGCAGCTTGGCATTGCATGCCATTATTGAGCTTATGATCTACCAAAACCCCCAGATCCTTCTCCACTACGGATCCCCCCAGTTGTACTCCCCCTAGTATGTATGATGCATTCATATTATTAGCCCCCAAGTGCATAACTTTACATTTATCAACATTAAACCTCATCTGCCACATAGTCGCCCAATTAGACAGAGCATTGAGGTCGGCTTGCAAATTGGCGACATCCTGAAAGGACGTTATTCCACTGCATAGCTTGGTGTCATCTGCAAAGACAGAAATGTTACTTTTGATCTCAGACCCAATATCATTTATAAACATATTAAAAAGTAAGGGTCCCAGCACTGAACCTTGGGGTACACCACTGATAACCTTGGACCATTCAGAGTAAGAATCATTAACCACTACTCTCTGAATTCTGTCTTTTAGCCAGTTTTCTATCCATTTACAAACTGATATTTCCAATCCTGTAGACTTTACCTTACACATGAGCCGTGTGTGGGGAACTGTATCGAACGCTTTTGCAAAATCCAAGTATACCACGTCCACTGCCACCCCTCTGTCCAAGGTCTTACTTACCTCTTCATAAAAAGAAATCAGGTTTGTTTGACAACTTCTGTCTTTCATGAATCCATGCTGTCTGTTGCTTAAATAGTTTTTTTCCAGCAAGAACTCATCTATGTGGTCTTTTATTAATCTCTCCAGTATTTTCCCAACTATAGAAGTTAAACTAACAGGTCTATAGTTACTTGGTAAACACTTAATTCCCTTTTTAAATATAGGCACCACATTGGCCCTGCGCCAATCCAGTGGTACTATTCCTGTCATTAATGAGTCCCTAAAAATTAAATACAATGGCTTTGAAATTACAGAGCTCAATTCTTTTAGGATCCGTGGGTGTATGCCATCTGGTCCAGGTGCTTTATCCACCTTTATTCCATCTAAATATTTCTGGACCATATCACTTTTGAGCCATTGTGGATTTGGGGCTGTGTCACTACCACCCCCATTTTGGACATGAGCTCCCCCATGCTCCTTTGTATACACAGAACTGAAGAAAGTATTTAATAAATTAGCCTTCTCTTTGTCCCCAGTCACCCACTCTAGATTATTTTGTAAAGGGCCTACATGCTCAGACTTGACCTTTTTACTATTAATATATTTGAAGAATTTTTTGGGGTTTGTCCTACTATCTTTTGCAATCTGTCGTTCGTTTTGAATTTTTGCATCCTTGATTTCCTTTTTACATATCCTGTTATATTCTTTGTAACATTTAAATGACACTAGTGTTCCCTCATTTTTATATTTTTTAAAAGCTCTTTTCTTATAGTTTATAGCTTTTTTAACTTTGTCAGTGAGCCACATAGGTTTTATTTTTAGCCTTTTAAACTTATTGCCCATGGGAATATACTTTGCAGTGAGTTCCCAAACAGTCTTTTTGAAGAATTCCCATTTCTGTTCTGTGCCCATTGATGCCAATATTCCTTCCCAGTCTAAGTCCTGGAGAGCAGCACTCATCCTTGGAAAATTTGCTCTCTTGAAATTAAGTGTTTTTATCTTTCCTGTATGTGATTTTTGCTTACAACTAACATCAAATGAAATCATGTTATGGTCACTGCTACCCAGGTGTTCCTTTATCTGAACATTAGTAATACGCTCTGCATGGTTTGAGATTACCAGGTCCAACAGAGCATCATTCCTAGTTGGGGCCTCAATAAACTGGACCATAAAATTGTCCTGCAATAGGTTTATAAATTTTTGCCCTTTAACTGTCCCAGCAGTTCCATTACTCCAGTCAATTTCTGGGTAGTTAAAATCCCCCATTATTATCACCGTCCCAGCCCTTGCAGCCCTTTCCATCTGTGCAAGGAGCTGAGTCTCTAACTCCTCATTAACATTGGGTGGTCTATAACAAACTCCAATGATTAGCTTTGAACTACGCACATCTGTATGCAGTCCTACCCATAATGCTTCAGACTCATCACACTCTCCATCCACCAGGTCCTCTTTCACACTCGCTTTGAGATCACTTCTCACATAGAGACAGACCCCTCCACCCTTCCTTTTTACCCTGTCTTTCCGAAAGAGTGCATAGCCCGGAATATTAATAGCCCAGTCGTGTGAGGAATGAAGCCAAGTTTCAGCAATACCGATTACATCATAGCTCTCCTCATGCACCAGAGCTTCCAACTCACCTATTTTGCTTGGCAGACTTCTGGCATTGGTGAACAGACACTTTAATGCATTAATATTAAGTTAAATAAATTATATATAACTAATGTGAGGCAAACAGTCTAACCTCCTTAACATCCTAGTCACCATATATATCCTCCAACATTCTCAAGACAGTATAGGCCAACAATTTGTACAAGTCACAAAATCACATACCTTCGTTCGCACGTCCGTCACTTGAACTCCTCTCTCCGCACACCGAACGTACTATAGTCACATGTGTGTTTGCTATATACACACCACGCATGCGTCAAAATACGAACACGTCGCTCCGCACACGTCGCCCGCCCATGACGTTCTAACTAACATCTTTTCCCCGCCCCTTCTCTTTCGGCGCGCAGACAGATATGGCGGAGTTACAGCAGGTGTCTGATAATTCCGCAACTAACGAGGAGGAGACAAGCCCGGAGACCAAGGAAACGTCACGATCAAGGAGGAGATTCAAGGCATCGAATATGTCTTTGGCGGAGATGGCGGAGATGGTGGACATCTTGCTCAAGGCTGATTATGATGCCAAGCATGGGCCGTATAGCAAACCAAATAGAAGGAAGGCCAAAATCCTCACTAAAGTCGTGAAGAGTCTGAAGGCGAATTTCGGGGTGAAACGCTCAAATGAGCAGCTCAGAAAGAGACTGAGGGAGCCAGACCAGTTGAGGAGCATAAAGAGAATGCTCGCTAAAAGTAAGTAAAAAGTAGACTTTTCTGCTATTAATCTTTTTCTAAACTGACATGTTGCTCTTTATTTTGGTTTCTCATATTGGACTCCCTTCCAAAATGTAATATTTTGAACTTGGTTGGGCACAGTAATCGTTCGTTACGTTACTGACACTTCGTTCGGCCACTATCCGCGGTTTTGGCTTATTTTAGAGCCACAAAAGTAATTAGACATCTGCCATTTTTGCTCCAATATTGTGGCGAATTTTTTCGTCTAGATGATGTGTTTGTAAAGAGAATGAAATGCAAACTTTTATCAGTGTAAAGGAGAGGACACTCAGCAGCTGCTTCCACATCTGTACTTTGGAGCACTATAGTGTGGGCCACCAGACCCGCCTTTTTTGGGTGTCCCACACAGGTGCATCAGAGAATTTTTGTGGTGCCTCCATGTCAAATAGATTACATCCAAAGGTGAATACTAAACATATTCTTGGTCATAAATAATGCATTCTTCTTTAAATTCCGCCCAAACACACACTTGTACCACACTTCCAAGCAATTTAGCCTGTTTTTATGTTAACATTGAGATTTACAGTGTGATAAATAGACCTTTTGTTTGATTCTCATAGGGGAGAGAAGACTGGGAGGAGGACACTCCAGGGAGCACATGCACCCCACAACTTCAAAGCAACCCCAAACTCCCAAAGACCCACAACCGAAAGATGTGCAGGAAGTTGAGGTGGAGGAAGGAGAAGTGCAGGAAGGAGAGGTGGATGACATTGTGGATCTGGTCACCACAACAGGTCAGTATCTGTCACCACAGCTTCAGGTAAGAGATGTAGGCCTGCAGAGTTATAATACCTTTTGTTTTTTGTTTTTAGGGGATATAAATGTTGTGAAGGATAGTACACGGTTCTCTGCTGACAGTGCCCTCCGTCTCATCCAGCAAGTGATGGAATGTAGCACGGAACTGGACCTTATTAAACAAAGAATCCATGTGATGGAACAAACATTTAAAGACATTCTCGATGTTTTGGGGAGAATTCAATAAGCCATCCAAACACATTTGTTTTTACATGTTTGTTTTTGCAACTTTTCAAATTTTTTTGACAATCAAACCAGCCAAAAATTTAATCTGCACACAGTGTGTCAACATGTGCTATCTGCCATCAGGGGATATCCATGTACGTCTTTTGTGGGTGCAACCCCTTCCTCGTATCTAAAGTCGGTGAACTGAGGAAGGGGTTGCACCCCCAAAACACGTCCATTGATCACCCCTGATGGCAGATAGCACATGTTGACAATAGGGATCAGGATTGTAAACTTCCTAGATGAAAAAAATCCCAAATGTGTGCATATTAAATTTTTGGCTGGGCAAGGGGTGGCAGGACCCCATATTAGGACGGGCACATAGAGACATAGTTTGTGTAAGTGAATGTCTCAGATTGCTCAGAGGTATCCAATGTTGGAATTTTTGGAATGCAACTGTTATTTTTGTATTTTCATAAGCAAAAAATTGGCGGGTTGGGGCCAGGCCAACCCAAAAAAACAGAAAAAACTAGCAATGGTGAGAATGTGCACAGAGTAAAATATTTGACCACAAACAACGTGTAGCTTCTTTTTATAATACCCTCTAAGCTTATTTGGTTATTTTGTAAGGTTACATAGTGAAATGGTTGTTATTTACTAAAGTAAAATACACTTGGCACTACAAATGCACAAAGACAAACTAGGAGACAGGAAAGAACAAATAATTAAAGGTTTAAACAAGCTTTTTATTGGGATCCTTAGACATAGGCTGGCATAGGAATTGCCCCCCTACCCGTGAAATACTCCATGTATTTGTCCCGAACCTCACGGGCATTTTGGGAGGGCAAGCCAGGACGGGCAGATTCCAGGCCCGGCAGGGGATTTGCAGGAGAAAGTCCAGCCTCTGGCAACACTGAGGCCATATAGGAATTCGATTTTTGGCTCAGAAAGTTGTGTAGCACACAGCAGCATAATACGACATAGTTTATTTTGTAGTCCGCCAAGTGTATTGAAGTCATAAAAAGGCGGAACCGGCTGGCCATTATGCCAAAGGCATTTTCGACAACTCTTCGGCCCCTGGCCAGCCGGTAATTGAACACCCTCTTCTCTGGGGTCAGGGTCCTCTGAGGAAATGGCCTCATAAGATGCCGTCCGAGTCCGAAGGCTTCATCAGCCAAGAAAACAAAGGGGAGTCCTTCAATATTCCCTGCATCCGGTGGCAATGCAAGGTCGTCACTCTGGAGACGGAGGGCAAACTCCGTCTGGATGAAGGATCCCCCATCGGACATCCGGCCATTCTTCCCTACATCAACATAGAGGAATTCATACCGTGCTGACACCACCGCCATCAGCACAATGCTATGAAACCCCTTGTAATTGTAGTAGTAGGACCCAGAACGGGGTGGCGGCACGATGCGGACGTGCTTCCCGTCTATGGCACCACCGCAGTTGGGGAAGTCCCACCGCGTGGCAAACTCCGATGCCACAGTCTGCCATTCCTGTGGCGTGGAAGGAAGCTGTGGAGTGAAACAAGATGAAATAATATTAGAATACCAAAGTCATACATTACAAGGAAATTCTATAAAAAAAAATTAGAGGCCAACATCAATCAAATTCTACGTATAATAAGGTGTTTAAAATAAGTATAATGGAAGGCTCATTTATCATATTCATCACCCCCTCTGATGGGCCATTACTAAATTATTTTGGGGGGGGGGGAGATGTGTTTGGCCACAGGATAGCATTGCAGTGGCGGTGCGTCCAGAGTGGGCGCTGGAGCACTGCCCCCTCTCTCCTGTGCCCATCACTCAGAACAATACATAGGTTCATGCGTTGCATTAACCTATGTATTGTCTATGCCGCCCACTATTCAGGTGGATGGCCTCTTGTAAAGCGACCGACATATGAATAATTGCGGCATTTAGGGGGTTCAAATTGCATAGCAGAAACAGGTAGTAAAATAGTCTTGCACATTACAACCTGAGGGATGTAATTGGCTTCCTAAAAGTAAAATAGGGGACGCGGGGGGGGGGGGGGGCATTCCTTGGGGAAACACTGGCAGGCTGCTCTGCCAATCATGTTCACCAAGTCTGTTTAATGGTAACATGATTGGCTGATGCAACATCAAGGGAAGGAGAAGACATCAAGGACAGAAGATGGATGGCGCTGACCACAAGAAGGTAAGTGCAGGGCTGGGGGGAAACTGGCTGCATTAGAGGGGACTAAATGGCTGCATTGGAGTGAACAAAATGGCTGCATTAGAGGGGACAACTGGGGGCGTTTAATATTCACCAGAGCAAAAAAGGAGGAAGTTTATTTCCTAAATTGGTGTTTGAACCCCCAAACATTTGGAGCAACAGGCGCCCCTGCTGGAAAAGTTAGTGAAGGGAAATATTTATGGAGGAGAAAAAAGGGGCAATCTAAAGCTTCCAGCATGCATGGGGACAAAGGGGACATTCTCAGCATATTACAATCATGGTAATTAGGGAAGGATGAAAGAAACACAATACATTAGCATACATGTAATACATAAAATGTGATGTTAAGGGAGAAAACTTACCCTAATATAGTCCTCCTGCAGGACTTGTATAATGGCAGAACAGGTGTCTGGGATTATGAGGCCCAGAGCCTGGGGGGAGATGCCTGTGGTGAACTTCAAGTCCTGAAGACTTCTCCCTGTCGCCAGGTACCGTAAGGTGGCGATGAGCCTCTGCTCAGCACTGATGGCTTCCCGCATAACGGTGTCCTTCCTGGTAATATAGGGGGACACCAAAGCCAACAGTTCCTGAAAAATGGGGTCAGACATCCGCAGAAAATTCCTGTAGTCCTCAGGATTATTCTCGACGATCTCCCGCAGCAGAGGCATATGGCAGAATTGGTCCCGCTGGAGCAACCAATTCTTGGTCCATGAACTCCTCCTCACACCATTCATGGACTGGTCTTGGTCCAAAACAAGCAGACCAACACCAAGCGCACGCACAGCACGAACTCGACGACGAGAACGTCCAGGCGACATGGCTAATAAGAAACGGTCGTCTTATCAGAACGTACAGAACAGAACGCACTTTAGAACAGCAAGGCCTATGAATAATGAACTGAAAATCAGAAACAAACAGGCAAGAACGCACTGTAAAACAGATACGACCTGCCTAGACGCCCTGAAAGTCAAGATACGAACCCACAAGCACAAACTGAACCGCAGAAAACGATCTGAAAAGTACGAAGACTGAAAAGCGCGAATCGTCTCTTCCCAAACTTTTACTTCACACGCGGTAACACGAGATCAGCAAAAGCAGCCCAAGGGGTGGCGCCAAGAAAAAAGATCTTCCCCTTTATAGTGCCGTCGTACGTGCTGGACGTGAGCGCGGAGAACAACGAGGAAATTGGGAAATGTCAGTGTGTACGCATAGAAAGCTTGACGAGAAAATCGACAAGCTTAACAAAAATCTTGTCGAAAAAAACGACGTGTTTTTTTACGACGAGAAAATCGGTCGTGTGTACGAGGCCTCACCTGCTGTCCTGGCCACCACTTGCGGGGGTTCCCGTCATCCTCCTCTGTCTTTTCCTCCTATGACCCACAGTCACAGAGAGACCCCGCCCCCAGGCCAGGGAGACGATGCATAGGGATGTCACTCGGAGGAGGGTAGGCGGAGCATTAGGCTCCGCCTCCACCACCTGAATGACATCCGGTCTGGCCAGTCATCGGCCATTTAATGGCGGCGTCAGTCGCTCCCTCCCCCTGGCCAAGTACGTCCCATACTGCCAGTGCAAGTGTCACGCTACAGGCCGCCGCGCCGGGGGCTATATTTATGCAGAAGCCAAAAGGCAGCCGTGGGAGGCGGCCGTGGGAGCCGGTTACTTGGGAGGATGGATCGGGGTATTTTTTCCCGTGCAGGGGGGGCACCGCCCCCCGCAAAGTGCCGCCCTAGGCCTAGGCCTTGTCGGCCTAGGCCAAGATACAGCACTGCTGCTCACCAATCCTTGTTTCAATAAAAAAAACACTTTTCCAAAAAACTTTTGTCATTGGGACGGAAAGTGAGGTGAAATGTTCTGAACAGGTGCACAGACAGCAAAACCAATGTTACAGGGGTGATAACCCTTCCCTATGTTCTCCAAAAAGCTTAAAAAAAGATTTTTTGGCAGCAGCCACACTTAAAAATGTACCTGTTCCAAATTACAAACAGATTCTATGTAACAACAAACCTATAGTCCCTATCTTTTTTGCACCGCCTGTATACTGCTGTTCAGAGTATATAGGGCCTGGGGGCCCCACGCCTTTCCTTTTTTTCATTTGGGTACTACTTAAGGACAAACCTACAGTCCCTGTCTAGGGGCTGGTAATGGGCTGGGGTAGGGGGGGTGATGGGGTAGCCATGCCATTTTTCTCAAAGATTTTCATCCATATTGCCAGGACAAGACATGACATTAAAGCCGCAAGCAGTTTTAAATGGCTTTTTTTCCTTTACAAATGTCATTTTGTGCAGGGACAGTTCTAAACACGGGAAACACATGCCACTTCACAGGCATACTTTAGACACCCCCCAGGTACGATATTTAAAGAAATATTTCACTTTTTTTTTTTTTTCACTTTATGCATCATTAAAATGACTGCTCCAGAAAAAACGTTAGTTTTTAAAACTTATTTTTGCATTGATACATGTCCCCTGGGGCAGAACCGGGGCCCCCAAACCCTTTTTAGGACAATAACATGCATATTAGCCGTTATAATTAGCACTTTAGATTTCGAACGTTCGCGTCCATTGTATTTAATAAGGTTCTAACGTTCGCAGCGAACATTCGGTCTGTTCGCAGGTTCTGGTGCTAACCGAACCGGGGGGTGTTCGGCTCATCCCTAGTGCTGGTATATGGTACCTGCGATGGCAGGAATGGCATAGTGTTTAGCACCTCTGCCTTGAAGTACTAGGGGTCTTTAATCTGAGTCCCAACCATGACAATACATGCATTAAGTTTGCATGTGCTCCCTGTGCTTGTATGGGTTTCCACCTGGTACTCCGATTTTTTTACCATATTCCAAAAACATGCTGGTAGGTTAATTGGCCCTAGTGTATGAACGTGTGTTAAGCCTGGTACACACTGCTAGTCTTTTTTTCGTTCAACCCAGCAGGCTGAACGCAAAAAGAAACCTGCCAGGTCACCGTACCAACACAAGCGATGTTGGTTTAATAATCTCCCCCATTGTACCTTTGTATTCTGCACAGTGGGACTATCCAACCCCACCCTTCCAGAACACACTGATCAGCACTGCTGATCAGATGATGGCTTTCCAGCATGCCCCTTTGACAAAATCGAGTCTGGCAGACAGCTGTATACAGTGACCAAATGTTGACTGGTTCCCGCTGAACCAGCATTAGGGACCTTAGATTGTAAGCTCTTTGAGGGCAGGGACTGGTGTGGAAATGCCCCAAAATTAGAAGATACTGCACTGGTATATATTAATTGGTCTATACTGGGAACACATATTCCAAAAGAGAAGCTTTATAAAACGTGAAGCCTGAACCCTGTACAAATAATACATTTAATTTACTGCCATTGTTTTTAAAATTTACAAGCAGGTTTTTAGCTAACGCATGGTGATCATCAACCCCTACCATAGGCCAGAAAATTAGTTTGTTTCTTCTAAATAAGTAAATAGTGGCTACTCTCAATGATTCCATTTCGAATTTAGATAAACTGGATCAATCATTACCCCCCATCTAATTTTGAATATACACTTTTGTAGCTTTGACAAGATAACAATTTTCAGTTGTAAATGTAAGGTAGTTGTTAACCCCAACCATAAAGCGGAGTTCCAGCCATTTAATGTTTATTAAAAGTCAGCAGCTACAAAAAGGATAGCTGCTGACTTTTAATAAACAGACACTTACCTGTTCCACGGTCCAGCGATGCGGCCACACAGAGCATCACTCCTCTCCCCGCTCCTCTCCTCAGCGCCTCCATTCACACTCTGGGCACCCGGCCGTTACAGCTTTTGGCTTCACGGCCGGGCACGCACTGCGCACAGCGCGAGACGCGCTGTGCTGCGCTCCCGGAGTGGACAGGCGATCTCCTGGGACCTGTCACATGTCTCAGGAGATCGCCTAGAGGGAGGGGCCACCTAGGGGCAGAGGAGGAGTCGCCTAGGTGGCCCTAGGTGGAAGTAGGAAGTGGGACAGGAAGTCCCACTCCTAACGAAGCCCCCAATCCCCCCCAAAAATATTACATGCCAAATGTGACACGTATAGGGGCGATGAGTGCTTAAAGCGGAAGTTCCACTTTTGGGTGGAACTCCACTTTAACCTTTCATTCCCCACTTCTAACTTTCTTCCTAAGACCCTCAATAAGGCTACTTTCACAGGCTATAGAGCTAAAAATAGCACCTGCAAAGCGCCCTGAAAGAGCCTCTCCTTTCACTCCAGTGTGAAAGCCTGAGGGCTTTCACACTGGCGTGGTGCGCTGGCAGGACGCTCCAAAAAGTCCTGCTAGCCACATCTTTGAGGCGCTGTAGGAACGATGTATACACTGCTCCTAAAGCACCCCTGCCCATCTAAATCAATGGGCAGAACCGCCGACAAAGCACCGTTGCAGCGGCGCTTTGCGGGCTGTTTTAACTCTTTCTCGGCCGCTAGCGGGGGTTAAAAGCGCCCCGCTAGCAGCCGAAAAGTGCCGCAAAAACGACGGTAAAGCACCCCTAAAAATAGCCGAGCTTTACCGCCGACGCCTGCGACGCCCCAGTGTGAAAGTAGCCTAAAGAGGCATAGCATAGTTGCCAACAGTCACGGATTGGCCGGGACATTCCCGGGATTCAAACCCTTTTCCCGGATTTATTTTGTCCCGGCCAATGTCCCGGCCAATCCGATTTTTCCCGTTTTCCCCGAATTTGGACGCCGCAGGCCGCCGCCGCTAGAGGTCCACGGCTGGCGGAGACAATGTCTCGGCCGGCCGCCATGTTCAAGAAGACCAAAACACGGATGTAGTACAATAGAAAATAAAGCCGCTGCGGCGCCGCCCACACCCCGCACCTCCCCGGGGGTGGGCGGCGCCGCAGCAGCTTTATCTTCTATTGTACTACATCTGTGTTTTGGCTGGCCGGCAGGCCACCCCCCCGCCCCGCCCCGCTGCAGGTCTGTCTGTAATGGAAAGGGGCGGGGGTCGGCAGCGCCACAGCTTAATTTTTTTTTTTCAGCCACACTGTCGGCTCCGCCTCTATTTTGTTCCCCTTCGGGGAAGGGGAAACAATAATGGCGGCCGAGACAGGAGACGCCTGTGGTTAAGGGGGGACTCCGCTGGGGATGCCTGTGGTAAGGGGGGACTCCGCTGGGAACGCCTGTGGTAAGGGAGGACTCCGCTGGGGACGGCTGAGGTAAGGGGGGACTCCGCTGGGGATGCCTGATGTAAGGGGGGACTCCGCTGGGGACGCCTGATGTAAGGGGGGACTCCGCTGGGGACGCCTGATGTAAGGGGGGACTCCGATGGGGACGCCTGATGTAAGGGGGGACTCCGATGGGGACGCCTGATGTAAGGGGGACTCCGCTGGGGACGCCTGATGTAAGGGGGGACTCCGCTGGGGACGCCTGATGTAAGGGGGGACTCCGCTGGGGACGCCTGAGGTAAGGGGGGACTCCGCTGGGGACGCCTGAGGTAAGGGGGGACTCCGCTGGGGACACTTGATGTAAGGGGGACTCCACTGGGGACGCCTGATGTAAGGGGGGACTCCGCTGGGGACGCCTGATGTAAGGGGGGACTCCGCTGGGGACGCCTGATGTAAGGGGGGACTCTGCTGGGGACGCCTGATGTAAGGGGGACTCCTCTGGGTACACCTGATGTAAGGAAGGACTCCGCTGGGTACGCCTGAGGTAAGGAGGGACTCCTCTGGGGACGCCTGATGTAAGGAGGGACTCCTCTGGGGACGCCTGATGTAAGGAGGGACTCCTCTGGGGACACTTGATGTAAGGGGGGACTCCACTGGGGACGCCTGATGTAAGGGGGGACTCCACTGGGGACGCCTGCATAGTTACCAACAGTCCCGAATTTCCCGGGACAATCATGATTTTTGGACCCTTGTCCACATTGTGGAGGGGGCTCTGCTGGGGAGGCACCTGATGCAAGGACGGACTGCTGGGGAGGCACCTGATGCAAGGACGGACTGCTGGGGAGGCACCTGATGCAAGGACGGACTGCTGGGGAGGCACCTGATGCAAGGACGGACTGCTGGGGAGGCACCTGATGCAAGGACGGACTGCTGGGGTGGCCATCTGGTGGCAGGCGACGTGGCAGGTAACACGCTCAGGGCTTCCACTGATTCGGCATTATGGTGAGTTGAATGATTTCATTTTATATTACAATGCTAAAATAGAAATAATGCACTTCAATCATCCTGACACCGTAACAACCATGGTGCCGGGATGATTGAAGCGCCAACAGGTGTTTTGGAGTATCCTTATCTGCCAATTTTGTTACACATTACTATTGTGGTGTAGGATCTGGCTTCTTTCTTTCTATTTCTTTCTCTCTCTTTCTCTCACCTCGGACTCTAGCCACACCCCTTTGAACCACGCCCATTTAAACCACACCCACTATCGTGCATAAACCACGCCCATTTTTCGCCGCGGCGTGCTTCGCGCGCCGCATTTTTCACTCCAGCATGACACGCCTACAAACGAATGCCCCGCCCCCTGATTATAGCAAGGCTCCGCCTCAATACAAAAAAAGTGTCCCAGATGTTTTTTTTGCAATGTTGGCAACTATGGGCATAGCTAGAACCTTCAGGGCCTCAGTGCAAGAAACAATCCTCCCACTGTGGTGGAAAGGTAGGGCCCGGTTGCAACCTTGGTAGTTACGCCTCTGGATTGGTGTCAGTGGTTTTGTATTTTTTTTAATTATTATTTACCACTTTATTTTACTTATTAATATATTTTTTTACAATATTATTGTAGCGGGTATGTACTTTCCCGGGTGTAATTTGAACTTGGCAGAGACATTAGTGATGTGTAATTCCCTGCAGCCCAGCAGGTGGCGCTGTCACCCTGGGCTGGGGTTGAATCATTGCTGTGTGCCGTGCCTCCTTTTGTCCTCCCTCGGCAGCGGTATGGTGGGGCGGGGAACCCGCCGTGCTTGCTGGGAGAGGGTATAAAGGGGCCGGCCATCTTTGTCACGGGGTCGAGTCCCAGGCACCTTCAGCCTGCGGGCGGTGGTTCGTTTCGGTTCTCTAGGCGGGCCTAGGCCTAGAGGACATCCGGAGGTCGTGTTCCATCCCAGGCACCTTTAGCCTGGGGTGAGGTACTCGGATGGAGGTCTGGAGCTCAGTGCCCAACACTGAGTTCCGCGAGGGAAGGAGATCCTAGGGTACCCAGGGATTGGGTACCCGAATCCGGAAGGCGTAATGGACCGGGGGGAGCTCCTCACTCGAAGACCTGGTGCAGCATATTGCCAGTGACGGGTGAGTCTCTCATCGGAGACCGCCTGGAAGGAAATCCCCCCCCCCCCCCCCGCTCGGAGACCGCAACTGACTTTCAGGGAGGAAAGTGGAGAACACATTGTGTCTGGGCCTACTCGCATCCACACCTCCTTTTCTGTTCTGTTTCTACAAGGGAGTTCAACTGATTGTGTTCATTCGAGAGGAATAAAGGAGTGTTGAACTTTAATGGTGTGGGGCTCATTTCCTGACAGACATTGTTCAAGGTAACTCTTGGTGGAGGCTCCAGGTGCACAGCACTGACCCGAAGGTAAAAGAACTTTGCTTATATCACACTGACACCTGTGGTGAAAGCCAGGAGTGGTGTCTCCGCTCCCTTCCACTCTGAAGGTACCCCTAGACAAGAGACAGACAAGCTGAAGAAGAAGAGGGGAGTGAGGAAGGCGCTACATTATTTTTTATTATTCTTTACAATTTTTTAGGAAGCCTGTTGGGGGGCTTTGGTTAAGGGGTCTAAACAGACCTCAGAAGTTTCACCTCTGAGACAGACAAAGGAGATTGAGGACACGGACTTCAATCTCTTTCTCTGCAGCCTAAGCATCACAGAATGAACAGACAGGAAGAGCTCTGCACAGAGCTTCCCATATATTCACAAACTGAAGCATAGTAAACACAGGGGCTAAGTCCATGCTCCACACTATATAAGGCTGCTTACACGGCGGCCGTATGTAGTGTGCTATTGTGGAGATAGATTTGGCAGGTTAGTTAGTGGATTGAGCGTGCAGTCAGTGTAAAATATATAATACAGTGCAGTCAGCGTAGAATATATAATACAGTGCAGGCAGTGTAGTGTATATAATACAGTGCAGTTAGTGTAGATTAGAATATATAATACAGTGCAGGCAGTGTAGAGTATATAATACAGTGCAGGCAGTGTAGAGTATATAATACAGTGCAGTCAGCGTAGTTCATATAATACAGTGCAGTCAGTGTAGTCTATAGTCTATATAGTGCAGTAGAGAGTATATAGTGCAGTGCAGATTATATAATACAGTGCAGTGCAGATTATATAATACAGTGCAGTGCAGAGTATATGGTACAGTGCAGAGTAGGGATGAGCCGAACACCCCCCGGTTCGGTTCGCACCAGAACTTGCGAACGGACCGAAAGTTTGCGCAAACTTTAGAACCCTATTAAAGTCTATGGGACTTGAACATTCTAAATCAAAAATGTTAATTATGAAGGCTAATATGTAAGTTATTGTCCTAAAAAGGGTTTGGGGACCCGGGTCCTGTCCCAGGGTACATGTATCAATGCAAAAAAAAGTTTTAAAAATGGCCGTTTTTTCGGGAGCAGTGATTTTAATGATGCATAAAGTGAAAAAAATAAGTGAAATATTCCTTTAAATATCGTACCTGGGGGGTGTCTATAGTATGCCTGTGAAGTGGCATGTGTTTCCCATGTTTAGAACTGTCCCTGCACAAAATGACATTTCTAAAGGAAAAAAAGTAATTTAAAACTGCTTGCAGCTTTAATGTAATGTCTGGTCCCGGCAATATGGATGAAAATCATTGAGAAAAATGGCATGGTTATCCCCCCCCCCCCCCCCAGCCCATTACCAGCCCCTTTGGGTCTTGTATGGATATTAAGGGGAATCCCGCACCCAAATGAAAAAAAGGAAAGGCGTGGGGCCCCCAGGCCCTATATACTCTGAACAGCAGTATACAGGCGGTGCAAAAAGGATAGGGACTATAGGTTTGTTGTTACATAGAATCTGTTTGTAATTTTGAACTGGTACATTTTTAAAGTGTAGCTCCAGCCAAAAAATCTGTTTTAAGCTTTTTGGAAAACATAGGGAAGGTTTATCACCCCTGTAACATTTGTTTTGCTGTCTGTGCACCTGTTCAGAAAATTTCACCTCACTTTCCGTCCCAATGACAAATGTTTTTAGAAAATGTGTTTTTTTTATTGAAACAAGGATTGGTGATAAAGCATCAGTGGAGAGAAGACACCTTTTTCCCATATTAACTCTTATGCCGCGTACACACGACCGCTTTTCTCGACGAGAAAAACTGCATTTATTTTTTTCGCCGAGAAAAACGATCGTCTGTGGGCTTTATGTCGTTTTTCTCGTTGAGAAAAACGGCATAAAAAACGACAAGAAAAATTAGAACATGTTCTAAATTTTCTCATCGTTTTTTCCAGCATTTTTTTCCGCGGCAGTTTTCCCATAGGGAGACACTGCCGCGGAGCCCACAGACGGTCGTTTTTCTCGTCAAGAGAAAAAATGACGGGAAAAATGACCGTGTGTAGGGAACCAAGGGGTTCCCTCGTTTTTCCTGTCATTATTCACGGCGGTTTTTTAACCGCCGTGAATAATGATCGTGTGTACGCGGCATTATGCCGCGTACACACGACCATTTCTTGTTCATACATCACGGGACACAGAGCAGCATAGTCATTACTATGTGGGTTATATAGAATTACCTTCAGGTGCTGGCACTGGCAACTTCCAAACAGGAAGTACCCTCCCCTATATAAGCCCCTCCCATCCGGGAGTACCTCAGTTTTTTGCCAGTGTCTAAGGTGTTGGCCAAGGTTAACATGTATTCATCTGGGCTTGTGTACAGGTTCTCTGGGCCTTAGCAAGCTATTCCGGATCCGACCAAAAAAGCTTCATAGCTAAACGGTCGGTACCCGGGCCTTGCAGAGAAGAGCAGGGTTTTGCCTGTAATGCCTCTCTTAGGAGGGCTGGACCCTGGGATCCAGAGCTCTGGTCATACCCAAAACCAAGAGGCTATCTGTGCAGGGTGCTATACAGGTCCAGGGGAGTGGAATCCTTGGGAACCCGGTCCCTGAAGGTCTAGTACAATGCCTGCCGTGAGAGGTGAAGTTTGGGCTTCTGTGGACCAAACAAAGTCCTGCGGCGGGGAAAAGGTAAGTGGGGGCCCCTCAGGAACTTGGTTCTATTGAGGGGACCCCCAAGCCTAATATGTCTTTCTGCCTGTTACCTAAAGGGTATTCCCGCTAATAGCTGTATATGCCTAAGAAATCCTAGAAATGTTTTTTCATAAGGGAAGTTTTAAAAAAAAAAACTGTAAACCTGGAAATGTTTTTCATAAAGGTGGTTTTAAAAAAAAAAAAAAAAAGACAAAAGTGCGGTACCTGTGTTTGTCCACTAGAGGCCGCTGTGGAACGTCTTTTTTCTTGGGACTATTCCTTCCATGGTGAAAGTCCAGGCAGATGAGTGAGCTCTCTATCAGGGAAGCTGCATTCCTCTGTCATGCTGCCAAGTAGTTTCCTTCCATCCCCGAGTCCTGGTGAAACAGGGACCCTGGCTCCTCTCCCTACATGGCGCCAAGAGCGCACACGTGCACACGCGCGCGCGCGCACACATGCTTTCTTTTTATAAAGTTTAGCTTCAAAAAAGGGGGCGGAGCCTGGCGGATGACGCGCTCTGTGCGCCCAGCGCTTCTGCGCATGTGCGGGCGTCCCAGCAAGATAAAAGGACTCAGTCCACGCTGCTTGCTATGGACACAGCATGAAAAGGAGCTGGTAGCATGGTATAGGGGCTTACAGCGGGCGGTTGATACAGGCATCCCCAGAAAGACGCATTAGTAGACACCCACTGATGTACATAGCAGCAAATTGCATTAGACTATTTCAGTAAGGGGTGTATTGCGGCTGGAATACCTCAGCTTTGAACTAAGGAATATGCCGCCTAAAAAACTCTGAGATATACCTCTCAGGAAGTGTAGGGGGTCTCCATCGGGCTCTGAGGATCTGGAGCAGTCATCTGCACCCTCCTCCCCTGAGAAATCAGAGGTTAATACCCATAAGGAACCCCCGGGAGTGCCAGGTACTGCGGCTGTCCTCAGTCCACCTGCTCCTGCATATATAACAGAGGAGGTTTTTTCCTCAACTCTGGAGGGATTGGAGCAGAGATTGGCTGCATTGATCGCTTCTTCTCTACAGGAAAGAAAGCGCGCCAGATCTCCATCACCTCCATAAGAGTGCCTGTTGGCAGAGCAACAGTCCCAGGAAGGGACCGACCTACCTGAAGGGGATCAGGAGGAGGTTAGCTCTGTTTTTGAGGAATCGACAGTAGATGAACCATTTTCAGCATCACAGACTGAAAGATTGTGGGTCCAGACCCTAACTGACATGGTTCGATCTGCATTTAAAATGCCTCTTGTTGAACCATCAACTACTGCTGTCTCCTCATTGGGGTCGCTAAAAGCTCCCCAGGTTAATTGCTCCTTTCCAATACATCCATTATTGGAAGGACTTATATACCAGGACTGGGAACATCCTGATAAACTATTTGTTCCGCCTAAAAGGTTTCCGGTGATCTATCCCATGGAGGAAAAGTTCACCCAGAGATGGAATGTTCCTACGGTGGATGCAGCCATCTCTTCTGTGAACAAATCACTGACATGTCCAGTAGATAATGTTCAAATGTTCAAAGATCCAGTGGATAAAAAATTGGAATCTTTATTAAAATCTGCTTTTTCCACAGCAGGGGCTGTTACACAGCCAGCAGTGGCAGCTATTGGAGTCTGCCAAGCTTTAAAGGATCAAATGAAAATGGTCCTGAGGGATTTGCCAGACCAACAGGCCCAGGCTCTGGCTGATCTGCCTAGAGCATTATGCTTTGCGGTTGACGCCATCAAGGATTCTATCCATCAGGCCTCCCGCCTCACGCTGTCTTTGGTACATATGCGTAGGCTTCTGTGGCTCAAAAACTGGTCTGCTGAAGCTCCCTGTAAGAAGCTCTTAGTTAGCTTCCCATTTCATGGGGAACGCCTTTTTGGCGAAGACCTGGATAAGTATATCCAGAAGATTTCCAGTGGTAAAAGTACTCTCTTACCGAGTAAGAAGAGGTCTAGGGGTCCATCTTTTAAGAGGACTACCTCTCCTATCCCTGCGACGTCTGCTACTAAGCAGTTCCGACGGCCTCCTCGGTCAAACTCAGGAGGTAAAAATCAGGGACAGCCACAGGGTAATAAAAAGCCCTGGATCCGAAGAGGTACTAAACCAGCCTCCAAGTCAAGCCTATGAAGGGCTGCCCCCACTCAAACGGGTGGGGGGAAGACTTCAGTTGTTCGCAGAGACCTGGCGGGAGACGATCAAAGACAGATGGGTGCTCTCCGCAGTAACTCTGGGATACAAGTTGGAGTTAAAAGAGTCTCCTCCATCCCATTTTATGTGGTCAGGCATGCCAAGAGACCCTCTGAAAAGACGGTCTCTCCTATTGGCGTTAGAACAACTATTGCTCCAAGGAGTAATTATGGAGGTTCCTATGGAAGAGTGGGGGTTGGGTTTCTACTCAAACCTTTTCACAGTCCCGAAGCCAAACGGGGACATAAGACCCATATTGGACCTAAAGAGTCTAAACAAATTTCTAAACGTCCGGTCTTTCCGGATGGAGTCGATCCGATCGGTCACCGCTGCCCTACAAGGGGAGGAATGGTTAGCCTCGATCGACATCAAAGATGCTTACTTGCATGTTCCCATCTTTCCAGGTCATCAAAAATTCCTACGCTTTGCAGTAGAAGGGCGCCATTTTCAGTTCAGAGCCTTACCATTCGGTCTGGCCACAGCACCACGAGTGTTCACAAAAATTCTGGCCCCACTGTTGGCCGATCTAAGAACACGGGGTGTAACGATAATGGCATACCTAGACGACCTGTTGTTGATGGACCACTCAGTTGCCAAGCTAGAAGTGGTAATTGTCGATACAATCAAGTATCTAGAATCTCACGGTTGGGTCATCAACCTGGACAAGTCAGCCCTACAGCCAGTGAAAAACCTGGTATATCTAGGGCTACGGCTGGATTCAGACCAGAGGAAGATTTTCTTACCTCTAGACAAGGTATCCTCTTTGAGGGGCTTGGTCCGTCTGCTTTGTGCAAAAAGACAGCCGTCCATACGCCTGTGCATGAGGCTGCTAGGAAAGATGGTAGCATCATTCGAAGCTGTGCCATACGCCAAATTCCACTCAAGGAATTTACAAAGGGCCATATTGTCAGCCTGGAACGGAAAAGTTCAGGCTCTAGACTTCCCGATGGCTTTGTCCCCTTCCGTTCGGAAGAGTCTCTGCTGGTGGTTGATCCCCCAGAATCTCCAGAAGGGAAAACCCTTCAGCCCGATATCTTGGAAGGTGGTCACTACAGATGCCAGCCTTACAGGCTGGGGGGCAGTACTGGAGCAATGGTCTCTCCAGGGCAGATGGTCAAATGTAGTAAAAACCCTGCCCATCAATCTCTTAGAGATACGAGCAGCCCGGTACGCCCTAGTAGCCTGGACATCCAGACTCCAAGGGTCCCCTGTCAGAATTCAATCAGACAATGCCACAGCAGTGGCATATATCAATCATCAGGGAGGCACCAGGAGTCGTGCAGCCCAGAGGGAAGTAAGTCACATCCTGGAATGGGCAGAAAAGCATGTCCCATGTATATCAGCTGTCTTCATTCCAGGGGTGGAGAATTGGAAGGCGGACTTTCTGAGTCGCCAACAGTTATGCCCAGGGGAATGGTCCCTTCATCCCGAGGTCTTCCGAGCAATATGTCAGCGGTGGGGAACACCGGATGTAGATCTGCTAGCATCCAGATTCAACGCAAAGGTGGACAGATTTGTCTCCCGGACAAGGGATCCCCTCGCTTGCGGCTCGGATGCTCTGGTGTTCCCTTGGGATCAGTTCAGACTGATATATGCATTCCCTCCGCTACAATTGTTGCCTCGACTCCTTCGCAGAGTCAGGTTGGAGAAGAAGCCGGTGATCCTGGTGGCTCCAGCGTGGCCCCGAAGGATCTGGTACGCGGAGATCATCAAAATGTCTGTGGGGAGTCCTTGGACCCTTCCACGTCATCCGGACCTGCTTTCGCAAGGACCGATATACCACCCTTCCTTACTAACTCTAAGTTTAACGGCCTGGCTATTGAGTCCCACATCCTAAAGAAGAGAGGTCTCTCTAACTCTGTGGTATCAACTATAATCAATGCCAGGAAGCCTGTATCCAGGCAGATCTACTATAGAGTTTGGAAGGCGTACATCACTTGGTGCGAGGCCAGAAAATGGCATCCACGTAAGTACGTTATAGGCAGAATTCTGGACTTCCTGCAGTGGGCTGTAGACAGGAAGTTTGCCTTAAGTACTATCAAGGGCCAGGTTTTGACCTTGTCAATACTATTTCAAAGGCCCCTGGCTATGCATTCACTTGTCAAATCCTTTATGCAAGGTGTGACTCGTATTATTCCACTGATTAAGGCTCCCATGTGCCCATGGGATCTAAATTTGGTTCTGTCGGTTCTGCAGAAGCAGCCATTTGAACCTTTGCGGCACTTTTCCTTGGTTCTACTCACCAGGAAATTGATATTTTTAGTAGCCATATGCTCGGCTAGAAGAGTGTCGGAATTAGCCGCTATGTCCTGTAAAGAGCCATATCTGGTTATCCATAAGGACAGAGTAGTATTACGTCCTCACCCAGCCTTTCTTCCTAAGGTGGTATCGAGGTTTCACGTGAACCAGGATGTGGTTCTTCCTTCTTTTTTCCCCAAACCAAGCTCGGTAGAGGAAAAGTTATTGCATTCTTTGGATGTAGTAAGAGCAGTTAAAGCTTATCTAAAAGCCACTGCTCAGATTCGTAGAACGGATTCTCTGTTTGTTCTGCCGGAAGGCCCCAGAAAGGGTCAGGCAGCATCAAAATCTACTTTAGCTAAGTGGATTCGACAGGTCATAATACAAGCCTATGGCTTGAAAAGTAGACCGCCTCCGTTCAAAGTTAGGGCGCACTCCACGAGAGCAGTTGGAACTTCATGGGCAGTGCATCACCAGGCCTCCCTGGCGCAAATTTGTAAGGCCGCAACATGGTCTTCAGTACACACGTTTACTAGGTTCTACCAGGTGGACGTGAGAAGTCAGGAGGATGTCGCCTTTGGGCGCAGTGTGTTGCAGGCCGCAAAAGATCCTCATGCCTGATGGCGCCCAGCTTATGTATGGTGTATCCCCCCCCCCTCATGTGGCATTGCTTTGGGACGTCCCACATAGTAATGACTATGCTGCTCTGTGTCCCGTGATGTATGAACAAGAAAGTAGGATTTTTAAAACAGCTTACCTGTAAAATCCTTTTCTTGGAGTACATCACGGGACACAGAGCTCCCACCCCTCTTTTGGGGACACGTATTGCTTTGCTACAAAACTGAGGCACTCCCGGATGGGAGGGGCTTATATAGGGGAGGGTACTTCCTGTTTGGAAGTTGCCAGTGCCAGCACCTGAAGGTAATTCTATATAACCCACATAGTAATGACTATGCTGCTCTGTGTCCCGTGATGTACTCCAAGAAAAGGATTTTACAGGTAAGCTGTTTTAAAAATCCTACTTTTTCTCGTCGGGAATAATGTCATTTTTTCTCTTTGACGAGAAAAATGACCGTGTGTGGGCTTTTCATAATTTTTCCGAACGAGAAAAACGGTATGAATCACGACGAGAAAAATTAGAACATGCTCTAATTTTTCTCGTCGTGATTCACAGCATTTTTTTCCGCGGCAGTTTTCCCATAGGGAAACACTGCCAGGGAGCCTACACACGGTCGTTTTTCTCGACCAAGAGAAAAAATGTCAGGAAGACCGGCCATGTGTAGGGGAACAAGCCGTTCTTTGTTTTTCCCGTCGATTTTCTCTACGGTGTTTTCACCGTCGAGAAAATCGATCGTGTGTACACGGCATAACAGGAGAGAATTTCCCTTCCTAGGGTTAGATTTCCTCTCACTTCCTGTTGTCTCATTCCGTTTGCAAGTAGGAGTCGTTTGTAAGTTGGATGTTTGAAAGTAGGGGCCTGTCATATATACTCTGCAGAAAGCCCTCACAGTTACTCTTGGTGGGCGCTGGAACACCCTGCTGTGAACTATTATATCAAGAATTGTAATTACATGCCATTGTTGAACAGTGGTAGGAAAAATTGGGCTTTTGGTGGTGGTGGTGTTGCCACAACACTGTAAGCCCTCACAGTTACTCTTGGTGGGCGCAGGAATGGGCCCTGCTCTGAATTATTAGATCAAGAATTGTAATTACATGCCCCTGTTGAACAGGGGCTGAAAAATTGTGCCTTAGGCCCTGGTGCCACAACACTGCAACCCCTCACAGATACTCTAGTTGGAGCGCAGGAATAAGCCCTGCTGCAAAGTATTGCATCAAAAATTGTAATTACACGCCCCAGTAAAACAGGGGCTGAAAAATTGGGCCTTGGGCACTGGTGCCACAACACTGCAACCCCTTACAGATACTCTAGTTGGATCGCAGGAATGATCCCTGCTGAAAGTATTGCATCAAAAATTGTATTTTCACGCCCCTGTTAAACAGGGGCTGAAAATTTGGGCCTTAGGCACTGGTGCTGGTGCCACAACACTGCAACCCCTCACATATACTGTAGTTGGAGCACAGGAATGAGCCTTGCTGCAAAGTATTGCATTAAAAATTGTAATTACCCGCCCCTGTTAAACAGGGGCTGAAAAATTGGGCCTTAGCCACTGGTGGCGGTGCCCAGAAACAAAAATGTTCTTACATGCTATCAGCATGATCATTGAGGAGGAAGAGGATAGTCACTCAGCATAACAGGATAGTCACTCTGCATCGGCATAGGCAGTCTTGAAGGGATCTGACATTGCAAAGAAAATTATTCTGTTACATCAGCATCAGGTGCTTGGTAGCTGGTGGTGATCCAAGACTGATTCATTTTTATGAAGGTCAGTCGATCGGCCGAGTCGGTGGACTGGCGCACCCTGTGATTGATTACAAAGCCTCCAGAAGCACTGAATGTGCGTTCCGAAAGAACGCTGGATGCAGGACAGGCCAGTAGCTCAATTGCATACTGTGCAAGCTCTGGCCAGTGATCCATCCTCAAGACCCAGTAACCCAGAGGATTTTCGGTGGGAAAGGTGTCCAAGTCTGATCTTGCCCCTAGGTATTCCTGCACCATGTAAACCAGACGGTGGCGATGGTTGCTGGAACCGATCATACCTTGGGGCTGCGGACTAAAAAATTGTCTGAACGCATCGGTCAGACGGCCACCTTCTCCACCGCTCCTTCTTTGACTGACCGAAGCCTCAGCAACATGTTGTCCAGGACCAGGAATTTGTAACCTCCCAGTCTCTGGGAGAGCGTTTCACAGACCTTTCTGCAAGGCCTCCCGAAGATGCTTCATCCTCTGCTCCCTCTGCGACGGCAAGATAAGGTCTGCAACCTTACCCTTGTAACGTGGATCAAGGAGGGTTGCCAGCCAGTAATGATCCCTCTCCTTGATAGCACGAATACGAGGATCCTTCCGCAGGCTTTGCAGGATCAGGAAGGCCATGCAGCGTAGGTTTGCTAAGGCATTCAGTCCGGAGTTCTCTGGGTCACTCAGGACGACATAATCCGCAGCCACCTCCTCCCAGCCACGTACAAGTCCATGGGTGTCTTGGGACTGTAATTGATCCCTTGAAGACTGCTGCTGATACTGAGTGCTAGGCTCCACCTCCATGCTGACACAATCCTCCGACTCCTCCTCGTCCTCTTCCTGTGTGATAGGCGGGCCAGCAGGAACACTGTTTGGATAAAGGGGGCCTTGAGAGGTAAGGAGGTCCTCCTCTTCCTCCCTCTGTTCTGACTCAAGTGCCCTGTCCATTATTCCATGCAGCGTGTGCTCCAACAGGTGGACAAGAGGGACAGTGTCACTGATGCATGCACTGTCACTGCTCACCATCCTTGTGGCCTCCTCAAATGGTGCCAGGACAGTGCATGCATCCCTGATCATGGCCCATTGGCGTTGGGAAAAAAATCCAAGCACCCCTGACCCGGTCCTGGTGCCATATTGCAACAGATACTCATTGATGGCCCTCTGAGTTCCACCTGGTGGGCATGTCACAGATTAGGCAGTTCTTGGGCAGATTGTATTCCTTTTGCAGGTCAGCCAGCCGAGCACTGGCATTATATGACCGGCGGAAATGCCCACAGAGTTTCCTGGCCTGCTTCAGGACCTCCTGTAAGCCCGGGTACCTGCCCAAGAACCGCTGCACCACCAAGTTAAGGATGTGAGCCAAACAGGGCACATGGGTCAGTTGTCCCTGTCGGAGGGCAGAGAGAAGGTTGGTGCCCCTGCAGAGCTGACAGAATCTCTGCCCCAGTGTGGCTCCTGTCCCCCAAGCACACCAGCTCAAGCAACGCATGGCATCTTTTTGCCTGCGTACTTGCGTAGCCCCTTGAATGCCAACGGAGCACCGCTGGTTCAGAGGACAAAGCACAGGAAGAAGCCATGGAGGAAGAAGAAGAGGAGAGAGTGGAGGAGAGAGGTGTGTCAGAATCACCAGTAGTAGCATTTTGGAGGCGTGGTGGCGGAACAACCTCCAACATTACTGCACCTTGTCCTGCATCCTTCACAGCTGCCAGCAGAGTCACCCAATGCGCCGTGAAAGATAGGTAACGTCCCTGTCCATGCCGGCTGGACCATGAGTCAGCGGTAATATGCACCCTCCCGCTGACCGCCCTGTCCAGCGAGGCCAAGACATTGCCTTCCACATGCCGGTAGATAGCTGGAATCGCCTTCCGTGAGAAAAAGTGGCGTTTGGGAACCTGCCACTGAGGAACCGCACATTCCACAAACTCACGGAAGGGGGCAGAGTCTTCCAACTGAAAAGGCAGCAGTTGAAGTGCTAGCAATTTAGCCAAGCTAGCATTCAACCGCTGGGCATGTGGATGGCTGGGAGTGAACTTCTTTTGGCGGTGCAGCAGCTGGGGCAGGGAAATTTGCCTGGTACAATCTGACGTCGGTGTACCGATAGCAGATTGCCCACAAGTACTTGGCTGTGACACACCTAATTCTACACCTTCATTCCTCTCAGTGCAGGTTTCAGAGAGGACTGAAGGTATAGTGAGGTTGGAGATCCCAGCTGATGAGGAGCAAGGAGCGGTCCGCTTTGTTCTTTGGTGTGGGTCTTTTTTGTATGCTTGCCAACGGACTGCATGGCAGGTCGACATATGTCTGGTCAAGCACGTGGTGCCCAAGTGGCTCATGTTTTGGCCATGCGAGATACGCTTCAGACATATGTTGCAAATAGCAATGGTGCGATCTGCTGCACACGTCTCAAAAAAGGCCCACACCAAAGAACTTTTGGAATAACGCGCAGAGACAACAGCGCCCTGAACATGCGGAACACTGCGGTGTGATGCAGTCGGTTGGCTGCCCTTAAGCTGGCCCTTGGAGGGCATCCTGCCTCGTTGGAGATGTGGTGCCTCCTCCATTCCTCCTCCTCCTCCTCTCTCCTTTCAGGCACCCACGTGGAGTCAGTGACCTCATCATCCCCTCCCTCCTCATCACTGGAGCAAATCTGGCAGTATGCTGCAGCTGGGGGAACATGACTGCCAGATTGCTGTCCTTGTTGGGCAACCCCTCTCTAGCTGGGTACCATCATCGGAGCTTTCAAAACGCTGGGCATCCTCCTGGAGCATGTACCCAACACTGTGGTCAAACAGTTCGGGGGACTCCTCAGGAGGACATGGTGGGGCTAGGGAAGGAGTGACTGATGCCATTGAGCCGAGGGAAGAGGCCGCTTTGGCAGCTTCTTTGCCAGACAAAGAACCCTGAGCCTGTGTGATGAGGAGGATGAGGACGGCTTAGTCATCCACTCTACCAAGTGTTCGGCATGTTGCGGCTAAACATGGCCAGCTGCCGAAAAGAAGGACAAGTGTGTCCCACGGCTACGTGCTGATGAGGATGCACCGTGTCCACGACCAGCACTGTTGCCTCTAGACACAGAGCCTGCTTGCCCTCTTTTATTGGCTCGTGACTGTCTGCCTCTCCTTGTTTGCCTTTCAGACATACTAATGGCCTGCAGTGAGATGTAGCTGCACAAAGATGGGATGTATATATATATATATATATATATATACTGATTATACTGCAGCTAGCAGAATCAACTGCCTGCTCTGTATTAGTATGAGAACACCAGCAATTGTCTTCAGTTAGTTTTAGGTGCACACTGTGCAGAGGGCACAGTACACTAACTGAAAATTCTTGCAGCTCCCTGCCTGTGGTATTTGTATGAGAACACCAGCAATTGTATTGAGGTAAGCTTTAAGTGCACACTGTGCAAAGGACACTAAAGAAAAATACTGCAGCTCCCTGCCTGTATTTGTATCAGAACACCAGCAATTGTATTGAGGTAAGCTTTTGGTGCACACTGTGCAAAGGACACTAAAGAAAAATACTGCAGCTCCCTGCCTGTATTTGTATCAGACCACCAGCAATTGTATTCAGGTAAGATTTAGGTGCACACTGTGCAAAGGTCACTAAAGCAAAATACTGCAGCTCCCTGCCTGTATTTGTATCAGAACACCAGAAATTGTATTCAGGTAAGCTTTTGGTGCACACTGTGCAAAGGACGCTAAAGCAAAATACTGCAGCTCCCTGCCTGTATTTGTATCAGACCACCAGCAATTGTATTCAGGTAAGCTTTTGGTGCACAGTGTGCAAAGGACACTAAAGCAAAATACTGCAGCTCCCTGCCTGTATTTGTATCAGAATACCAGCAATTGTATTCAGGTAAGCTTTTGGTGCACAATGTGCAAAGGACACTAAAGCAAAATACTGCAGCTCCCTGCCTGTATTTGTATCAGAACACCAGCAATTGTATCGAGGTGAGCTTTAGGTGCACACTGTGCAAAGGACACTAAAGCAAAATACTGCAGCTCCCTGCCTGTATTTGTATCAGAACACCAGCAATTGTATTGAGGTAAGCTTTAGGTGCACACTGTGCAAAGGTCAATAAAGCAAAATACTGTAGCTCCCTGCCTGTATTTGTATCAGAACATCAGCAATTGTATTCAGGTAAGATTTAGGTGCACACTGTGCAAAGGTCACTTAAGCAAAATACTGCAGCTCCCTGCCTGTATTTGTATCAGAACACCAGCAATTGTATTCAGGCAAGCTTTTGGTGCACACTGTGCAAAGGACACTAAAGCAAAATACTGCAGCTCCCTGCCTGTATTTGTATCAGACCACCAGCAATTGTATTCAGGTAAGCTTTTGGTGCACACTGTGCAAAGGACACTAAAGCAAAATACTGCAGCTCCCTGCCTGTATTTGTATCAGAACACCAGCAATTGTATTCAGGTAAGCTTTTGGTGCACACTGTGCAAAGGACACTAAAGCAAAATACTGCAGCTCCCTGCCTGTATTTGTATCAGAGCACCAGCAATTGTATTCAGGTAAGCTTTAGGTTCACACTGTGCAAAGGACACTGAAGCAAAATACTGCAGCTCTCTGCCTGTATTTGTATCAGAACACCAGCAATTGTATTCAGGTAAGCTTTTGGTGCACACTGTGCAAAGGACACTAAAGCAAAATACTTCAGCTCCCTGCCTGTATTTGTATCAGAACACCAGCAATTGTATTCAGGTAAGCTTTAGGTGCACACTGTGCAAAGGACACTAAAGCAAAATACTGCAGCTCCCTGCCTGGATTTGTATCAGACCACCAGCAATTGTATTCAGGTAAGATTTAGGTGCACAAAACTGCACACTGTGCAAAGGTCACTAAAGCAAAATACTGCAGCTCCCTGCCTGTATTTGTATCAGAACACCAGAAATTGTATTCAGGTAAGCTTTTGGTGCACACTGTGCAAAGGACACTAAAGCAAAATACTGCAGCTCCCTGCCTGTATTTGTATCAGACCACGAGCAATTGTATTCAGGTAAGCTTTTGGTGCACACTGTGCAAAGGACACTAAAGCAAAATACTGCAGCTCCCTGCCTGTATTTGTATCAGAACACCAGCAATTGTATTCAGGTAAGCTTTTGGTGCACAATGTGCAAAGGACACTAAAGCAAAATACTGCAGCTCCCTGCCTGTATTTGTATTAGAACATCAGCAATTGTATTGAGGTAAGCTTTAGGTTCACACTGTGCAAAGGTCAATAAAGCAAAATACTGTAGCTCCCTGCCTGTATTTGTATCAGAACATCAGCAATTGTATTCATGTAAGATTTAGGTGCACACTGTGCAAAGGTCACTAAAGCAAAATACTGCAGCTCCCTGCCTGTATTTGTATCAGAACACCAGCAATTGTATTCAGGTAAGCTTTTGGTGCACACTGTGCAAAGGACACTAAAGCAAAATACTGCAGCTCCCTGCCTGTATTTGTATCAGACCACCAGCAATTGTATTCAGGTAAGCTTTTGGTGCACACTGTGCAAAGGACACTAAAGCAAAATACTGCAGCTCCCTGCCTGTATTTGTATCAGAACACCAGCAATTGTTTTCAGGTAAGCTTTTGGTGCACACTGTGCAAAGGACACCAAAGCAAAATACTGCAGCTCCCTGCCTGTATTTGTATCAGAACACCAGCAATTGTATTAAGGTAAGCTTTAGGTTCACACTGTGCAAAGGACACTGAAGCAAAATACTGCAGCTCCCTGCCTGTATTTGTATCAGAACACCAGCAATTATATTCAGGTAAGCTTTTGGTGCACACTGTGCAAAGGACACTAAAGCAAAATACTGCAGCTCCCTGCCTGTATTTGTATCAGAACACCAGCAATTGTATTCAGGTAAGCTTTTGGTGCACACTGTGCAAAGGACAAAGTACACTAAGTGAAACACTGCAGCTAGCACAATCATCTGCCTGCCTGTCAGTATAGAGAATAACAGGAACAGATCTAGCTAAACTGAATACAGTGTGTAAATATATATACAAAACCTAGGATGCATATATATCCTCTACACACTGTAACTGCAGCTAACTGACTCGCCTGCCTGCTCTATCTAACTCAAATCAAATTACACTGTCTCTCTCTCTGTCTCTTTCCTTTAACCAACGCCAACACACTACACAAGGCCGCCAAGCCAGCATCCTTATATAGTGTGGGGCGTGTACCTACTCCTCTGAGCCATGATTGGCCAAAGCCACCCTGGCTTTGGCCAATTACGGCTGTCTGTACCTACGGCGGTGTGATTGGCCAAGCATGCGGGTCATAGTTCATGCTTGGCCAATCATCATCCAGCAATGCACTGCGATGCCGCAGTGAATTATGGTCCGTGACGCGTCACTCGAATTTGGTGCGAACGGCCCATAATGTTTTCGAAATTCAACGATCGATCGAACAGCCGATGTTCGAGTCGAACATGGGTTTGACTCGAACTCGAAGCTCATCCCTAGTGCAGAGTATATAATACAGTGTATTGAAGTGGTTAAGGGGAACCCTATAACAAAATTAAAAAAAATTATCGGCATGGGGTCCCCTCAAAATCCATACCAGGCCCTTTGGGTCTGGTATAGATTATAAGGGGAACTCCATGCCAAAACGTAAAAAAAGAGTGTGGGGTCCCCCCAAAATCCATACCAGGCCCTTTGGGTCTGGTATAGATTTTAAGGGGAACTCCCCGCCCAACTTTTTCCTCAAATGGCATGTGGTCCCCCCCCAAAATCCATACCAGACCCTTAGCCAATCATGCAGCCTGGCAGGCCAGGAAAGGGGGGATGAGCGCACGCCCTCCGAACCATACTAGGCCGCTTTCCCTCAACATGGGAAGGGTATTTTGGGGTGCCCCCCGAAGCACCTTGTCCCTATGTTGATGGGGACAAGGGCCTCTTCCCGACAACCCTGGATGGTGGTTGTTCGGGTCTGCGGGCGGGGAGCTTATCGGAATCTGGAAGCCCCCTTTAACAATGGGGCCTCCAGATCCCAGCCTATGTGAATGGGTATTGGGAACATCGTACCCCTACCCATTCATCAAAAAAGTGTAAAAAGGTAAGAACCACAAGAGACAATTTTTGACAAATCCTTTATTAAAAAAGAAAAGAAAAAAAAAGTGTCCCGCAATGCAAATCCACCATCAATTTTTTGTTATTTTTCAGGTCCGTCGGGCGGCGTGATTGACGGTGGATTTACATCGTGTGGACACTTTTTTCTTTTTTATTAGATGATTTATCAAAAACTGTCTCTTGTGGTTTTTACTTTTTGACACTTTTTTGGTGAATGGGTAGGGTATAATGTACCCGAAACCCATTCACATGGGGGGGCGCCATACGGGGGCCCCCTTGTTAAAGGGGGCTTCCAGATTCTGATAAGCCTCCCACCCACAGACCTCAACAACCACTGTCCAGAGTTGTCGGGAAGAGGTCCTTTTCCCAATCAACATAGAGACAAGGTGCTTTGAGGTGGGAGGCTGCAGTGCTCCCTCTGCACCAAAGCACCCATCCATCATGTTGAGGGGATGAGGTGGTCGCTTGTTCCCCCCTTTTCCTGACCTGCCAGGCTGCATGTTCGGATAAGAGTCTGGTGTGGATTTTAAGGGTGACACCAAGCCAATTTTTAAATTTTGGCATGGGGTTCCCCTTAAAATCCATGCCAGATCCGAAGGGCCTGGTATGGACTGGGGGGGGGGGGAGACCAGTTGCCAGCAAGTTTAAATTACATTTTTACCTTTAGAAATTTCATTATTGCAGCAGCATGTTCTATACATTGCACAGATGCGCCACTTTACAGGCAGACTAAGGGGACCCCCAGGCCAATATTTAAAGGAATATTTTACTTTTATTGTTGCATCATTAAAATCACTGCTCCTTTAAAAACGATTGCTTTAAAAACATTTTTTTGCATTGATTCATGCCCCCTAGGGCAGTACCCAGGACCCCATACACTTTTTATGGCAATAACTTGCATATAAGCCTTTAAAATTAGGACTTTCAATTTTCGCTTTTGTGTCCCATAGACTTTAATATAGTTCACACGTTCGCTAGAACTTTTTGCCTGTTTGAGATGTTCTGGTGCTCTGTTCATTACTATATACCACAGTTGGGAACCTCACATAGTTTAGAGTTAGGCCTCGTACACACGACCGATTTTCTCGTCGTAAACAGTCAAGAAAAGTGCCGCGAGAGTTTTTTTGTCTAGAAAAACGTTCGTGTGTATGGTTTTACGACGAGAAACTTGACGAGAATCTCGACGAGAAAATAGAGAACCTGCTCTCTATTTTCTCGTCAGGATTCCAGATTTCCTCGTCGTGTTTCTCGTCGGCCTGTTTTGTGACGAGAAAATGGTTCGTGTGTATGCTTTTACGACTCTTCCAAAAGCGCGCATGCTCACAAGCAACTATGAGACGGGAGCGCATCTTCTGGTAAAACAAGCCTTCATAATGGAGAGAGCACATTCGTCACGCTCATAAATATTTCATCGTTTAAATGTTCTGCATTGAATTCTTCGTTAGAATGTTACATTAATCAAAACGAGAGACCTTCTTTTGCTGCTGATATTCACACAGAGTTCTGCCTTATTTTTAACCTTTTTCATGCTGCTCTTTATAAGATTTATGTGTATTATATCGTGCAAGTTTTTAGGAATAATTTAAATGGTTAGATTTTTCAAAATGATGTTAATTATAATTTCTCAATGTTTTGATAGCGATCTCCCATTTAATTTTCTAATCTATATTTTTAAAATTTCACACCATGTTTTTGAGCTAATCAGATTTAGTTATTCTTTTGGGGGGGTGATATCTGTGCCTTTTATTGTCAGTCAAATGTATCTGCTTACTCCAAAGCTTGTTTTTTTTTATTTAAAAATACACATAGTCAAGTATGAACTTAAACAAAAAACACATTTATTCATGTTTATAAATTAAATAAAGAGAAGGCAGCGCTGGAGAAGCTGCTGCCATTTGTGCATCCCAGGGACCCCAGAGCACACAGCAACCCTGTGTGGACACTAAAATTGGGAGCTTGAGAAGGCCCACATTTCAGAACACAATCTGATGCTGGCCTCCCAGAGGTCAGGAACAGCAGCAGGTGAGATATATGTCCCAAGTGTGTGGTACTACAACAGGCTGCCTTCTGTCCGACCAGTGCGACCACAATGAAGCAAGGCCATCACTTCCTCTTCTTCCTGGCAACCTTCCCTGCAGCCTTTCCTGAAGCCTTTCCTGCAGCCTTCCTTCTTCGTTTAGCTGGAGGCTGGCCCACTGGAGGGGTACTCCTGTCAGGAGGAGGAGGTGGAGGTGTAGCAGAAGGGGGTGGGGCAGAAGAAGAAGGTGGAGGTGTAGCAGAAGGGGGTGGGGCAGAAGGTGGAGGTGTAGCAGAAGAGGGTGGGGCAGAAGGTGGAGGTGTAGCAGAAGGGGGTGGGGCAGAAGGTGGAGGTGTAGCAGAAGGGGGTGGGGCAGAAGGTGGAGGGGTAGCAGAAGGGGGTGGGGCAGAAGGTGGAGGTGTAGCAGAAGGGGGTGGGGCAGAAGGTGGAGGGGTAGCAGAAGGGGGTGGGGCAGAAGAGGAAGGTGGAGGTGGAGGTTGAGGTTGTGTCAGTTGGGCCACCTCACATATGGCGGTATTGGGGGTAATTTGCTCCATCACCCCCTTGTTGAGCAAGGTGATGAGCAGGGGTTCGCATAGGAGGCGTTGCTCCATGCTCATCACCTTGAACTTAGCCTCCACTAGGCCGGCAATGGCCTCTTCAGGGGATGTGGGCTCCTTGAGGGTGGCATGGGCCTCTTTAATAAGGGCCATTGCTGCCTCACTGGTGGTCCTGTCCCTCCTGCCTCTTTTGTGAAGCCTGATGGGAGGCACCTGGGATCTGGTGCTTCTCCTTTGCCCTGCCACCTCCTGGCTGCCACTGGGCCCTGCCACCTCCTGGCTGCCACTGGGCCCTGCCACCTCCTGGCTGCCACTGGGCCCTGCCACCTCCTGGCTGCCACTGGGCCCTGCCACCTCCTGGCTGGTACTGGGCCCTGCCACCTCCTGGCTGGTACTGGGCCCTGCCACCTCCTGGCTGCCACTGGGCCCTTCCTCCTCCTGCCTGACAGTTTCCAGACCCTCCTCCTGGCTGATTTAATCCTGTGTATGAAAAAGAAACATAGTTTAATATGTTGGTTTAATCTTTGCATCAAACTTTGTAATCCTGATGGAAGCAATTAGAATGTAAATGCATAAATCCTTGCTTTAAATTTACCACTACATCAGCTTGACTATTTACCACACAATTAAGTGCAGAATAATGTCTACAGATCATGATTTCACTTGTGGAATACAAAATAATGTATGTTTCTCATCCTGACATATTTGGGAAACATTAATTTTATCCCACTACATTTTCAGTTAATACTATACCTGGCTCCAGATGGACAAATCAGGATCATCCAGGATGGCTGCCTCCTCTTGCTCCAGAGAAGGCTCAGGTTGGCTGCAGGGAAGTCTGGGGGGAAGAGTGGAGAGTGATGGCCTTGGCTCAATGTGGTCATGCAGGAAGGACATCCTGCTGTAGTACCACAAAACCGGGACATAAACATCATCTGCTGCTGCTCCTGACCTCTGAGAAGCCAGCACCTTAGAGCGTTCAGTCCTGTAGGTACCTCTCAAGCTCCCAATTTTAGTGTCCACTTGTTTTGCTGTGGCTGTGGGCACCTTGATATGCACAAATGGGAGCAGCTTCTCCAGCGCTGCTTTTCTCACCCCTTTTTTTTTATGGATGGGGTTTTTGGTCTCCCACAGAGCCGGCAGCTCCCTTACCCGGTCAATAAATTCCGCCAGGAACTCTTTGTCGCTAATAAAGACATTCATATTGTATCTGCAAGTAAAATAAATTATATTTAAATAATGTGAGGCAAACAGTCTAACCTCCTTCACATCCTAGTCACCATATATATCCTCCACCAATCTCAAGACAGTATAGGCCAACAATTTTTACAAGTCTCACAAAATCACATACCTTCGTTCGCACGTCCGTCACTTGAACTCCTCTCTCCGCACACCGAACGTACTATAGTCACATGTGTGTTTGCTATATACACACCACGCATGCGTCCAAATTCGAACACGTCGCTCCGCACACGTCGCCCGCCCATGACGTTCTAACTAACATCTTTTCCCCGCCCCTTCTCTTTCGGCGCGCAGACAGATATGGCGGAGTTACAGCAGGTGTCTGATAATTCCGCAACTAGCGAGGAGACAAGCCCGGAGACCGAGGACACGTCACGATCAAGGAGGAGATTCAAGGCATCGAATATGTCTTTGGCGGAGATGGTGGACATCTTGGTCAAGGCTGATTATGATGCCAAGCATGGGCCGTATAGCAAACCAAATAGAAGGAAGGCCAAAATCCTCACTAAAGTTGTGAAGAGTCTGAGGGCGAAGTTCGGGGTGAAACGCTCAAATGAGCAGCTCAGAAAGAGGTGGTCAGACCTCAAACTGAGGGAGCCAGACCAGTTGAGGAGCATAAAGAGGATGCTCGCTAAAAGTAAGTAAAATGACGACCTTTCTGCTATTAATCTTTTTAGAAACTGACATTTTTTTTTTTTTTATCATATTGGACTCCCTTCCAAAATGTAATATTTTGAACTAGGTTGGGCACAGTAATCGTTCGTTACGTTACCGACACTTCGTTTGGCCACTATCCGCGGTTTTGGCTTATTTAAGACCCCCAAAAGTAATTAGACATCTGCCATTTTTGATCAAGTATTGTGGATAATTTTTAAGTCTAGATGATGTGTTTGTAAGGAGAATGAAATGCAAACTTTAATCAGTGTAAAGGAGAGGACACTCAGCAGCTGCTTCCACATCTGTACTTTGGAGCACTATAGTGTGGGCCACCAGACCCGCCTTTTTTGGGTGTCCCACACAGGTGCATCAGAGTTTATTTGTGGTGCCTCCATGTCCAAAAAATTACATCCAAATGTGAATACTAAACATATTTGGGGTCATAAATAATGCATTTTTCTTTAAATTCCGCACAAACACACACTTGTACCCCACTTCCAAACAATTTAGCCTGTTTTAAGTTTAAAAATGAGATTTTTACAGTGTGATAAATAGACCTTTGGTTTTATTCTCATAGGGGAGAGAAGACTGGGAGGAGGACACTCCAGGGAGCACATGCACCCCACAACTTCCAAGCAACCCCAAACTCCCAAAGATCCACAACCGAAAGATGTGCAGGAAGTTGAGGTGGAGGAAGGAGAAGTGCAGGAAGGAGAGGTGGATGACGTTGTGGATCTGGTCACCACAACAGGTCAGTATCTGACACCACAGCTTAAGGTAAGCGAGGTAGGCCTGCAGAGTTTTATTAATTTTTTTTTATGGTTTTTAGGGGATGGAAATGTTGTGAAGGATAGCACACCGTTCTCTGCTGACAGTGCCCTCCGCCTCATCCAGCAAGTGATGGAATGTAGCACGGAACTGGACCTAATTAAACAAAGAATCCATGTGATGGAACAAACATTTAAAGACATTCTCGATGTTTTGGGGAGAATTCAATAAGCCATCCAAACACATTTGTTTTTACATGTTTGTTTTTATATTTTTACTAATTTTTTGAGTAACAAAGCAGCCAAAAATTGAATATGCACACAGTGTGTGAACATGTGCTATCTGCCATCAGGGGATATCCATGTACGTCTTTTGTGGGTGCAACCCCTTCCTCGTATCAAAAGTCGGTGAACTGAGGAAGGGGATGCACCCCCAAAACACGTCCATTGATCACCCCTGATGGCAGATAGCACATGTTGACAATAGGGATCAGGATTGTAAACTTCCTATTTGCAAAAAAGTAAAAATGTGTGCATATTGAATTTTTGGCTGGGCAAGGGGTGGCAGGACCCCATATTAGGACGGGCACATAGAGACATAGTTTGTGTAACTGAATGTCTCAGATTGCTCAGAGGTATCCAATGTTGTAATTTTAGAAATGCAAGTGGTATTTTTGTATTTTCATAAGCCAAAATTTGCCGGGTTGTGGCCAGGCCAACCCCAAAGTAAAACAAAAAAAAATGTGCAGAGAGTAAAATATTTGACCACAAACAACGTGTAGCTTCTTTTTATAATACTCTCTAAGCTTATTTGGTTCTTTTGTAAGGTAACATAGTGAAATTGGTTGTTATTTACTAAAGTAAAATACACTTGCCACTACAAATGCACAAAGACAAACTAGGAGACAGGAAAGAACAAATAATTAAAGGTTTAAACAAGATTTTTATTGGGATACTTAGACATAGGCTGGCATAGGAATTGCCCCCCTACCCGTGAAATACTCCATGTATTTGTCCCGAACCACACTGGCATTTTGGGGGGGCAAGCCAAGACGGGCAGATTCCAGGCCCGGAAGGGGATTTGCAGGGGAAAGTCCAGCCTCTGGCAAAACTGAGGCCATATAGGAATTAGATTTTTGGCTCAGAAAGTTGTGTAGCACACAGCAGCATAACACTACATAGTTTATTTTGTAGTCCGCCAAGTGGATGGAAGTCATAAAAAGGCGGAACCGGCTGGCCATTATGCCGAAGGCATTTTCAACGACTCTTCGGGCCCTGGCCAGCCGGTAATTGAACACACTCTTCTCTGGGGTCAGGGTCCTCTGTGGAAATGGCCTCATAAGATGCCGTCCGAGTCCGAAGGCTTCATCAGCCAAGAAAACAAAGGGGAGTCCTTCAATATTCCCTGCATCCGGTGGCAATGCAAGGTCGTCACTCTGGAGACGGAGGGCAAACTCCGTCTGGATGAAGGATCCCCCATCGGACATCCGGCCATTCTTCCCTACATCAACATAGAGGAATTCATACCGTGCTGACACCACCGCCATCAGCACAATGCTATGAAACCCCTTGTAATTGTAGTAGTAGGATCCAGAACGGGGTGGCGGCACGATGCGGACGTGCTTCCCGTCTATGGCACCACCGCAGTTGGGGAAGTCCCACCGCGTGGCAAACTCCGATGCCACAGTCTGCCATTCCTGTGGCGTGGAAGGAAGCTGTGGAGTGAAACAAGATGAAATAATATTAGAAAAACAAAGGCATACATTACAAGCAAATTCTAGACCAAAAAATTAAAGACCAACATCAATCTAATTATACGTTTATTAAGGTGTGTAAAAAAAGTATAATGGAAGGCTCATTTATCATATTCATCACCCCCTCTGATGGGCCATTACTAAATTATTTTGGGGGGGGGGGGAGATGTGTTTGGCCACAGGATAGCATTGCAGTGGCGGTACGTCCAGAGTGGGCGCTGGAGCACTGTCCCCTCTCTCCTGTGCCCATCACTCAGAACAATACATAGGTTCATGCGTTGCATGAACCTATGTATTGTCTATGCCGCACACTATTCAGGTGGATGGCCTCTTGTAAAGCGACCGACATATGAATAATTGCGTCATTTAGGGGGTTAAAATTGCAGAGCAGAAACAGGTATTAAAAAAGTCTTGCAAATTACAACCTGAGGGATGTAATTGGCTTCCTCAAAGAAAAATCGGGGACGCAAGGAGGGGGCATTCCTTGTGTAAACACTGACAGGCTGCTCTGGCAATCATGTTCACCAAGTCTGTTTAATGGTAACATGATTGGCTGATGCAACATGAAGGGAAGGAGAAGACATCAAGGACAGAAGAAGGATGGCGCTGACCACAAGAAGGTAAGTGCAGGGCTGGGGGGAAACTGGCTGCATTAGAGGGGACTAAATGGCTGCATTGGAGGGGACAACTGGGGGCGTTTATTAGGCAACAGAGCAAAAAAGGAGGAAGTTTATTTCCGAAATTGGGGTTGGAACCCCCCAACATTTGGAGCAACAGGCGCCCCTGCTGGAAAAGTTAGTGAGGGGAAATATTTAGGGAGGATAAAAAAGGGGCAATCTAAAGCTTCCAACATGCATGGGGACAAAGGGGACATTCTCAGCATATTACAATCATGGTAATTAGGGAAGGATGAAAGAAATACAATACATTAGCATACATGTAATACATAAAATGTGATGTTAAGGGAGAAAACTTACCCTAATATAGTCCTCCTGCAGGACTTGTATAATAGCAGAACAGGTGTCTGGGATTATGAGGCCCAGAGCCTGGGGGGAGATGCCTGTGGTGAACTTCAAGTCCTGAAGACTTCTCCCTGTCGCCAGGTAACGCAACGTGGCGATGAGCCTCTGCTCAGCACTGATGGCTTCCCGCATAACGGTGTCCTTCCTGGTAATATAGGGGGACACCAAAGCCAACAGTTCCTGAAAAACGGGGTCAGACATCCTCAGAAAATTCCTGTAGTCCTCAGGATTATTCTCGACGATCTCCCGCAGCAGAGGCATGTGGCAGAATTGGTCCCGCTGGAGCAACCAATTCTTGGTCCATGAACTCCTCCTCACACCATTCATGGACTGGTCTTGGTCCAAAACAAGCAGACCAACACCAAGCGCACGCACAGCACGAACTCGACGACATGGCTAGGAAACGGTCGTCTAATCAGAACGTACAGAACAGAACGCACTTTAGAACAGCAAGGCCTATGAATAACGAACTGAAATTCAGAAACGAACAGGCAAGAACGCACTGTAAAACAGATACGACCTGCCTAGACGCCCTGAAAGTCAAGATACGAACCCACAAGCACAAACTGAACGGCAGAAAACGATCTGAAAAGTACGAAGACTGAAAAGCGCGAATCGTCTCTTCCCAAACTTTTACTTCACACGCGGTAACACGAGATCAGCAAAAGCAGCCCAAGGGGTGGCGCCAAGAAAAAAGATCTTCCCCTTTATAGTGCCGTCGTACGTGCTGGACGTGAGCGCAGAGAACCACGAGGAAATTGGAAAATGACAGTGTGTACGCATAGAAAGCTTGACGAGAAAATCGACAAGCTTAACAAGAATCTCGTCGAAAAAAACGACGTGTTTTTTACGACGAGAAAATCGGTCGTGTGTACGAGGCCTTAGTGTAATGGGATCTCCTTTGTATTTTTTGTATATTAATTTGCCCATGCACGCCTTTCCCAGAATGGCTGCCATCCTTGACGAATAAGCATTTAATACACAACAAAGCATTTCCCGGACACACTATGAGTTGGCCAAATAGAAAGCACAACAATTTCCTGCCTTGTGGCTTTGTTAGTCTAAATAAAAAATTGACATTTATAACAAAGACATTGGACTTTAATTGTACCCTGAATGTCCCCACATTTTCTAAATTAAAATGTAACATTTTATTAAAATCAATATGTAATGAAAATGTATGTTGCTTATAAAATACTGTACATAAGGCCCCATGCACACAGGGCGTTTTTGCAGCTGCTAACAGCAGCGTTAGACGTTTTTTTTTACAGCTGCAAAACGCCCATCCATGTTATTCTATTGTGTCATGCACACATAGAGCTTTTATGAGCTCCAAGTGGCATAGGCGTTTTCCAGCTGCAAAAAAAAAAACAATTCCAGTGCGTTCTAGAGCTCCAGGTTTGAGCTGCAAAAACGCAGCGAAAACGCAGCGATTTGCGTTTTTGAGCTCCAGGATTTTTTATTTTTTTTAAAAAAGGTCAAAAAATGTTTACAAAACATGGACAGGCGTTTTTAAGCTGTAAAAAACGCGGCTGTAAAAACGCCCTGTGTGCGTGGGGCCTAAGCCTTTCATTGAACAGAAGTCTTGCACTGAGTAGGTAGATGGATACATTACTTTTGTGAGTATGAATGTGATACTTCAGTGGATGGATGTGTTAGCCCTAGGGTGACTGTATATGTGTGGAAATTAATCACAGTTTCATTCTCATAACTTTTTTAAGCAACACAATTATATCTGTTCTATTGCTTTGATCTGTTTCTTGAAAATCGCTGAACTTTATGACAGTAGCAACCAGTATTAAGCTGTAAACTGAGATTGCACTGATTTTCATTTGAAGAAGGCATTTATTTTCTGCCGTGATTTTGTTTTATAAATCTTTTCTAAATAAAAGTCATTGTGGAACAGACGGCATGACACCTACTTTCTTGCACTAAATAAGGTCTACAGCTGCCTGTTTCAAAGGAGACAGTGAAGTATTCCCAATTTTTGCGCAGGCTTTACGGTGATAAATTCTTTAACAATTTTGCAGATGCTAGTCTTAAAAATAATGCAAAGGGTAGTGCCCATGGTTGTGGATACATCCTTGATGCCTTCTGTACTGAAATAAGGAAAAAAGCAGAGAAGAAAAATAATCTACTGAAGGCTTGCAGTGGCTTTGGATTATGTATAAAACATTCTTACCACATCCAATGATTTAGAATAGAAAATAAGGGCAATTAGGGGCCCATCTAGACGGCTATGCAGACCTGGACACTATTTCCTTCTACTGGGGCATTTTTCAGGATGCCCTAACCATTTCAACTTATTTAAAAGTAAGGGGGAGGAGGTTACTATACTATATTCCACTACCACAATTCCTTCCACAAATGCCTTTCGCTGTCACTGGTGGGAAACACTAACATGTTCAGTGGATGAGAGAAGAAGCACAACACCCATCCCCTCTTCATCAACCCTACCTTACCAGCCCCCACTTTCTTTTCTTACTTTCTTAGATGCTACTCTTTTGTTATTCAAATTTTCATACTGGTTTCTTTTCCACTATTACAGCCAGCAGATTTATAGCTGGACATACAAAGTAACATACAGATTGTCACACACACTACCACCTTCTATTGAAAAATAATTTTGAATAACCAAAATAGTAGCGCTCAGTGTCTTACAACACAAATCTAAATATAAACCATATACACTCCGTGAGATAGTGCATAAATGCGAATGTTCATAAATATACACCCTGTAAAGAAATGTGTATACAATAAACTCATCAAGTGTCCATAACGTTCATGACAGTGATTTAAAACAATTGATATAAAGTGTTTAACTGAAAATGAGTCCATAAAAACAGTGCACAAAATAAGTCCATAAAAAGTGCATCCAAAAGTGACTTCAAATGAAGATGATGACAAATAAAACTTTCTTGTGTTTTCTTCAAACCTTCACCACACCAATGTGCTCAGTGATTCCACTCCCTAAAGACTTGCACTCACCACAAGAATATGCCTCGCACTCTCATGCTTGGCTAATCAGCTTGATTACCCCCCAGGGTATCACAAACGATTCCAAAATGATGAAATTAGGTCAGTCAAGTCTCCCACATGAAAAAACAAATGCTTCCAATAGTGAAGTATATCAAAACTTTTAATTAAAATAACACAGCACAAGTGACCATCAATGGTTACACTCACATTTAGACAGATCAAATTGGGCACTTCAAAGCAAACATTTCCAAACGCCAGGCAAGTTTATAGTAGGCTGCCGCGATGTATTGCGGTCTCGGCGGACCATATAAGCATGTATGTCTCACCCTCCTTCATGTACGCTTGCCTCTCCACTGCAATCGAATCACCGCAGACTTCGCCCAAACACCAAACTGTATATTCGACGAGTGGTCGAAAGATCCGAACGCTGCACACCAGGTGACTGTCGTGTAGCTCCTCCCAGACTAGTTTCGTCGTAAGACTTCTTCCAATGGGGTGAGCTACACACACTTACACCTCCCTCTTTATACTCTGACCATGATTGGTTACGGTCGTATTTCCTGCTGCGCATGTGCGTATTTCCCGTCCCCATGAGCGCAATACATCGGGCATGACCCCCACAATAACAAACATGGAGGACAAGTATAAATAACATACTGTGATCTGCATCTAATCTCTAATTTATATTCGCTGCAGGTACTATTCAGTTTAAATGTTGTGTATATCAAACACCAATAAGTGTCACTTCTATAATAAACAATAAAAAAACTTTTTAAAAAAACTTTTTATACTCAAATTGGCGCCAGAGTACTCAGCACCTTTGAATATATATGGAATTAAAACAGGAGAATATTATATTAGAATAATATATGCGGAAAAATTTGAATAATATATGCGGAAAGATCAATTATAACTATTGTTCACCAGATATCAGAGAATTAAGTCACAAAGTAGACTAATATAACAACCTCACATGTTAGTGCGAGGCTGATCAAGATATGAAGGTTAACTAAAATCCCAACTAAAAATACATGTATATAATGAAAATTAATTTACATGTATAGTAAAATATATATCTGTACGACTAAAACTAGTCTATTATATAGACTATAATAGATCAATGTCCACCTTGTCTCAATTTACATGTGTGTGCATGCATAGACACACCACATGCATCCCCACAAATGCACACCATGGACATACATCATTGTATAAGAAAAAATGTTTCTAAAAAAAATCTAAAAATTACTGATAAAACAGTTTAAATCGAGTTCGATATTTAGCCCTCTCGGATGGAGGCTCCTTAAAAGGAAAATCCATTTGGTTTCTCTCTGAGAGAGCTCCCTAACTCGATTCGAACCTCTCCAAGCAGGGTGTGTGCAGTCAATACCACAAAACTGTAAAAGGGTAGGGTCCTGACTATGCTTTTCTTTGAAGTGTAGGGAGACACTATGATATCGAAATCCTTTTTTAATGTTAGCCAGGTGTTCCGATATACGCACTCGCAAGAGTCGTTTAGTTCTCCCCACATAATACAACCCACATGGGCACCATAGTAAATAAACCACAAAGGATGAATTGCATGTGATGAACTGTTCAATCTCAAAAACATCACCATCCTTATTCGTAAAACTAGTGGTTCCTCTGTTGTCCGTTTTCACTGTCCTACAACAGATGCATTTACGACATGAATAAAAACCTTTAAAGTTTTTATTCAGATCTAGGCGTTTGGGTGGATCAAGAATTTTTTGTACCACCCGATCGCCAAAATTTGGTGCCCTCCTATAGATGAACTTGGGGTTTTCTGATAAAATTTCGCATAGATGTCTGTCTCTGCACACAATGTGCCAGTATTTGCGAAAAATCTCCTCTACCTCTTTATACTGATAATGAAAATCAGAAAAAAAACCTAGCTGAAATGATTTATTAGTGACACCATCCTCCTTCTTCTTCAAACATTGTGTCCTAGGAATTTGTGCTACCTCACTAATGATATTCTTAATTGTATCATCCTTATATCCTTTCTCCACAAATTTATCTCCCAGAATATTGGCCTGTACATAATAATCATCTGTTGATGTGCAGTTACGACGAATCCTTAGCATTTGACCTTTCGGAATATTTTTAATCCAAGATGGATGATGTCCACTACCAATGGCCAAATAGCTATTCCGATCAGTCGGCTTAAAGTAAGCCTTGGTACTGATCCTGCTATCGGATTTCATAATCGTAAGATCCAGAAAATTAACCTCCTCCTCACTAATAACATAGTCTAAAACTATATTATTAGTGTTATTGTTCAGATGTCTTATGAATTCTTCAACTGACTGTCTGGAACCTTCCCAGACAAACAGGAGATCATCAATAAATCTTCTGTAGAGTTTCAACTCTGGTCTAAGCACATTGAAGACATGTCTGTCCTCCCATTCCGCCATAAATAGGTTGGCGAGGCTGGGGGCAAACTTGGCTCCCATAGCCACGCCAACTTGCTGGGAAAAAAACTGATTATAAAACCAAAAATAATTGTGGGCCATACAGAAATCCAAAACCTTGCCCAAAAAAGATTTTTGTAGATGTGATATGTCTTCCCGTTTACAAAGAGCCCAATTCAGCGCCAATAAGGCGTCATCATGCTGTATAATGGTATACAACGAGCTCACATCAGCGGTCACCAAAAAAGTGGAAACATCTGATTTAAGCTCCACCCCATCAAGCAATCGTAAAAGATCACTAGTGTCTTTCAGATAAGCTCTCGTGATTTTAACACTTGGCTGGAGAAACCGGTCAAGGTATTCTCCCAACCTTGCAGTAATGGAGCCTATCCCATTTACAATTGGGCGCGCTGGGGGGTTCTCAACATTTTTATGAATCTTGGGCAAAGTATAAATTACCGGAATTCGGCATGAGCTTGGATTCAGGTATTGATTTTCTTTTCCATTAATAGCACCCTTCTTAAATCCCCATTCAACCAACAGATTCAACTGATTTTTATATTCATCCGTAGGATCTCGAGGTAACTTTCTATATGTGTTTTGATCATTTAGAAGTTCCATTAATTGGTTGTGATAAAAGGACTTTTCCATTAACACAACACCCCCCCCCTTTATCGGCCGGACGGATAATAATTCCTTTTCTCTCCTCCAGGGATTTGATACCCTCTTGGATATACTCAGGATTAATCCGTTTCTTTACAGGGAGTTCCTCAATGTCTTTCAACACCATATTTTTAAATACCTCTACAAAATGATTATTAGTATTCTGGGGATTAAACACCGATTTGTTTCGTAGGCCACTCTCCATATGTAGGGATACGTCATTAGTTTTTCTGGATGGGTCACTAGGATGACTCAAAAAATATTTCTTCATGTTAAGTGTGCGGATGAATTTGTGTGTGTCGATATATACATCAAACTTATTCATTCTTTTTTTAGGGGCACACTTAAGACCTAAATTTAAAATGTTTTTCTCATTGTCACTTAATGTTGCTTTGCTTAGGTTATAAATCCCTGTTTTTAATTGGCCCTCCTTCTTTTTTTGGGATTGAACTCGTTTCCCTGCCCTACAGCCTCTCCTTCTCGACGTGGTGGTGCCATGCCTCTGTTGGGGTACTGAGTGCCAGGGTTCCTTCCCCCCCCTCTGTTGTTCCCAAACTGAGGGTGATGGTAAGGCATTCCGTAACCCCTCTCCCCCCCACGTTGTCCTAAAAAAGACTGCTGGTATCCATTATTCCTTCCATAATCCTCATATTCAAGGGCTTGATATCTGTTCTGGACTGGAATTGGATACCTACTATCCCCATATTGGTTGGATGATGATAAATTCCACTGCTGATATTCAGCCTGTGCATATGGGCCATAGTCACCTCCCCTATTGTATTGGGTATATCCCTGGGGTCTGGGGATAACATCATATTGATTGGTCGTATAATGATTTCCCCCTTGTTCCCTGGTCCCACTCCTCATATTGCTTTTAGGGGTATTGTTGACATTATTTTTGGAGGGATTATTTTTTCCTTTAGTATTCTGTGTTTTGTCACTTCTCATTTGAGTTGTTCTAGATGGTGCTTGCTCAGTCGGAATCTCCCTACTACTAGAGCTTGAGGTTACAGCACCATTAGTGACAATCTCACCATTAATATTAATCCCATCACTAATATTGTTCGCAACCACATTCTGCCATAAATATATATTGTTACTTTTAAAATCATTCAAATCTCTAGTAAACTTTTTTACTTTTTTCCTCTGTATATCCTTATCCAATTTTTCTAATTTCTTCCGCATATTAATATTAGACTCTTTAATCTGATTGGATTCACTGTGAGAGGCCAGCACGGTCTGCAAAGCCATAATCTTCTCATTCAGTGTATCCAATTTAATACGTTTCCTTTTTAAAACCAATACCTGCAGTTCTCTTCCTGATCTATTGAAAAATTCTAACCACTCGTCCATATATTTAGATTCTGTCAGACCATCCTGTGGGGACACCTCCCATCTCAAACTCCTGAAGATGAGCCCCTCCTTCAGGTAGTGTTCAAATGTAAAGATGTCCCACCAGGTTTTGACCTGTTTTTCCATAAGGGACTCAAGTGTTTTTAGTGAACCTGAAATATCCTCTTCACATTCTGTCATTTCCTGATTAGAGGAAAAAATACAATCTGGGTCCATCTGTCTATTAGATAGAAAATTGATGGCCTCCATAGCTGCAAGTGGTGAAACTATAAGTAAATAAAAATAACAGTGTACTAAGAAATAAACCTCCCCCTTTCCTTAACACACTCCACTGCGCCTTGGAGAAACGTCTGATAAATTCAGACTGAATTACCCTATCAGCTGCTACTTTAAAAAATAAAAGTGAAAAATAATTTTGAATAACCAAAATAGTAGCGCTCAGTGTCTTACAACACAAATCTAAATATAAACCATATACACTCCGTGAGATAGTGCATAAATGCGAATGTTCATAAATATACACCCTGTAAAGAAATGTGTATACAATAAACTCATCAAGTGTCCATAACGTTCATGACAGTGATTTAAAACAATTGATATAAAGTGTTTAACTGAAAATGAGTCCATAAAAAAGTGCACAAAATAAGTCCATAAAAAGTGCATCCAAAAGTGACTTCAAATGAAGATGATGACAAATAAAACTTTCTTGTGTTTTCTTCAAACCTTCACCACACCAATGTGCTCAGTGATTCCACTCCCTAAGGACTTGCACTCACCACAAGAATATGCCTCGCACTCTCATGCTTGGCTAATCAGCTTGATTACCCCCCAGGGTATCACAAACGATTCCAAAATGATGAAATTAGGTCAGTCAAGTCTCCCACATGAAAAAACAAATGCTTCCAATAGTGAAGTATATCAAAACTTTTAATTAAAATAACACAGCACAAGTGACCATCGTTTGCCTGGCGTTTGGAAATGTTTGCTTTGAAGTGCCCAATTTGATCTGTCTAAATGTGAGTGTAACCATTGATGGTCACTTGTGCTGTGTTATTTTAATTAAAAGTTTTGATATACTTCACTATTGGAAGCATTTGTTTTTTCATGTGGGAGACTTGACTGACCTAATTTCATCATTTTGGAATCGTTTGTGATACCCTGGGGGGTAGGGATGGGCCCGGTGCTCGATTCGAACCCATGTTCGAATCGAGCATCGGGCGTTCGCTCGCTCGTCGAGCCCAGAACTATTTGGGCCGTTCGCATCACATTCGTGTGATGCGAGCGGCCCCGCAATGCATTGCGGCCGGCGCGGCCGGCGCAGTGCATTGCTGGCTGATGATTGGCCAAGCATGCACTGTGACCCCGCATGCTTGGCCAATCACAGCGCCCGAAACTCGGAGAGCAATAATTGGCTACAGGCAGGACGGCTGTAGCCAATTACAGCTCAGGGGCTTTAGTACACGCCCCACCATTTAAAAGGCCGCCACGCCATCGGCCCCGGTCACATGAGTTCCGGCTTTAGGAGAGATTAGTCTGCTGATTCTGTCTTTGCTTGATACTGAAAGATTTGCTCTTCTTTGCTAAACCATTGGCTATTTCTTTGCTAAACCATTGCTACCTAAGTCATTGATCGTTCATTGCTGCTGATTGCACAGTTAGTGTGTTATTAGCTGCTGCTGGGGATTAGTCTGGTGCGTGCTTACTGTTAGTACAGTATTGCAGTAGTACCAACCGCAGTGCTGTTAGCACAGCATTGCACCCCAACAGCACCCATAGGACTTCTAGTGTGTTAGTGGCAGCAAACAGAGCTCCTATATTTTCTTCTCAGCAGCACCCATAGGACTTCTAGTGTGTTAGTGGCATCACACAGAGCTCCTATATTTTCTTCTCAGCAGCACCCATAGGACTTCTAGTGTGTTAGTGGCAGCAAACAGAGCTCCTATATTTTCTTCTCAGCAGCACCCATAGGACTTCTAGTGTGTTAGTGGCAGCAAACAGAGCTCCTATATTTTCTTCTCAGCAGCACCCATAGGACTTCTAGTGTGTTAGTGGCATCACACAGAGCTCCTATATTTTCTTCTCAGCAGCACCCATAGGACTTCTAGTGTGTTAGTGGCAGCAAACAGAGCTCCTATATTTTCTTCTCAGCAGCACCCATAGGACTTCTAGTGTGTTAGTGGCAGCAAACAGAGCTCCTATATTTTCTTCTCAGCAGCACCCATAGGACTTCTAGTGTGTTAGTGGCAGCAAACAGAGCTCCTATATTTTCTTCTCAGCAGCACCCATAGGACTTCTAGTGTGTTAGTGGCATCACACAGAGCTCCTATATTTTCTTCTCAGCAGCACCCATAGGACTTCTAGTGTGTTAGTGGCAGCAAACAGAGCTCCTATATTTTCTTCTCAGCAGCACCCATAGGACTTCTAGTGTGTTAGTGGCATCACACAGAGCTCCTATATTTTCTTCTCAGCAGCACCCATAGGACTTCTAGTGTGTTAGTGGCAGCAAACAGAGCTCCTATATTTTCTTCTCAGCAGCACCCATAGGACTTCTAGTGTGTTAGTGGCAGCAAACAGAGCTCCTATATTTTCTTCTCAGCAGCACCCATAGGACTTCTAGTGTGTTAGTGGCAGCAAACAGAGCTCCTATATTTTCTTCTCAGCAGCACCCATAGGACTTCTAGTGTGTTAGTGGCAGCAAACAGAGCTCCTATATTTTCTTCTCAGCAGCACCCATAGGACTTCTAGTGTGTTAGTGGCAGCAAACAGAGCTCCTATATTTTCTTCTCAGCAGCACCCATAGGACTTCTAGTGTGTTAGTGGCATCACACAGAGCTCCTATATTTTCTTCTCAGCAGCACCCATAGGACTTCTAGTGTGTTAGTGGCAGCAAACAGAGCTCCTATATTTTCTTCTCAGCAGCACCCATAGGACTTCTAGTGTGTTAGTGGCAGCAAACAGAGCTCCTATATTTTCTTCTCAGCAGCACCCATAGGACTTCTAGTGTGTTAGTGGCAGCAAACAGAGCTCCTATATTTTCTTCTCAGCAGCACCCATAGGACTTCTAGTGTGTTAGTGGCATCACACAGAGCTCCTATATTTTCTTCTCAGCAGCACCCATAGGACTTCTAGTGTGTTAGTGGCAGCAAACAGAGCTCCTATATTTTCTTCTCAGCAGCACCCATAGGACTTCTAGTGTGTTAGTGGCAGCAAACAGAGCTCCTATATTTTCTTCTCAGCAGCACCCATAGGACTTCTAGTGTGTTAGTGGCAGCAAACAGAGCTCCTATATTTTCTTCTCAGCAGCACCCATAGGACTTCTAGTGTGTTAGTGGCAGCAAACAGAGCTCCTATATTTTCTTCTCAGCAGCACCCATAGGACTTCTAGTGTGTTAGTGGCATCACACAGAGCTCCTATATTTTCTTCTCAGCAGCACCCATAGGACTTCTAGTGTGTTAGTGGCAGCAAACAGAGCTCCTATATTTTCTTCTCAGCAGCACCCATAGGACTTCTAGTGTGTTAGTGGCAGCAAACAGAGCTCCTATATTTTCTTCTCAGCAGCACCCATAGGACTTCTAGTGTGTTAGTGGCATCACACAGAGCTCCTATATTTTCTTCTCAGCAGCACCCATAGGACTTCTAGTGTGTTAGTGGCAGCAAACAGAGCTCCTATATTTTCTTCTCAGCAGCACCCATAGGACTTCTAGTGTGTTAGTGGCAGCAAACAGAGCTCCTATATTTTCTTCTCAGCAGCACCCATAGGACTTCTAGTGTGTTAGTGGCATCACACAGAGCTCCTATATTTTCTTCTCAGCAGCACCCATAGGACTTCTAGTGTGTTAGTGGCATCACACAGAGCTCCTATATTTTCTTCTCAGCAGCACCCATAGGACTTCTAGTGTGTTAGTGGCAGCAAACAGAGCTCCTATATTTTCTTCTCAGCAGCACCCATAGGACTTCTAGTGTGTTAGTGGCAGCAAACAGAGCTCGTATATTTTCTTGTCAGCAGCACACATAGTACCTATAGTGTGTTAGTGTCAGCACCCATAGGACCTACAGTGTGTTGTGAGCACACATAGGAGTTCTATTTTTTATACTATATACACTACCGACTACAATGGCTGGAAGACCGCCAAGGAGAGGCAGAGCGTGCCGAGGCAAGAACACAGGGCAGGCAGGCTCTGTTTCTAGAGACAACAGTGCTGGCCGTGGACGTGGTCGTGCATCGTCATCAGCACGTGGCCATGGGACACGCTTGTCTTTGTTTTCGGCAGCTGGACATGTGGAGCCGCATCATGCCGAAGGCTTGGTAGAATGGATGACCAAGCCCTCCTCATCCTCCTCATCCTCTCTCACCCAGGCTCAGGGTACTGGCAGAGCAGCTGCCAACGCGTACTCAATGGCATCATCAGCCACCCCTTCCCTAGACCCACCATGTCCTCCTGAGGAGTCCCCCGAACTGTTTGAGCACAGTGTTGGGTACATGCTCCAGGAGGATGCCCAACGATTCGAAGGCTCGGATGATGATACCCAGCTTGAGGAAGTCAGTAGTGTGCGCGCAGAGAGAGGGGATGCTGAAGGACAGCAATCTGGCAGTAGTGTTCCACCAGCTGCAGCTTACTGCCAGGTTTGCTCTAGTGGTGAAGAGGGAGGGGATGATGAGGTCACTGACTCCACGTGGGTGCCTGAAGGGAGAGAGGAGGAGGAGGAGGAGGATGCAGCGTCACATGTCCAACGAGGCAGGATGCCCCCTGGAGGCCAGCTAGAGGCCAGCACAGCAACTGTACCACACCGCAGAGCTCCGCCTGTGCAGGGCGCTGCCTCTGCACATTATCACAAAAGTTCTTTGGTGTGGGCCTTTTTTGAGACGAGTGCATCAGATCGCACCACTGCTATTTGCAATATTTGTCTCAAGCGTATCTCGCGTGGCCAAAACATCAGCCGCTTGGGCACCACAAGCATGAGCAGACATATGTCGACCTGCCATGCAGCTCGTTGGCAAGCACACATAAAAGACCCACACCAAAGAACAAAGCGGACCTCTCCTTGCTCCTCATCAGCTGGGATCTCCATCCCCACTATATCTTCAGTCCTCTCTGAAAGCTGCTCTGAGAGGACTGAAGGTGTAGAATTAGGTGTGTCACAACCAAGTACTTGCAGTACACCGACGTCCGATTGTAGCAGGCAAATTTCCCTGCCCCAGCTGCTGGACCGTCGAAAGAAGTATACTCCCAGCCATCCACATGCCCAGCGGTTGAATGCTAGCTTGGCTAAATTGCTAGCACTTCAACTGCTGCCTTTTCAGTTGATAGACTCGGCCCCCTTCCGTGAGTTTGTTCAATGTGCGGTTCCTCAGTGGCAGGTTCCCAAACGCCACTTTTTCTCACGGAAGGCGATTCCGTCTCTCTACTGGCATGTGGAAGGCAATGTCCATGCCTCGCTGGACAGGGCGGTCAGCGGTAAAGTGCATATTACCGCTGACTCATGGTCCAGCAGGCATGGACAGGGACGTTATCTTTCTTTCACGGCCCATTGGGTCACTCTATTGGCAGCTGGGAGGGATGCAGGACAAGGTGCAGTAGTGTTGGAGGTTGTTCCGCCACCACGCCTCCAAAATGCTACTACTGGTTGTGACACACCTCTCTCCTCCACCCCCTCCTCTTCTTCTTCCTCCATGTCCTCTTCGAGTGCTCTGTCCTCGGAACCAGCGGTGCTCCGTAGGCGTACAAGGGGCTACGCGAGTACGCAGGCAAAAAGATGCCATGCCGTGCTTGCGCTGGTGTGTTTGGGGGACAGGAGCCACACTGGGCCAGAGGTTCTGGCAGCTCTGCAGGGGCAGGCCGAGAGGTGGTTGACGCCACGCCAGCTTAAGCCAGGAATGGTCGTTTCTGATAATGGCACCAACCTCCTCTCCGCCCTGCGACAGGGGCAGCTCACCCATGTGCCCTGTATGGCTCACGTCCTCAACCTGGTGGTGCAGCGGTTCTTGGGCAGGTTCCCAGGCTTACAGGATGTCCTGAGGCAGGCCAGGAAAGTCTGTGTGCATTTCCGCCGATCTTATAATGCCAGTGCTCGGCTGACTGAGCTGCAAAAGGAGCTGAACCTGCCCAAGAACCGCCTAATATGTGACATGCCCACCAGGTGGAACTCAACGTTGGCCATGCTGCAGCGACTGCACACGCAGCAGAGGGCCATCAATGAGTACCTTTGCGACTACGGCACCAGGACAGGGTCAGGGGAGCTTGGCTTTTTTTCCCCACGCCAGTGGAGCATGATCAGGGATGCATGCACTGTCCTCTCACCATTTGAGGAGGCCACGAGGATGGTGAGCAGTGACAGTGCATGCATCAGTGACACTGTACCTCTTGTCCACCTGTTGGAGCATACGCTGCGTGGGATAATGGACAGGGCACTTGAGGCAGAACAGAGGCAGGAAGAGGAGGACTTCCTTGTCTCTCAAGGCCCCCTTTATCCAGACAATGTTCCTTCTGTCCCACCCATCACACAGGAAGAGGAGGAGGAGGAGGAGGAGGAGGAGGATTGTGTGAGCATGGAGGTGGAGCCTGGCACTCAGCATCAGCAGCAGCAGTCTTTTAGGGATGATGTACAGTCCCAACAAACCAGTGGACTTGTACGTGGCTGGGAGGAGGTGGCTGGCGATCATGTCATCCTCAGTGACCCAGAAGACTCCGGACCGAATGCCTCAGCTAACCTACGCTGCATGGCCTCCCTGATCCTGCAAAGCCTGCGGAAGGATCCTCGTGTTCTTCGGATCAAGGAGAGTGACCATTACTGGCTGGCCACTCTCCTTGATCCACGGTACAAGGGTAAGGTTGCGGACCTTATCTTGCCGTCGCAGAGGGAGCAGAGGATGAGACATCTCAGGGAGGCCTTGCAGAAAGGTCTGTGCAACGCGTTCCCAGAAACTGGGAGGTTACAAACTCCTGGTCCTGGACGACAAGTTGCTGAGGCTTCGGTCAGTAGCAGAAGGAACGGTGGGGAAGGTGGACGTCTGACCGATGCGTTCAGACAATTTTTTAGTCCGCAGCCCCAAGGTATGATCGGTTCCAGCAACCATCGCCAGCGTCTGATATACATGGTGCAGGAATACCTAGGGGCAAGGTCAGACTTGGACACCTTTCCCACCGAAAATCCTCTGGCTTACTGGGTCCTGAGGATGGATCACTGGCCAGAGCTTGCACAGTATGCAATTGAGCTACTGGCCTGTCCTGCATCCAGCGTTCTTTCCGAACGCACATTCAGTGCTGCTGGAGGATTTGTCACCGATCATAGGGTGCGCCTGTCCACCGACTCGGTTGATCGACTGACCTTCATAAAAATGAATCAGTCTTGGATCACCACCAGCTACCAGACACCTGAAGCGGATATAACGGAATAATTTATAATGTCACATCCCTTCAAGACTGCCTATGCTGATGCTGAGTGACTGTCCTGTTATGTTCACTGACTATCCTCTTCCTCCTCCTCAATGATCCATGCCACCACACCAGTGCCTAAGGCACAATTTTTCAGCCCCTGTATAACAGGGGCGTGTAATTACAATTTTTTAAAAAGATGCTTCGCAACAGGTGTGACTGCTGTGCTCAGAGTACAGTATCTGTGAGGGGTTGCAGTGTTGTGGCACCAGCACCAGTGCCTAAGGCACAATTTTTCAGCCCCTGTTGGGGCGTGTAATTACAATTTTTAGGCAATGCTTTGCAACAGGTCTCATTGCTGTGCTCAGAGTACAGTATCTGTGAGGGGTTGCAGTGTTGTGGCACCAGCACCAGTGCCTAAGGCACAATTTTTCAGCCCCTGTATAACAGGGGCGTGTAATTAATTTTTTTTAAAAAGATGCTTCGCAACAGGTGTGACTGCTGTGCTCAGAGTACAGTATCTGTGAGGGGTTGCAGTGTTGTGGCACCAGCACCAGTGCCTAAGGCACAATTTTTCAGCCCCTGTTGGGGCGTGTAATTACAATTTTTAGGCAATGCTTTGCAACAGGTCTCATTGCTGTGCTCAGAGTACAGTATCTGTGAGGGGTTGCAGTGTTGTGGCACCAGCACCAGTGCCTAAGGCACAATTTTTCAGCCCCTGTATAACAGGGGCGTGTAATTACAATTTTTTAAAAAGATGCTTCGCAACAGGTGTGACTGCTGTGCTCCAAGTACAGTATCTGTGAGGGGTTGCAGTGTTGTGGCACCAGCACCAATGCCTAAGGCACAATTTTTCAGCCCCTGTTTAACAGGGGCGTGTAATTACAAATCTTGATCTAATAGTTCACAGCAGGGCCCATTCCTGCGCCCACCAAGAGTAACTATGAGGGCCTACAGTCTTGTGGCAACACCGTCCACCACCACCACCACCACCAAAGGCCCAATTTTTCTGCCCTGTTCAACAGGTGCATGCAATTACAAATCTTGATCTAATAACTCACAGCAGGGCCCATTCCTGTGCCCACCAGTCTTGTGGCTACACCAACATCTAATAGGGCAAATTTCTGCAGAGTATATACGGCAGGCCCCTACTTTCAAACATCCAACTTACAAACGACTCCTACTTGCAAACGGCAAGAGAAAACAGGAAGTGAGAGGAAATCTACCCCTAGGAAGGAAAATTCTATCCTGTTAGATTTAATTTGGGAAAAAGGTATCTCCTCTCTACTGATGCTTTATCACCAATCCTTGTTTCAATTAAAACCCCACTTTTCCAAAAACATTTGTCATTGGGACGGAAAGTGAGGTGACATGTTCTGAACAGATGTGCAAAGACAGCAAATGTTACAGGGGTGATAACCCCTCCCTATGTTCTCCAAAAAGCTTAAAAATTGATTTTTTGGGGATGTAGCTACACTTCATAATGTACCTGTTCAGATTCTACTTAAGAACAAACCTACAGTCCATGTCTTGTTTGCACCACCTATATACTGCTGTTCAGAGTATATAGGGTTGTAGGTATAGGGTTTTATTTTGGGTGCGGGGTCCCCCTTAGTATCCATACAAGACCCAAAGGGGCTGGGGTGGGGGGGGGGGGTGATGGGGTAGCCATGCCATTTTTCTCAAGGATTTTCAGCCATATGGCGGCCAGGACAAGACATGACATTAAAGCCGCAAGTGGTTTTAAATGGCTTCTTTTTTTCCTTTACAAATGTCATTTTGTGCAAGGACAGTTCTAAACACGGGAAACACATGCCACTTCACAGGCATACTTTAGACACCCCCCAGGTACCATATTTAAAGGAAAATTTCACTTTTTTTTTTCACTTTATGCATCATTAAAATGACTGCTCCCGAAAAAACTTTAGTTTTTAAAATTTCTTTTTGCATTGATATATGTCCCCTGGGGCAGGACCCGGGTCCCCAAACCTGTTTTATAACATTAACATGCATATTGGCCGTTGTAATTAGCAATTTTGATTTCGAACGTTCGCGTCCATTATAACGAATAGGGTTCGAAAATTCGCGCGAACTTTCGGTCCGTTCGAAGGTTCTGGTGCGAACCGAACCCGGGGGTGTTCGGCTCATCCCTACTGGGGGGTAATCAAGCTGATTAGCCAAGCATGAGAGTGCGAGGCATATTCTTGTGGTGAGTGCAAGTCCTTAGGGAGTGGAATCACTGAGCACATTGGTGTGGTGAAGGTTTGAAGAAAACACAAGAAAGTTTTATTTGTCATCATCTTCATTTGAAGTCACTTTTGGATGCACTTTTTATGGACTTATTTTGTGCACTTTTTTATGGACTCATTTTCAGTTAAACACTTTATATCAATTGTTTTAAATCACTGTCATGAACGTTATGGACACTTGATGAGTTTATTGTATACACATTTCTTTACAGGGTGTATATTTATGAACATTCGCATTTATGCACTATCTCACGGAGTGTATATGGTTTATATTTAGATTTGTGTTGTAAGACACTGAGCGCTACTATTTTGGTTATTCAAAATTATTTTTCACTTTTATTTTTTAAAGTAGCAGCTGATAGGGTAATTCAGTCTGAATTTATCAGACGTTTCTCCAAGGCGCAGTGGAGTGTGTTAAGGAAAGGGGGCGGTTTATTTCTTAGTACACTGTTATTTTTACCACCTTCTATTACCAGAAAATAAGAACTTGCCATTTGAACCTACACGTAATAGTGAAGGATGGAAACTTTTTCTTGTTGAAAACTGTGCATCGGTAATTTAACCACTTCCTACCAGATGGACGTCCCTTGACTTTGAGAAGGGATATCTGAATGATGCCTGCAGCTACAGGCATCATTCAGATATCGTTTTTTAGAGCCGGCGATTCTGTGCACTGTAAGAATGATCATAGCGATCAGTGAGTCGGTGACAGGATCCGCCAGCCCCAACTTCTTACCATAGAGATTTCCGGCGGACCAGATGGTCGCCGGAGTCTCTATGATTGTTCGGAGGCCGGGCGCGATGTTATGACATCATTCCCGGCCTCTGCATTCATAAAAACGGTGCCGCCTCGGCTAGGAAGCGGTGATCGTTTTTTTGTATTTTTTATTTCAGGCTTCCCAGCCTAGACGTGAGATGTGGGGTCTTATTGACCCCATATCTCACTGTAAAGAGGACCTGTCATGCTTATTCCTATTACAAGGGATGTTTACATTCCTTGTAATTGGAATAAAAGTGATCACATTTAAAAAAAATTAAAGTGTCAAAGTAAAAAGTTTAAAGTAAAATTAACAATAAAAATATATATATATTTTTTAAAGTGCACCTGTCCCCGGTAGCTCGTACGCAGAAGCGAACGCATACGTAAGTCCCGCCCACATATGAAAACGGTGTTTAGAACACACATGTGAGGTATCGCAGCGAACGTTAGAGAGTGAGAGCAATAATTCTAGCCCTAGACCTCCTCTGTGACTCAAAACATGTAACCAGTAAAAAAAATTAAAGCATCGCCCATGAGGATTTTTAAGTACCGAAGTTTGGCGTCATTCCACAAGCGTATGCAATTTTGAAGGGTGACATGATAGGTATCTATTTACTCGGCGTAACTTCATCTTTCACATTATGCAAAGAAATTGGGATAACTTTAATGTTTTAATGTTTTTTAATTTATGAAACAATTTTTTCCCCAAAAACATGCGTTTGAAAAATCATTGCGCAAATATCGTGCAAGATAAAAAGTTGCAATGACCGCCATTTTATTCCCTAGGGTGTCTGCTAAAAAAAACATATATATAGTGTTTGGGGGTTCTGAGTAATTTTCGAGCAAAAAAATTTGGATTTTTACATGTAGGAGCGAAGTGTCAGAATTGGCCCGAATGGGAAGTGGTTAAAGTGACCGGGTGAGAAAACATGTTTTTAGAATTTTCTTGTTCATGTAATGAAATTAATTCAGTTCCTGTAGCACATTCATGCTTAAAAAAACAGGGACACCTGCAAAGGTTGAGTCATGGGTCACCATCAATCCAAAGCTGGCTATAGATGGTGCGATTTTCTTTCCTGCAACCACGGGGTGACAATATTCGCATGAAAAATCCAACATTCTGGTTGTTGATCAAAATAAGCCGGCCATATAAATGGTTTAGATCCCGGCCAGTTCAGCAGGGACCCGGCAGAGATTTAAGCCATATTTAGGCAGGCTGATTGTACCCAAGTCGATCCATCAGCCTGCCTAAATATGGTTTGAATCTCGGCCGTCTTAATTTGATCATATATTTGACTGAACACTTGAACTCTTATCTAGGTGACGACAGGGATGGGTAATTTATTGCCAGTCTTCAAAGTTCTTTGAGGAGAGTCCAAGTCAGATTCTGTTTGTAATGATGTTGATACAAGGCATAATCCATAGTAGTAACCTCAAATCTAACATACAGCACACTGGCTATTGACTATCATTGTCACTGGTGACTGGACTAGAAACAGACACTTTATTTCCAAGTTGAGGATCAGACAAAATACTATTTACATATAACAAAAAAAGGGGGGGGGGTAGTCCCATACCAGGCCAGTAGGGGACCAAGAGACCAAATGAGTGACACCAAAATCAGTATGTAAGTAAAAAAGTAGACATTTATTGATAAATAGAAAATAATAAATCCATGGAACACCTCTCAATGGAGGGAGTGAAAGATGCTGAATTCTGACAAAACACATGAAAAGGGAAGCATAAACCTATAATCATATGTGGCCACAAATACAACAAAAACAAAAACACAGGACCACAGACAAACAACATGGAACAAAATTGATCGTCCGGACGCCTGGTATCTCTGTGTGGGTGTGGAAACAAAAAGTGTAGCGCTAATCAAAAAAATGAACAAGAATGCATGACGCACTCAAATGAGTATATAAAAACGGTGCAATATAAAAAAAAGACACTCAAATATTAAGTAAAAACAGTAAGAAGTCCTCATATATACAAAATGTCTATATGCGAAATACAAGTGAAAACTTGTGCAACTGAGTGTCCTAAAGTAATTCAAAAATGAAGGCAATGGTGAAATTCAAAAGTGGGTGAAGACTTTGAAGGGAAAGGTGATGGTGAGAAGATGAAGAGAACCACCACCAATAGGTAAGGAGCTTACCAGATAGTTTGAACCCAGAGGAACATATGTTCAGTGGGTCAAACAGGCTTGGTGTGGTGGAACCACGATGGAACCAGGAAAATCTGTATGCTGCAAATTGCTGTGCTGGAAATGGGCAAACATCAACATGGAGAGAGAAACCGCAGAAGAAAGAGGACCTCTTAGCAGATAACCTCATATGCAGTAGTGGTCCGGGAAAATCCCAATCAATATGAGCAGGTAAGTATCATGTAATAGAGAAAAGAAACAGCCACATAGCGTAACTCTGTATATAAATCAAAATTTAATGTAGTGGAAACACTTACATTTAAGTTGATATAAAAGCGCTTTGCAAAGAATGTGGCAACAATGGAGTTCTCCCGACGCGTTTCGTCTCCTAGGACATCATCTGCGTTTTTTCTCTCCATGTTGATGTTTGGCCATTTCCAGCACAGCAATTTGCAGCATAAAAAAAACTGTCAGTTTTTTAGGCGGACCTGAACGAATGCTCCATGTACTCCTATGGAGCCACGGATGTCAGCAGTGACATGTCCACTGACATCCGACCCGCTCCGATCCACCAAAGTTTGACGGAGGAAAACCCTATTTTTCCATCCGTCTGCGGATCAGATCGGATGACAACGGACTCTACGGTCCGTCGTCATCCGATCCCCCATAGGGGAGAGCGGCGCTCTGACAGGGCGGTCCCTGCACAGTGTGCGGGGACTGCCCAGTCATCCGCCGGCTCAGCGGGGATCAACGGAGCGATCCCCACTGAGCAAGCAGAGGTTCACGGGGCGGGTCATTACTGATCCGTCCCGTGTGAAAGGGGCCTTAGGTGTGCTTGCCAACGAACTGCATGGCAGGTCGACATATGTCTGATCAAGCATGTGGTGCCCAAGTGGGTGATGTTTTGGCCACGCGTGATATGCCTCAGACATATGTTGCAAATAGCAGCGCTGCGATCTGATGCACTCGTCTCAAAAAAGGCCCACACCGAAGAACTTTTGGAATAATGCGCAGAGACAGCAGCGCCCTGCACATGCGGAGCTCTGCGGTGTGATGCAGTCAGTGTGCTGCCCTTAAGCTGGCCCCTGGAGGGCATCCTGCCTCGTTGGAGATGTGCCTCCTCCTCCTCCTCCACTCTCCTATCAGGCACCCACATGGAGTCAGTGACCTCATCATCCCCTCCCTCCTCATCACTGGAGCAAACCTGGCAGTATGCTGCAGCTGGGGGAACATGACTGCCAGATTGCTGTCCTTGTTGGGCACCCCCTCTCCCCCTCTCTCTGGGCTCACGTTACTACCCCCTCTCTCTGAGCTCACGTTACTGCCTTCCTTTAGCTGGGTTCCATCATCAGAGCCTTCAAAACGCTGGGCATCCTCCTGGAGCATGTAATCAACACTGTGATCAAACAGTTCGGGGGACTCCTCATGAGGACACGGTGGGGTTAGGGAAGGAGTGACTGATGCCATTAAGCCGAGGGAAGAGGCCGCATTGGCAGCTGCTTTGCCAGACAAAGTACCCTGAGCCTGGGTGAGAGAGGATGAGGAGGATGAGGACGGCTTGGTCATCCACTCTACCAAGTCTTCGGCATGTTGCGGCTCAACATGGCCAGTTGCCGAAAAGAAGGACAAGTGTGTCCCACTGTCATGTGCTGATGAGGATGCACCGTGTCCACAACCAGCACTGTTGCCTCTAGACACAGAGCCTGCTTGCCCTCTTTTATTGGCTTGTGACTGTCTGCCTCTTCTTGTTTGCCTTCCAGACATACTAATGGCCTGCAGTGAAATGTAGCTGCACAAAGGTGGGATGTATATATATAGCTATACTGATTATTAGGGATGAGCTTCGAGTTCGAGTCGAACTCATGTTCGACTCGAACATTGCCTGTTCGCCCGTTCGCAGAACAGCGAACAAATTGGGGTGTTCTCGGCAAATTCGAAAAATCTATGGGAGAAATCTAAAGTGCTAATTATAAAGGCTGATATGCAAGTTATTGTCCTAAAAAGTGTTTGGGGACCCGGGTCCTGCCCCAGGGGACATGTATCAATGCAAAAAGAAGTTTTAAAAACGGCCGTTTTTTCGGGAGCAGTGATTTTAATAATGCTTAAAATGAAAAAATAAAAGTGAAATATTCCTTTAAATTTCGTACCTGGGGGGTGTGTATAATATGCATGTAAAGTGGCGCATGTTTCCCGTGCTTAGAACTGTCCCTGCAAAAAATGTCATTTTTGAAAGAAAAAAAGTCATTTAAAACTCACTCGCGGCTATTAATGAATTGTCGGCTCCCGGCAATACATACAAAAGTCATTGATAAAAAAAAAAAAAAAGTGTGGGGGTTCCCCAGAATTCAATTACCAGGCCCTTCAGGTCTGAAATGGATATTAAGGGGAACCCCACCGCAAATTGAAAAAAAAAAATGACGTGGGGTTCCCCCAAATATCCATTCCAGGCCCTTCAGATCTGGCATGGATTTTAAGGGGAACTCCACCCCAAATTTAAAAAAAATTGGCGTGGAGTCCCCCTAAAAATCCATACCAGACCCCTTATCCGAGCACGCAACCTGGCCAGCCGTAGGGGAAAAGGGGGGGACGAGAGAGTGGCCCCCCCTCCCTCCTGAACCGTACCAGGCCACATGCCCTCAACATGGGGAGGATGTCCCCATGTTGATGGGGACAAGGGCCTCATCCCCACAACCCTTGCCCGGTGGTTGTGGGGGTCTGCGGGCGGGGGGCTTATCGGAATCTGGAAGACCCCTTTAACAAAGGGGACCCCCAGATCCCGCCCCCCCATGTGAATTGGTAAGGGGTACATTGTACCCCTACCATTTCACGAAGAAAGCGTAAAAAAATGTTTAAAAAAAACACACAAACACCTTGAAAAAGTCCTTTATTTAAAAAAAAAAAAAAACATTCCAGCGGTGAAATCCAGTGTCCCGCGGCGATCCCGATGTCCAGCGCTGTCCGTCATTGATTGTGCCTGAGCGGACCTGATGGGGAACTCCCTCTCAGTATTTTAAATGTATAGACCCGCCCCTTCTAAAGTTCCCCATCAGGTCCGCTCAGCGGACCAGATGCGGAACATGAGAAGGGGCAGGTCTATACATGTATTACCAAAGTGAGAGCAGTTCCCCATCAGGTCCGCCCCCTCGGTATGTCGGACCCGCCTACGTCATTGGCTTGAGCGGGGAACTTCCTTCACTGTGTAATTTAAATTTACATAGTGAAGGAAGTTCCCCGCTCAAGCCAATGACGTAGGCGGGTCCGACATACCAAGGGGGCGGACCTGATGGGGAACTGCTCTCACTTTGGTAATACATGAATAGACCCGCCCCTTCTCATGTTCCGCATCTGGTCCGCTGAGCGGACCTGATGGGGAACTTTAGAAGGGGCGGGTCTATACATTTAAAACACTGAGAGGGAGTTCCCCATCAGGTCCGCTCAGGCACAACCAATGAAGGACAGCGCTGGACATCGGGATCGCCGCGGGACACTGGATTTCACCGCTGGAATGTTTTTTTGTTTTTTTTTTAATAAAGGACTTTTTCAAGGTGTTTGTGTGTTTTTTTTAAACATTTTTTTACGCTTTCTTCGTGAAATGGTAGGGGTACAATGTACCCCTTACCAATTCACATAGGGGGGGCCGGGATCTGGGGGTCCCCTTTGTTAAAGGGGTCTTCCAGATTCCGATAAGCCCCCCGCCCGCAGACCCCCACAACCACTGGGCAAGGGTTGTGGGGATGAGGCCCTTGTCCCCATCAACATGGGGACATCCTCCCCATGTTGAGGGCATGTGGCCTGGTACGGTTCAGGAGGGAGGGGGGGCCGCTCTCTCGTCCCCCCCTTTTCCCCTGCGGCCGGCCAGGTTGCGTGCTCGGATAAGGGGTCTGGTATGGATTTTTAGGGGGACTCCACGCCATTTTTTTTTCAATTTGGGGTGGAGTTCCCCTTAAAATCCATGCCAGATCTGAAGGGCCTGGAATGGATATTTGGGGGAACCCCACGTCTATTTTTTTTTAAATTTGCGGCGGGGTTCCCCTTAATTTCCATTCCAGACCTGAAGGGCCTGGTAATTGAATTCTGGGGAACCCCCACGCTTTTTTTTTTTTTTTTATCAATGACTTTTGAATGTATTGCCGGGAGCCGGCAATTCATTAATAGCCGCGAGTGAGTTTTAAATGACTTTTTTTCTTTCAAAAATGACATTTTTTGCAGGGACAGTTCTAAGCACGGGAAACATGCGCCACTTTACATGCATATCATACACACCCCCCAGGTACGAAATTTAAAGGAAAATTTCACTTTTATTTTTTCATTTTAAGCATTATTAAAATCACTGCTCCCGAAAAAACGGCAGTTTTTAAAACTTTTTTTTGCATTGATACATGTCCCCTGGGGCAGGACCCGGGTCCCCAAACACTTTTTAGGACAATAACTTGCATATTAGCCTTTATAATTAACACTTTAGATTTCGAACGTTCGAGTCCATTGTATTTAATAGGGTTCTAAAGTTCACACGAACATTTTGTCTGTTCGCAGGTTCTGGTGCGAACCGAACAGGGGGGTGTTCGGCTCATCCCTGCTGATTATACTGCAGCTAGCAGAATCAACTGTGTGGCACTTGTCTTCAATTAGTTATAGGTGCACACTGTGCAAAGGACACAGTACATTAACTGAAAATACTTGCAGCTCCCTGCCTGTTGTATTGGTATGAGAACACCACCAATTGTATTCAGGTACCTTTAGGTGCACGCTGTGCAAAGGACACAGTACACTAAGTGAAAATAAAGCAGCTCCCTGCCTGTGGTATTGGTATGAGAACACCACCAATTGTATTCAGGTACCTTTAGGTGCACGCGGTACAAAGGACACAGTACACTAAGTGAAAATAAAGCAGCTCCCTGCCTGTGGTATTGGTATGAGAACACCACCAATTGTAATCAGGTACCTTTAGGTGCACGCTCTGCAAAGGACACAGTACACTAAGTGAAAGAGGAGGGTCAGGGTGGCTGCCAATAGGAATTGAGCTGCGGCACCGCCCACCTCCCGCTCCGCTAATGTCTGTCTGTGTGTGAGTGAAATGTGGGAAGGGGCGGGGGTGGGCGGCGACGCTGCAGCTTAATTCCTATTGCCAGCCACCCGGCCAGCTCCTCCACTGTCCCCTCTGCGTAATGGCGGCGGAGAGAGTCTCTGCTGCTGGGGCATCACACCTGGTGTAAGGGGGGCCTCTGCTGGGAATGCCTGGTGTAAGGGGGGCCTCCGCTGGGAATGCCTGGTGTAAGGGGGGCCTACCCTGGTGTAAGGCCTCCGCTGGGAATGCCTGGTGTAAGGCAGGCCTCCACTGGGAATGCCTGGTGTAAGGGGTGCCTCCGCTGGGGAGGCCTGGTGTATAGGGGGGCCTCCACTGGGAATGCCTGGTGTAAAGGGGGCCTCCGCTGGGGATGCCTGGTGTAAGGGGGGCCTCCGCTGGGAATGCCTGGTGTAAGGGGGGCCTCCGCCTGGGAGGCCTGGTGTAAGGGGGGCCTCCGCTGGGAATGCCTGGTGTAAGGGGGGCCTCCGCTGGGGAGGCCTGGTGTAAGGGGGGCCTCCGCTGGGGAGGCCTGGTGTAAGGGGGGCCTCCGCTGGGAATGCCTGGTGTAAGGGGGGCCTCCGCTGGGAATGCCTGGTGTAAGGGGGGCCTCCGCTGTGGAGGCCTGGTGTAAGGGGGGCCTCCGCTGGGAATGCCTGGTGTAAGGGGGCCTCCACTGGGAATGCCTGGTGTAAGGGGGGGACTCCGCTGGGAATGCCTGGTGTAAGGGGGGACTCCGCTGGGAATGCCTGGTGTAAGGGGGGCCTCCGCTGGGGAGGCCTGGTGTAAGGGGGGACTCCGCTGGGAATGCCTGGTGTAAGGGGGGCCTCCGCTGGGAATGCCTGGTGTAAGGGGGGCCTCCGCTGGGGAGGCCTGGTGTAAGGGGGGACTCCGCTGGGAATGCCTGGTGTAAGGGGGGCCTCCGCTGGGGAGGCCTGGTGTAAGGGGGGACTCCGCTGGGAATGCCTGGTGTAAGGGGGGACTCCGCTGGGAATGCCTGGTGTAAGGGGGGCCTCCGCTGGGGAGGCCTGGTGTAAGGCGGGACTCCGCTGGGAATGCCTGGTGTAAGGGGGGCCTTCGCTGGGAATGCCTGGTGTAAGGGGGGCCTCCGCTGCGGAGGCCTGGTGTAAGGGGGGCCTCCGCTGGGGAGGCCTGGTGTAAGGGGGGCCTCCGCTGGGAATGCCTGGTGTAAGGGGGACTCCGCTGGGAATGCCTGGTGTAAGGGGGACTCCGCTGGGAATGCCTGGTGTAAGGAGGGACTCTACTGGGAATGCCTGGTGTAAGGAGGGACTCTACTGGGAATGCCTGGTGTAAGGAGGGACTCTACTGGGAATGCCTGATATAAGGAGGAACTCTACTGGGAATGCCTGGTGTAAGGAGGAACTCTACTGGGAATGCCTGATATAAGGAGGAACTCTACTGGGAATGCCTGGTGTAAGGAGGAACTCTACTGGGAATGCCTGGTGTAAGGAGGAACTCTACTGGGAATGCCTGATATAAGGAGGACTCCGCTGGGAATGCCTGGTGTAAGGAGGGACTCGGGGCTTCCACTGATTCTGCATTATGGTGAGTTGAATAATTTCATTCTATATTACAATGTAATAATAAAAATAATGCGCTTCAGTCATCCTGACACCATAACAACCATGGTGCCGGGATGATTGAAGCGCTAACACCAGGTGTTTGGAGTATCTTTATCTGCTGATTTGTTAAACTTTCTGGAATACACATATTTCTATTGTGGTGTAGGATCTGGGCCTGCTGTCCCTCCACCCCTCTTTCTTTCTATCTCTCCCTCTTTCTTTCTCTCTTTCTTCCTCCATCCCTCATTCATCTCCGACTCTAACCACACCCCTCCGAGCCACGCCCACGTAAGCCACGCCCACCATTCCGCGTAAACCACACCCATTTTTTGCCACCGTAAAGGACCCCTTAGCAGAATTTTGCTTAGGGCCCCAGGGAGGTCAGGATCGGCACTGGGTGCACGCTGTGCAAATGACACAGTACACTAAGTGAAAATAAAGCAGCTCCCTGTCTGTGGTATTGGTATGAAAACACCACCACTTGTATTCAGGTACCTTTAGGTGCATGCTGTGCAAAGGACACAGTACACTAAGTGAAAATAAAGCAGCTAGCACAATCACCTGCCTTCCTGTCAGTATAGAGAATAACAGGAATGCATCTAGCTAAACCGAATACAGTGTGTAAATATGTATACAACACCTAGGATGCATATACAGGTCCTTCTCAAAAAATTAGCATATTGTGATAAAGTTCATTATTTTCTGTAATGTACTGATAAACATTAGACTTTCATATATTTTAGATTCATTACACACAACTGAAGTAGTTCAAGCCTTTTCTTGTTTTAATATTGATGATTTTGGCATACAGCTCATGAAAACCCCAAAATCCTATCTCAAAAAATTAGCATATTTCATCCGACCAATAAAAGAAAAGTGTTTTTAATACAAAAAAAGTCAACCTTCAAATGATTATGTTCAGTTATGCACTCAATACTTGGTCGGGAATCCTTTTGCAGAAATGACTGCTTCAATGCGGCGTGGCATGGAGGCAACCAGCCTGTGGCACTGCTGAGGTGTTATGGAGGCCCAGGATGCTTCGATAGCGGCCTTAAGCTCATCCAGAGTGTTGGGTCTTGCGTCTCTCAACTTTCTCTTCCCAATATCCCACAGATTCTCTATGGGGTTCAGGTCAGGAGAGTTGGCAGGCCAATTGAGCACAGTAATACCATGGTCAGTAAACCATTTACCAGTGGTTTTGGCACTGTGAGCAGGTGCCAGGTCGTGCTGAAAAATGAAATCTTCATCTCCATAAAGCTTTTCAGCAGATGGAAGCATGAAGTGCTCCAAAATCTCCTGATAGCTAGCTGCATTGACCCTGCCCTTGATAAAACACAGTGGACCAACACCAGCAGCTGACATGGCACCCCAGACCATCACTGACTGTGGGTACTTGACACTGGACTTCAGGCATTTTGGCATTTCCCTCTCCCCAGTCTTCCTCCAGACTCTGGCACCTTGATTTCTGAATGTACTTTGGACCACTGAGCAACAGTCCAGTGCTGCTTCTCTGTAGCCCAGGTCAGGCGCTTCTGCCGCTGTTTCTGGTTCAAAAGTGGCTTGACCTGGGGAATGCGGCACCTGTAGCCCATTTCCTGCACACGCCTGTTCACGGTGGCTCTGGATGTTTCTACTCCAGACTCAGTCCACTGCTTCCGCAGGTCCTCCAAGGTCTGGAATCGGTCCTTCTCCACAATCTTCTTCAGGGTCCGGTCACTTCTTCTCGTTGTGCAGCATTTTCTGCCACACTTTTTCCTTCCCACAGACTTCCCACTGAGGTGCCTTGATACAGCACTCTGGGAACAGCCTATTCGTTCAGAAATTTCTTTCTGTGTCTTACCCTCTTGCTTGAGGGTGTCAATGATGGCCTTCTGGACAGCAGTCAGGTCGGCAGTCTTACCCATGATTGCGGTTTTGAGTAATGAACCAGGCTGGGAGTTTTTAAAAGCCTCAGGAATCTTTTGCAGGTGTTTAGAGTTAATTAGTTGATTCAGATGATTAGGTTAATAGCTCGTTTAGAGAACCTTTTCATGATATGCTAATTTTTTGAGATAGGATTTTGGGGTTTTCATGAGCTGTATGCCAAAATCATCAATATTAAAACAAGAAAAGGCTTGAACTACTTCAGTTGTGTGTAATGAATCTAAAATATATGAAAGTCTAATGTTTATCAGTACATTACAGAAAATAATGAACTTTATCACAATATGCTAATTTTTTGAGAAGGACCTGTATATCCTCTACACACTGTAACTGCAGCTAACTGACTCGCCTGCCTGCTCTATCTAACTCAAATCAAATTACACTGTCTCTCTCTTCTTTTAACAATCGCCACAACACACTACAGAAGGTCGCTAAGCCGGCGGCCTTATGAAGTGTGGGGCGTGTACCTACTCCGCTGAGCCAATTATGGCTCTCCGTTTTTTCGGCGCTGTGATTGGCCAAAACACGCGGGTCATAGTGCATGCTTGGCCAATCATCAGCCAGCAATGCACTGCGATGCCGCAGTGAATTATGGGCCGTGACGCGCCACTCGAATTTGGTGCGAATGGCCCATAATGTTCTAAATCCGGCGAACAACCGAACAGGCGATGTTCGAGTTGAATATGGGTTCGACTTGAACCCGCAGCTCATCCCTAGTTGTGGCCACTTCTTATCACACTCACAGCTCAAGACGCTATACCGTGTGTAAAGTTATATCATGAAAAAAGTAGGTATTAGAAGACACTTTTCAATAATTATGCCAGACATAGGCATCTTGAGTCAAGGAGGAAACAATTAGATCTTGCATAACAGCCAAGAATGTTCAATGGATCAACTTAGAAATACATTATAATGAAAGTGGTTTCTCTCTAGTTTGGGTACTCAGAGGAGCACTCTGTATCAAGATGTGTCCTATTTGATATTATAAGTTAAGACTGGCCGTATTAATCTCATAAAAATGATCTGGGCACCACAACTGTTATATATCTTACACAATGCTCCCCTCTGGATACCACAATATTGGTTCCAGCGTATGGACTCGCAGTTCAGGGCTCTTATATGGAGAGGTGGAGGGGCGAGAATTAAACTGGCCACTCTGCAGCTTCCTAGAGATCAGGGGGGTATGGCGGTTCCACACCCCCAAATGTACTATTTGTCAGCACAGTTACAGCACTTCACAGGCTGGGATCTTGGGACGTGCTGGATCCTTCCAGGGGTCTCCTCCTGGGCAGTGACACGAATTACACTGCCCTATCCAATATGGAGATGGGCTTCTCTAAAGCCCCTATAACCTGCCCTACAATTCGGTCACTAATAAAAATCTGGAAGAGGGTCAAGTCCATATTGGGTGTGACGGGTTATTTCCATCAGACTCCTATATGGAGGAACCGATTCTACATGGAACTAAATAGAGTGCCCGATCCATTAGAGTGGGAAAGAGCTGGGGTCAGATTTCTTGCCCAAATACTGGATGGTTCAGTTTTAAAGCCTTTCACCCAGTTGCTAAATGAATTTCCTGCCCTTAGGGGACACCACTTTCAGTACAGACAACTACAACATGCCATTAGGTATCAGAACAGACACTCTAGTCTGCAACTAGAAAACTCTACAGTCCTCGAATCTATATTTACTGACCCGGAGAAAAAGGGAATCATCTCTAGAATCTATGCCCATCGTCTATCACACATACAGGCCCCAGACTTACTACCATGCAGAGAAGTGTGGGAGAGAGATGTAGGTCCCATTGATGGTGAGCAGTGGAATCAGATACTGAGGGTGGGTCCGGTGGTTTCAGTGTCGGCAGCACAAAGACTCTCTCAACTGTTTATACTGCACAGGGTGTATCGCACACCTATTCAACTTCATAGATGGGGTAGACGTGACTCTCCCATATGTCCCAAATGCCAGGCTCACCCAGGTGATCTCATCCACATGCTTTGGAGGTGCCCCAAATTAGTGAGGTATTGGAGCGATGTTGTTGCCAGAATAAATAATACCTTTCAGGTCCAGCTTGGGTTGGAGCCACTGGTGTGCCTGCTGGGCAGTCTGGATGAAGATTTATATCTACCGCCAATATATATTGCTATTACGAGACTGCTATACTTTGCCAGGAAACCTATTGCCCGGTTGTGGCTGTCAGCACGTATACCACAGGAGGCACAATGGATACAAATGGTTAACACCACTCTTATCCGTGAAAAATACACCTATCAGCATAGGAAATCACCAAACAAATTTACCAATATATGGCAGGACTGGTTGAGATCCCCGGAAGTGGCACCGCCACAGCTGGCCCTGGATAGGCTACTAATGGGATGAGGGATGAATGACTGACTATCTAAACGCATGCATGTCTTCTTTGCTGTCACACCACAGGGAGAGTTGTTTCTAACTGACGAGTCTGAGTCAAGGTGAAACGTCAATGGTTGGTTTGTTATTAACATTCAATTACTATCTACTGTTTGGTTTTCCCTTTGTTTCTTTTATATTCTTACTTTTAATTTTAATTTTTACTACCATTCTCTCTATATGTAGAATGAGCACTTGGATATGGCATTACCCTATCTATACAGGAGTATGATTCCAGTATTGTCTGTGCAAGTATATTAGACTGGAAAGTTAAAACAGTTGATACTCTTGATGTATATATCCACAGTGTCATACATTTGTCATGTATAAGATGTAATGCCATGTGCTCGCATTAATAAAAACCTTTTTGTTGATAAAAAAAAAAGAAGGGGACTAGTAAAGCTCTTTGCATTGGATAACCTTAGTTCAATGTAGCCATATCTGGGGACTCCAGCCATGAGGACCATATCTTATGATGAAGTTTAGCTGAGCAAATAGTGTAAAAATAATATGGACAGCCACACACCAAAAAAACCTTGATGGTCGACTTTATTTGTAAAAAGGATAAAAAGCACTACATATCACAGCAAGATAAGGGACAACCACCAACGCGTTTCGCACTATAATCTAGTGCTTACTCATAGCTAGCATGTAAAAAAAAACACTTCTAATATATAGTATGATCTAAAAAGACATGTGATCAACACTAACCACTAATAGATTGAAACCAATCAATAGATGGGATGAACAGTAATTAAACAGTGATTAAACATTGATTAGAACCACCTAAATGTATGCATTTATCTTGAAAAATTAACCCCATATGTATCCAAACCTCAACATACTACAAAATGTATATTGTTTGTTATTTAAATGTCAAGTCCATATACATGAGTGTGTGCATCAATGTGTATAAATCATATATGTTTTAAACAATCAATGAATACCATGTAAAAACCATAATATAATATGTGAAAAACATAGTATGATATATGCCAATGTATGTAAAACTACCAGTGAAAAGTGACCAGAACCACCCTCAAGGGTGTAGATGTAGCTGTGTCACTAGGATATTAAGAAACTGATATGTTGGACTGTGAGCATATACTAAATAATAAGTGTGTAAATAGTACCAATGGGGTAAGCAGTGTGAGAATGTGAAAATCGTCCCACTGTGGACTTATATGGAATAACATAAATCAAATTAATTAAATTAAATGACATCTAAGTGTTGCATATAAATGAATGATCAACGTGAATGGTGGAAAAAATATTTGAAAAATTTAAAATTAAGTAAATGTGCACGGATCATATGAAAAAAATGAAACAATGACGTAAACGTATTATGAAAATAATAAATGGGATTATAATGTTATAGTTTATCAATTGGCAATAGGCAAGATGCCAGTGTGTCAAGGAGTATTGACAGTGAGTATTGCTCTAATGTATATGTGTATATGTACATAAATATAAGCATAAACACAAATACATGTGAATAAATACATGCCTAATACTATTGATGAGGCTGTTTAGTATCCGTGTTGTCATGGGTAGTCCATATAGTGAGATATATAAGCATTTTAACATATACTGTATATCTACAGATGTCTTATGCCCCATACACACGATCGTTTTTCTTGCCATTTTTTTTCTTGCCGTTTTTCACGTCGTTTTTTTCATGTTTCCTCTCAAGCCTGTCTTGCGTACACACGATCATTTTCAAAAACGATCAAGCAAAGCGCAGTGTCGACGGTATACCACGTACGACGGCACTATAAAGGGGAAGTTCCGCTCGAATGGCGCCACCCTTCATGTTAGTAAAGTTTGTTGAGCAACGATTCGCGCTTTTCAGCCTCGTGCTTTTCAGTCCGTTACTGCGTGACGAATGTGCTATCTCCATTACGAACGCTAGTTTTACCAGAACGAGCCCTCCCGTCTCATACTTGATTCTGAGCATGCGCGTTTTTTTTCACGTCGTTAAAGCATACACACTATCGTTTTTCACGTCGTTAAAAAAAACTACATGAAAAACGACGTGAAAAAAGAGAGCATGTTCGAAATTTTTAATGGCCGTTTTTCACGTCGTTAAAAATGCTCTGGAGCATACACACGATCATTTTTAATGGCCATTTTTAAAGATGGCATTTTTAACGGCATGAAAAACGATCGTGTGTATGGGGCATTATAGTGAGAGCAAAAGTAGAACATGTAAACATGTATATCTGAAGATGTCTTGTAATGAGAATAAAAGTAAAGATGGAAAATATGTGTATACACATGGAGCATTCTCTGTGCTAATCTGTGTTGGATATGACTTTTGTGTACATATATATATATATATATATATATATGTTAAAATGATGTCCGCATACACATGTAGCGGGGTCTCTAAATTTAGGTGGGATACACCTGGGTGGAAGTCCAGGTGTGTAAGTATGGGAGTAATGGACCATTTGTATTCGTGGAGGATTGGGCGGTGTAATAATCTTCTTGGCCGGTGGGTGGCAGGTACCCGCAGGCTCAAGGTAGATTCACTGCCATAGTGCTGTCCTTTTTGTCCCTTCTCGGAGATGGTACGGTGAGGGCGGGGAACCTGCCGTGGCATCATTGGAGGGGATAAAATGGGGAGATGCCCTGGTCACGAGGTCCCTCTCCTCTGGAGGTTCTTCTTCACGCACCCAGGCACCTTAGGCCTGGGTGCGGGCGGTTCCGGATTCCGGCTCAGGTGCCCTAGGCCTGACCGGAATGGAGTTGGAGTCCATCTCAGGCCCCTTCAGCCTGGGGTGAGGTACTAAACCAGGAGGCCTGGGGCCCAGTGACTTCGACTGGGTCCCGCGAGGGTGGAGAAGTCCGAGGGTCCCTGAGGTGGATGGGGCCCATGTCTGAGGTGAGGAGGCCGGGGAGGTTACCCATTCGGAGAGTCTGGAGCAGCATCAACCCAGTGATGGATGGGCCTCTGGTAACTCCCTTGGAGGGACATCTTCCCCTGACAGGGGCCACAACGCAGCAAAGGTACTCCTATCTATGTTCTCTTGAGTCGCTGGTAGAGACTCTCAAGTTCTAAGTCCTTTCTAGCTAAGGCTATAGTAACCGCTGGCGAGATCGCAGTGGTTTAGCTGACAATCAGGACAGTGCCTCGACCTGCTCATCCCCTGTATCAAAATGTTATCAAGTCGCAACCAGTTGGCTACTGAAGCACTGTTTATTGTGAGATATGCAATAAAACAAGAGTTGGACTGTGATCGGTGTGTGGAACTCTGGTTAATGGGAGCAAAGGGAAGTGTTGGCACAGCAGGACTTAATCCTTTACAGAAGCACACAGGCCCAAAGGAAATATCTGGTACTGGCCTTCACCTCACCCACAGCCATGGGGAGGACATGGGCCGTAGCGCATCTCACCCTGTCGTGTGTGATACCCCTAGAAGAAAGAGATGGGGTGAGGTCGCTACACACACAAATAATCAAACTTCAAAAATCAAAAGTAAAAAATCAAAAAACAAAAAATCAAAAATCAAAAGTATTCACGCACAGGGGAAAACCACTACCTACGGAATTATGTATTAATCCATGGTATATTTTGGTGTGGAAAAACAAATTGATGTTCAATTTGTGTGTGTATGTTTGCATCTCACTCAGATAATCTCCTCTACTGATATATTTTGGTGCGGAGAGACAAGTTGATGTTCAGTATGTGTGTGTGTATATTTACATCTCACTCAGATAATCTCCTCTACTGATACACCCCTCATATTAATAGTATATAAATGTGTACACATATATGTGAGAGGGTGTATCTCGACAGCACGTGAGGTCCCTTGGACCCGCTGCATTATGTCATTACTCATCAGAATGGCACCTAATGTCTAAAAACCATGCAAACATTGTATATCAATCCAACAATATGTAGCGGGGTCTTCAGATTTAGTGGGATACACCTGGGGGTAGTGTGACCCAGGTGTGTAATTGTGTCAGGGTTAAGACCCCTTTTTTGTTATTCGTGGAGGATTGGGGGATGTAATATTCTCCTTCGCCTGTGGGTGGCGGAGTACCTACAGGCTTCAGGTAGAATCGCCACCACAGTGCTACCCTTTTTGTCCCTTCCTGGAGATGGTATGGCTGGGGCGGGGAACCCCGCCGTGGTATCGACGGGAGGAGATAAAAGGGGGAGACGCCCTCGCCACGAGGTCTTCGGGGATCATCTCTTCACGCACCCAGGCACCTTCAGCCTGGGTGCGGGCGGTTCAAGGTTCCGGCCTAGGCACCCTAGGCCTGGGTGTGGGTGTTGCGTTAATGGGAGCAAAGGGTGATTTGGTGGTTTCTGCACAACAGACTCGGTACATGCCCAAGACACACCGGCCCGAGGAAACATCAAGTATTGGCCTTCACCTCACCCACCGTTATGGGGAGGACATGGGCCGTAGCGCACCTCACCCTGTCGCGTGACATACCCCTAGCGAACCAGACGGCGGGGTGAGGAGGCCGCTACACGTGGGGGCTCGTCCGGGATGCGTGTGTGTCTCAACGATGGAACTGAGAACGTCTGTGTTTGAACTTTGCTGCCCGGAGGAGTTTCGAGCAGGTCGGCCATGTGATTGGCTAAAGTGCATCCCTGCTCGGAGTTGTGGACATGACCCTAAGTCGGGAAAGGCCCACGCGGAGGAGCGTAAAAAAGGGAGAGGTCCAGCCGTGTGAAGTACTACATGTGGGGACTGTTAATGCACTGCGCCACGAGGCACCCCATGACTGCGCAATTCGTGGGCGGAGGCTGGCGGAAGCCCGCGAAAACGTGCAAGTCGTGAGAGGAGTCTGGTCACGTGTGGAGATACACGTGGAGAATCCGGCGCGTGGTCAGCGCGTGATGGAACAGCAAGTGGTCGGGATGGCCTCAAGCTCCCCGTGGATGCCGGTACCTTACCCCACGAAGATGACTGCATTTGCTGCTCCCCTGACAGATACAGGGATAAGACTTAGGCCCCGAGGACAGTTGGCTCTGTATTCATGCAGAGACACGGAGGCCCTCGGTGTGATCTGTCCCGGATGCTCGGGACTGGTGGTCCAACTGAAGCCGTTCGGGCGATGTGAAGCGTGCAAAGAGTTTCTTTTTGAGGTCGAATCATCTACAGTAAGGCCCCGGGCCCTTAGCCTCAACTGCATCACAGGAACCACCACTCCGGAGGGAGAGATCCAGGCCTCTGCGGAGGTCCCCGTACGCGCTGACCAGGGCGATGTGACTGCCCAACCAGAGACTGAGAGAGAAAAATCCGAGGACACTGCTTCGGTCACCACAGATTCCCTTGAAGAAAGAAAGGAAGATCTTCTGGACGCAGCACTCCGGTTAAAAAGCCTTTATTCCAAAAAAAGGTTCAGGAAACCAAAAACACTCTGCACAACACAACAAACTGATCTAATTTGGCTGATGCGTTTCACACTATTTAAAGTGCTTATTATTAAAGTGCTTATTCATAGCACTTCGGGGATCATCTCTTCACGCACCCAGGCACCTTCAGCCTGGGTGCGGGTGGTTCAAGGTTCCGGCCTAGGCGCCCTAGGCCTGGCCGGAATGAAGTTGGGATTCCATCCCAGGCACCTTCAGCCTGGGATGAGGTACTATTGAGGAGGCCTGGGGCCCAGTGACTCCGACTGGGTCCCGCAAGGGTGAAGTGATTCCAGGGTGCTCCTTGCGAGGAGACCCGCATCTGAGGTGAGGAGGCTGGGGAGGTCACCCGTTCGAAAACCCGGTCATAGCACAGGGGGTGTAGGGACCCAGATCAGTATAGTGCCTCGACCTGCTCATCCCACCGTATCCTGCCATCGCATTGCCTGTATGTGGAGATACGAAATAAACCTAACAGTTGGACTGTGATCGGTGTATGGACTCTGTTAATGGGAGCAAAGGGTGATTTGGTGGTTTCTGCACAACAGACTCGGTACATGCCCAAGACACACCGGCCCGAGGAAACATCAAGTATTGGCCTTCACCTCACCCACCGTTATGGGGAGGACATGGGCCGTAGCGCACCTCACCCTGTCGCGTGACATACCCCTAGCCAACCAGACGGCGGGGTGAGGAGGCCGCTACAAATACATAAAACGTAAATCTGCACCGATGGGAAGAAGTGCATGGAGAATAACGTCTTTTGTCTCATGTATGGTCTCATGGCTATATTGCAAGGATTCCGTATATAGCAAAATGATGCATTGTTAATGTCCCAACAGATGTGTATAGCCAGACCAAAGAGTCCTTTCCATGTTCAAATATAAAGAATAAAAATACTGAAATAAAAAGGAGAGGAAACATAAAACATACGACTAATCAAAGTATTCTCTTAAAGCAGGACCATCCAGACATATAACCCTAGTTGGCTAATTCAATTAACACACTGAATATATAACATTCTTAAACCTTATGTATATACCCATTATGTGTGGGCAAAATATGGAGTGTATATATTAGACATGAGCGCTGTCAAAAAATTAGTTTAGTTCCGTTCCGTTCCGTTTCGTATTAAAAAAAAATCGTATTTTGTAATTCGTGTACGAAATTTAATTCAGATTCGTACGAAATACGAATTTCGTACGAATCATAAATTTTAAACGTTGCGCATGTTTCCCGTGCTTAGAACTGTCTCTGCACAAAATGTCATTTTTGACGGAAAAAAAGTCATTTAAAACTCACTCGCGGCTATTAATGAATTGTCGGCTTTTATCAATACATAGAAAAGTCATTGATAAAAAAAAGCGTGGGGGTTCCCCCAAATTCAATTACCAGGCCCTTCAGGTCTGGAATGGATATTAAGGGGAACCCCGCCGCAAATTGAAAAAAAAAATGGCGTGCGGTTCCCCCTAAATATCCATACCAGGCCCTTCAGATCTGGCATGGATTTTAAGGGGAACTCCACCCCAAATTTAAAAAAAAATGGCGTGGAGTCCCCCCAAAAATCCATACCAGACCCTTATCTGAGCACACAACCTGGCCGGCCGCAGGAAAAGAGGGGGGGACGAGAGAGCGCCCCCCCTCCTGAACCGTACCAGGCCACATGCCCTCAACATGGGGAGGATGTCCCCATGTTGATGGGGACAAGGGCCTCATCCCCACAACCCTTGCCCGGTGGTTGCGGGGGTCTGCGGGCAGGGTGCTTATCGGAATCTGGAAGACCCATTTAACAAAGGGGACCCCCAGATCCCGCCCCCCCCCCATGTGAATTGGTAAGGGGTACATTGTACCCCTACCATTTCACAAAGAAAGTGTAAAAAAAATTAAATAAAAACACACAAACACCTTGGAAAAGTCCTTTATTAAAAAAACAAAACAATAAATAATAAAAAAAAAACATTCCAGCGATGAAATCCAGTGTCCTGCGGCGATCCCGATGACCAGCGCTGTCCGTCATTGGTTGAGCCTGAGCGGACCTGATGGGGAACTTCCTCCGCAGTGTTTTAAATGTATAGACCCGCCCCTTCTAAAGTTCCCCATCAGGTCCGCTCAGCCAATGACTAGGTGTAAGGCTAAGCGCACCAGATGCGGAACGTGAGAAGGGGCGGGTCTATTCATGTATTACACAGTGAAGGAAGTTCCCCATCAGGTCCGCTCAGGCCAATGACGTAGGCAGGGTCTGACATAACGAGGGGACGGACCTGATGGGAACTTCCTTCACTGTGTAATACATGAATAGACCCACCCCTTCTCACGTTCCGCATCTGGTCCGCTTGGCGGACCTGATAGGGAACTTTAGAAGGGGCGGGTCTATTCATGTATTACACAGTGAAGGAAGTTCCCATCAGGTCCGCCCCCTCGTAGAGCGGACCTGATGGGGAACTTCCTTCACTGTGTAATACATGAATAGACCTGCCCCTTCTCACGTTCCGCATCTGGTCCGCTTAGCGGACCTGATGGGGAACTTTAGAAGGGGCGGGTCTATACATTTAAAACACTGCGGAGGAAGTTCCTCATCAGGTCCGCTCAGGCTCAACCAATGACGGACAGCGCTGGACAGCGGGATCGCCGCAGGACACTGGATTTCATCGCTGGAATGTTTTTTTTTTTTTAATAAAGGACTTTTCCAAGGTGTTTGTGTGTTTTTTTTTTTTTTTTTTTTTACACTTTCTTCGTGAAATGGTAGGGGTACCCTTACCAATTCACATAGGGGGGGCTGGGATCTGGGGGTCCCCTTTGTTAAAGGGGTCTTCCAGATTCCGATAAGCCCCCTGCCCGCAGACCCCCACAACCACCGGGCAAGGGTTGTGGGGATGAGGCCCTTGTCTCCATCAACATGGGGACATCCTCCCCATGTTGAGGGCATGTGGCCTGGTACGGTTCAGGAGGGGGGGGCGCTCTTTTTTTATTTATTTGCGGCGGGGTTCCCCTTAATATCCACTCCAGACCTGAAGGGCCTGGTAATTGAATTTGGGGGAACCCCACGCTTTTTTTTATCAATGACTTTTCTATGTATTGATAAAAGCTGACAATTCATTAATAGCCGCGAGTGAGTTTTAAATTACTTTTTTTCCATCAAAAATGACATTTTGTGCAGAGACAGTTCTAAGCACGGGAAACATGCGCGACTTTACATGCATATCATACACACCCCCCAGGGACGAAATTTAAAGGAATTTTTCACTTTTGGATCCGAAATTCGTAAACAAAATTTTGTATTTCGTACAGAATTTGTATGCATAAAAATTCGTATTTCGGATTCGTACGAATGTACGAATTTCTGGAAATTCGTACGAATTTTAGATTCGTACAAAACTAATCGCACATGTCTAGTATATATACGTGTTTTAGTAAGCCTAACGTAGGGCTCGGAGAATGATGGCAGGCTGGCCAATATGTATTCATTTGAGATCTCTCATCCAGGTGAATGGGAAGACAAGTAACAGGAAAGAAACGGAAGAAAATAGAAAGCAATAAAACAAAAAGGCAGGGCACAGGCACAAGGTCCACTGGAATGAGTCTAGTCATAGTAATGGGAAACATCCCATTCGAAGCTTAACCCCTTCAGTATTCTTGTATGTAAGAAAAATATCCAGTAGACCTCGCACAACCTGCTGAACTTGTCCCCCCCTCTTATAGACGTGGTAATCTTTTCAACACCTTGAATGGACAGACTAGATACATCTTTGGAACGTATGACATTCCAATGGTTGACCACATTGGTGTTTAGGGATGAGCTTCGTGTTCGAGTCGAACATACGTTCGACTCGAACATCGGCTGTTCGATCGTTCGACGAAGATCGAACGATTTGGGCCGTTCGCGCCAAATTCGAGTGACGCGAACGGCCCACAATGCACTACGCCATCGCAGTGTCATCCAGGCGCTGTGATTGGCCAAGCATGCACTGTGACCCCGCATGCTTGGCCAATCACAGCGCCGGCAGCGAGGAGAGCAATGATTGGCCACAGGCAGGATGCCTGTGGCCAATTATTGCTGATGGGGTTTAGTACACGCCCCACACTATAAAAGGCCGCCAGCGCGGCGGCCTTGTGTAGTGTGTTCCGGAGCAGGGAAAGAGAAGCATAGGCAGGGACAGTGTCATTTTTTTTCCTTTACTAATCCTGGATTCCTTGTGTTTAGGGACAAATAAGGATAGGTAGGGAGAGTGTCAGTGACAGTGTGCTATTCTGTGCTAATCCTTGTTTGTAGGGACAGAGAGGTACAGTGAGGGAAAGTGTCAGTGTGCTATTGTGTTCTAAAACTATTTTGCTGAACCATATTTTCAATCCTTGAGTTGAGGGACAGAGAGCTACAGTGAGGGAAAGTGTCAGTGTGCTATTATGTTCTAAAACTATTTTGCTGAACCATATTTTCAATCCTTGAGTTGAGGGACAGAGAGCTACAGTGAGGGAAAGTGTCAGTGTGCTATTGTGTTCTAAAACTATTTTGCTGAACCATATTTTCAATCCTTGAGTTGAGGGACAGAGAGGTACAGTGAGTGAAACTGACAGTGTGCTATTCTGTTCTAAATCAATTTTGCTGTTCCATATTTTCAATCCTTGAGTTGAGGGACAGAGAGCTACAGTGAGTGAAACTGACAGTGTGCTATTCTGTTCTAAAACTATTTTGCTGTTCCATATTTTCAATCCTTGAGTTGAGGGACAGAGAGCTACAGTGAGGGAAAGTGTCAGTGTGCTATTGTGTTCTAAAACTATTTTGCTGAACCATATTTTCAATCCTTGAGTTGAGGGACAGAGAGCTACAGTAAGGGAAAGTGTCAGTGTGCTATTGTGTTCTAAAACTATTTTGCTGAACCATATTTTCAATCCTTGAGTTGAGGGACAGAGAGCTACAGTGAGGGAAAGTGTCAGTGTGCTATTGTGTTCTAAAACTATTTTGCTGAACCATATTTTCAATCCTTGAGTTGAGGGACAGAGAGGTACAGTGAGTGAAACTGACAGTGTGCTATTCTGTTCTAAATCAATTTTGCTGTTCCATATTTTCAATCCTTGAGTTGAGGGACAGAGAGGTACAGTGAGGGAAACTGACAGTGTGCTATTCTGTTCTAAAACTATTTTGCTGAACCATATTTTCAATCCTTGAGTTGAGGGACAGAGAGGTACAGTGAGTGAAACTGACAGTGTGCTATTCTGTTCTAAAACTATTTTGCTGTTCCATATTTTCAATCCTTGAGTTGAGGGACAGAGAGCTACAGTGAGGGAAAGTGTCAGTGTGCTATTGTGTTCTAAAACTATTTTGCTGAACCATATTTTCAATCCTTGAGTTGAGGGACAGAGAGGTACAGTGAGTGAAACTGACAGTGTGCTATTCTGTTCTAAAACTATTTTGCTGTTCCATATTTTCAATCCTTGAGTTGAGGGACAGAGAGGTACAGTGAGTGAAACTGACAGTGTGCTATTCTGTTCTAAATCAATTTTGCTGTTCCATATTTTCAATCCTTGAGTTGAGGGACAGAGAGGTACAGTGAGTGAAACTGACAGTGTGCTATTCTGTTCTAAAACTATTTTGCTGTTCCATATTTTCAATCCTTGAGTTGAGGGACAGAGAGCTACAGTGAGGGAAAGTGTCAGTGTGCTATTGTGTTCTAAAACTATTTTACTGAACCATATTTTCAATCCTTGAGTTGAGGGACAGAGAGCTAAAGTGAGGGAAAGTGTCAGTGTGCTATTGTGTTCTAAAACTATTTTGCTGAACCATATTTTCAATCCTTGAGTTGAAGGACAGAGAGGTACAGTGAGTGAAACTGACAGTGTGCTATTCTGTTCTAAAACTATTTTGCTGTTCCATATTTTCAATCCTTGAGTTGAGGGACAGAGAGGTACAGTGAGTGAAACTGACAGTGTGCTATTCTGTTCTAAAACTATTTTGCTGTTCCATATTTTCAATCCTTGAGTTGAGGGACAGAGAGGTACAGTGAGGGAAAGTGTCAGTGTGCTATTGTGTTCTAAAACTATTTTGCTGAACCATATTTTCAATCCTTGAGTTGAGGGACAGAGAGGTACAGTGAGTGAAACTGACAGTGTGCTATTCTGTTCTAAAACTATTTTGCTGTTCCATATTTTCAATCCTTGAGTTGAGGGACAGAGAGGTACAGTGAGTGAAACTGACAGTGTGCTATTCTGTTCTAAATCAATTTTGCTGTTCCATATTTTCAATCCTTGAGTTGAGGGACAGAGAGGTACAGTGAGTGAAACTGACAGTGTGCTATTCTGTTCTAAAACTATTTTGCTGTTCCATATTTTCAATCCTTGAGTTGAGGGACAGAGAGCTACAGTGAGGGAAAGTGTCAGTGTGCTATTGTGTTCTAAAACTATTTTGCTGAACCATATTTTCAATCCTTGAGTTGAGGGACAGAGAGCTACAGTGAGGGAAAGTGTCAGTGTGCTATTGTGTTCTAAAACTATTTTGCTGAACCATATTTTCAATCCCTGAGTTGAGGGACAGAGAGGTACAGTGAGTGAAACTGACAGTGTGCTATTCTGTTCTAAATCAATTTTGCTGTTCCATATTTTCAATCCTTGAGTTGAGGGACAGAGAGGTACAGTGAGGGAAACTGACAGTGTGCTATTCTGTTCTAAAACTATTTTGCTGAACCATATTTTCAATCCTTGAGTTGAGGGACAGAGAGGTACAGTGAGTGAAACTGACAGTGTGCTATTCTGTTCTAAAACTATTTTGCTGTTCCATATTTTCAATCCTTGAGTTGAGGGACAGAGAGGTACAGTGAGTGAAACTGACAGTGTGCTATTCTGTTCTAAATCAATTTTGCTGTTCCATATTTTCAATCCTTGAGTTGAGGGACAGAGAGGTACAGTGAGGGAAAGTGTCAGTGTGCTATTGTGTTCTAAAACTATTTTGCTGAACCATATTTTCAATCCTTGAGTTGAGGGACAGAGGGCTACAGTGAGTGAAACTGACAGTGTGCTATTCTGTTCTAAATCAATTTTGCTGTTCCATATTTTCAATCCTTGAGTTGAGGGACAGAGAGGTACAGTGAGGGAAACTGACAGTGTGCTATTCTGTTCTAAAACTATTTTGCTGTCCATATTTTCAATCCCTGAGTTGAGGGACAGAGAAGGACACTCGTAGAAATTATCAGTGTGCTATTCTGTGCTAAATCTTGTTTGTAGGGAGGGACAGAGTAGGACAGTGAGGGAAAGTGTTAGTGTGCTATTCTGTTCTAAAACTTTTTTGCTGAACCATATTTTCAATCCTTGTGTTTAGGGACAGAGAAGGATAGGCAGGGGACAGTGTCAGTGTCATTGTTGCTAAGCCTCCTGCACAATATACACCTGAAGGTAGCCCTTATTGCTGTTTTTCCCATCTCCCTGAAGGCCATCCATTAAAATGTCTGGAAGGCAACCAAGGAGAGGCAGACAGTCAGGAGGCAAAACAAGAGGGCAAGCAGGCTCTGTGTCTGGGGGCAACAGTGCTGGTCGTGTACGCGGTGCATTGTCATCAGCACATGGCCATGGGACACGCTTGTCCTTGTTTTCGGCAGCTGGACATGTTGAGCCACATCATGCCGAAGACTTGGTAGAGTGGATGACCAAGCCCACCTCATCCTCCTCATCCTCTCTCACCCAGGCTCAGGGTAGTGGCAAAGCAGCTGCCAAAGCGTCCTCTTCTCTGGTATCATTATCTTCATTAGTCAATCCTTCCCTAGACCCACCATGCCCTCCTCCTGAGGAGTCCCCCGAACTGTTTGAGCACAGTGTTGGGTACATGCTCCAGGAGGATGCCCAGCGTTTGGAAGGATCTGATGATGATACCCAGCTAGAGGAAGGCAGCAGCGTGAGAGCAGAGAGAGGGGATGCTCAAGAAGGACACCAATCTGGCAGTCATGTTCCAGCAGCTGCAGCATACTGCCAGATTGGCTCCAGTGATGAGGAGGGAGGGGATGATGAGGTCACTGACTCCACGTGGGTGCCTAATAGGAGAGAGGAGGAGGAGGAGGATGAGGAGGAGGCACATCTCCAACGAGGCAGGATGCCCTTGAGTGGCCAGCGTATGGGCAGCACACCGACGGAATCACACCGCAGAGCTCCGCCTGTGCAGGGCGCTGCCTCTGCCCGTCATTCAAAAAGTTCTTTGGTGTGGGCCTTTTTTGAGGCGAGTGCATCAGATCGCACAGCTGCTGTTTGCAACATATGTCTCAAGCGTATATCGCGTGGCCAAAACATCAGCCGCTTGGGCACCACATGCTTGATCAGACATATGTTGACCTGCCATGCAGCTCGTTGGCAAGCCTACCTTAAAGACCCACACCAAAGAACAAAGCTGACCTCTTCTTGCACCGCATCAGCTGGGATCTCCAACCCCACTATACCTTCAGTCCTCTCTGAAACCTGCTCTGAGAGGAATGAAGGTGTAGAATTAGGTGTGTCACAGGCAAGTACTTGCGGGCACTCTGCTAGCAGTACACCAACGTCCGATTCTAGCAGGCAAATTTCCCTGCCCCAGCTGCTGGACCGTCGAAAGAAGTTCACTCCCAGCCATCCACATGCCCAGCGGTTGAATGCTAGCTTGGCTAAATTGCTAGCGCTTCAACTGCTGCCTTTTCAGTTGGTAGACTCGGCCCCCTTCCGTGAGTTTGTGCAATGTGCGGTTCCTCAGTGGCAGGTTCCCAAACGACACTTTTTCGCACGGAAGGCTATTCCGGCTCTCTACAGGCATGTAGAAGGCAATGTCTTGGCCTCGCTGGACAGGGCGGTCAGCGGTAAGGTGCATATTACCGCTGACTCATGGTCCAGCAGGCATGGACAGGGACGTTACCTTTCTTTCACGGCCCATTGGGTCACTCTTTTGGCAGCTGGGAAGGATGCAGGACAAGGTGCAGTAGTGTTGGAGGTTGTTCCACCCCCACGCCTCCAAAATGCTACTACTGGTTGTGACACACCTCTCTCCTCCACCCCCTCCTCTTCTTCCTCCATGGCCTCTTCCTGTGGTTTGTCCTCGGAACCAGCGGTGCTCCGTAGGCGTTCAAGGGGCTACGCAAGTACGCAGGCAAAAAGATGCCATGCCGTGCTTGCGCTGGTGTGTTTGGGGGACAGGAGCCACACTGGGGCAGAGGTCCTGTCTGCTCTGCAGGGGCAGGCCGAGAGGTGGTTGACGCCACGCCAGCTTAAGCCAGGAATGGTGGTTTGCGACAATGGCACCAACCTCCTCTCCGCCCTCCGACAGGGACAACTGACCCATGTGCCCTGTATGGCTCACATCCTTAACCTGGTGGTGCAGCGGTTCTTGGGCAGGTACCCGGGCTTACAGGATGTCCTGAGGCAGGCCAGGAAAGTCTGTGTGCATTTCCGCAGATCTTATAATGCCAGTGCTCGCCTGGCTGAGCTTCAAAAGGAGTTGAACCTGCCCAAGAACCGCCTTATATGTGACATGCCCACCAGGTGGAACTCAACGTTGGCCATGCTGCAGCGGCTGCACACGCAGCAGAGGGCCATCAATGAGTACCTGTGCGACTACGGCACCAGGACAGGGTCGGGGGAGCTCGGGTTTTTTTCACCACGCCAGTGGGGCATGATCAGGGATGCATGCACTGTCCTGGCACCATTTGAGGAGGCCACGAGGATGGTGAGCAGTGACAGTGCATGCATCAGTGACACTGTACCTCTTGTCCACCTGTTGGAGCACACGCTGCGTGGAATAATGGACAGGGCACTTGAGGCAGAACAGAGGCAGGAAGAGGAGGACTTCCTTGCCTCTCAAGGCCCCCTTTACCCAGACAGTGTTCCTTCTGTCCCACCCATCGCACAGGAAGAGGAGGAGGAGGAGGAGGATTGTGTCAGCATGGAGGTGGAGGCTGGCACTCAGCATCATCAGCAGCAGTCTTTTAGGGATGATTTACAGTCCCAAGAAACCAGTGGACTTGTACGTGGCTGGGAGGAGGTGGCTGCGGATCATGTCGTCCTTAGTGACCCAGAGGACTCCGGACTGAATGCCTCAGCTAACCTACGCTGCATGGCCTCCCTGATCCTGCAAAGTCTGCGGAAGGATCCTTGTATTCTTCGGATCAAGGAGAGGGACCATTACTGGCTGGCCACTCTCCTTGATCCACGGTACAAGGGTAAGGTTGCGGACCTTATCGTTCCGTCGCAGAGGGAGCAGAGGATGAGACAACTCCGGGAGGCCTTGCAGAAAGGTCTGTGCAACGCGTTCCCAGAGACTAGGAGGTTACAAACTCCTGGTCCTGGACAACGAGTTGCTGAGGCTTCGGGCAGACAAAGAAGGAGCGGTGGGGAAGGTGGCCGTCTGACCGATGCGTTCAGACAATTCTTTAGTCCGCAGCCCCAAAGTATGATCGGTTCCAGCAACCTTCGCCAGCGTCTGATATACATGGTGCAGGAATACCTAGGGGCAAGGTCAGACTTGGACACCTTCCCCACCGAAAATCCTCTGGCTTACTGGGTCTTGAGGATGGATCACTGGCCAGAGCTTGCACAGTATGCAATTGAGCTACTGGCCTGTCCTGCATCCAGCGTTCTTTCAGAACGCACATTCAGTGCTGCTGGAGGATTTGTCACGGATCACAGGGTGCGCCTGTCCACCGACTCAGTTGATCGACTGACTTTCATCAAGATGAACCAGTCTTGGATCACCACCAGCTACCACACACCAGATGCTGATATAACAGACTAATTGATTTTAAAATGTCACATCCCTTCAAGACTGATGCTGATGCTGAGTGCCTGTGCTGTTATGTTGTCTGGCTATCCTCCTCCTCCTCCTCAATGATACGATTAACGATGATAGCTTGGAAGATCATTTTGGTTTATGGGTGACGCCACCAGTGGCTAAGGCCCAATTTTTCAGCCCCTGTTTAACAGGGGCGTGTAATTAAAATTTTTGATGCAATAATTTGCAACAGGCCTCATTGCTGTGCTCCAAGTACAGTATCTGTGTGGGGTTGCAGTGTTGTGCCACCAGTGCCTAAGGCCCAATTTTTCAGCCCCTGTTCAACAGGGGCATGCAATTATAATTATTGATCTAATAATTCACAGCAGGGCCCATTGCTGCGCCCACCAAGAGTAACTGTCAGGCCTTACAGTGTTGTGGCACCAGCAACACCATCACCACCACCACCACCACCACCAAAGGCCCAATTTTTCAGCCCCTGTTCAACAGGGGCATGCAATTATAATTATTGATCTAATAATTCACAGCAGGGCCCATTGCTGCGCCCACCAAGAGTAACTGTCAGGCCTTACAGTGTTGTGGCACCAGCACCACCATCAAAGGCCCAATTTTTACTACCACTGATCAACAATTATATGTTATTACAATTCCTGATATTATACTTGACAGCAGGGCGTTCCAGCACCCACCAAGAATAACTGTGAGTGCTTTCAGTGTTGTGCCAACACCAACACCTAAGGGGCCAATTTCTGCAGAGTATATACGGAAGGTCCCTACTTTCAAACATCCAACTTACAAACTACTACTACTTGCAAACGGAAGAAGACAACAGGAAGTGAGAGGAAATCTGCCCCTTGGAAGGAAAATTCTCTCCTGTAAGAATTAATATGGGAGAAAGGTGTCTCCTCTCTACTGATGCTTTATCACCAATCCTTGTTTCAATACAAACACCACATTTCAAAAACAGTTGTCATTGGGACGCAAAGTGAGGTGAAATGTTCTGAACAGGGGCACAGACAGCAAAAAAAATGTGACATGGGTGATAACCGTTCCCTATGTTTTCCAAAAAGCTAAAAAAAAGGAATTTGGCATGGAGCTACACTTAAACAATGCAGCTGTTCAAAATTACAAACAGATTCTACATAAGAACAAACCTACAGTCCCTGTCTTGTATGCACCGCCTGTATACGGCTGTTCAGAGTATATAGGGCCTTTTTTATTTTGTGTGCGGGGTTCCCCTTAATATCCATACAAGACCCAAAGGGGCTGGTAATGGGCTGGGGTAGGGGGGGGGGGTTGATGGGGTAGCTATTCCATTTTTCCTAAAGATTTTCATCCATATTACCGGGACCAGACATTGCATTAAAGCCGCAAGCAGTTTTAAATGGCTTTTTTTCCTTTAGAAATGTTATTTTGTGCAAGGACAGTTCTAAACACGGGAAACACGTGGCACTTCACAGGCATACTTTAGACACCCCTCAGGTACAATATTTAAAGGAATATTTGACTTTTTTTTTTTCACTTTATGCATCATTAAAATGACTGCTCCCGGAAAACGTCCGTTTTTAAAACTTCTTTTTGCATTGATACATGTCCCCTGGTGCAGAACCCGGGTTCCCAAACTCTGTTTCGGACAATAACATGGATAATAGTCGTTATAATTAGCACTTTAGAATCCGAACGTTCGCATCCATTGTATTTAATAGGGTTCTAATGTTCGCGCGAACTTTCGGTCCGTTCGCGGGTTCTGGTGCGAACCGAACCCGGGGGTGTTCGGCTCATCACTATTGGTGTTGTGGTTCTTATCTATATCATACCAGTGATCGTATAGTCTGTCCTTAAGCCTCCGAATTGTCCGACCTACATACTGAACTTTACACTGATCACAGTTGATGACATACACTATGAATTTAGTGTTACAGTTAATGAACTGTTGTATTTCAAAACTTTTGTCAGTGGTGCACGAATGAACGTGTTGTCCTGTCTTAATATGACAACAGTAATTGCACCTCTTTACTCCACATTTAAAGGTACCTTTAGAATGTAACCAATTTGTACCCACTGGTTTAGTTTGAAACAAACTTGGTGAAAGTGTTCTTCCTAATGTAGGTGCCCTCCTGGAGACCGTTTTGATTCCCTTGGACAAAACTTCTTGGTATGCCACGTCGTTATATAGAATAGGAAGGTATTTAACAATAATTTGTCTAATTTTATTAAATTCCAAACTATATGGTGTGTAAAAAATGGGTACACTATTAAAGGATGTGGCAGACCGCTTTCCTATAGGACCGCTATTATTTTTGTCCTGTAACAGGGAAGCCCTGGAGATGGTATCCACTTTTGACAGAGCCGTATTAATGGTTTTGGTTGGATAGCCTCTGACACGTACCTTGGAGGTGAGCCTGACGTGCAGAGGGAGACCTCTCGTACAGCCCTGGTTCCCAGGTCACTGGAGTTGGGACAGTGGCCGAAGGAGCACAGTGAGGTATGAGTGCCTGTTAGGTTCTCCTGGACTAGATGAGAAGACCGCTATGGATCCCTGAAGATGTAGGTCAGGTGATGCAGGCCAGCGGGTGCAGGTAGCTGGGGATGCGGCTGGAAGGTGCAGATCAGCTGATGCAGGTAGCCGAGGATGCCGGTAGATACGGATACAAGCAGCAGGCAGGAGAAGGGTCAGACGAGCTAGGTCATGCACAGCGGATCAGATACAGGCAGAAGCGTCAGGCAGCGGAGGGTCAAGTTCAGGCTGGATCAGGCAACAGAGGATCAGGCAGACAGATGAGCAGGACTGGGTCTAGGAAGCCAAAGGTCAGGACTGGAGATAGCAGCAAGGTCAGGAAGCCGGGTCAGAGTAACAGCAGGTGCAATTTCAGGATCAGGTCACTGGATAACTGCAGATCAGACAGCAAGAGTCTGGACAGGAGAAGCCCCTTTTAAAGGCCACTGGGCACCAAGGCAGCGTCACCGTGCGCGCGCGATTGGCGCGCGTATGCGAGAATGGCGCATGCGCCATGGAAAGCTTCTGTTTACACTTGGAAGCCTACTAGCGGGGATGTGCCTGAGCCTTGTTGTGGGTACCAGAGGCATACATCCATGACATTGCCCCCCCCTTATGGGCAACCTCCGGGTGCCCAAAAGGACTCTTTTTTGAGGGTGGCTGTGGAAGAAGGCCTGGATCAGCTCTTGGGCATGCACATTCTGCTCGGGTTCCCAAGAGTTCTCCTCTGGTCCGTACCCCCTCCACTTGATCAAGTATTGCAGTCGATTACCTCTCCTTCTGCAGTCTACGACAGCCTCCACCTCGTATTCCTCGTCCCCATCAACCATTACGGGTTCAGCTGGCCCCAATCCCCTGTCTAGGAAGGGGTCTGGTACTGTGGGTTTCAGCAGGGACACGTGGAACACGGGGTGGATGCTAAGTGAATCAGGTAAGACAAGTTCATAGGAGACTTCGTTCAGTTTCCTCTTGACTGGGAAAGGTCCGATAAACTTGGGTGCCAGTTTCTTCGATGGACAAGCCATTCTGAGGTTGGTAGTAGACAACCACACTTGGTCGCCAGGTTGGAGGTGCAATTCCCCTCTTCTCTTTCTGTCATAAACTCTCTTATTCGTTGCCTGTGCCTTGGCCATAGTCTCTTGTAGCAGTTTGTTGTTGCGACCCAGGAAGTCAACAGTACTCTGTACCGCTGGAACCGGAGATTCAGGGATAATGTTAGGCAGGAAAACAGGGTGAAACCCATAGTTTGCAAAAAATGGGGACTGACCCGTGACAGAATGTCTGGCATTGTTGAAGGCAAATTCTGCCAACGGCAATAGTGCTACCCAATCGTCCTGGACAAACGTGGTGAAACAGCGTATGTACTGCTCAAGGGTCTGGTTCGTCCTCTCGGTTTGTCCATTAGTCTGAGGATGGTAAGCAGATGACATGGATAGCTCAATCTTCAGGGCCTGGCATAGTGCTTTCCAAAAGCGGGAGGTGAACTGAACCCCCCTGTCGGATACAATGTTGGTTGGTACTCCATTTAATCTTATGATCTCCCGGATGAACACCCGGGCGGTCTCCATGGCAGAAGGCGTACTTTTCAGAGGTATGAAGTGGGCCATCTTGGAAAGGCGGTCGACTACAACAAAGATGGCTGTATGTCCTTTGGATGGGGATAGTTCGACTATAAAGTCCATGGCTATCATGCTCCAGGGTCTGTCGGGAATTGGTAGTGGTCTGAGAAGACCCCAGGACTTGGTTCTAGCAGATTTGCTTTGGGTACAAACAGTACATGATTTCACGTAGTCCTCACAACTCTTCTCAAGCTTTGGCCACCAGAACATACGCTGAATCAGGTCAAGGGTCTTGTGGACCCCGAAATGGCCAGCCAGAGGATGGTCGTGGAATAGGTTGAGAACCTTTGTCCGGAAACTTGCTGGCACAAAAATGTTATTGTCCTTCCAAAGCAACCCATCTCTGGGTGTCAGGGACACACCTGGTGGACTGGGCATTCCTGCCGAAGCTTGTTTTAGGCTGGACATCAGATCTGTCTGGATGAGCAGAAAGTTACCCTCAGATAGGATAGTGTGACGGATCTCGCATACCCCAGGTGGGCACATCAGCCAGACCTGTGTCTCCTGTCCTCCAAACGCACCCGCAGCCTGCAGATACGCCATAACCAGCCCTTAACCCCTCAATCACGAGACAATCCACACAGGTGTTGAGGGTTAAACATGCAGAGCATTAAGAGTTTATTAAATCCAAAACATAGACTTTTACACACAGTTAGGGACACTCCCCTTAGCCTTGTCATAGGGGGGGGTAGGGGACAAGGAAGAACCAATGGGAACTTAACATTGGAACAGAGACTACAGTTAAACATAAAGGGATTATGGTAAGCAGGCAGCCCTTCAATACACATCCCCTGCGGAGAGATGTCTGCAGTCCAGACCATTGTCTATGTGCCATGAACCAACACAGCTAAACACAGCAACAAGAGGGGGGGTGGATGGGGGAGAAGGGATGTAGCATTACATTACATTATCTCAATGCCAGCTTTCCCCCAGTCTCTCAGTCTGGGCCATAATCTGTGGGTAGGAGGCCCGCCCACAGTCCCTTCCAAAACGCACAGTGACAGTGGGTTCTGTCACATTTCTCCCCTTTTAAAAACAGACTAACCAGGTTCCTGACCCCCAACTGGTCTGGACCTGCGTTAGTCACAAACTTCCACCCCAGGCAACCAGGAAAAGGAAAAGTACGTCTCTGGCGCTGGGGAGCAAAATCGCACATACGGTCTCCCGTGAAAAAAAACAGCCGCTGCAGAGTGGGAACAGCTGTCCGCACTCCCGTGATCCGGGGCTGGGTTGCAGATATTGAGGGGAGCTGAATTGTCCTTTGCCCCGATGCCAGAACTTCCGCTGGTAGGGAACGTAGGCTAGTAGTGCTATGCATTTGGGGAGGAAAAGGTGCTTGCTTTTCTCCTGGAGTAGCTACCAGCCGCTGAGGAGGTATCTTGCAGGGACTATCTCCCGGACTCTCCATCTCTTTTTCTGATGCTGGGCAGAGGCCAACAGCGCTCTGCCCCGTAGCCAGTGCTTCTGCTAGGGGGACATATACAACGGTAGAGTTCAGCCGCTGGAGAGGGGGAAGGGTTTTCTCCCCTCCTGGTTCTGTGACCAGCTGCTGAGGCGACTTCTGACAGGGGCTGTCTCCCAAACCCTCCAAAAACCTACCGAGGGCTGGGTCGGGGCCGGTGACACTCTGCCATGCAGCCAGCGCTTCTGCTGGGGGGATATACACTGGGAAAGTGTCCAAGTGCTGGACAACCAGCTCACTGAGGTCATCCCTCGGACTCCCTGGATCTAACTCTGAGGGTGGGCAGAGGCCAGCGGCACTCTGCCCCATAGCCAGCGCTTCTGCTGGGGGGATGAACACTGGGGTAGTGTCCAAGTGCTGGGGAAACAGCTCACTGAGGTCATCCCTCGGACTCCCTGGATCCAACTCTGAGGGTGGGCAGAGGCCAGCGGCACTCTGCCCCATAGCCAGCGCTTCTGCTGGGGGGATGAACACTGGGGTAGTGTCCAAGTGCTGGGGAAACAGTTTACTGAGGTCATCCCTCTGACTCCCTGGATCCAACTCTGAGGGTGGGCAGAGGCCAGCGGCACTCAGCCCTGCAGCCTGCGCTTCTGCTGGGGGGATGAACATTGGGGTAGTGTCCAATTGCTGGGGAGGGAGAATTGCTTCCTCCACTCCCTTTGGGGATATTTGCCGTTGGGGAAAAACGGCTCACGAAAATCATCTCTCAGACTCTCCGTGTCATGGAGGTCCTGCCAGAAGCAGGGGTCCTGGTCTTCCTGATTCTCGGTTGCGCATGCTCCGCCCTGCAGGTGGCACCAGAGGGGCTATTTAAACCTGTCAATCGCAGACAGTCCCTGCTGTCTGCTCTACAGCGTTGAGTACCTGAAAACCTGATCTGAAGACTTACCTGTGTTTGACCCGGCCTGCCTGTGACTTCTCCAGTTTTCTGCCTGCATCCGACCCCTGGCTTGTTGTGACCTCTCCTCTGTCTGATCCCTCTGTACCTTGCTGCCAGCCAGTTAACCGACCCGGCTTGTCTGACCAAGCTCACTGTTCCTAGTTCCGGTCCAGTCTGCTAAGCTGATCCAGTTTGCTGAGTTCCTGTGTTCCTGGTTCCAGTCCAGTCTGCTAAGCTGATCCAGTCTGCTGAGTTCCTGTGTTCCTGGTTCCGGTCCAGTCTGCTAAGCTGATCCAGTTTGCTGAGTTCCTGTGTTCCTGGTTCCGGTCCCGTCTGCTGAACGATTCCAGTTTGCTGAGTGTTCCTGATTCCAGTTCGACCTGCTGTGTTCCAGTGTGCCTACCAAGTCTGCATAACTACCTTCACCTTGGTTGATCCTGCCAGGCACTCGTACCCCTCCTACCTCCGCGCCTGCTGTTACCTTACCAGGGGCCGCTGGTGGGAGCCGTTAGGGAGGCCTTCCTCTGCAAGTCCGGGCTCATCACCGCTAGGTACGTGACAGTAGCAGACAGCCATGTCTGAGCCCGAGCAGGGAGCCTCACCTATGGAGGAACTATGTCGGCACCTGGCAGGATTGGCTGAAGCGGTCAAGAACCTCCAGCAAGGCTACACCCATCTGGAAGAACAAGTGCAGGTCCTCTCCAACCCCTCTGGAGCCCAAGGGGGATCCCATACCTCTACCTCCACTGCTGGGGCAGGATCCTCACCCACAGTTGTCATGCTTCCTCCGGAGCCCAGGGTCCCTACACCCGAAAAATTCTCCGGGGATCGAAGCAAGTTTAGGGCTTTTCGTAATTCCTGCGAACTCTACTTCGCCCTGCAGCCTCGCACCTTCTCCTTGGAAGCCACCAAGGTGGGCTTTGTGATGTCCCTGCTTTCCGGAGACCCTCAGAGCTGGGCCCACCGTCTCTTGGAACGGAAAGATATGGCGTTAAACAACCTTACTGCCTTCTTCGACGCCATGGCTCAGCTATATGAAGATTCCCAGCTCTCAGTAACCGCAGAGACCGCCTTGCGCACCCTTCAGCAGGGGCGCAGAGCAGCAGAGGACTACGTAGCGGAATTTAGACGGTGGAGCGCAGATACCAGTTGGAATGACGCCGCCCTCCGCCATCAGTTCCGCATAGGTCTGTCCGACCCTCTGAAGGACGAGCTCGCTAGGGTTGGCATACCACCAACCCTGAATTCACTAATTGACTTAACAATCCAGATCGACCGACGTCTCAGGGAACGAAGGGCTGAGAGGTCCACGGGCTTCTCCCGCCCGACCTGGATGCTTCCCCGGGCTCCCAGCCATCTGCACCCAGCACCTGTTGCACCTCCAGCCGCTACATCTGACATACCCGAGCCCATGCAGCTCGGAGTGCTTCGTCCTTCCCTCTCCCAACAGGAACGCCAACGTCGCCAAGTGAACAATTTGTGCCTGTACTGCGGGGAACCCGGACACTTCGTTATAAATTGTCCCCTGAAACTTCGTAAGTGTCTTTCAGTATCTTCTGACACTACCAACCCACAGGCCAAGTCCACATCTCACCTTGCTCTCTCTGTCTCGTTACAGCTCCCAGGAAGGACTCTGCAAGTGCCCGCTATTATTGATTCTGGGGCTTGCAGCTGCTTTATGGACTCAGCCTTTGCCATCAAGCACCAGATCCCTCTTGTCACCAAGACCCATGGACTATGTGTGCATTTGGCTGATGGGTCCATCATTAAGTCTGGACCAGTGGTCCAAGAGACCGCCCCTTTACCCGCTACCATCTCCACCATCTCCGGAACCCACCAAGAATACTTACGCCTGGACATTATCTCTTCCCCATTGTTCCCTGTGATCCTTGGTATACCTTGGCTACAGGTCCACAACCCTACCATCAACTGGGCCACGGGGTTGGTGACCTTTTCTTCTCCTTACTGCCAGCAATCCTGCGGGACACTCAAAACCCCTGGGCCGGCCACCCTCTTATGTATCAATACGGAGGCTGGAATACGGCAATCCATCCCTGAGGTCTACCATGACTTTCTTGATGTGTTTAGCAAACAAGGGGCAGAGACTCTACCACCTCATCGGGCCTATGATTGCCCCATTGACCTACTTCCCGGAGCGGCAATTCCGTTTGGCAGGATCTTCCCGTTAACAGAGGTAGAACAGGGGGCACTAAAAGACTATATCGATGAAAACCTACAGAAAGGGTTCATTCGTCCGTCTACATCTCCAGCCGGTGCAGGCATCTTTTTCGTAGAGAAGAAGGATCATACCCTTCGACCCTGTGTGGACTATCGTGAATTAAATAAAATCACAGTAAAAAACCGCTACCCTCTCCCCTTGGTACCGGAACTATTTCAGAGACTGGGAACAGCCATCATTTTTACCAAACTTGATCTCCGCGGAGCCTACAATCTGGTCCGCATCAAGGAGGGGGATGAGTGGAAGACCGCTTTCCGCACCCGATTCGGACATTTCGAGTACCGGGTAATGCCCTTCGGGTTGTGCAACGCCCCTGCCACTTTCCAGTATTTCATTAACGATGTGCTCCGGGACTTCCTAGATCTCTTTGTCATTGTCTACCTGGATGATATACTAATTTTTTCTTCCTCCCTTGATTCCCACCGCAGGCACGTCAGAAGTGTGTTGGCTCGGCTTCGCCAGCACGGCCTGTATGCGAAGGCCGAGAAGTGTGAATTTGAGCTGGAAAGTATATCGTTCTTGGGACTAATTATCTCCAGCGAGGGCATCAAGATGGACCCTCAAAAGATTGCTGCAATCCTGGACTGGCCAGTCCCGGCGGACAAGAAGGGGATCCAACGTTTCGTTGGATTCGCCAACTTCTACCGCAAATTCATCAGAGGGTTCTCAGCCATCATCGCACCCATCACCCAGCTGACCAAACAAGGGATCCGTTTCCACTGGTCCCCTGAGGCCCAAAAGGCCTTTGAGGCCCTGAAGGGTCTCTTTACCTCTGCCTCTATCTTGAAGCACCCAGATTCCTCATTACCGTTCGTTCTGGAGGTAGACGCCTCGGAAATTGCGGTAGGAGCAATACTGTCCCAAAGACAGGGGACCAGAGCCTTGCTCCACCCAGTAGCTTTTTTCTCTCGCAAGTTATCTGCGGCAGAGAGGAACTACGACGTGGGGGATCGGGAATTGCTGGCGATCAAGTCCGCATTAGAGGAGTGGCGTTATCTGTTGGAGGGGGCTGCCCACCCGATTCTGATATTCACCGACCACAAGAACCTGGAGTACCTGAAGGCAGCGAAAAGGCTAAAACCAAGACAAGCCAGGTGGGCGCTCTTCTTCTCCCGGTTCTCCTTCCATGTCACTTACCGTCCCGGTTCCAAGAACATTAAGCCCGATGCCCTCTCTCGGATGTTCCATAAGTCTAAGGAAACCTCTCCTCCAGACACCATTCTTGCTCCTGGAAACTTCCTTCTGCTTCAGGAAGACCTACTCTCCCGGATCAAGCAAGCCTCCACTGGGCAGAGACCCCCCTCCGAACCGGAATTGCAGGCCAAAGATGGGCTGTTTTGGTACCAGAACAGGATCTACGTACCTGAAGAGCTGAGAATAACCGTACTGGAACTCTGCCACGACCATGCCCTTGCCGGGCACTTTGGCGTTGCCAAGACCACCGACTTGGTACAGCGTACCTTTTGGTGGCCTCGGCTCCGCGAGAACTGTAGGAAGTTTGTGGAGTCCTGCATAGTTTGTACCCGAAACAAGGGTTACAAATCCAAGGCCTGGGGACTACTGAGACCCCTACCCATCCCAGACAGACCCTGGAAAATGCTGTCCATCGACTTTATCGTCGAGTTGCCTCCGGCTGAGAGTCACACCACTATCTTCGTGATAGTAGACCGTCTATCCAAGATGGCACATTTCATTCCCATGAAGGGGACTCCCTCAGCTCCCGAAACTGCACAGGTATTCATCAGAGAGGTCGTCAGACTCCGCGGGGTACCAGCCAATATTGTCTCCGACCGAGGGGTACAATTTACCTCCCGGTTTTGGAGATCCCTCTGCAAGGCTCTGGAGATAGAATTGTCACTTTCCTCTGCTTACCATCCCCAGACCAACGGACAGACTGAGAGGACTAACCAGACCCTTGAGCAGTACCTGCGCTGCTTCTCTTCATTCGCTCAGAATGACTGGGTTTCCCTGCTCCCATTGGCCGAGTTTGCCTATAACAACTCTACGCATTCCGCTACCAAGCAGTCCCCATTCTTCGCAAACTACGGTTTCCATCCTACATTCCTGCCCAATTCCCTTCCTGAATGTACGGTACCCGCAGTCCAGGAAAAGTTGAACTTCTTTTCATCCAACAATCAACTTCTGCAGGAAACCATGACCAAGACTCAGGAACACAACAAAACAATTTTTGACAGGAAGAGACGGGGTGAATTAATGCTGGCACCCGGCGACCAAGTATGGTTATCCACTTTAAACTTGAGGATGGCATGCCCCTCTAAGAAACTGGGCCCCAAATTCTTAGGGCCGTTTCCAGTCAAAAGGAAAATCAATGAAGTGGCTTATGAACTGGAGCTCCCTGACTCCCTCAAGATCCATCCGGTCTTCCATGTATCTCTGCTGAAGCCTTCGATTCCCAACCCATTTCCAGGCCGAAGTCCGGCTCTCCCTGATCCTGTCATTGTAGACGGGGAGGAGGAATTCGAAGTGGAAGCCATTATGGATTTTAGAAGAAGGAATAACCAGAACCAATTCCTGATTAAGTGGAAGGGCTACGGACCCGAAGAAAACTCTTGGGAGCCTGAGGAGAACATCCATGCTAGAAGCCTGGTGCAGTCCTTCAAGAGATCTCACCCTGAGAAGTTTGCCCGGATGGGCATCCGGAGGCTGCCCCTTGGGGGGGGGCAATGTCATGGAGGTCCTGCCAGAAGCAGGGGTCCTGGTCTTCCTGATTCTCGGTTGCGCATGCCCCGCCCTGCAGGTGGCACCAGAGGGGCTATTTAAACCTGTCAATCGCAGACAGTCCCTGCTGTCTGCTCTACAGCGTTGAGTACCTGAAAACCTGATCTGAAGACTTACCTGTGTTTGACCCGGCCTGCCTGTGACTTCTCCAGTTTTCTGCCTGCATCCGACCCCTGGCTTGTTGTGACCTCTCCTCTGTCTGATCCCTCTGTACCTTGCTGCCAGCCAGTTAACCGACCCGGCTTGTCTGACCAAGCTCACTGTTCCTAGTTCTGGTCCAGTCTGCTAAGCTGATCCAGTTTGCTGAGTTCCTGTGTTCCTGGTTCCAGTCCAGTCTGCTAAGCTGATCCAGTCTGCTGAGTTCCTGTGTTCCTGGTTCCGGTCCAGTCTGCTAAGCTGATCCAGTTTGCTGAGTTCCTGTGTTCCTGGTTCCGGTCCCGTCTGCTGAACGATTCCAGTTTGCTGAGTGTTCCTGATTCCAGTTCGACCTGCTGTGTTCCAGTGTGCCTACCAAGTCTGCATAACTACCTTCACCTTGGTTGATCCTGCCAGGCACTCGTACCCCTCCTACCTCCGCGCCTGCTGTTACCTTACCAGGGGCCGCTGGTGGGAGCCGTAAGGGAGGCCTTCCTCTGCAAGTCCGGGCTCATCACCGCTAGGTACGTGACACTCCGGATCCAACTCTTTTTCTGATGCTGGACAGAGGCTAGTGGCACTCTGCCCTGTAGCCAGCGCTTCTGCTGGGGCACCGGATGCGATACTCTCGACTTGCTGCTGATCACCATTTACCAGCCTTTCAGCGCCCGTCTCAACTTCCCCTTCTGAGACCTTTATGCTATTATCTTGTCTCTCTGCTTGGGGAGCTTCCGGTGCGCTCCGGCATTCTAGCACTCGCAGTGCCCTCTGTATCATCGCCGCTTCTTCCATTGCGGTTAGGACGGGAAAACGTAGGGGCGCCCCTAGCCCCATTTGCTCCACATCTTTGTGACTGTCCGCTATTTCTCCAGGACAGTCCCAGGCAACGGGAGCCATGCCAGGCTGCTGATCACCGTCAAACAGCCGCTTGTAGGCAATCTCGAGCTCCCATTCCTGCTCAACCAGGAACTCCAATTCCTCCAGGTCACACACCTCTTCGGGGAGGTCCAGCACCTCATCTCGGCAGTCCAGGATGTTTTCCAGCCGCCACTCCTCATCGCTCCCAAAGTCTGGGTCTCCGTACATTTTTTGATGGAGCAGCCCCACGCCGCCGTAGCCAACGCCTTCTGTCGGGCTGCCATCTGCTGTACTTGGCCACAGTTGAGCCGCAAACCACCGGAGGGCTCTGTAGCTGGCGTCCAGCCTCATCTCCTCCTGGACCAATCTTCCGAGCTCCATCTTCCACTCATCTCGCGGTCGTTCCCTCAGGAACACCTCTCGCGCATGGTACTGCGTCCAGTACATCTCTGTGGAGGAGGGAAGGATCTTCCCCTGATGGTGCTGCTCGTGGCTTAGCGTTTCATGCCAGAGTTGCCAGCGGATCACATCCCCCCAGCCGAGCATGGTGCGCTCTGTCGCTGGTCCCAGATGTTGCTTCCGCATGCCTTGCAGCCTCCTCCCGAACTCCGCTCTCATGCTGGCCGGTCCCCGTATTGCTCCTTGGCGGCTGCCCAGATCTTGAATCCTGGTGGTGGTTTGGATGGCCCGGATTGCAGGAGACATCCCACCGCTGCCATCACTGTGACGGATCTCGCATACCCCAGGTGGGCACATCCGCCAGACCTGTGTCTCCTGTCCTCCAAACGCACCCGCAGCCTGCAGATACGCCATAACCAGCCCTTAACCCCTCAATCATGAGACAATCCACACAGGTGTTGAGAGTTAAACATGCAGAGCATTAACAGTTTATTAAATCCAAAACATACACTTTTACACACAGTTAGGGACACTCCCCTTAGCCTTGTCATAGAGGGGGGGTAGGGGACAAGGAAGAACCAATGGGAACTTAACATTGGAACAGAGACTACAGTTAAACATAAAGGGATTATGGTAAGCAGGCAGCCCTTCAATACACATCCCCTGCAGAGAGATGTCTGCAGTCCAGACCATTGTCTATGTGCCATGAACCAACACAGCTAAACACAGCAACAAGAGGGGGGGTGGATGGGGGAGAAGGGATGTAGCATTACATTACATTATCTCAATGCCAGCTTTCCCCCAGTATCTCAGTCTGGGCCATAATCTGTGGGTAGGAGGCCCGCCCACAGTCCCCTCCAAAACACACAGTGACAGTGGGTTCTGTCACAGATAGTATCTGGGACTGAGGCATCCTTGGGATCGTCAAACATACGTGAGAGGGCGTCTGGCTTAGTGTTCCTTGATCCCGGCCGGTAGGTGATGTGGAAGGAAAATCTAGAAAAGAACAGCGCCCACCGTGCTTGACGCGGCTTCAGGCGCTTGGCGGATCTCAAGTATTCCAGATTCTTATGATCCGTGTAAATAAGAATGGGATGTGCTGCGCCCTCTAAGAGATACCGCCATTCCTCAAGCGCGGCCTTAATGGCCAAAAGTTCCCGCTCTCCCACATCGTAATTTATTTTGGCAGGGGAAAGCTTACGAGACAAGAAAGCAACAGGATGCATGAGATCATTGAGGCCTTGGCGCTGGGAAATTACTGCCCCTACCGCTGTTTCTGAAGCATCTACCTCGAGTAGGCAGGGTAGAGAGGGGTCTGGGTGGCTCAGGATGGGAGCAGAAGTAAAAAGTCTCTTCAGAGTTGCAAAAGCAGTCTGAGCCTCAGAGTTCCATTGAAAACGAATGTTCTGTTTTGTTAGCTGAGTGATGGGGGCAATGATTGCAGAAAACCCCTTAATGAATCTTCTGTAAAAATTGGCGAAGCCAACAAAACGCTGCACCCCCTTTTTATCTGAGGGTGCAGGCCAGTCCAGAACAGCTGTGACCTTTTGTGGATCCATCTTGAACCCTTCCGTGGAAATCACCAGGCCCAAGAACTGGATACTCTGCCGCTCAAACTCACATTTCTCTGGTTTAGCATATAACCCGTGCTAACGGAGTCGGCAGAGTACCATCTTTACATGTTTCCGGTGCTGATCTAGAGAAGTGGAGAAGATCAGGATATCGTCAAGATAAACAATTACGAAGATATCTAACCAGTCTCTGAATATATCATTTACAAAGTGCTGGAAGGTAGCAGGGGCATTGCACAGGCCAAAGGGCATCACTAAATATTCATAGTGGCCGAATCTCGTACGGAAGGCCGTCTTCCACTCGTCTCCTGCATGGATACGAACCAAATTATAGGCTCCTCGAAGATCGAGCTTGGTAAACACGGCAGTGGTTCTTAGTCTTTGAAACAGCTCGGGCACCAGAGGTAGAGGATATCAGTTCTTAACCGTCACTTTATTTAATTCCCGATAGTCCACACAGGGACGTAAGGAGTGGTCCTTCTTTTCTACAAAAAAGATTCCGGCCCCTGCTGGAGAGGTAGAGGGCTGGATGAATCTTCTCTGGAGATTCTCATCCACATACTCCTTTAATACTTCCAGTTCCCGTTCAGACAGGGGGAAAATCCACCCGAAGGGGATCTCAGCTCCAGGCAACAATTCAATTGGGCAGTCATATGAACGGTGGGGAGGAAGAGTCTCAGCCCCCCATTTGCTAAACACGTCCAGAAACTCGTGGTATGGTTCAGGTACCTTTGAGCGTAATTCTGCATCGGATTCCAGGCACAGTAGAGGGCCAGACACCCTAGGAGGAGAAGGCAGGCAATGTCTTTGACAGTAATGGGACTGGAACTTAACTTCCCCAGTGCCCCAATCAATTTGTGGGTTGTGGGCCTGTAGCCATGGCAGGCCAAGGATGACCGGGAACAGCGGGGATGCAATTGCATCGAGTTTCAACAGTTCCTTATGACCCGCGGCTGTGACTACGGGTAAGGGTGGAGTCTCTTGGGTGACTAGGCCGGATTTTATACGGGACCCATCTGCCAGGAAAATGGAAAGCCCTTGAGCCCGGTGCTGCAGTGGGATGAGCTGTTGGTTGGCAAAGTTCAGGTCAATAAAACAACTACAAGCTCCAGAGTCTATAATCGCAGTAGCAGGCACAGTCCTATCTGGAAGCTGGAAGGAGATGCCAAGGGCCAGATGAGTGGTATTGGCAGAAGGTGCTGGTTGACTGGTGGGTGAGATGGACAAGCATCTTTGAGGTTTAACTGGGCACGAATGTACATAGTGGCCGGTTCCCCCGCAGTATAGGCAGAGATTGAGCTAATGCCGGCGTGAGCGTTCCTCAGCGGATAGCGAGGGTCTTATTAAACTGACTTGTACCGGTTCAGAGGAGGTTGGCCCAGGTCTAGCTGAGACAGGTCTGATGGAAGCAGAACGCGTGGTCGTGGCCACACGGGGTAACATCCAGGTTGGGCACGTCTGCTGGTTCATCTTCTCTGCGGTGCGCTCCCGAAGGCGCCGGTCTATCTGGATGGTCAATGTCATTAAGTTCTCCAAAGAGTCTGGTATGCCAACTCGGGCAAGTTCATCCTTTAACCTTTCGGATAGGCCTAAACGGAACTGATGCCGTAGCGCTACATGGTTCCATTGAGCATCTGCACTCCAGCGCCTAAAGTCCGTTATGTAGTCCTCAACTGCTCTGCGGCCTTGCTGGAGCGCGTGAAGAGCAGCTTCGGCAGTGGAAGTCCATTGGGGGTCATCATAGAGGAGCGACATGGCCTTGAAAAAGGATGGCAAAGAGTCCAGTGAAACGTGGCGTTCTTCAAGCAGGTGGTGAGCCCAAGACTGAGGTTCCCCCAGCAAGAGCGAGATGACAAACCCCACTTTGGTGGTCTCCCGGGAGAACGTTAGGGGTAGCAGGGAGAACTACAACTCGCAGGCATTGCAGAATGTCCGAAACTTATTTTGATCCCCGGAAAACTTATCCGGAATGGGGACCCTTGGCTCAGGAGGCAGCATCGTTACAGCAGTTGCGGAGATGGCTCCTGTGGGTGTCCTGCTGACAGGAGGGTCTGTGGTGGTAGCCGGAGATTGCATTTGTTCCTCCAAATGTTTATGACCATCCTGGAGAGATTCCACCTTTAGAGTGAGATCAGAAAGGAGTTGGCAGATCTCATCGGTGCAAGAGGTCCCTCTTGCAGGCTCAGGCATGGCTGTCTGATACTGACACGTACCTTGGAGGTGAGCCTGACGTGCAGAGGGAGACCTCTCGTACAGCCCTGGTTCCCAGGTCACTGGAGTTGGGACAGTGGCCGAAGGAGCACAGTGAGGTATGAGTGCCTGTTATTTTCTCCTGGACTAGATCAGAAGACCGCTATGGGCAGCTGAAGATGCAGGTCAGGTGATGCAGGCCAGCGGGTGCAGGTAGCTGGGGATTCGGCTGGAAGGTGCAGATCAGCTGATGCAGGTAGCCGAGGATGCCGGTAGATTCGGATACAAGCAGCAGGCAGGAGAAGGGTCAGACGAGCCAGGTCATGCACAGCGGATCAGATACAGGCAGAAGCGTCAGGCAGCGGAGGGTCAAGTTCAGGCTGGATCAGGCAACAGAGGATCAGGCAGACAGATGAGCAGGACTGGGTCTAGAAAGTCAAAGGTCAGGACTGGAGATAGCAGCAAGGTCAGGAAGCCGGGTCAGAGTAACAGCAGGTGCAAGTTCAGGATCAGGTCACTGGATAACTGCAGATCAGACAGCAAGAGTCTGGACAGGAGAAGCCCCTTTTAAAGGCCACTGGGCGCCAAGGCAGCGTCACCGTGCGTGCGCGATTGGCGCGCGTATGGGCGAATGGCGCATGCGCCATGGAAAGCTTCTGTTTACACTTGGAAGCCTACTAGCGGGGATGTGCCTGAGCCTTGTTGTGGGTACCAGAGGCATACGTCCATGACAGCCTCTGTCTTTGAATCTTTCTGACATTTTCACAGCTTCTTTGGCAAAATCATCGGGCCAAAGGGTATGCCCTTGATAGTGAGCCTTGGATGTGCTGAGTCAGCCCTGAGAAGCACATTACCTGCTGTGCTTTTCCTATGCAAACCTGTGACCACACATCCATTGATTCAATTGAGCTTGACGTCCAAAAAATCAATAGTTGCTGTCTGCAGTTTGCCCGTGATTTTTAAGTTAAGACTGTTGTCATTTAAATAGGAAAACCATGTGTCCAGGCTGGCCGAGCTGTCTGAAATGACAAATAGGAGATCGTCGATGTAGCGATGTAGCGTCGATGTAGCGATAATGAAAAATAGTGTCAAGGTGGCGGGGGGCTACTATGTCCAAAGATGCGGGACCTCTCCCACCAACCCATGTAAAGGTTGGCTAGGGAGGGAGAAAATTTCGCTCCCATAGAGGCCCCGCATCTCTGGAGATAGTAGCTCCCGTCAAACATAAAGAAATTATGAGTAAGAAGGTATTCAAGCGACTGTAGTATAAATTCCTGTAAAGCTAAAGATAGTTTGCCTGATTTTTTCAGGAAGGTGGTGACGGCTTGTAAACCTAGATGGTGTGGGATACTTGAATACAGACTAGTAACGTCACAGCTGACCCATCTGTATCCATCAGCCCACATGAAGCTGTTGAATTTGATGAGCAGTTGTTTTGTGTCCCTAGGAAATCCTGGGAGCTCCAGTACCAATGGTTGTAACTGACCATCTAGCCATTCACCCAATCGCTTGTTAAGAGAACCGATACCCGCCACTATCGGCCTCCCAACGAGTGGGTCTAACCCTTTGTGAACTTTTGGTAAGTGATGGAACACCGGCATGATGGGATTGGTGGGAATAAATAGATCTTTCTGTGTTGGAAAAAATTCCCACCTGTACAGCTCTATTCAGAAGTGCAGTTAATTCTGTAGTGAAGGGGAAATTAGGGTCTGATCTAAGTAGTTGATATGTATTTTCATTTGACAATTGGCAAAGTGCCTCATCTTTGTATGTTGTGGAATCCAAAACTACCACTGTGCCCCCTTTATCTGCATTCCTAATAAAGTTTAGCTGAGCACCCTCTGATGTTATAGGCTGTATTATATAAAGGCAAAACAGAATGGTTTCCAACATTCCAGAGTTGGAGGGGTTGAGGACTTCTGGAATAATACAATGTTTTTTCTAGCATTAAATAACAGTAGGCCAATAATGTTCTGGTCATTTTCCGCATAGCCAAGGGTTCCACCAGATCCAAGAGACAAACCCACAGATCTTGAGGGACTGAAATCTTAGTCACTGATGTAATATACTTCAATACTTGAGTGCAACAGCCGCTTATTTGTTCACATGTCCAGAAGATATGGATACGGTCTGCTGACATCTCCAACAAGTGCTGGAGAAATTGGTCAAGGTCCTTCCTAATTTCCATGGTGTAAGGTAGGAATGATGTATAAGTTTAAATTGCACAGACTTATCTCTGACAGAGATTAATTGTTGGAACAAGTATTCCCAGACATCTTCCCAATCATCATTGTCCAAGGTTGTGATATCCTGTGACCAATTCTCCCAACACTTAAGCCTCGTACACACGGCCGAGAATCCCGTTGTAAAAAAAAAAACTTTTTTCTCGACGAGATTCTTGTCAAGCTTGACGGGATTCTTGTCAAGCTTTCCTTGCATACACACTGTCAATTAAAAATCTTGTTGTTGTAAAGCGTGGTGAAGCACAACACGTACGACGGCAGTATAAAGGGGAATGTCGATTCCAATGGCGCCACCCCTTGGGCTGCTTTTGCTGATCTCGTGTTACCGCGTGTTATTAAAAGTTTGGGGAGAGACGATTCGCGCTTTTCAGTCTTAGTGCTTTCAGTTCGTTACAGCGTGATGAATGTGCTATCTCCATTATGAACACTAGTTTTACCAGAAGGAGTGCTCCTGTCTCATTCTTGATTCTGAGCATGCACGTATTTTTAAGACTCGGAAAAGCATACACATGACCGGTTTTTCTCATCGGAAAACAGGCCGACGAGAATCCCGACGAGAAAAACGAGAATCCTGATGAGAAAATAGAGAGCGGGTTCTCTATTTTTCTCGTTGAGATTCCCGGCAGTTTTCTCAACAAAAAACCTAATACATGAACAGTTTTCTCGACAAGAAAGCTCTCCCAACAGTTTTCTTGTGTTAATTTGTGTAATGTGTGTTGCTTTTTACTAAAGAGCTCTTTTTTTTCATATCCTTTTTCCATTTACATGAAGCTAGTACAATACAAAAAGAATTAAAGAAAAGTGAAAAAAAAAGCTGGGAGAAAAGCCTAGTCACATGACCTGTCAAAATCACATGACTGTTTATCTTCCAATCATAGAGCTCTCTCTGCTGTGTTAAGCATCTGTGAAGTTAGTGGGCTAGGGAGTGATAGCAAGAGTAGAGGGATGAGATCTGTACTAAAGAGGAGTTGTAACGACACCCCAAGTATGAGAGGGGGTTAAAGCCATTTATGATATGCCATTCCCGAACACCAAGGCAGCTACCGACACTCCAGTGAGGCGAACCAGATCCATAAGAATAATTCTCCCTCAATAACGAGACAAACGCTCTGTCTTGAGGTTTCCAGCAGGTCTGACAATCTTTATTGAGAAAGCAGGCTCTTATATACACTAAAATAATACTGTAGTCCAAATGAACAATGACCCAACTCCACCCACAACATCACACAATGGTTACATAACGAGCCCCCAATACACATTATTCTTACATCCCTTAGCAGACAACAGGTGAGTTCATTAACTAATCCCTTTACAGCTTAAATGACTAATATGCATGACCTTTACGTTTCCCAGACTGGCTGTCTAACTTACACTATCATAAATACACCTTTGACCAGACCTAATTTACATGACCTAATTACCTAATTCCTTTATACAATTACAGAGTTAATTATCACAATCCACAATGAAAAGATCTTTAGAAGTTAGCCTGGACTCAATTTACATCACAGGCAGCCAGGTGGTTGGAGGTGATGACATTAACATCTTTCAATTAACCTGTTGAGTTCAGAATCAACAACCAGTAAATAGTTATTTTACTTATATCCTGGGAGATATTGTGGATTAATATTACAGACCCATTTTAAAGCAATCCAAGACATATTCTGAATGTCCATTATTTTCTGGCTCATACTTTCTAAGAACTTCTGGGTTCCATGGGCCCTCCCGTTACAGGAGTCTATAATGGGGGAGGGTCTGTAATAAGGGGTGTCTGTACTGTTAACTAGTGGGGTGGGGGGTGTCTGTAGTGAAGTGTTAGGCTGATGGGGTCTGTACTGGGACAGATCTATACTGAGAGAGTCTGTATTGAGGAGGAGGTGTCTGTACTAAGGAGTTAGGCCGAGAAGGGGGTCTGTACATTGGTGGTGGGCTAGGAGGGGGCATTCAGGTCTGTACTGGGGGAGATGGGGCCTGTAGGTTAAGACTTGTACTGGAAGGGAAATATACTTGGGGGCAGAGGGGTTTGTACTGGCAGGAGGGGGTATTTTTTTTGTTGTATTCTGTGAAGTGGCCTGTGTGTTATACACTCCTCAGCCCTGCACTCTCTGTGCTACACACTTCTGAGCCTTGCACTCTGTGGGTTACACACTCCTAAGAGTGTAGGTACAAGTGCTGCGATATATGTGTGCTGTGTATACAGTTAGTAGGTTCAGGTTTTATTTAACCATGGGCCAGATCCCAGATATGCTATGTATGGCACTGGGTGCACTAATATACTTTTTACTAAAAGTGCACTTGTCCTTTGACAGAAAATGTTATTGAAAATCTTACTGTTAAAATAGGCAGTGCCATGCCTATGCTACAGACTTCTGCTAACCACTCTAGTTTTTTGAATAATAAAGTCCTAAACTGTAATTTTTTTTTTTTGTTTACAAACGTTTTTTATTTGGGTTAAAAGGTGGTACAAAACCGACATGACAAAAGTAAAAAAATCAATTCCATAGCGTCAGATATACATATGGACTGTATAAAGTAGAAACGTAGAAATACAATTTGCATCATATATATACATGTAAGAAGGAAGAGTGGCTCTATAAACGAAGTTACAGTGATGTGCATATATGTTTGAACCAAAAATTAAGGAGAGGCATGTTGATCTGGGTTAAGGAACTCCTTGTTATGTGCGACCCAGGGGTCCCATTTTTGTTTATAAACCTGATTTGTGTTCCGAACAGTATGATAGATTTTTTCCATCAAAATTATATTATTGATTCTAGTTTTGAGTTGTGTTAAAGGAACTGATGGGGATTTCCAATGGAAAGCAATTAACCAGTGGACTGCTACGCATATAGTATGTATTAGTCTAATACCTTGAGTAGAGAGTCCTATAATGGGTGAGAATAGAAGGCAATTATGTAAGGTCAAGGTGATGTTCTTATCTGCAATTTTAGAGGCAAAATTCTCCAACTGCTTCCAGATATGAGTGATTTTTTCACAGCTCCAAAAGATGTGTGTAAAAGAGCCGGTGGAGTTGCATCCTCTGAAGCACAAAGGGGAGACGGTAGGAAAAATGGTGTGAAGTTTAATAGGGGTATAGTACCATCTAGTGAATAGCTTCAACGCTGTCTCTTTAATGGCTATAGACTTGGTACTTTTGTGCAAATTGTTGATGCAGTTGTCCCAGTTCACAGAAGGATATGTGAAGCCTACCTCCTGTTCCCATTTCATCATGTATGGAAGTTTGTTCGTGTCTGTGTTGATAAGTAGGTTGACGTATACTTCCGAGATGAAACCTCTCTTTCTGGGGGATTTAAGACAGAGGGTCTCGAAAAAGGATGGGGGTTGTATATTCGAGGTTTGAAAATACGTGTCAAAAAAATGTTTGATCTGAGAAAATCTATTCCATTCAGTTTCAGGAATTTGGGATTTAGAGATAAGAGAGGGGAGGGAAATGAAGTTTGTACCATCTATAAAATTGGAAAGGGATGTAAGGTTATTGTCTATCCACCAAGAGAAGTCTGTTGGGACCCGTGCAGCTCGGGGAAATTTAGGGTCGCTTATAAAAGATGCATGTGGAGGGGTTTTGGACTTAAGATTAAATTTCTGGTTGTATGTTTTCCATAATTGGTATGACTGTGAGACTATTTGATTTAAGGGGTCAATAGAATAGTTTGGAATTTTGTTTCCCCACAGTAAACTTGAGATGGAGAATGGCAAAATGGAGTTCTTTTCAAAATCAACCCATGGAACTTTTGGGTTGGGGATGTGCCACTGTGCCATTTGTGACCATCTAGCTGATAGGTAATACAACCAAAAATCTGGGAGGCCAAGACCACCATGTCTTTGAGGACTATATAAGATCGATCTTGAAAGGCGAGGATGGGAGTCCGACCAGACGAATCTATTAACGTCTGATTGGAACTTCGTGAGCAATGTTTTATTCAGTCTAATAGGGAGAGCCCTAAATAAGTACAGGATCTTCGGGAGTAAAGTCATTTTTATTGCTGTGATCCTTCCTAAAAATGATATCTTATAGGATTTCCACATTTTTAATGTTGCTCTTAATTTATGCATCAATGGTATGTAATTCTTGGAAACAAGCTCATTGAATTTGGGAGTGAGATGAATTCCTAAGTACGGAAGGGACTCCAATGTGTAGGAGAAGCTGAAAGAGGAGCGTAGCGATTCTAAATCTGAAGTTGGAATATTGATTGGCATGCCCATCGATTTGGATACGTTGACTGTTAAGCCCGATAAGGACGAAAAGATGTTGAGAGTTTGTAAAAGAATAGGTAAAGCAGTATTTGGCTGGGAGAGGAATACTAACATATCATCTGCATACATGCACAGTTTGTATGTGTTATTGTTTGATGTGTAACCTTTGATGCCTGCATTGAGTAGGATGGCTGTAGCTAATGGTTCGATTGCAAGTGCAAATAACAGTGGGGAGAGGGGGCAGCCCTGACGCGTACCTCTACCTACTTTGAAAAACTCTGAATTGCAGCCTGGTAACCTAATTCTAGTTGAGGGGTTGTGATAAAGTGCATGAAAGCCATGTACAAATTCACCTTCGAAGCCATATCTACGTAGTACTAGGTCTAAGAATTTCCAAGAGACACTATCAAATGCCTTATTAATATCTAGGCTAAGCATTAAAAGAGGTCTAGAATGTATGTTCGCGTCTTGGATAATATTTGAGACCAGTCTAATGTTGCCTGTGATCTGTCTACCAGGGATAAATCCAGATTGGTAAGGGGAGATAAGTGTAGGGATAATTTTGGCGAGTCTATTGGCTAGGAGTCTACTAAAAATTTTGAGGTCATTATTTATAACGGATATTGGCCTATAATTTTGGGGTAAAGTGTGGTCTTTATTTGCTTTTGGGATGAGTGACATGTTGGCTAATAGCATCTCCTCTGGGAATTGTCCTCCTGTGAGAATGTTGTTATATAGTTTGACCAAGTGAGGGATTAGGAGTAGGTGATATTGTTTAAAGTATGAGGATGAAAAGCCATCCGGGCCTGGAGCTGAATTTCTTTTAAGTGATTTAATGATACAAGTCAATTCTTTTTCTGAACATGGCGAATTTAGTGTATCTATTTGAGTTTGGGTTAATTTTGGAAAGGGGAGGTTATCAAACCAAGAAAGTGAGGAGGGAGGAATGGGAGTGTTTGGTGCTGAGAGAAGGTCGGAATAAAAGTCTTTGAATATGGAGAGTATCTCCTGAGGGTGTATAATCAGTTGGTTTGCCCTGTTTTTGAGCTTATAGATGTGTGTAGGTTTTATTGACTGGTTAAGTTTGCGGGCGAACATCGTAGAATAGGAGTTGCATGATAAGAAAAATTTTGCTTTCGACCAGCGGAGCGCTTTTTCTGCTCTAAATGTTAAAAGGGAATCTAATTCGTTGCGTTTATGAGTGATCAACTTATAGATATCTGGGTCATGAGTGTGCTTATGGTCCTTATATAATTTATGGAGGTCCCTAGTGAGGGAGTGGATTTTTTCCCATTTGGTCCTATTACATTGTGCTGCCCTCTTAATAAGATGACCCCTCATGACCGCTTTGTGGGCCATCCATAATGTAGAGGAGGAGACATCAGGGGTAGCATTAGTAGTGAAATATTCTTCTATTTCTGAAGCTATTTCCTGTTGGTGAACGGGATCTGAAATCAAAGACTCATTTAGTCTCCAGGAGTATGGGGTGGAAATGAGGCCTATGAATTTTGTACTCAGGGTAACAATATGATGGTCTGACCAAGAGCAAGGGTGTATTGTAGCGTCTAGGGAATTAGCTAGAATTATAGGGGTACAGAGGATATGGTCTATACGGGAGTATGAGTCATGCGGATGTGAATAAAATGTGTAGTCCCTTGCGCCTATGTTTAACGCCCTCCAAGAGTCTATTAATTGCAGGTCATTTATATGTGTGGTGGTTGTTTTAGAGAAGGTTTTGGAGTTCTGATTCTGTTTGCTTCTATCAAGGTTTGGTTGAGGAACTGAATTGAAGTCTCCGCCTAGAATAATATGTGGTGAGTGAAATTGTTGTAATGTGTTGAAAAATTGTGTGAAGAATGTGGTTTGTGTGTCGTTAGGGGCGTATATGTTAGCCACTGTAATGTCTCTCCCTGCCAATGTACCTTTAATAATAATGAATCTACTGTCTTGATCCTTAAAGACTTGATGAACCTCAATGGGAAAAGAGTGATGGAAAAATATTGCAACTCCCTTAGTTTTAGAGGTGGAAGTGGTATAGAAAGATTGGTTAAATGATTTATGAAAGAATGTGGGGTGTGCATCTGACATAAAATGTGTTTCTTGCAACATTACTATTTTCGCATTCAATTTTTTATATTGCAAAAAGGCCTTTTTCCTTTTGTTAGGGGAATTGAATCCCTGTACATTGTGTGATATTATTTTAATGGTCATGATGTGGGTGTGTAATTTTGGGGAAGCAACAGGAAGGCTGATATCTGACGTTTTCTACGTTGGGAGGAGAATGAAAAAACATATGTTATGAACCTGACCATGGAGAACAAGATGCTTAGAGACAAATGTAGAGATGACTCTATTCTTATTGTGTCTAATCTGTCGGTTAAAAAAAGCATTGTACCAGATTTAAATAACGTAATAAAGCTACAAGAAATGGAACCTATATCAAAGTTAATAAAACATTTGGGGTTAGGAAAAATTATTTTCTCTAACCTACCATGAAATAATAACGGGCCAATTGGCCCAAGACTCAGTCTTGTCAACTTACCAATGCGAACCGGGAGCTTATTGAAAGGTGAAATAAACAAAGATATAAAGAAACAAATGTATTCGCATTTCAGTTGAAAATGAGCTAACCCTCTGAGGGGAGGGAATGCTCTAACTGAGTGGGGGAAAATCATGGCGTCATAGGGTGGAGAGCCACACAAGATGTGTTTTTTTTGTGTAAATACCTGTGTTAGATAAAAATTGATGTTAATAAGTCTCCTTATAAAAGAGAATGCACTATACTTTAGCACCGTGGACAAGGCGGGGTTGCAACAGAGAACAGTGGAGCAATATATACTTCGATATTATGCCTGGGGTGACAGTAATTAAAACATGAGGTATACCTGTAAAATAGGTAGTTTAGAAAAAAGTAGTATAAATCTAAACAGTACAAACAATTTACAAACATTAGTATGGACTAGGAAAATAAAAAGTCCCAAGAACTAATGATCTATTAAATAATTAGTCTTAACACAGAAACCATATTCAACCCTCCCACTCCTCTTCAGAGAAGAAAGGGATGGAATATTATACATGAGAGATATAAATATCAAAGGGATTGCAGTACCATGTCTTGTCAGTAGGTGTCAGTGTCTCACCGTAAATGACCCGTGCTAAGAGGAAAAAAAAAAAAAAAAAAAAAAAAAAAAACAATACTTTTCCGTTGACACATTACGCACAAATGAGTGACCATATCAAAAAAAAGCCTGTGCTTATTGCAGTGACTTGGGTATATAGAAAACTTGAGTGAGAAGTGATAGAAAATGAGAAAAAAAAACCCGGTTAGAGTCCAAAAATGACGAATAACTCTGGGAAGAACTGAAGAACATGTGAGAACCAGAAAACTTTTAAAAAGTAGTGATTTAGTTGAAGTTCAGTGGTCCGGCTTCCTGTCTGAGTCTGCGACTATTTGCCCGTGAAGCTGGGGTGTTCCAGATGGGAGCTGGGCGAGACGAGGATGGGGTGCGCGGGAGATTGCCTGCATCCATCAGACCCAGTTTGATTAGGATGTCTTGACCCTCTGGGACTGTGGAGGCAACGTAAGTGGTGCCGTTATGGGGAATAATCAGTTTGAAAGGGAAACCCCATCTATATCTGATCCTCGCCGTGGAGAGCACTGTTGTGATTTCCTTCATCTTCCTGCGTCTGTCTAGGGTTGCTTGTGAGATATCTGGATAGATCTGTATTTGTACTCCATCCAGGACAATGTTTCTCAGACCCCTGGCCGCCCTCATAATATCTTCCTTTACCAGGAAATCTTTCATGCATAACACTATGTCTCGAGGGGGTTTATCGGGGGGAGGTTTTGCCCTTAAAGCACGGTGTATGCGATCACAGATAAATGATTGAACATTCTGTTCTGGGAGCAGATTATGGAAAAGCTTGTTTGCATATACAGGTAGATCTGTAATGGATTCCGGGACCCCTCTAATTCTGAGGTTGGACCTCCTATTCCTGTTCTCTAAATCCTCCACTTGCTCCTGTAATTGTATGAAGGCTGAGGAAAGTGAATCATGCTCCCTAGATAAGTCATTGAAAGCTATGGACAGCTCATCGTGCTTGTTTTCTAGCAAATCGGTTCTTGTCCCTAATGCAGCTATTTCTTGGGATAATGTGTCAGTGGACCTCTGAATCTCTGCTTGAAATTTATGTATAAGTTTAGAGCACATGGCCTCCAGACTCACATCCAAATCTGCTTTAGTCAGTGGAGGGTACTCACAGTTCTCTGTTGAACTCGAATCCAGCGGTGACTGAGATGGCTGTATCTGAGGCTGAGCAGGGAATGAGGAAGGTGAAGAGGGCAGCGTGTCAGCGCCATCTTTAGCCATCCTGCCACGCTTCAGAGATCTGAGGCAGTAATGGGTAAAATTTTTCTGCTTCTGGCTGCTCCTCCGACTTTTCTTCTTAGAAGACTGCATGCACAGATTCTTATGTGCGGGGGTGTTGTTGGTCTGTTTCCGTTCCGGTGATTATGGCCCCGATAATGTGGCTTTTAGCCCTGTGAGACCCGGAGCTCTCTCTAGAAGCTGCTGCTCCGTCCCATGCCGCGCATGCGCCCCCCTAAACTGTAATTTTAACGTGCCTTTCTATCTGTTGTGCTCACCCCTAAAGAAGCTGCTGTGTTGATTGGATTCTTCTGTCCTGTTCCAATGATGACCTGCCCTGCTCAGGGGTGAGCCTGCACAAGTGCCCACATAGCAAGCTGCTTGCTTTGGTGGGCATTTGGGGGGAAGAAACCCCAGAAGAGGAGGATTGGGACAGCTCTGTGAAAAACCATTGCAATCCAACATAGCTGGATGTTTAGGCCTCATGCACACTGGTTTATTGTAAATGCCTAAATCACATTTTTAAAACGCATTTAGGTGTGTTTAGTTGCATTTGGTGTATCAGCGTTTGGGGGATTATTTCATTGGCTAAATTTTTTATTTATTCTGGCCATTGAAATTAATGAACACTCAAACGCTAGGCCTCATGTACACTGTGTCAGAAACCATGAATCAGACCGAGACAGAAGTACAGTTAAATCACACTTGTTTAATAATAATAATAATAAAAAGATAAAACAGAGTAAGGGTAGTCAAAAAATAGCCAGAGTTCAGGAAACCGGATCGGATAGTCAGCCAAGCCAAATGTCAGAGATCAAGCGATATATGTAGTAGAACAGCAAGCAGGATCAGGAGCCAGAAGGGATGTCAGCCGAGCAAAGTCTTCAACAGGAACGCAGGAGAAAGTCTCTGTGAAGGCAGAGATCATCTGAACTGGAAGGCTTAATTAGGCAGGACTGACGAGCAGGATCATCAACAGGTGAGTCACTGTGGAGAGATAGGAGCTGGCAATTAGCTGACAGCTGAGCGGCCAGCTCAGAGAAGGAAGGGCTGAGCCCAGCCCTGACAGTACCCCCTCCTCAATGACCCCTCCCCCTCGGAGGACCGCCGGGCTTGAGGGGAAAACATCTATGGAAATCACGGAGGAGGACAGGGGCATGTACGTCCGAGTATGAGACCCAAGAGCGTTCCTCCGGACCATACCCTTTCCAATGCACTAGGTACTGTATGCGCTCACAGAACCTACGGGAGTTAACAATGGACTGTACTTCATACTCCTCACGGTTCTCAACCTGTATAGGGTGAGGAAGTTGCACCGAGGTGGTGAAGCGGTTGCAGATCAAAGGTTTCAATAAGGAGACATGAAACACATTTGAGATACGCATACTAGAAGGAAGGTCCAACGCGTAAGCCACTGGGTTAATTCTTCGAAGGATACGGAAAGGCCCAATAAACCGAGGTGCGAACTTTAGAGAAGGAACACAAAGTCGGAGGTTGCGAGATGACAGCCAGACCCTGTCCCCAACCTGGTAGGAAAGCGCAGGCAGGCGTCTGCGGTCAGCATGGAGTCTGTACCTATCGATAGCATGTCGCAAAGCCTCCTGGACTTGTACCCAAGTGGAACGAAGACCACAGAGATGTTCCTCTAACGCAGGAATACTCTGAGGAACAAACGAATCAGGCAACATGGAAGGTTGGAAACCATAATTCGCCATAAACGGGGACAAACGGGAAGAAGAATTCAGAGTGCTATTATGAGCAAACTCCGCCCATGGTAAGAGGTCTGAACAGTTGTTGTGAGAAACAATGACCTTGGGTAGGCCATGTAAACAAAAGATCTCCCGAACAAAAATGGAAGCCAGTTCCTTAGACGTAGGCAACTTCTTAAGTGGAATACAGTGAGACATTTTCGAGAACCGGTCTACCACCATAAGGATAACTGTCATGAAGATCCTGCCAGAAACAGGCGCCTCAGACTCTCCGGTTCCCGATCGCCTTGTGCCCAAGTGGAACGAAGGCCACGGAGATGCTCCTCTAACACAGGAATGCTCTGCGGAACAAACGAGTCAGGCAACATGGAAGGTTGGAAACCATAGTTCGCCATAAACGGGGACAATCGGGAAGCAGAAGTCAAAGCACTATTGTGAGCAAACTCCGCCCACGGTAAGAGGTCTGACCAGTTGTTATGATGGTCAGAAATATAGCAACATAGGATTTGCTCCAAGGACTGATTGGCTCGTTCTCCGGCCCCATTAGACTGCGGGTGATACGCAGAGGAGAAAGCAAGCTGAATTCCCAACTGTGCACAAAAAGCTCGCCAGAACCGGGACACAAACTGAATACCCCTGTCTGAGACAATCACCTTGGGTAGCCCATGTAAGCGAAAGATCTCCCGAGCAAAAATGGAAGCCAGTTTCTTAGAAGTGGGCAACTTCTTAAGTGGAATACAATGAGACATTTTCGAGAACCGGTCTACCACCATAAGGATAACTGTCATGAAGATCCTGCCAGAAACAGGCGCCGTAGACTCTCCGGTTCCCGATCGCGGGTGCAACTGCGCATGCGCACGCATGCGCGCACTTCTGTTGGCACCAGGCGGGCTATTTAAGCCTGCCTGTCACATACAGTCCCCGCTGTCTGCTCTACAGCGTTGTGTGCTTAAAAACCTGATCTGATACCTTTACCTGTAATAAGACCCGGCTTGCCTGTGACCATCCAATTATCTGCCTGCACCTGACCTTGGCCTGTTTGTGACAATTCTTTTGCTAGCACCTCTGTACCTCTGCTGCCCACCTGATATCTGACCTGGCCTGTCTGACTACTCCTGTATTGGTCCTATCTGTTCCTGGTTCCGATCCAGTTTACTGAACTGATCCAGTCTGCTGAGCTGTCCCAGATCCAGTCTGCTGAGCCGATCCAGTCTGCTGTGCTGTTCCAGTTTGCTAAAGCTGATCCAGTCTGCTGTGCTGATCCAGTCTGCTGAGCTATCCCAGATCCAGTCTGCTGTGCTGATTCAGTTTACTGAGCTGATCCAGTCTGCTGTGCTGATCCAGTCTACTGAGCTGTTCCTTATTCTGTCTGCTGGACAGTCAACTGCTTCAGTCCCTGTATCCCAGTTCCTGCAAGGAAGTGTTGGGTTTCAGATCCACCTCCTCCTCTGTTGATCCTGCCAGGCACCCGTGCCACTCCTTACTCCTGTGCCTTCTGTTACCTTACCAGGGTCCGTGAGTGGGAGCCTTAAAGGAGGCCTTCCTCTGCAATTCGGGCTCCAAACCATCAGGTACGTGACAATAACTGTGTTGCCCTGGGAGTTGGGTAACTCCACAATGAAATCCATGGATAGGTGGGTCCAGGGCCTCTCTCCATTGGGTATGGGTTGTAGGAGGCCCACTGGAAGGTGTCGTGGAGTCTTACTCTGAGCACACACGGAACAGGCAGCTACGAAGGCGGTTACATCAGTACGTAGGCTAGGCCACCAGAATTGTTGGGAGTTAATTCTTCCCAGAGTGGCCAGCAGCCTTGGGAGAATGGTAAGTCTGGAGCGCGGCAGTATGGAGACTCTCTGGGACAAAGCAGTGGTCACACGGTTTCTCAGGAGGAGCATCGACCTGAGCAGCAAGAATTTTGTCACCCAAAGGAGAAGTGAGACTGGTTAGAACCGTAGCCAGAATACGATCAGGAGGAATCACAGGAACCGGAACTGACTTCATCCTGGAAGTGGAGGAAAATTGTCGTGACAAAGCCCTTACATTCTTAGTAACGGGTAAGAATGAGACAATATAGTTAAAACTTGCCAAGAAAAGAGCCCATCGCGCCCTTCTGTGAGAGAGACGTTTAGCCTCAGACAAGAATGTGATATTCTTATTGTCAGTAAGAATGAGAACCGGCACAGTGGTACCCTCGAGGAGATGTCTCTATTCTTTCAGGGCTAAAATGATCGCCAACAGCTCTCTGTCACCTATTTCGTAGTTGTACTCCGCAGGTGACAGTTTCTTGGAAAAGTAGCCACACAGATGCATAGCGCTCTCAGAGCTAGGACGTTGAGACAGAAGGGTGCCAACTCCAGTCTCAGAAGCATCAACTTCAAGAATAAAAGGCAACGTAGGATCAGGATGTACCAACACAGGAGCAGAAACAAAGGCAACCTTGAGACTCTCAAAGGCCTTAATAGACTTCGGAGACCAACTCTGTGGGTTACCGTCCTTTCTGGTCATATCAGTCAGGGGCTTGACCAGAGACGAGAAGTTATGAATAAACTTCCGATAATAGTTGGCAAAGCCAAGAAATCGATGCAGAGGATGTAAACCCACGGGTCAAAGCCACTGTAGGACTGCTGAAAGTTTCTCTGGGTCCATCGAAAAACCAGCAGTGGAAATGACATAACCCAGGAATTTAACCTGTTCACGATGGAATTCGCACTTCTCCAATTTACAATAGAGATTGTTCTCTCTTAGTTTCTGAAGCATATGACAGACATCTGTGTGGTGGCTCTCCAGTGACTTGGAATATATGAGGATATCGTCGAGATAAACCACCACACATAACTGCAACAAATCTCGGAGGACATCGTTAATAAACTCCTGGAAAACTGCCGGAGCGTTACAAAGGCCAAAAGGCATTACGAGATACTCATAATGACCTGTTCTGGTATTAAACGCAGTTTTCCACTCGTCGCCCTCCTTAATCCTGACGAGATTGTATGCCCCTCTCAAATCAAGCTTTGTGAAAACCGTTGCTCCCTTGAGGCAGTCAAATAACTCTGAAATTAGTGGAATCAACGGATAGGCATTCTTAATTGTGAAATGCTTGTGACCCCTATAATCAATACAAGGTCTCAGTTCACCACTCTTCTTCTTCTTCACGAAGAAAAAAACAGCACCAGCAGGAGACGAGGATTTGTGGAGGAAACCTCGAGAAAGTGTGTCTGCAACATACTCCTCCATGTCCTTATCCTCCAAGACCGACAAAGGGTAAACCCGGCCAAGGTAGGGTATGGCACCAGGTTGAAGATCAATTGCGCAATCATATGACCAGTGTGGAGGAAAAGTACTGGCTTGACCTTTGTCAAAGACATCGCTAAAATCGCGGTACTCCTCCGGCAGGGAGGAGAATGAAGAGGTGCACAGGACCTTGGCTACCTTCTGTAAGCATCTCTTACTGCATTGTGGTGACCAGGACAGAACCTCAACATGGAGCAAATCAAAAGAAGGGTTGTGCCTCTGTAACCAAGGATAACCAATAACCAGCGGAAACTTGGAATTGTATTATCTCACGGTAAAGAGCCCCTACAGCCATGGACAACAGAACAGTCTCATAAGTCACCTGGGCAGGCTAAAGAGGTCTCCCATCAAGAGCCTCAATGGCAAGTGGAGTATCACGCAACTGCAGCGGAATTGAGTGCTTCGATACAAAGGCAGCATCAATGAACAGGCCTGCAGCCCCAGAGTCGATTAGAGCCTGTATCTCGACGGATGACTCAGCCCAAGAAAGGGTAACCAAAACTAGGGGCTTATCCTTCTGGATAACTGGAGACAAAACAACGCCACCTAAGATCTGTCCGTCTGAGGACCTCAAGGTTTGGGCGTTACCTGGACGAGTAGGACAAGACTTCAAAAAGTGACCAGCCTGGCCACAATAAAGGCACAATCTTTCCTCCTAAGGACTCTCTCATCTGCAGAGAGACGCGTAAAACCCAAGTGCATGGGTTCACCTTCACTGACCGACTCGGTACCAGGAGGCATGGGAGGTGAGAGAGGCAAGGGTGGGACTGCAAAGCTCAGAGACAAATGTACAGGAGGCTTCTGCAAGCGCTCCTTAAAAGAGAGTCTTTCTCTGAGTCTGGAGTCAATGAGGATGGCAAATGTGATCAACTTCTCCAGCTCAGTGGGTATACCTCGGGCTGCTATCTCATCCTTGATGTTATCCGAGAGACCGTGAGAAAAAGCAGCCACGAGGGCCTCATTGTTCCAAGCAACCTCTGATGCCAGAGTACGGAATTCAATGGTGTAATCGGCAACAGTTCTCGTACTCTGTTTGATGGACATGAGGCTCTTGGCAGCAGAAGTGGAGCGTGCAGGAACGTCAAATACCCTTTTGAAGGAAGCCACAAATTCTGGGTAACTCAGGACCACCGGTTTTTGCATCTCCAATAGAGGGTTTGCCAGACCAAGCCTCTCTCAGAAAGCAAAGATATCACAAAACCTACTTGTCTTCTGTCCTTGGGAAACTCCTGGGGCAGCTTCTCAAAGTATATCTCAACCTGTTTGAGAAACCCTCTGTATTGAACTGGATCACCCCCAAATCGCTGGGGAAGCAGAGCGGAACCAGACATACCTTTTATAGAGGTAATACTCGAGGCGGGTGCCCGCACAGAGACCGGAGCAGCCACAGTGAGAGATTCCAGGTGAACCGTGTGACTCAGGAGCGTTTGTAACGCCATGGCAAACTGATCCAAGCAGTGATCTTGGTCAATCAATCTGGAAAAAATATTACCAACAAGTGGATTGACTGCATCTTCTGAATTCATGGCCTTCGCCTACTGTCAGAAACCATGAATCAGACTGAGACAGAAGTACAGTTAAATCACACGTGTTTAATAATAATAATAATAAATAGATAAACAGAGTAAGTGTAGTCAAAACATAGCCAGAGTTCAGGAACCGGATTGGATAGTCAGCCAATCTAATGTCAGAGAGCCAAAGATATAATGTACGTAGTAGAACAGACAGCAGGATCGGGAGCCAGAATGGTTGTCAGCCGAGCAAAGTCTTCGACAGGAACGCAGGAGAAAGTTTCTGTGATGTTGACCAAGGCAAAGGCAGAGATCATCTGAACTGGAAGGATTAAGTAGGCAGGACTGACGAGCAGGATCATCAACAGGTGAGTCACTGTGGAGAGATAGGAGCTGGCAATTAGCTGACAGCTGAGCGGACAGCTCAGAGAAGGAAGGGCTGAGCACAGCCCTGACACACTGCTGCTGGTAAACTGACGTTTAGGAGCAGTTTGGCATTTTTTTCAGCTGCCCCTGAACTCTCCTCTATGTTATCTTATCAGTACATGTACACACGGTCATTTATAGTAGTTTCTAGGCAGTTGAGTTTAGAAGCAAAAAAAATGGGTTCAGACAGATGTTTAGAGGCAGTGGCGTCACTAGGGGTGGCTACTGGGGCTATAGCCCAGAATCTGAGGTCCATAGCCCAGAGTCTCTTACCTAGGGTTGGCTCTGGGCTCCATCTGCTCAGCTGGTTGCCGGGGTGAGGATCATGACTAGTTAATGTTATCAGGCACAAGTTGTTATCGATATTCAGCAGTTCCAACAATTGAATCATTGTCCCGACATCTACTTCTATGCTAATCTGCCGGGCAATGTAATTTACGGGAACTGCAACACAAGGATTACTCCGCCGGGACTATTTAATGATTTTCAGGCTCAGGTGGAGTAATCCTTGTGCTGCGGTTCCCAGCAGATCGGTATAGAAGTGGACTTCGGGACTCTGATTAAATTGTCGGAACTGCTGAATATAGATAAGAACTTGTGCCTGATAACATTAACTAGTCATGTTCCTCCCCCGGCCATCAGCTGAGCAGATGGTGCCCAGAGCCCAGTCTGGTCTGGATCATCACAAGTGGTAACCACTTGAGCTGAGGGGTTAAAAAGTCCTGTTGCTTCCCCTGGCCCCCAACTGAACAGAAGTTTTTTTATAATTGCTGCAGACAAGGGGGGGGCTCTCTGGGGACCCTGATGTAAGGGGGGGCTCTCTGGGGACCCTGATGTAAGGGGGGCTCTCTGGGGACCCTGATGTAAGGGGAGGCTCTCTGGGTACCATGATGTACGGGGAAGGCTCTCTGGGGACACTGATGTAAGGAAAGGGCTCTCTGGGGACCCTGATGTAAGAGGGAGGCTTTCTAGGGACCCTTATGTAAGTGGGAGGCTCTCTGGGGACCCTGATGTAAGGTGGATCCACACTCAGATATGTAACAATATTTTATATATATTTTATATATATATATATATATATATATATATATATATATATATATACTGTATATACAGTGGGATATGGAAAGTATTCAGACCCCCTTAAATTTTTCACTTTTTTATAACTTTTTGTTATATTGCAGCCATTTACTAAAATCAATAAAGTTCATTTTTTTCCTCATTAATGTACACACAGCACCCCATATTGACAGAAAAACACAGAATTGTTGACATTTTTGCAGATTTATTAAAAAATAAAAACTGAAATATCACATGGTCCTAAGTATTCAGACCCTTTGCTCAGTGTTTAGTAGAAGCACCCTTTTGATCTAATACAGCCATGAGTCTTTTTGGGAAAGATGCAACAAGTTTTTCACACCTGGATTTGGGGATCCTCTGCCATTACTCCTTGCAGACCCTCTCCATTTCTGTCAGGTTGGATGGTAAATGTTGGTGGACAGCCATTTTTAGGTTTCTCCAGAGATGCTCAATTGGGTTTAAGTCAGGGCTCTGGCTGGGCCATTCAAGAACAGTCACAGAGTTGTTGTGAAGCCACTCCTTCGTTATTTTAGCTGTGTGCTTAGGGTCATTGTCTTGTTGGAAGGTAAACCTTCGTCCCAGTCTGAGGTCCTGAGCACTCTGGAGAGGGTTTTCGTCCAGGATATCCCTGTACTTGGCCGCATTGATCTTTTTCTCGATTGCAACCTGTCCCTGCAGCTGAAAAACACCCCCACAGCATGATGCTGCCACCACCATGCTTCACTGTTGGGACTGTATTGGACAGGTGATGAGCAGTGCCTGGTTTTCTCCACATATACCGCTTAGAATTGAGGCCAAAAGGTTCTATCTTGGTCTTATCAGACCAGAGAATCTTATTTCTCACTATCTTGGAGTCCTTCGGGTGTTTTTTTAGCAAACTCCATGGGAGCTTTCATGTGTTTTGCACTGAGGAGAGGTTTCCGTCGGACCACTCTGCCATAAAGCCTCGACTGGTGGAGGGCTGCAGTGATGGTTGACTTTCTACAACTTTCTCCCATCTCCCAACTGCATCTCTGGAGCTCAGCCACAGCGATCTTTGGGTTCTTCTTTACCTCTCTCACCAAGGCTCTTCTCCCCCGGAAGCTCAGTTTGGCAGGACGGCCAGCTCTAGGAAGGGTTCTTGTCGTCCCAAATGTCTCCCATTTAAGGATTATGGAGGCCACTGTGCTCTTAGGAACATGTGATATTTCAGTTTTTCTTTTTTAATAAATCTGCAAAAATGTCAACAATTCTGTGTTTTTCTGTCGATATGAGGTGCAGTGTGTACATTAATAAGGAAAAACAATGAACTGACAATGATTTTAGCAAATGGCTGCAATATAACAAAGAGTGAAAAATTTAAGGGGGTCTGAATACTTTCCGTACCCACTGTATGTATATATATATATATATATATATATATATATATATATATATATATACTGTATATACATACACACACACACACATACATGTATATTATATACATGCGAATGCCCTCCCAAGTGTATGACTTTCTTTACTTTGCTGCTATGGGCTCTAGCCCCAGATCTTTTGTAGACCTAGCAATGCCCCTGTTCAGAGGCATTTGAAATGCCAACTGCCTGTAACAGCTTAGAGTCTTTTTTCATTTTAACCACTTTCTGCCCAGCCTATAGCAGAATGATGTCAGGGAAGTGGTTCAGTCATCCTGACGGGGCGTCATATGACGTCCATCAGGTTAAGCCATGAACGCGCGCCCGTGGGAGTGCGCAGTGTGGCGATAGGTGGTGTGGTGTGTCAGTCTGACACACTGCATCACGATCTCAGTAAAGAGTCTCTGACGGAGACTTTTTACCACGTGATCAGCCGTGTCCAATCACGGCTGATCACGATGTAAACAGGAAGAGATGTTTTTCGGCTTTTCCTGACTCGTGTCTGACAGACTTGAGTAGGGGAGAGCCGATCGGTGGCTCTCCTGACAAGGGGGGTCGGTGCTGATTGTTGATCAGCGCAGCCCCCACGCAGATGCCCACCCAGGACCACCAGGGATGCTGCCAGGACCATCAGGGATGCCCACAAAGGAACCACAACAGGTATGCCACCCTAGACCACCAGGGATATGCCAATCAGTGCCCAGGCAGCTGCCAATCAGTGCCCATTATTAATGCCTGCCAGTGCCATCAGTAATGCCTATCAGTGCAATCAGTGCTACCTATCAGTGCCCCTCAGTGTCGCCTATCAGTGCCCATCAGTGCCCAGCAGTGCTGCCTATCAGTGTCACCCATAAGTACCCATCAGTGCAGCCTTTCAGTACCCATCAGTGTCGCCTATTAGTGCCCAACAGTGCCCACTAGTGCCACCTATGAGTGCCCATCAGTGCCGCCTATCAATGCCCATCAGTGCTGCATATCAGTGCTGCCTATCAGTGCCCATCAGTGCCGCCTATCAGTGCCTATCATCAGTGCCCATCAGTGCTACCTCTTCAGTGCCATCTCATTGGTGCCACCTCATCGGTGCCGCCTTATCAGTGCAGCTTATCAGTGTCCATCAGTGAAGGAGAAAACTTACTTTTTCACAACATTTTATAACAGAAACAACAAAAAGCTTTTTACTCTTTCGTTCATGGACTGACACAGCTTCTTATTGACAAGTGGGTATTACCCTATCTTTAGGAGGGACTAGGCAGAAATAACTTGTAAAAAGTGTTACATCACACCTTCTACAGCACCGCCCAGGGGGTGGACCCTCTAGGTATAATCCCTCTCTCTGCACCTCGCAGATCTGTTTTTTTCTGTCTAGCAAGGAGAAGGACATGGCTCCCTTCGGACCCACTGGTCCGGGGGAATTTTTTTTATTTTTGTTTCCTGCGATCTTCGATCAACTGCCAACTGGGTGACAGGCTGGATCCTCGATCCTTGTAGTCCCCCCAGTTTCGGCCATTGAGCATGTGCCGACCCTAGCTACGTGCTGGGTTTTCCACGTCATGCCCGTCACTCTACGGGTGGCCGGTGAGCCTACACTCCAGGGCTTGCATCGGACTGCTCAGCTTCGGCTGACCTTACGGCCGAGTCGCAGTAGCCTGGCCGGTGAGCTTACGCTCCAGGGCTTGCATCGGACCGCTCAGCTTCGGCTGACCTTACGGCCGAGTCGCAGTAGCCTGTCCGGTGAGCTCGCGCTCCAGGGCATGCATACGATTGTTCCCTAGGGTTCAATCACAGCATGCCTGGCCGACAGTCACCTCCGTGCACGGATGATGATCTGTCCGGAATGTCTTCCAGCATGATCCACGCAGGAAAGGTAAGTAGCTCCCCTGCTTCGGCAGGGAGACTTGGCTGGACATTCCTGTGGCCCGCGGCCGTTTTTTGCCTCTATTGTCGGCTCGGCGGCCATTTTCTTAGGGCCCACATTGTTTTCAATACGGCTGCTTGACAGCCATTTTGCGGAAGTCTTCGGCCTCTAGGGTGCATTTCACTGGCGCGAATTCACACAGGGAAACGCTGATGAGAATCAGACTGACACAGGCAGCGGTGGGATAGCATCACAGGCGGAGCACACGGCAGCGATAGCGGTACCGTTCCAAGGGTGGTGAGTCCTCTGGGAGATCTGCATCTCTGTAGCAGCTAGGAGGGTGGCCTATTGATACCTTGCCTGGAGTCCCTGTGGGTGACAGCGCCTGGGTCAGCATGGCGTCTGAAGCAGACGTTTTTTCCCCTGAAACACCTGAGTTGGCAGCTGGTGCCCCTGGAGGCTTTGTTGCCAAGGTAGAAGCGGCGTAGAACCAGGCTCGGCTGTGGCTCATGGCCCGGATTCTGATGCATTAGAGACTGCAGACCGTGACCGGTCGCCAAGTCCAAGTCAGCGCGCAAAAAGGCTTTGGTATCTGACCTTATCACAGCAATGCGGGATACGCTAAAATGGGAGAATGCTGCTAAAGCAGCAGAGACACCGGTCCCCTTTGGGTTCCGTAAACTGGCCAGCACTGCTAAGGTGTTTCCTTGTGTGTCTTATCTTGATAAGCTCTTGTACAAGGAGTGGGAAGACCCACTGAGGGTTTTTGCAGCCCCAAAAATTTGGGGGCGGTTCGGTACCCCTTGAGGAGAGTTCCTGAAATAATGGACCTCTCCCCCGATAGTGGACCTCCCTGTGTCCAGACTTAACACGTTACCACGATTCCAGTGGAAGGGGCTCCTGTCTTCAGGGACACTCGCTACCTATACACAGTGGGGGGCTCAGCGGTGCGTCCAGCATTGGCTGGGGTTTTTCTGATGGCTCAGACACTGACTGGGTATGCAAAAAGGCTACTCCAGGGGTTAAAGACACGGGAGACTCCTCCTAACGAGGTATCTCTGGCTGATCAGTTGGTACAGGGCCTTGAGTCTGTCTGCGAGTCAGACATGGATACTATTCCCTTGCTGTCTTGAGCCTCAGTTTATGCGGTGGCGTTACGCCGCCTGATCTGGCTAAGGTGCTGGTCTGTGGACTAATCTTCCTAGAAGGCCCTGTTGGATCTGCCCTTTTAAGGCGACAGACTTTTGGGGCCTCTCTGGATGACATCTTTTAAGATGCCACAGGAGGTAAGAGCACATTGCTTCTGCAATCCAAAAAAGGTAAGGAGCCACGCCAGGGCTAGGGCCCTCCTTCACCGCGCACAATCGGTTCTTTCGTCCGCCTAGTGCAGCAAGTAAAAAGACCCCAGGCTGATAAAGCGCCTGCTGAGGGACAGAAGTGTCCCTGGGTTTGCAAGCCCAACCTTGCTTGCCTACCGAACAGATTTTTTTCCCTCTAAACCGCCAGCTTCAGCCGACTTGTCGGGAAGCCCTACATGGGTCCAAGACCTGCTGATACGCAGGGTAGGCCTTCCTGTCTTAGTACAGGAACTGGTTCAGGGGTCCTACTCAAATCTGTTCATAGTGCTGAAGAAGGAGGGGGTTCGTCCTGTCTTGGATCTCAGGACCCTCAACTGCTTTGTGAAAGTACAACGATTCCCTAAAGGAGTTGGCTCGCTCTGTTGTGCTCCCCTCCATCCAGGGGATTTTCCGGCATCCTTGATCATCAAGGACGCATGCTTGCATGTCTCCATATGCACCAGGCATCAGAGATGTCTTCATTGGCGGCTGGGGAAGACCACTACCAATAGTGGCTCTCCCCTTTGGCCTGGCATCGGCACCAAGGGTGTTCACCAAGGTGCTTGCCCTGATTCTGGCCCTACTAAGACAGCGTGGCTTCGCTATCATGGGCAACTTGGACGATCTTCTGAGGGTCAATTCAGACTTAAATTTAGAAGTAAGCATGTCTATAACCTGTCATGCCCTCCGATACTGGTGGGGTGTTGAACACTCAGAAGTCAGTATTGGTACCGTCCCAACTCCTAGTGTGTCTAGGGTTGATTCTGAACTCCTCAGAGGCGTACGTTTTTTAGTTTTTTTTCTCCCTAGTGGAATGTTGCAGACCCTTCGGGCTGCGGTGCAGCAGTTGACATCCCAAAGATGGGTTGTCACGCCACTTTTGCAGGCGAGTCCTGGGCCTCAGGGTAGCCTCCTTCGAGGCGGTACCATAGGCACTATTTCACACGCAAGTGTTACAGAGGTAACTCTGTCCTGAAGGGTCAAGTGCTCTTCATCCCTGGATTATCAAAATCCGGGTGAGCCATCTAATCAGGATCTCCCTAGTTGGCGGCCGACATCACCGGCATTTCTGTCTGAGAAGTTGTTCCTTCCTTTTTACTGGATGGTGGTCACGGCGGACACCTGTCTTCCCGGTTGCAGATGAGTCTGAGGAGCTCAGTCAACCTGCGTCGCTGGACTCCGGAGGAATCCCATTGCAGATCATTGGCCTGAAATCCGGGCGATCTGGCTTTGCCTCTCCACATGGTCTCAGAGGCTACAAGGGCGTCCAGTCAGAATCCAGTCGGACAAACACCACAGTGGTGGCGTATGTCAATAAGCAAGGAGGAACAAGCAGCTCTGCTGCAGCATCGGAGGTCGCTCACCTCCTAAGGGGCTCCCTTACCAGAGGGAAAGCACACCAGTCGTATATCTACTGTCTTCTCGACTCAATCGGAAGGTATTGAGTTTTGTGACCAGGTCAGGAGAGCCATGGGCAAACACGACAGATGCGTTTATGGCACTGTGGAGTCAGTACCGACTAATCTATGCCCTCCCTCCTTGGAAGTTCCTTCCTCATCTGCTTCGCAGACTGCAGGCAGAGAGGACTACAATGGTCCCAATTGTTCTGAATTGGCCTCGGCGTCCTTGGTACGCCGATCTAGTGCGTCTGGTAGCAGACACCTTTTGGCATCTACCGTTAAGAAGGACCTGCTGTCGCTAGATCCCATACGCCATCCTGTTTTTACAGTCTCTGACTTGAGAGCATGGCTTGAGAGCCAGGTGCTAAAAGACCGGGACCTGTCAGACTCAATGATCTCTACCATGAGGAGTGCTCGAAAATCATCCCCTAGGAAGATTACCATCGCACTTGGAAGACCTGCATATCCAATTGTGAGGAAATGAGGTGGCATCCGCATATTTATTTGGTTCCAGAGTCCTGCTGTTCTTCAGCAGGGAACGGGCCAAAAATTTTACTTAAGTTCAATTAGGGGGCAGGTATCTGCCCTGGCTGTCTTTTTCAACAACCCCTGGTGGCTCACTCTCTAGTGAGAATATTGTACAGTGGGTTGGGCAGGTGGCCCCTCCGGTCCACCCTCCACTACCTCCGTGGGGCTTGTGTAGCAGACGTCCTTTTGGCGTCTACCACTATGAGAGGACCTGCTGGCGCAGGGTCCCATATGCCATCCTGCTTGCAGTCAATGGCTTCAACGGCATGGCCTCTAAGTGTCTCAGAAACCACCGTTTGAGAACATCAAGGAGATTCCCTTGTTGACACTTTCTCAGAAAGTGTTCCTTTTGGTGGCTGTTATGCCAGTAAGACGGGTTTCTGAGCGGGCAGCCTTGTCATACAAGCCTCCCTATCTGATCTTCCACAAGGATAAGGTGGTGCTGCATCTGCAGCCTTCTTTTCTTCCTAAGGTCGTGTTATACCTTCCATCTCAAGGAAGACATGTACTGCCATTCTTGTGTCCTCATCCGTCTAATCCTAAGGAGACGACGTTGCATTCCTTGGACGTTTTCCAAACTCTGAGAGAATGCTTGTCTGGTACTGCTACATTCCGGAGTCCAGACTCACCGTTTGTTTCGGTGGCTGGTCCCAAGTAGGGCCCAGCAGTCTTGTCGGCCACCATCTCTAGGTGGATTCGACAGACCCTTTCCCAGCGCATTCGACCAGGGCAAGAGGTGCCTCTTGGTTTACGTCAGTTAAGACGATTTTCTGAGCCGGCAGCCTTGTCATGCAAGGCTCCTTATCTGATCTTCCTCAAGGATAGGTGGTGCTGCGTCCGCAGCCTTCTTTTTTTCCTAGGGTCTTCGACCTTCCATCTCAAGGAAGACATTGTACTACCATCCTTGTGTCTTCATCCGTCGAATCCTAGGAGACGACGTTGTATTTTTTGGACGCTGCCCGAGCTCTGAGAGAATCTAGCGTCTATTTCACCAGGTGTGTAAGGCGGCGACCTGTCGTACGTTCACACTTTTACTAAACTTACAAGTTGATGTGTGTGCATCTTCAGATGCTTCTTTCGGTCGCAAGGTATTGCGGCTGTTTAGAGTTGCAACTGCTGTGTTGAGGAGCTCTGTTTTGTTTTGGGGTGAAGTTGTTTTAATGCTGTTCCCACCCCTCGGTTTTTTGACACTGCTTTGGGATGTCCCACTTGTCAATAGGAAGCTGTGTCAGTCCATGAACGAAAGAGTAAATAGGATTTTTTACTCACCGTAAAATCCTTTTCTCTGAGTTCACGGACTGACACAGCACCCACCCCTCATTTTAAGTTTGTACTGCTTTTTGACAAACTGATCTGCGAGGTGCAGAGAGAGGGATTATACCCAGCGGGTCCGCCCCCTGGGCGGTGCTGTAGAAGGTGTGATGTAACACTTTTTACAAGTTTTTTCTGCCTAGTCACTCCTAAAGATAGGATAATACCCACTTGTCAATAGGAAGCTGTGTCAGTCCATGAACTCAGAGAAAAGGATTTTACGGTGAGTAAAAAATCAAAATTATTTTTTCAAAATTTTCAGTCTTTTTTTATTTGTTTAGCAAAAAATAAAAACCACGGAGGTTATTAAATACCACCAAAAGAAAGCTCTATTTGTGGGAACAAAATTCTAAACATTTTGTTTGGGTACAGTGTAGCATGACCGCACAATTGTCATTTAAAAAGTGACAGCGCTGAAAGCTGAAAATTGGCTTGGCAGGAAGGGGGGGGGGGGGGTAAGTGCCCGGTGGTATTAAAGTGGTTACCAAAAAAAACCCAAACAAAAACGCTTCTAGACGCAAACGCGGCTAGACGCGGCATGTAAACATGGCTTAACGGACGTTTTTAGTCGCCGGTTTCTAGCTGTCAAGTTAAATCGTTCAGGAGAGGTTAAAAAATGTCACATGTACATGAAGCCTTAACCTCCTTAGCGGTAATCCCGAGTCTGGCTCGTGGTGAGTTTTTACTACCAAAAGCGGTAACCCCGAGCCTGACTCAGGCTGCATCGCAGGATACAGGGGAAGTTACTTACCGTGTTCCCTGGATCCTGCGATGTCTCCCCGCTGTGTGTGCGAGCTGTCTCCTCGCTCGATTCACACTGCCGAGTGCTGAGCTCTGTTCCCTGCGACATTGCGGCGCAAAGGGACGGAGTTCGGCGCCAAATTCAAAAAGTGAAAAACACACAATACATACAGTATACTGTAATCTTACTGATTACAGTACTGTATCAAATAATTACACATCCCCTTTGTCCCTAGTGGTCTGTCCAGTGCCCTGCATGCAGTTTTATATTATAAATACCGTTCTTTCTGCCTGGAAACTGGAGATTGTCCATAGCAACCAAAAAATGTCCCTTTATGTCAAAAGTGGTTTTAGACCAGCTAGAAAACAGCGATAATAAATTAGAATCACTTGCAGAATTGAGCGGTAGTGATTTGTGGGGATATGTGTCCTCAAACACTAAATCTAATGACAACGACAATTCTGCAACTGAGCAAATTTCAGTGTTTTTGATTTGATTACATTATTGAATAATTTTTATTATTATTATATTATTATTTGTTATAATTATTTATAGTTATTTATTATATTATAATTTATGATTTTGTCTTTCAAACTTTATCATACCCGGGATGTCTACTAGACTCTGGTTTGGACAGATTTAAGTGTGTTATTCCTAAGAATTCCAGGCCTACAATATAAAACGCCAAATTTCCATGCAAAATAATTGTACCGCTTTCAGCACCTAAAATCTGACAGAATCATATCGCCAGGAGGTTAAATGCGCCTAACCTTTAGCTGCATTTGGCTTTTTTATGCCCAAAAAGCTCTTCTCCTGAATGCTATTGTTCTTTGTTCAGGAGAAGGGGCTTTGACTGCCTCTAAACCCTGCTGTTCCTAAACTCCTCTAAAAGCTTATGTGTGCATGGACACATAGGGGCTGATTTACTAATAACAGTGCGCTGCGCTGGTTCTAACCTTAATTGGTGCGCCGGATAACTCCTTCACTTGGCGCAGGAACCAGCGGCGCACAGCGGCACACTGTTATAGTAAATACAAATGTCAACGGCGCTCTATTGAAAATGAATGGTTCCCTATGGGAGCCCATTGATTTGAATAGAGGTCGCCCGGGAAGTCGGATGAAGCGGATACGACTCGCGGGGCGACTCGTGTGTCGGCTGACACAGGGACAGCACGACTTTGCGAGGCAACTTGGACATGACCTGAGCGTGAAGCAGCCGCTCAAGTCGTGTCCTAGAGGCGACTAGCTGGCCGAGAATATCTCCAGCGCGATGGCATCGCACTGGTTCTCGGCAGCCTCGCTGTCCCGTGTTTGGTATGAATCATGAAGGGGAACTCCACGCCGAATTTTAATGAAAAAACCGGCATTGGTTCCTCTTCAGGAGCATACCAGGCCCTTAGGTCTGGTATGGATTTTAAGGGAAACCCCCTAAGCCAAAAAAATGGCGTGGGGGTTCCCCCAAGATCCATACCAGGCCCTTAGGTCTGGCATGGATTTAAAGGGAAACCCCCTAAGCCGAAAAAATGGCGTGGGGGTCCCCCCCAAAATCCATACCAGACCCTTATCCGAGCACGCAACCTGGCAGGCCGCAGGGGAAGAGGGGGGACGAGAGCGCCCCCCCTCCCTCCTGAACCGTACCAGGCCGCATGCCCTCAACATGGGGGCTGGGTGCTTTGGGGCAAGGGGGCAACCTGCGGCCCCCCCACCCCAAAGCACCCTGCCCCCATGTTGATGGGGACAAGGGCCTCTTCCCGACAACCCTGGCCATTGGTTGTCGGGGTCTGCGGGCGGCGGGCTTTTCGGAATCCGGGAGCCCCCTTTAATAAGGAGGCCCCCAGATACCGGCCCCCTACCCTATGTGAATGAGTATGGGGTACATCGTACCCCTACCTATTCACCTGGTGGAAAAAAAGTAAATTAAAAATACAACACAGGTTTTTAAAGTAATTTATTAGGCAGCTCCAGGGGTCTTCCTGCCGGGCGCCCCGCTATCTTCTTCCAGCTCTTTTGCTAGCGGGGTCCCGGGCTTCCTCGTCATCTTCGGGGGCCTTTTTGCCGGGCGCCCCGCTATCTTCTTCCAGCTCTTTTGCTAGCGGGGTCCCGGGCTTCCTCGTCGTCTTCGGGGGTCTTTCTGCCGGGCGCCCCGCTATCTTCTTCCAGCTCTTTTGCTAGCGGGGTCCCGGGCTTCGTCGTCGCCTTCTTCCGACTTCGGGGGTCTCTTGTTCTGTACTCCAGTGTCGTCTCCGCGCTCTCCGGTTCTTCTCCCGCTCTCCGGTGCCTTCTCCACGATCTCCGTTTCTTTCTGCTTTCTGCCGGGCGACCCGCTATCTTCTTCCAGCTCTTTTGCTAGCAGGGTCCCGGGCTTCATCGTCGCCTTCTTCCCTCTTCTCTTCGCCCGATGTTGCCTCGTCGCTGTCCGCCGCTACAATGCTCTGGCAGCGGAGCGCGCCCACTTATATTGGCATGGGCGTGGTCACCGGGTGATGCCACCGCTGACCCCGCCCCCGTATGATGTCACAGTCCCGAGGAATGATGGGACTGTGACGTGCTACGGGGGCGGGGTCAGCGGTGGCATCACCCGGTGACCACGCCCATGCCATTATAAGTGGGCGTGCTCCGCGCCCAGAGCATTGCAGCGGCGGACAGCGACGAGGCAACATCGGGCGAAGAGAAGAGGGAAGAAGGCGACGATGAAGCCCGGGACCCCGCTAGCAAAAGAGCTGGAAGAAGATAGCGGGGCGCCCGGCAGAAGGCAGAAAGAACCGGAGATCGTGGAGAAGGCACCGGAGAGCGGGAGAAGAACCGGAGAGCGCGGAGACGACACCGGAGAACAGAACAAGAGACCCCCGAAGTCGGAAGAAGACGACGATGAAGCCCGGGACCCCGCTAGCAAAAGAGCTGGAAGAAGATAGCGGGGTGCCTGGCAGAAAGACCCCCTAAGACGACGAGGAAGCCCGGGGACCCCGCTAGCAAAAGAGCTGGAAGAAGATAGCGGGGCGCCCGGCAGGAAGACCCCCGGAGCTGCCTAATAAATTACTTTAAAAACCTGTGTTGTGTTTTTTATTAACTTTTTTTGCCACCAGGTGAATGGGTAGGGGTACGATGTACCCCATACTCATTCACATAGGGTGGGGGGCCGGATCTGGGGGCCCCCTTATTAAAGGGGGCTCTCGGATTCCGATAAGCCCCCTGCCCACAGACCCCGACAACCAACGGCCAGGGTTGTCGGGAAGAGGCCCTTGTCCCCATCAACATGGGGACATCCTCCCCATGTTGAGGGCATGTGGCCTGGCACGGTTCAGGAGGGAGGGGGGCCGCTCTCTCGTCCCCACCTCTTCCCCTGCGGCCTGCCAGGTTGCGTGCTCGGATAAAGGGTCTTGTGTGAATTTTTAGGGGACCCCCACACTATTTTTTTAAAATTTGGCGGGGTTCCCCTTAAAATCCATACCAGACCTGAAGGGCCTGGTATGGACCTGGGGGGGGACCCCACGCTGTTTTTTTTCCATTTTTTTTTTTTTTTAGAGCCGGCAATGTTTATTTTTTTTACATTTCCTTTAACAACCAGCTATAAGCAGGTTAAAAAAAAAATTGCCGCAAATTCGCGGTACTTGCGTTTTGGATGCGGGTCCATTGAATTCTATTACATCCAAAACACTGTTTTTGGCCTGGAAAAAAAAATCTGCAGTTGCGTTTAAACTCGTTTTTCACAAAGCCTAAAAATGCCTTCAGACGCCAAAGATTTCCACGTTTCAGACGCGGTACCGGCGTTTAGACACATTTTAGTTTAGAAGCGTTTTTAAAGGTGACCTATTTTTTTACGTTGATAAACTCAAAAATTAGGGCAAATGAGGAAAAACCATTAAACATATATATATACCGGTATATCAAAAAAATAATGCAATTGCTTCCATTGCATTGTGGACAATCCACAACTTGGGGCAGGTGACGTGGCAAGTGGACAATCCACAACTTGGGGCAGCTGACGTGGCAAGTGGACAATCCACAACTGACGTGGCAAGTGATGTGGCAAGTGACACGCTAAATACAACTACACTGCTGCTCTCTCAGCTGCTGATACTCACTCTGGTCTCAAAAAATAGCTGAAATCGTTAATAATACTGTTTTTGGAGCTTAGGGCGGCTCCTTATCATGTTTCGTAACTAAACGCATATAGACGCAAATCTGGTAAAACGCGGCATGCAAACGCCACAAAGCGCGCCTTTCTAAACGCCGCTTTCAAACTTAGTTCTGAACACTTTGCACCAGCGTTCCGTGTACATGGGGCCTAAAAGCACCTATGCCATTTACAGCTCAAAAACGCCATGGTGGCCATGAGGCCATAGGCTAACATGGAGAGACGTTTTTAAGCTGCAAAAAACGCTCAAACAAGCGGCTTGAAAAACGTCTGTGTGCATGTACCTTATATTAACCACTTGCGCACTGGCCACTTAAACCCCCTTCCTGCCCAGACCAATTTTCACATTTCAGCGCTGATGCACTTTGAATGACAATTGCGCGCTCATACAACACTGTAACCCAATGAAAATGTATTATTTTTTGTCACACAAATAGAGCTTTCTTTTGGTGCTATTTGATCACCCCTGCGGTTTTTTGTTTTCTATAAATACAAAAGACCGAGTTAAAAAAATAAAAAAAATAATATTTTAACCACTTCAGCACTGGGCCTATTCTGGCACTTCTCTCCTTCATGTAAAAATCATACATTTATGGCTATAAAATTATGGCTATAAAATTACTTCAAAACCCCAAACATTATATATGTTTTTTTAGCAGACACCCTAGGGAATAAGATGGCGGTCATTGCAAATTTTTATCTCGCTCGGTATTTGCACAGTAAATTTTCCAACGCCTTTTTTTTGGTAAATAAACGGTTTCATGAATGTAAAAAAATTACAAAACAGTAAAGTTAGCCCAATTTTTGGGGATAATGTGAAAGATGTTGTTATGCTGAGTAAATAGATACCTAACATGTCACGCTTTAAAATTGCGCACACTCATGGAATGACACCAAACTTCAGTACTTAAAAATCTCCCTAGGCGATGCTTTAAATTTTTTTACACGTTACCATTTTGGCATTACAGAGGAGGTCTAGTGCTAGAATTGTTGCACTCACTCTAACGCACGCCGCAATACCTCACATGTGTGGTTTGAACGGCGTTTACATATGTGGGCGGGACTTACGTGTGTGTTCGCTTCTGAGCGCGAGCTACCGGGGACATGGGCGTTTTTTCTTTTTTTGGATTAATTTTTTTTTGTTTTTTACTTTTTTGTATTTCTTACTCTTTTTTTAACTTTTTTGTTTTTTGGATCACTTTTATTCCTATTACAAGGAATGTAAACATCCCTTGTAATAGGAATCTATTGTGACAGGTCCTCTTTATGGAGAGGTGCAGGGTCAATAAGACCCCTCATCTCTCCTCCAGGCTGGAAAGCATGAGATCGGTCAAAAAAATTCACCAATCTCATGCTGACAGCCGAGATCACGGCTTGGTTTACATACGGGAACCCGGCGTGATGTCATAACGTCGCGCCCGGGCCTCTGACGGTCATAGAGATGACTGGTGACCATCTGGTCACCAGTTATCTCTATGCTTCCCATCCGGATGGCGGCAGGAGGGGGGGCCGCCTATAAGAACGATCAAGCGGCGGAACTGCCGCTATGATCGTTTTTATCGTGCACAGAATCGCCGGCTGAAAAGAATGATATCTGAATGATGCCTGCAACTGCAGGCATCATTCTGGTGTCACCGCACAAAGCCAAGGACGTCATTTGACGGTGGGCGGTAGGAAAGTGGTTAATATTTAGAAAATTTTGAAAAAGGTAATTTTTCTCCTTCATTGATGTACATTGATGAGACTGCACTGATGGGCTGCACTGATGGGCACCGATAAGGTGGCAAGGGTGGGCACTGAGAGGTGGCATTGCTAGTTGGCGCTGGTGGGCATTGAGAAGTGGCACTGCTAGGTGGCAATGATAGTTGGCAGTGATGGGCACTGATAGGCAGCACTGCTAGGTGGCACTGATTGGCAGCAGTGGTGGGCATTGATAGGTGGCACTGGCAGGGGCTACTGATTGTCACAGATGACGCAGAATTGCCTCTTCCTCTTCGGGCCCGATGTCCCTTGCACATAAGCCGGTGATTGCCTTTTTTTTTTGCTCACGCTGTCAGCACAAGGAGAAAACAAAAACCATTACCCAGCTTTTGTTTACATCACGTGATCAGCTGTCATTGGCTGACAGCTGATCACATGGTAAAGGGCAGGTATCGGCCTCTTACTTGGATCTGTCATCACCCGAGTCTCAGTGACTCGGTGACCACAGGGGAGGACGTTTATTGACGGACACCAGGCAATTGAGGACCATGCTGTGGCCGTCAATCAGTTATAGCGCTGATCTCAAGTGATTAAAGAGGGTCTAAATGGGCCATTGACATGCATCACAATTCAACTTAGGAATGTGCCTTTGCAAAGTTAAACTAAATTAATCCTTTCTTATTTTTGCTTGGGGATAGAGTGCAGAGGGATTACAAGTCTAGACAGTTTTTGGGGATGTCTGCACCCCTGAAAGGGTGAAGACAATTCCCAAATTTGGCCACTTTATCCTTCCAAATAATTCACTTCCTGTCACATAGCCACACAGGAAGTGAGGATAAATCCCTACCACTGTCTTTCCTTGGGGGCACACAGGTCAATCTAAATACTTTCCCCATTATGTACATTGTACTCCAGCATTTTGCTGTTTACACCCCAAATTATACGTTTTTTTGGACTTTGGGGTTTATTTAATAAAGGCAAATCTACTTTGCACTACAAGTGCACTTGCTGGATATCCGAGGGGGACATGCAAGCAAACCAAAAAAACACCATCTTTGCTTTTACATGATTAGATGTTACAATCACCAGTGATCCCTCAGATTTTCAGTAGCTACACTTTTACTGCAGAGTGGATTTGTCTTTACTAAACCCCAAACTACCCAATGATTTGGGGGTACACAACAAAGTGCTATAGTGCAATTTGCTTAATGGGGACACTAGTTAGATTGATCTGTGTGTCCCCAAGAAAAGACATTGGTAGGGTTTTACCTTCACTTCCTGTTTAGCTGTGTGACAGGAAGTGAAGCCAATTTTACTAAAAGGGGACACAAAGCCCAACCTTAAAAAAAAAAAACACAAGCAGGGGTTCTAACACTTACTTTGTTTCCCTCAAAATGCCCACAATTAGAATTGTATTGCCTTGAGCTATTTTTAAGTGCAGTGCTCTAAATCAGTGCTTCTCAAGTACCCCCAACAGGCTATGTTTGCAGGTTTGCCTTCATCTTGCACATGTGCTTTAAATCACAGTCAATGGTTTGGTATTTTGGACAGCAATTCTCCATAAGATAAATTCACAAAACATGTCCTGTTGGGGGTACTTGAGGACTGAGGCTGAGAACAACTGCAGTAAAAAGGAAAATTGAATACTTACCGCTCTGTATTTTTCATTTCCTGGTGATTTTCCATGGCAGCACACAATACAATACATGCATATGCTAGCATGAAGGCACCAGGGTAGACAAATCACACCTGTTGTTTTGACATGCCAATCAGCTGTCACATTTGTTGCAAAGAAAACGCAAAACAAACCTCAAAACTTTGCATCAAATTTTATTGGTCAACAAAAAAAACAAAAACAAAGAATAATAATAAAAAAAAACAGGGTCAATTTGAAACAGTTACAGACTCAAAACATCTTGAGAAAGATTTGGCAAAATAGTGCAGCACAGACAATTAAATCAAAGTGAACGACACACATTAACAACATCAAAATTATTTATGGGGAACATTTCCCCCACACTGAAAAATACAATCCAAAAGTAAAACAAACACCGGTTTTGCAAAGACATAACAAATAAAATACATGTGTTACAAACTCGATAAGGACACCAAAATGTACTTATAACAGTTCCAGAGCAAAATAATGCCGCGTACACACGATCTATTTTTTTCGACGGTGAAAACACTGTCGAGAAAATCGACGTGAAAAACGAGGAACAGCTTGTTCCCCCCACACACGGCCGTTTTAAATTAAATTTTTTTTTTGGGCGAAAAAAAACGACCGTGTGTGGGCTCCGCGGCAGTTTTCCCATAGGATGACGGGAATCAGGACGAGAAAAATTAGAGCATGTTCTAATTTTTCTCGTCGTGATTAATGCAGTTTTTCCCGTCAAGAAAAACGACAAAAAGCCCACAGACGATCGTTTTTCTCGTCCAAAGGAAATTTTTTTATTTTTCTCGACGGGAAAAACGGTCGTGTGTACGCGGCATTACATTTCTAAAGTAAAATAATAGTCATTTAAAAGTACTCGCGGCTGTAATGAATTGCTGGTTCCTGTCAATACAGATGAAAGTCATTGAAAGTCTTTGATAGGAAAAAAAAAAGCGTGGGGGTCCCCCCAAAATCCATTACCAGGCCCTTCAGGTCTGGAATGGATATTAAGGGGAACTCTGCCGCAAATTAAAAAAAAAATGCGTGCGGTTCCCCCAAATATCCATACCAGGCCCTTCAGATCTGGCATGGATTTTAAGGGGAACTCCACCCCAAATTTAAAAAAAAATGGCGTGGAGTCCCCCCAAAAATCCACACCAGGCCCTTATCCGAGCACGAAACCTGGCAGGCCACAGGAAAAGAGGGGGGGGGACGAGAGAGCGCCCCCCCCTCCTGAACCATACCAGGCCACATGCCCTCAACATGGGGAGGGTGTCCCCATGTTGATGGGGACAAGGGCCTCATCCCCACAACCACCGATAAGCCCCCCGCCCGCAGACCCCCACAACCACCGGGCAAGGGTTGTGGGGATGAGGCCCTTGTCCCCATCAACATGGGGACATCCTCCCCATGTTGAGGGCATGTGGCCTGTATGGTTCCGCTCTCTCGATCCCCCCTCTTTTCCTGCGGTCTGCCAGGTTGCGTGCTCGGATAAGGGTCTGGTGTGGATTTTTAGGGGGACTCCACGCCATTTTTTTTTTATTTGGGGTGGAGTTCCCCTTAATATCCATTCCAGACCTGAAGGGCCTGGTAATTGAATTTGGGGGGACCCCCACGTTTTTTTTTTTCTTGTTATCAATGACTTTTCTCTATATTGCTGGGAGCCGACAATTAATTACAGCCGCAGGTGCTTTTAAATGCCTTTTTTTTCCTTTAGAAATGTCATTTTGCAGGCGCACTGGGAAGATCAGAGCTGCGCCTGTTGAACTTATGCAAATTGATTTACGTGACTTGACATTTACTAAGATTTTGCCAGCGCAGTGTCTTGGCACAAGAAAACAAGGAAAATTGCCGCGCTGAGCTCAAAAAAACCTCCCGCAGCTCGAATCGTACTTGCCGGCGCAGCGGGCTGGTTTTGAAAAAGTTACCTTCTCACTCTATTTTGGGCATATTAGTTATTTGGGCAGGTGTCACTACACTTCCTCACATCACCCCACATCACCCTCATTATATTCTCACTTCCAGCTTCTTTATATTTAGATTTTAACATGCTGTGCGCCAGGTCCATAGTGGCGCACTGAGTGCCTCCTCCCGCCCGCCGACAACACTATAGCAAATGGGAAATAGGGCTGCGCTACCGGCGCTAATGTATTGTAAATACCAAAACAGCCATTGCGCAAACGTTTTGTAAATCAGCCCCATAGACTTTTTATTGTGGTGTGTTCAGGGGCTTAGAAAATAACAAAAGCCCCAAAAACATCAGTTTAGGAGCAGCAGTGTGCATGAGGCCTGATGCCGCGTACACACGACCGTTTTTAATGTCATTGAAAAAAAACGACGTTTTTGTCGATGTGATTCTTCTCAAGCCTGCCTTACCTACACACTATCGTGAAAAAAAATGCTTGAGCAAAGAGCGGTGACGTACAAGACGTACGACGGCACTATAAAGGGGAAGTTCCAATCGGATGGCGTCACCCTTTGGGCTGCTTTTGCTGATCCTCGTGTTAGTAAAGTTTGGTGACAGACGATTCGCGCTTTTCAGCCTTGTGCTCTTCAGTCCGTTACAGCGTGACGAATGTGCTATCTCCATTATGAACGCTAGTTTTACCAGAACGAGCGCTCCCATCTCATAACTTGCTTCTGAGCATGCACGTTTTCTTCACTTCGTTAAAGCCTACACACGGCCGTTTTTCACGACGAGAAAAACGACAACGTGAAAAAACGACGTGAGAAAATAGAGCAGGTTCCAAATTTTTAATGGGCATGTTTCACATTGCGAAAAATGCTCTGGAGCCTAAACACAATCGTTTTTAATGACCAATTTAAAAAATCGTGTTTACGCGGCATTAGTTCCTGTCCAGGCCATTTTTCAGTTTTCAGCGCTATGATACTTTGACTGACATTTACTCATGGTGATCTTTTTTTTTAAGTTGTAATGTTTGCCACAATAATTTGGAATATGAAGAAGAGGATTTTTTTTCACAAAGTAGTAATTTTAACGCATTATTTCTCACACCCAGCATAGGCATACTTAGATTTATATTACACGTGGCCTGATTTTTTGGAGCCTACTGTATGCAGGGCAGAGGTGGGGGACTTGAGTCACATGACTTGACTTAAGTCAGACTTAAGTCACCTGTTTGAGGACTTGCGACTTGCTTGACAGAATTCAATAAATGACTCGACTTGACTTTGACTTGTCACTAATGACTTACGACTTGACTTTGACTTGGGCTATATGACTTGCAATGACTTGGCACCACTAACACTAACCGCAAGCCGCCATCTGCCTACCTGATCAGTGTGTCATGCAGACAGACGGCGGCCATTGCAGTGTTTAAAAGCCGCGCCTCCTCGTCTGTGATAGGCGGAACACTCAATTTCACAGCAGGCAGTGTTCAGCCTATCACGGACATCCTCTTATCCTCGTCTGTGTTATGAGGATGAGGGGGTGTCCGTGATAGGCGGAACACTGAATGCTGGGAAATTGAGTGTTCCGCCTATCACAGACGAGGAGGAGGCGCGGCTTTTGAATACTGAAATGGCCGCCGAGATGCCGCCGATCAGGTACACGGCTGACGGGCACAGTAAAGCATGGGCACAGTGAGACACGGGCACAGTGAGACATGTGCACAGTGAGACGCGGGCACAGTGAGGCATTGGGCACAGTGAGACATGGGCACAGTGAGGCATTGGGCACAGTGAAGCATGGGCGCAGTGAGACGCGGGCACAGTGAGGCATTGGGCACAGTGAGACACGGGCACAGTGAGGCATTGGGCACACTGAAGCATGGGCACAGTGAGACACAGGCACAGTGAGACACGGGCACAGTGAGGCATTGGGCACAGTGATAGTGCTGAGCTGATGGGAATGATATGTGATGTTCTGTGTCAGTAATGCTGGTTCTCAAATACCCAATATAAAATTACTAAAACTGGCATCCATAAATACTTATTGAGATAGCATAAAATAATAAAACATAAATATTGTGCCTTAATATACTCCTGTATTAGTAAGGTGCTTATATTACCAGCAAGTGCTGGAGCAATGATAAAGTGCAAAAGTGCAAATGATCCGTGACACAGGAAAAATAAAATAACTGAGACATAGGGATGAGCTTCGTGTTCGAGTCGAACATACGTTCGACTCGAACATCGGCTGTTCGATCGTTCGACGAAGATAGAACGATTTGGGCCGTTCGTCCCAAATTCGAGTGACGCGAACGGCCCACAATGCACTACGCCATCGCAGTGTCATCCAGGCGCTGTGATTGGCCAAGCATGCACTGTGACCCCGCATGCTTGGCCAATCACAGCGCCGGCAGCGAGGAGAGCAATGATTGGCCACAGGCAGGATGCCTGTGGCCAATTATTGCTGAGGGGGTTTAGTACACGCCCCACACTATAAAAGGCCGCCAGCGCGGCGGCCTTGTGTAGTGTGTTCCGGAGCAGGGAAAGAGAAGCATAGGCAGGGACAGTGTCATTTTTTTTCCTTTACTAATCCTGGATTCCTTGTGTTTAGGGACAAATAAGGATAGGTAGGGAGAGTGTCAGTGTGTTATTCTGTGCTAAACCTTGTTTGTAGGGACAGAGAGGTACAGTGAGGGAAAGTGTCAGTGTGCTATTCTGTTCTAAACCAATCTTGCTGAACCATATTTTCAATCCTTGAGTTTAGGGACAGAGAGGTACATTGAGGGAAAGTGTCAGTGTGCTATTCTGTGCTAAATCTTGTTTGTAGGGACAGAGTAGGACAGTGAGTGAAACTGACAGTGTGCTATTCTGTTCTAAACCAATCTTGCTGAACCATATTTGAAATCCTTGAGTTTAGGGACAGAGAAGGACACTCGTGGAAACTCTCAGTGTGCTATTCTGTGATAAATCTTGTTTGTAGGGACAGAGTAGGACAGTGAGGGAAAGTGTCAGTGTGCTATTCTGTTCTAAACCAATTTTGCTGTTCCATATTTGAAATCCTTGAGTTTAGGGACAGAGAAGGACACTCGTGTAAACTATCAGTGTGCTATTCTGTGCTAAATCTTGTTTGTAGGGAGGGACAGAGTAGGACAGTGAGGGAAAGTGTCAGTGTGCTATTCTGTTCTAAACCAATTTTGCTGTTCCATATTTGAAATCCTTGAGTTTAGGGACAGAGAAGGACACTCATGTAAACTATCAGTGTGCTATTCTGTGCTAAATCTTGTTTGTAGGGAGGGACAGAGTAGGACAGTGAGGGAAAGTGTCAGTGTGCTATTCTGTCCTAAACCAATTTTGCTGAACCATATTTGAAATCCTTGAGTTTAGGGACAGAGAAGGACACTCGTGTAAACTATCAGTGTGCTATTCTGTGCTAAATCTTGTTTGTAGGGAGGGACAGAGTAGGACAGTGAGGGAAAGTGTCAGTGTGCTATTCTGTTCTAAACCAATTTTGCTGTTCCATATTTGAAATCCTTGAGTTTAGGGACAGAGAAGGACACTCGTGTAAACTATCAGTGTGCTATTCTGTGCTAAATCTTGTTTGTAGGGAGGGACAGAGTAGGACAGTGAGGGAAAGTGTCAGTGTGCTATTCTGTTCTAAACCAATTTTGCTGTTCCATATTTGAAATCCTTGAGTTTAGGGACAGAGAAGGACACTCGTGGAAACTATCAGTGTGCTATTCTGTGCTAAATCTTGTTTGTAGGGAGGGACAGAGTAGGACAGTGAGGGAAAGTGTCAGTGTGCTATTCTGTTCTAAACCAATTTTGCTGTTCCATATTTGAAATCCTTGAGTTTAGGGACAGAGAAGGACACTCGTGTAAACTATCAGTGTGCTATTCTGTGCTAAATCTTGTTTGTAGGGAGGGACAGAGTAGGACAGTGAGGGAAAGTGTCAGTGTGCTATTCTGTTCTAAACCAATTTTGCTGTTCCATATTTGAAATCCTTGAGTTTAGGGACAGAGAAGGACACTCGTGTAAACTATCAGTGTGCTATTCTGTGCTAAATCTTGTTTGTAGGGAGGGACAGAGTAGGACAGTGAGGGAAAGTGTCAGTGTGCTATTCTGTTCTAAACCAATTTTGCTGTTCCATATTTGAAATCCTTGAGTTTAGGGACAGAGAAGGACTCTCGTGTAAACTATCAGTGTGCTATTCTGTGCTAAATCTTGTTTGTAGGGAGGGACAGAGTAGGACAGTGAGGGAAAGTGTCAGTGTGCTATTCTGTTCTAAACCAATTTTGCTGTTCCATATTTGAAATCCTTGAGTTTAGGGACAGAGAAGGATAGGCAGGGGACAGTGTCAGTGTCATTGTTGCTATGCCTCCTGCACAGTATACACCTGAAGGTAGCCCTTATTGCTGTTTTTCCCATCTCCCTGCAGGCCATCCATTAAAATGTCTGGAAGGCAAACAAGGAGAGGCAGACAGTCAGGAGGCAAAAAAAGAGGGCAAGCAGGCTCTGTGTCTGGGGGCAACAGTGCTGGTCGTGGACGCGGTGCATTGTCATCAGCACATGGCCATGGGACACGCTTGTCCTTCTTTTCGGCAGCTGGACATGTTGAGCCACATCATGCCGAAGACTTGGTAGAGTGGATGACCAAGCCCACCTCATCCTCCTCATCCTCTCTCACCCAGGCTCAGGGTACTGGCAAAGCAGCTGCCAAAGCGTCCTCTTCTCTGGTATCATTATCTTCATTAGTCAATCCTTCCCTAGACCCACCATGTCCTCCTCCTGAGGAGTCCCCCGAACTGTTTGAGCACAGTGTTGGGTACATGCTCCAGGAGGATGCCCAGCGTTTCGAAGGATCTGATGATGATACCCAGCTAGAGGAAGGCAGTAGCGTGAGAGCAGAGAGAGGGGATGCTCAAGAAGGACACCAATCTGGCAGTCATGCTCCAGCAGCTGCAGCATACTGCCAGATTGGCTCCAGTGATGAGGAGGGAGGGGATGATGAGGTCACTGACTCCACGTGGGTGCCTAATAGGAGAGAGGAGGAGGAGGAGGATGAGGAGGAGGCACATCTCCAACGAGGCAGGATGCCCTTGAGTGGCCAGCGTATGGGCAGCACACCGACGGAATCACACCGCAGAGCTCCGCCTGTGCAGGGCGCTGCCTCTGCCCGTCATTCAAAAAGTTCTTTGGTGTGGGCCTTTTTTGAGGCGAGTGCATCAGATCGCACAGCTGCTGTTTGCAACATATGTCTCAAGCGTATATCGCGTGGCCAAAACATCAGCCGCTTGGGCACCACATGCTTGATCAGACATATGTTGACCTGCCATGCAGCTCGTTGGCAAGCCTACCTTAAAGACCCACACCAAAGAACAAAGCTGACCTCTTCTTGCACCGCATCAGCTGGGATCTCCAACCCCACTATACCTTCAGTCCTCTCTGAAACCTGCTCTGAGAGGAATGAAGGTGTAGAATTAGGTGTGTCACAGCCAAGTACTTGCGGGCACTCTGCTAGCATTACACCAACGTCCGATTCTGGCAGGCAAATTTCCCTGCCCCAGCTGCTGGACCGTCGAAAGAAGTTCACTCCCAGCCATCCACATGCCCAGCGGTTGAATGCTAGCTTGGCTAAATTGCTAGCGCTTCAACTGCTGCCTTTTCAGTTGGTAGACTCGGCCCCCTTCCGTGAGTTTGTGCAATGTGCGGTTCCTCAGTGGCAGGTTCCCAAACGCCACTTTTTCGCACGGAAGGCGATTCCGGCTCTCTACAGGCATGTGGAAGGCAATGTCTTGGCCTCGCTGGACAGGGCGGTCAGCGGTAAGGTGCATATTACCGCTGACTCATGGTCCAGCAGGCATGGACAGGGACGTTACCTTTCTTTCACGGCCCATTGGGTCACTCTTTTGGCAGCTGGGAAGGATGCAGGACAAGGTGCAGTAGTGTTGGAGGTTGTTCCACCGCCACGCCTCCAAAATGCTACTACTGGTTGTGACACACCTCTCTCCTCCACCCCCTCCTCTTCTTCTTCCTCCATGGCCTCTTCCTGTGGTTTGTCCTCGGAACCAGCGGTGCTCCGTAGCCGTTCAAGGGGCTACGCAAGTACGCAGGCAAAAAGATGCCATGCCGTGCTTGCGCTGGTGTGTTTGGGGGACAGGAGCCACACTGGGGCAGAGGTCCTGTCTGCTTTGCAGGGGCAGGCCGAGAGGTGGTTGACGCCACGCCAGCTTAAGCCAGGAATGGTGGTTTGCGACAATGGCACCAACCTCCTCTCCGCCCTCCGACAGGGACAACTGACCCATGTGCCCTGTATGGCTCACGTCCTTAACCTGGTAGTGCAGTGGTTCTTGGGCAGGTACCCGGGCTTACAGGATGTCCTGAGGCAGGCCAGGAAAGTCTGTGTGCATTTCCGCAGATCTTATAATGCCAGTGCTCGCCTGGCTGAGCTGCAAAAGGAGTTGAACCTGCCCAAGAACCGCCTTATATGTGACATGCCCACCAGGTGGAACTCAACGTTGGCCATGCTGCAGCGGCTGCACACGCAGCAGAGGGCCATCAATGAGTACCTGTGCGACTACGGCACCAGGACAGGGTCAGGGGAGCTCAGGTTTTTTTCACCACGCCAGTGGGGCATGATCAGGGATGCATGCACTGTCCTGGCACCATTTGAGGAGGCCACGAGGATGGTGAGCAGTGACAGTGCATGCATCAGTGACACTGTACCTCTTGTCCACCTGTTGGAGCACACGCTGCGTGGAATAATGGACAGGGCACTTGAGGCAGAACAGAGGCAGGAAGAGGAGGACTTCCTTGCCTCTCAAGGCCCCCTTTACCCAGACAGTGTTCCTTCTGTCCCACCCATCGCACAGGAAGAGGAGGAGGAGGAGGAGGAGGAGGAGGAGGATTGTGTCAGCATGGAGGTGGAGGCTGGCACTCAGCATCATCAGCAGCAGCCTTTTAGGGATGATTTACAGTCCCAAGAAACCAGTGGACTTGTACGTGGCTGGGAGGAGGTGGCTGCGGATCATGTCGTCCTTAGTGACCCAGAGGACTCCGGACTGAATGCCTCAGCTAACCTACGCTGCATGGCCTCCCTGATCCTGCAAAGTCTGCGGAAGGATCCTCGTATTCTTCGGATCAAGGAGAGGGACCATTACTGGCTGGCCACTCTCCTTGATCCACGGTACAAGGGTAAGGTTGCGGACCTTATCTTACCGTCGCAGAGGGAGCAGAGGATGAGACAACTCCGGGAGGCCTTGCAGAAAGGTCTGTGCAACGCGTTCCCAGAGACTGGGAGGTTACAAACTCCTGGTCCTGGACAACGTGTTGCTGAGGCTTCGGGCAGTCAAAGAAGGAGCGGTGGGGAAGGTGGCCGTCTGACCGATGCGTTCAGACAATTCTTTAGTCCGCAGCCCCAAAGTATGATCGGTTCCAGCAACCATCGCCAGCGTCTGATATACATGGTGTAGGAATACCTAGGGGCAAGGTCAGACTTGGACACCTTCCCCACCGAAAATCCTCTGGCTTACTGGGTCTTGAGGATGGATCACTGGCCAGAGCTTGCACAGCATGCAATTGAGCTACTGGCCTGTCCTGCATCCAGCGTTCTTTCAGAACGCACATTCAGTGCTGCTGGAGGATTTGTCACGGATCACAGGGTGCGCCTGTCCACCGACTCGGTTGATCGACTGACTTTCATCAAGATGAACCAGTCTTGGATCACCACCAGCTACCACACACCTGATGCTGATATAACAGACTAATTGATTTTAAAATGTCACATCCCTTCAAGACTGATGCTGATGCTGAGTTCCTGTGCTGTTATGTTGACTAGCTATCCTCCTCCCCCTCCTCCTCAATGATCCGATTAATGATGATAGCTTGGAAGATCATTTTGGTTTATGGGTGCCGCCACCAGTGGCTAAGGCCCAATTTTTCAGCCCCTGTTTAACAGGGGCGTGTAATTACAATTTTTGATGCAATACTTTGCAACAGGCCTCATTGCTGTGCTCCAAGTACAGTATCTGTGAGGGGTTGCAGTGTTGTGCCACCAGTGCCTAAGGCCCAATTTTTCAGCCCCTGTTTAACAGGGGCGTGTAATTACAATTTTTGATGCAATACTTTGCAACAGGCCTCATTGCTGTGTTCCAAGTACAGTATCTGTGAGGGGTTGCAGTGTTGTGCCACCAGTGCCTAAGGCCCAATTTTTCAGCCCCTGTTTAACAGGGGCGTGTAATTACAATTTTTGATGCAATACTTTGCAACAGGCCTCATTGCTGTGTTCCCAGTACAGTATCTGTGAGGGGTTGCAGTGTTGTGCCACCAGTGCCTAAGGCCCAATTTTTCAGCCCCTGTTCAACAGGGGCATGCAATTATAATTATTGATCTAATAATTCACAGCAGGGCCCATTGCTGCGCCCACCAAGAGTAACTGTCAGGCCTTACAGTGTTGTGTCAACACCACCACCACCACCACCACCACCAAAGGCCCAATTTTTCAGCCCCTGTTCAACAGGGGCATGCAATTATAATTATTGATCTAATAATTCACAGCAGGGCCCATTGCTGCGCCCACCAAGAGTAACTGTCAGGCCTTACAGTGTTGTGTCAACACCACCACCACCACCACCACCACCAAAGGCCCAATTTTTCAGCCCCTGTTCAACAGGGGCATGCAATTATAATTATTGATCTAATAATTCACAGCAGGGCCCATTGCTGCGCCCACCAAGAGTAACTGTCAGGCCTTACAGTGTTGTGTCAACACCACCACCACCACCACCACCACCAAAGGCCCAATTTTTCAGCCCCTGTTCAACAGGGGCATGCAATTATAATTATTGATCTAATAATTCACAGCAGGGCCCATTGCTGCGCCCACCAAGAGTAACTGTCAGGCCTTACAGTGTTGTGGCACCAGCACCACCATCAAAGGCCCAATTTTTACTACCACTGATCAACAATTATATGTTATTACAATTCCTGATATAATAGTTGACAGCAGGGCGTTCCAGCACCCACCAAGAATAACTGAGTGCTTTCAGTGTTGTGCCAACACCAACACCTAAGGGGCCAATTTCTGCAGAGTATATACGGCAGGTCCCTACTTTCAAACATCCAACTTACAAACGACTACTACTTGCAAACGGAAGAAGACAACAGGAAGTGAGAGGAAATCTACCCCTTGGAAGGAAAATTCTCTCCTGTAAGAATTAATATGGGAGAAAGGTGTCTCCTCTCTACTGATGCTTTATCACCAATCCTTGTTTCAATAAAAACACCACATTTCAAAAACAGTTGTCATTGGGACGCAAAGTGAGGTGAAATGTTCTGAACAGGGGCACAGACAGCAAAAAAAATGTGACAGGGGTGATAACCGTTCCCTATGTTTTCCAAAAAGCTAAAAAAAAGGAATTTGGCATGGAGCTACACTTAAACAATGCAGCTGTTCAAAATTACAAACAGATTATACATAAGAACAAACCTACAGTCCCTGTCTTGTATGCACCGCCTGTATACGGCTGTTCAGAGTATACAGGTCCTTCTCAAAAAATTAGCATATTGTGATAAAGTTCATTATTTTCTGTAATGTACTGATAAACATTAGACTTTCATATATTTTAGATTCATTACACACAACTGAAGTAGTTCAAGCCTTTTCTTGTTTTAATATTGATGATTTTGGCATACAGCTCATGAAAACCCCAAAATCCTATCTCAAAAAATTAGCATATTTCATCCGACCAATAAAAGAAAAGTGTTTTTAATACAAAAAAAGTCAACCTTCAAATGATTATGTTCAGTTATGCACTCAATACTTGGTCGGGAATCCTTTTGCAGAAATGACTGCTTCAATGCGGCGTGGCATGGAGGCAACCAGCCTGTGGCACTGCTGAGGTGTTATGGAGGCCCAGGATGCTTCGATAGCGGCCTTAAGCTCATCCAGAGTGTTGGGTCTTGCGTCTCTCAACTTTCTCTTCCCAATATCCCACAGATTCTCTATGGGGTTCAGGTCAGGAGAGTTGGCAGGCCAATTGAGCACAGTAATACCATGGTCAGTAAACCATTTACCAGTGGTTTTGGCACTGTGAGCAGGTGCCAGGTCGTGCTGAAAAATGAAATCTTCATCTCCATAAAGCTTTTCAGCAGATGGAAGCATGAAGTGCTCCAAAATCTCCTGATAGCTAGCTGCATTGACCCTGCCCTTGATAAAACACAGTGGACCAACACCAGCAGCTGACATGGCACCCCAGACCATCACTGACTGTGGGTACTTGACACTGGACTTCAGGCATTTTGGCATTTCCCTCTCCCCAGTCTTCCTCCAGACTCTGGCACCTTGATTTCTGAATGTACTTTGGACCACTGAGCAACAGTCCAGTGCTGCTTCTCTGTAGCCCAGGTCAGGCGCTTCTGCCGCTGTTTCTGGTTCAAAAGTGGCTTGACCTGGGGAATGCGGCACCTGTAGCCCATTTCCTGCACACGCCTGTTCACGGTGGCTCTGGATGTTTCTACTCCAGACTCAGTCCACTGCTTCCGCAGGTCCTCCAAGGTCTGGAATCGGTCCTTCTCCACAATCTTCTTCAGGGTCCGGTCACTTCTTCTCGTTGTGCAGCATTTTCTGCCACACTTTTTCCTTCCCACAGACTTCCCACTGAGGTGCCTTGATACAGCACTCTGGGAACAGCCTATTCGTTCAGAAATTTCTTTCTGTGTCTTACCCTCTTGCTTGAGGGTGTCAATGATGGCCTTCTGGACAGCAGTCAGGTCGGCAGTCTTACCCATGATTGCGGTTTTGAGTAATGAACCAGGCTGGGAGTTTTTAAAAGCCTCAGGAATCTTTTGCAGGTGTTTAGAGTTAATTAGTTGATTCAGATGATTAGGTTAATAGCTCGTTTAGAGAACCTTTTCATGATATGCTAATTTTTTGAGATAGGATTTTGGGGTTTTCATGAGCTGTATGCCAAAATCATCAATATTAAAACAAGAAAAGGCTTGAACTACTTCAGTTGTGTGTAATGAATCTAAAATATATGAAAGTCTAATGTTTATCAGTACATTACAGAAAATAATGAACTTTATCACAATATGCTAATTTTTTGAGAAGGACCTGTATAGGGCCTTTTTTATTTTGTGTGCGGGGTTCCCCTTAATATCCATACAAGACCCAAAGGGGCTGGTAATGGGCTGGGGTGGGGGGGGGGTTGATGGGGTAGCTATGCCATTTTTCCTAAAGATTTTCATCCATATTACCGGGACCAGACATTGCATTAAAGCCGCAAGCAGTTTTAAATGGCTTTTTTTCCTTTAGAAATGCTATTTTGTGCAGGGACAGTTCTAAACACGGGAAACACGTGGCACTTCACAGGCATACTTTAGACACCCCCCAGGTACAATATTTAAAGGAATATTTGACTTTTTTTTTTTCACTTTATGCATCATTAACCACTTAAGCCCCGGACCATTTGGTAGCTAAAGGACCAGAGGTGAATTTAGAATTTTGCACTGCGCTGTTTTAACTGTAAATTGTGCGGACATGCAATGTTGTACCCAAACGAAATTTGCGTCCTTTTCTTCCCACAAATAGAGCTTTCTTTTAATGGTATTTGATTGCCTCTGCGATTTTTATTTTTTGCGATATAAACGGAAAAAGGCCGAAAATTTTGAAAAAAAATGATATTTTCTACTTTTTGTTATAAGAAAAATCGAATAAACTCAATTGTAGTCATACATTTAGGCCAAAATGTATTCAGCCACATGTTTTTAGTAAAAAAAATGTCAATAAGCGTATATTTATTGGTTTGCGCAAAAGTTATAGAGTTTACAAACTAGGGTACATTTTCTGAAATTTACACAGCTTTAAATTTATGACTGCCTATCTCATTTCTTGAAGTGCTAAAATGACAGGGCAGTACAAAACCCCCCCAAATGACCCCATTTTGGAAAGTAGACACCCCAAGGAAATTGCTGAGAGGCATGTTGAGCCCATTGAATTTTTATTTTTTTTGTCCCAAGTGATTGAATAATGACTAAAAAAAAAAAAAAAATTACAAAAAGTTGTCACTAAATGATATATTGCTCACACATGCCATGGTTATATGTGGAATTTCACCCCAAAATACATTTTGCTGCTTCTCCTGAGTACGGGGATACCACATGTGTGGGACTTTTTGGGAGCCTAGCCGCGTACGGGACCCCGGAAACCAAGCACCGCCTTCAGGATTTCTAAGGGCGCAAATTTTTGATTTCACTCCTCACTACCTATCACAGTTTCGAAGGCCATAAAATGCCAAAATAGCACAAAACCCCCCCAAATGACCCCATTTTAGAAAGTAGACACACCAAGGAAATTGCTGAGAGGCCTGTTGAGCCCATTGAATATATTTTTTTTTGTCCCAAGTGATTGAATAATGACAAAAAAAAAAAAATTACAAAAAGTTGTCACTAAATGATATATTGCTCACACATGCCATGGTTATATGTGGAATTACACCCCAAAATACATTTTTCTGCTTCTCCTGAGTACGGGGATACCACATGTGTTTGACTTTTTGGGAGTCTAGCCGCGTACGGGACCCCGAAAACCAAGCACCGCCTTCAGGATTTCTAGGCACAAATTTTTGATTTCACTCCTCACTACCTATCACAGTTTCGAAGGCCATAAAATGCCAAAATCGCACAAAACCCCCCCAAATGACCCCATTTTGGAATATAGACACCCCAAGCTATTTGCTGAGAGGAATGGCGAGTATTTTACAGCTCTCATTTGTTTTTGAAAATGAAGAAAGAAAATATATATATATATTTTATTTTTTTTCAATTTTCAAAACTTTGTGACAAAAAGCGAGATCTGCAAAATACTCACAATACCTCTCAGCAAATAGCTTGGGGTGTCTACTTTCCAAAATGGGGTCATTTGGGGGGGTTTTGTGCTATCTGGGCATTCCATGGCCTCCGAAACTGTGATAGGCAGTGAGAAGTGAAATCAAAAATTTACACCCTTAGAAAGCCTGAAGGCGGTGCTTGGTTTTTGGGGTCCCGTACGTGGCTAGGCTCCCAAAAAGTCTCACACATGTGGTATCCCCGTACTCAGGAGAAGCAACAGAATGTATTTTGGGGTGTAATTCCACATATGCCCATGGCATGTTTGAGCAATATATCATTTAGTGACAACTTTGTGGAAAAAAAAAAAAAATTGTCGTTTTTCCGCAACTTGTGTCAACATATAAAATATTCCATGGACTCGACATGCCTCTCAGTATATAGCTTTGGGTGTCTACTTTCCAAAATGGGGTCATTTGGGGGGGTTTTGAACTGTTCTGGCATTTTATACACAACATTAGGAAGCTTGCATCCACTCTTCTAACCACTTGAAGACAAAGCCCTTTTTGACACTTTTTGTTTACATGAAAACATTTTTTTTTTTGCAAGAAAATTATGTTGAACCCCCAAACATTATATATATTTTTAAAGCAAAGGCCCTACAGATTAAAATGGTGGGTGTTGAATTTTTTTTTCTACACAGTATTTGCGCAGCGATTTTTCAAACGCATTTTTTGGGTTAAAAAATACACTTTTTTTAATTTTAATGCACTAAAACACACTATTTTGCCCAAATGTTTGATGAAATAAAAAAGATGATCTTAGGCCGAGTACATAGATACCAAACACGACATGCTTTAAAATTTCGCACAAACGCGCATTGGTGACAAACTACATACATTTTTAAAAGCCTTTAAAAGCCTTTACAGGTTACCCCAGTAGATTTACAGAGGAGGTCTACTGCTAAAATGATTGCCCTCGATCTGACCTTCGCGGTGATACCTCACATGCATGGTGCAATTTCTGTTTACATATGACGCCAGACCGACGCTTGCGTTCGCCATTGGGCAAGAGCAGGGCAGGACAGGGGTGCTTCTTTTTTTTTTCTTTTTTTTTATTATTAATTTTGCTTTTTTCTTTTATTTTTAAATTGTTCCTTCCAAGTATTTTTTTTTTTAATCATTTTTATTGTTATCTCAGGGAATGTAAATATCCCCTATGATAGCAATAGGTAGTGACAGGTACTCTTTTTTTGAAAAAACTGGGGTCTTCCAGACCCTAGATTTTTCCTCTGCCCTCAAAGCATCTGACCACACCAAGATCGGTGTGATAAAATGCTTTCCCAATTTCCCAATGGCGCTTTTTATATCCGGGGGGGGGCATTCCCTCCCACTGCTTGTAAAAGCAGTCCAGAGGCTAATTAGCCGCTAGGATTACTTTTACATGAAAGCCGGCCGCAGGCTGAAAAGAATGATACCAAGATGATACCTAAACCCGCAGGCATCATTCTGGTATAAACATTCAAAGTCCAGCAACATACCAGTACGTTGCTGGTCCTTGTTGGACATGTATTGTAATCTTTTTTTTTCATGCAGCCAGTTGGCTGAACGAAAAAAGAGATTGATCGGTGGGTATGCCCACCATTAGAATACCGCCCTTCATCCACCCACTTCCAATGATGGGCATACACGCACCATTTATATATGCCGAAGCATGGGGGCATCCTCCCGCAAAAAAGTTATGCCGCACACACATGGTCGGACTTTTCCACGGGCAAGCCTCCGTCGGAATTTCGACCGTATGTACGCGGCATTAGGAGCAAAATCGCTCCTCCGCCCCTGCTGCCCCAATGCTTCGGCATATTTGCTTTTTTTTTTAACTGTGGTGGTGAAATCACCTCCTACAGCACTGGAGTCGCAGGGATCAGGCCTGTCTCTGCGAACGCTGCAGTTATGTGTGTTTTTGTTTTGTAAGTGACAGTGATCGATCGATACTGCACTTGGGTGGCCTGGGCTGGACGGAGGGGCAAAACGCAGGTTCCAGCAGGTATCTGGGCTGATCCCACTAACACTGCGTTTTTGGGAACCCTAAACTGCTGGGGACGCTAGTATAGATCTGATCAGATCAGATATTGATCTGTTCAGATACTATACCACTAAGGGGGGTGTATGCTTCACGCGTGGGTGTTAGCGTTACTGGCACTAACCTGACGCTGCCTGGGGTGTGACTCAGACCCTCTCTGACGCTAAAACCTAATTGATATCACCCGCCGGGCGATCAGGGGGTTATACCTTTATTGGGTTATATACACGGCGGGTGCCCTGACACTATAAAAAGCAAACTAACTAACCAGCGTCACCCGTAACACTTATATGGTGATCACTGGTGAAAGGGTTAACTAGGGGCAATCAGGGGGTTAAAACCTTTATTAGATAATATATTGGGGTACCTGACGCTATAAAAACCTGCGGCGAACCTAAAAAAAATTACCAGCTACCGATCTGCATCACCGACACTAAGACAGCGTTTAGAAAAACGATCGCTTAGCGACAGTGGTGATGGGGGTGAAAGGGTTACCTGGGGGGCGATCAAGGGGGTTAAACCTTTATTAGATAATATATTGGGGTACCTGACGCTATAAAAACATGCGGCGAACCTAAAAAAAATTACTGGCTACCGATCTGCATCACCGACACTAAGACAGCGTTTAGAAAAACGATCGCTTAGCGACAGTGGTGATAGGGGGTGAAAGGGTTACCTGGGGGGCGATCAAGGGGGTTAAACCTTTATTAGATAATATATTGGGGTACCTGACGCTATAAAAACCTGCGGCGAACCTAAAAAAAATTACCAGCTACCGATCTGCATCACCGACACTAAGACAGCGTTTAGAAAAACGATTGCTTAGCGACAGTGGTGATGGGGGTGAAAGGGTTACCTGGGGGGCAATCAAGGGGGTTAAACCTTTATTAGATAATATATTGGGGTACCTGACGCTATAAAAACATGCGGCGAACCTAAAAAAAATTACTGGCTACCGATCTGCATCACCGACACTAAGACAGCGTTTAGAAAAACAATTGCTTAGCGACAGTGGTGATAGGGGGTGAAAGGGTTACCTGGGGGGCGATCAAGGGGGTTAAACCTTTATTAGATAATATATTGGGGTACCTGACGCTATAAAAACCTGCGGCGAACCTAAAAAAAATTACCGGCTACCGATCTGCATCACAGACACTAAGACAGCGTTTAGAAAAACGATCGCTTAGTGACAGTGGTGATAGGGGGTGAAAGGGTTACCTGGGGGGCGATCAAGGGGGTTAAACCTTTATTAGATAATATATTGGGGTACCTGACGCTATAAAAACATGCGGCGAACCTAAAAAAAATTACTGGCTGCCGATCGGCATCACTGACGCTAAGACAGCGATCAGAAAAATGATCGCTTAGCGACAGTGGTGATAGGCGGTGAAAGGGTTATCTGGGGGGTGATCAAGGGGTTAAACCTTTATTAGGGGGGGTTAGGGGGCTACACTGGACCTAAGACTAAACTTTGGTGACACTTTTACAGTCACAAATGTCACTGATTGCAGTGATCACTAAATAAATGGTCACTGCAATCAGTGACACTGTGACTGGGGGCTGGGGGGGTGATCTGGGGGGTGATCTGGGGTGTCTGGGGGGGCCTGGGGGGGCGATTTATGTCCCTGTGTGTCCTGGTGTCAGTGTAGTGTTGTGTGCACTGACCTGATGTCTTCTCTTGTACGGCGCTCGGTATATGTGAGCGCCGCACCAGAGATGACATCACTTCCTCCTGCTCCCTCTGTCTGACACAGACAGAGGGGGCATTTCCATTCGCCGGGAGCGATCGCGAGGGGGTGGCCAGAAACGAATGGCTGCCCCCTCATCCCGGAACGCTCCCGGACACTTAGCCACCGCTCACTGTATAGGAGGGAGGTCCGATTGGACCCCCCAACTATACAAAGGCAGTCACGTATGCTCTACGTGATTGTGCCTGTCGGTGCCATTCTGCCGACGTATATATACAGTGAGCAGTCGTTAAGTGGTTAAAATGACTGCTCCCGGAAAACGTCCGTTTTTAAAACTTATTTTTGCATTGATACATGTCCCCTGGTGCAGAACCCGGGTTCCCAAACTCTGTTTCGGACAATAACATGGATAATAGTCATTATAATTAGCACTTTAGAATCCGAACGTTCGCATCCATTGTATTTAATAGGGTTCTAATGTTCGTGCAAACTTTCGGTCCGTTCGCGGGTTCTGGTGCGAACCGAACCCGAGGGTGTTCGGCTCATCACTACTGAGACAGTAGTAAAAGGTGCATGTATCCGTGGAGAGAAAAAATGGTACTAAACAGTACCTGTACTCAGTGCTGTGTTCTGGCCTAGGCCGACAAGGCCCAGGCCTAGGGCGGCACTTTGCGGGGGGCGGCCGTGCGCCCCCCTCCCCACACAAAAATTGCATGCGTGCCCTCCTCCCGATTCCCGCACGCAGGGTCACTATCAGGGAGTACTGCTTAGCAGTGCAGTGGCTCGCGCCGGGTGTGGAGGGGTCCAGGAAGCAGTTAAAATAAGAGCCGCCAAGCCGCCCCCCCCTACAGCCGTGATTCTGTTGTGGGGAGGGAAACAGGAGGAGAGGAGAGTTGTGGGCTGTCTGTATATCTCCCCCGCCGCCCCCCTTCCCTTTCTGTAACCCGAAGACAGAGAGAGAGCGTCTCTAATTGGATTCGCCGCGCCCTCCCCATGATTGGCCACAGCAGAGGGCCAATCAGAAGACTCTGGGGCATCATGGGAAATGTAGTCACTGCAGAGTTCCGGCCCCAGTGTGTCCATAGACACCAAGCTACAGCCCCCAGCAAAAGAGGAGCAAAAGAGAATACTGTGCTGGGGGAAACCAGAGAGGGAGCCACACTGTAACCCTGTACCCGCACCACCAGAGAGCCACGCTGTACCCCGCACCACCAGGGAGCCACGCTGTACCCCGCACCACCAGGGAGCTGCGATGTACCCCGTACCACCAGGGAGCCGCGCTGTACCCCGCACCACCAGGGAGCCGCGCTGTACCCCACACCACCAGGGAGCCGCGCTGTACCCCGCACCACCAGGGAGCCGCGCTGTACCCCGCACCACCAGGGAGCCGCGCTGTACCCCGCACCACCAGAGAGCCGTGCTGTACCCCGCACCACCAGTGAACGTCCAGCCAGAGGGATCACTGTTGTGATTTCGCTGGGTCTGGTAAGAGGGCCTGTTAGCCATTATCCATTACTATTCCCAGGGACTGAGCCATTAGGAAATACCTAGCCTGCTATTCTCTAGGCCCTATTGACCGCCACAACATCTCTCTCTGTCCTCTTCCCACGGCTTCCCTCTGTCCTCTTCCCACGGCGTCCCTCTGTCCTCTTCCCACGGCGTCACAATGACGATACGCGTAGGGACAACACAAGCACAGGAGGTGACGCGGACGAGCTCGGCGCTCGTATTTGATATACCTGTTTATACATTTTAAATGTTAGTACTTGCAAACCTTACTGTTTAAATAAACCTTTTGCATAACAATACTACACTATCTTGGGATTCCTTCGCTCTTCCCCCCATTTATGTACATTACTTTGGAGTCTCCACGGCTAGAGGATTCACCCCCCCATACCAGGCAGCACAACTACCCCAGGTTCCAAGGGACCATCCAGGCAGGAGGAGGTCGGACAAACAGAGGGTTTCTCTTATATGCTGTAACCTCACAGCAGTGAGGTAAGGGGCCATCCATATACCACAGGAGTCACGGTGTGGAAGGCACGAAGTTTAAACCACTCATCACCTAGCACCTTATCACAGCACTGCTTTCAGTCCATAAGGAATCCTTTCTTTTTCGTACATCACGGGACACAGAGCGACTTAGTCATTACTAATGGGTTATATAGATTACCTTCAGGTGTTGGCACTGGCCAATTCCAAACCGGAAGTACCCTCCCCTATATAAGCCCCTCCCATCCGGGAGCACCTCAGTTTTTTGCCAGTGTCTAAGGTGTTGGCCAAAGAGTAACATGTGTTTTCACTGGGCTTGCGTACAGGTTCTTTTGGGCCTTAGTAAGCTGTTCCGGATCCCACCAAAAAAGCTTCATAGCTAAACGGTCGGTAGCCGGGCCTTGCAGCAGAAGAGCAAGGTTTTGCCTGTAATGCCTCTCTTAGGAGGGCTGGACCCTGGGATCCAGAGCTCTGGTCATACCCACGACCAAGATGTTGTCTGTGCAGGGTGCTATACAGGTCCAGGGGAGTGGAATCCTTGGGAACCCGGTCCCTGAAGGTTTAATTACAATGCCTGCCGTGATAGGTGAAGTTTGGACTTCTGTGGACCAAACAAAGTCCTGCGGCGGGGATCAGGTAAGTGGGGGCCCCCAGGAACTTGGTTCTATTGGGGGACCCCCAAGCCTAATTTGTCTTTCTGTCTGTTACCTAACGGTATTCCCGCTAAATATCTGTGTTTGCCTGTAACTACTGAAAATGTAAAATTTTAATAGTAGTCAAGAAAAAAAAAAAAAAAAGGGACCGCGGTACCTGTGTTAAACCACTAGAGGCCGCTGTAGTCCATTTTTCTTGTCATGTGGATCTTTGGTTTTCTCAAGTCAAAAGATCCAGGCAGTTGGTAAGTTTCTCTGTGGGAATCCACTTCCTCTGCCCTGTTGCTGCGCTCATCCACCGCACAGGCCCTCCGGCAAAAAGGGCCCTGGCTCCTAGTCCCTGTTTGATTTCGAAAAGGGCGCCAATGGCGCACGGGCGCGCGCGCGGGCGCGTGCACGCGCCTCCTATGAAAAAAAAGTGGCGGGGCGGGTGGATGACGCTCGATGCGCGCCGCGGCGCTTCTGCGCATGTGCAGGCGTCCCAGCTTGTATAAAGACACAGTACAAGTGTCAGCTGGATGCAAACAGAGCTAGCAACAAACAGTGGCACACAGAGGCGGTTGATGCAGGCATCCCCATAGAAAGGCACTTTAGTGGACACCAGCTGGTATATAGCAGCAACTGTGTTAGACTATTACCAGCAAAAATTGGTGTATGACGACGGGAATACCTCAGCTTTGTGCTTAAAGGATATGTCGTCCAGACGCTCCGGAAATAGGTCTTCCAGGAAGCCAAAGGGGTCTCCATCGGGCTCTGAGGATATTGGGCATGCTTGTACTGCACCAATCTCCCCTGAGAATTCAGAGGTCAGTAGCCGTAGAAACCCCGTAGGAATGCCTGGTGCTGCGGCTGTCCCCAGTCCACCTGCTCCTGTATATATAACAGAGGAGGTTTTATCCTCAACTCTGGGAGGATTGGAAGAGAGATTAACAGCATTGATCGCTGCTTCCCTGTCACAGGAAAAGCGCGTCCGAGCTCCGTCTCCTCCTTCAGAGTGCCTGTTAGTGGAGGAACAGCCCCACACAGATTGACCTACCTGAAGGGGATCAGGATGAGGTTGATTCAGTTATGGAGGAATCAACAGTGGAAGAACCTTTCTCAGCCTCTCAGGCTGAAAGATTATGGGTTCAGTCTCTGACTAACATGGTCCGATCAGCATTTAAAATGCCTCTGGCGGAACCACCATCCACTACGGTTTCCTCGCTGGGGTCGCTAAAAGCTCCCCAGGCTGTCTGTTCCTTCCCAATCCACCCTTTATTAGAAGGGCTTATTTACCAGGATTGGGAGCATCCTGATAAAATATTTGCTCCCCCCAAGAGATTTCCGGTGATCTATCCCATGGAGGATAAGTTCATAAAAAAATGGAGGGTCCCTACAGTGGACGCAGCCATCTCTTCTGTTAACAAATCACTGACATGTCCAGTAGATAATGTTCCAATGTTCAAAGACCCAATAGATAAAAAATTGGAGTCTTTACTAAAATCTGCTTTCTCTACAGCAAGCATGGTGACACAACCTGCGGTAGCAGCGATTGGAGTCTGCCAAGCAGTGAAAGATCAGTTGAAACAAGTCTTAAGGGACTTACCAGATCAGCAGGCTCTTGCCCTAGCTGACCTGCCTAGAGCCTTGTGTTTTGCGGTGGACGCCATAAAGGATACAATCCAACAGGCCTCCCGCTTTACGCTGTCTATAGTACATATGCGTAGGCTTCTGTGGCTCAAAAACTGGTCTGCTGAAGCTCCCTGTAAAAAACTGCTGGTTAGCTTCCCATTTCATGGAGAACGCTTATTTGGAGAAGATCTGGACAAATATATCCAGAAAATTTCTGCCGGTAAAAGTTCACTCTTACCGGTTAAGAACAAGGGTAGAAGTCCTTCTTTTAAGAGGCCTACTTCTCCAGTCCCGGGCACATCGGCTGTGAAGCAGTTCCGACGGCCTCCGCGGTCAAATTCAGGGGGCAGAAATCAGGGACAATCACAGGGTAACAAGAAGCCCTGGATCAAGAGAGGTACAAAACCTCCCCCCAAGGCATGAAGCGTTGCCCCCACTCAATCGGGTGGGGGGAAGACTTCAGTTGTTCACAGAGACCTGGCGGGACACCATCAGAGACAGATGGGTGCTCTCCGCAGTAAGTCTGGGATACAAGCTGGAGTTAAAAGGCACTCCTCCTGCCCAATTTATGAGGTCAAACGTGCCAAGAGATCCCCAGAAGAGAGGATCCCTCCTTCTGGCACTAGAACAACTATTGCTCCAAGGTGTAATCATGAAGGTTCCCCTGGAAGAAAGCGGATTCGGGTTTTACTCGAACCTTTCCACAGTCCCCAAACCAAATGGGGACGTGAGGCCCATATTAAATCTAAAAGGGCTAAACAAGTTCCTAAATATCAGGACTTTTCGGATGGAGTCGATCCGATCGGTGGCCACCGCCCTACAAGGGCAGGAATGGTTAGCCTCGATCGACATAAAGGATGCTTATCTGCATATTCCCATCTTTCCGGCCCACCAGAAATTTCTACGCTTTGCAGTAGAAGGGCGCCATTTTCAGTTCAGAGCCTTACCTTTCGGTCTGGCCACAGCACCACGAGTGTTCACAAAAATTCTGGCCCCATTATTGGCCAATCTAAGAACACAGGGTGTAACGATAATGGCATATCTAGACGACCTGCTACTAATAGACCACTCAGTGGAAAAGCTGGAAGTAGCTATTCACAAGACAATCAAGTATCTGGAATATCACGGTTGGATTATCAACCGGGACAAGTCAGCTCTAAGACCAGTCAAAAGTCTGGAATACTTAGGGCTAAGGCTGGATTCAAATCAGAGAAAGATTTTCTTACCTCCAGAGAAGGTGTCGTCTTTAAAAGATTTGACCCACTTAGTGGGTACAAAAAGAAAACCATTCATACGCCTCTGCATGAGGCTGCTGGGAAAAATGGTGGCTTCATTCGAAGCGGTACCCTACGGTCAATTCCATTCAAGGAATTTGCAAAGGGCCATACCGTCAGCCTGGAACAAAAAAGTTCAGGCTTTAGACTTACCAATGTCCCTGTCCCCTTCCGTTCGCAAGAGCCTCCATTGGTGGTTGGTGCCCCAGAATCTGGAAAAAGGGAAACCCTTCAGTCCGGTTTCTTGGAAGGTAGTCACTACAGATGCCAGCCTCATAGGCTGGGGGGCAGTACTGGAGCAATGGTCTCTCCAGGGCAAGTGGTCAGAAGCAGAAAAGGCCCTGCCCATCAATCTCTTAGAGATACGAGCAGCCCGGTATGCCCTAGTAGCATGGACATCCAAACTGCAAGGGTCCCCTGTCAGAATTCAATCAGACAATGCCACAGCTGTGGCATATATCAATCACCAGGGTGGCACCAGGAGTCGTGCAGCCCAGAGGGAAGCAAATTGCATCCTGGAGTGGGCAGAAAAATATGTCCCAGCCATATCCGCGGTTTTCATCCCAGGAGTGGAAAATTGGAGAGCGGACTTTTTAAGTCGCCAACAATTATGCCCGGGGGAATGGTCTCTTCACCCCGAGGTTTTCCAGGCAATATGCCAGCGGTGGGGAACACCGGATGTAGATCTGCTAGCATCCAGATTCAACGCAAAGGTGGACAGATTTGTGTCTCGCACAAGGGATCCTCTAGCTTGCGGCTCGGATGCCCTAGTGTTCCCTTGGGATCAGTTCAAGCTGATATATGCATTCCCACCGCCACAATTGTTACCGCGATTACTCCGCAGAATCAGGGTAGAAAAGAAACCAGTGATTCTGGTGGCTCCAGCGTGGCCCCGAAGGGCATGGTACGCGGAGATTGTAAAAATGTCAGTGAGGAGTCCTTGGACCCTCCCACATCGTCCGGACCTGCTGTCGCAGGGATCGATATACCACCCTTCCTTACCAGCCCTAGGTTTGACGGCCTGGCTATTGAAGCCCACATTCTGAAAAAGAGAGGGCTCTCTAATTCTGTGGTATCTACCATGATCAATGCCAGGAAGCCGGTATCCAGGCAGATCTATTATAGGATCTGGAAAGCGTACATTACGTGGTGTGAGGCCAAGAAATGGCATCCACGTAAGTACGTGATAGGGAGGATTTTGGACTTCCTACAGTGGGCTGTAGATAGGAAGCTGGCCTTGAGTACTATCAAGGGTCAGATTTCGGCCTTGTCAATATTTTTTCAAAGGCCCTTGGCTTCGCATTCACTAGTCAAAGCTTTCATACAAGGAGTGATGCGTATTAGCCCTCCGGTTAGTATTCCCATATGTCCTTGGGACTTAAACCTGGTTCTGTCAGTTCTACAGAAACAACCGTTTGAACCATTGCAACACATTTCCTTGGTTCTTCTCACCAGGAAATTGATTTTCTTAGTAGCCGTTTGTTCGGCTAAAAGAGTATCGGAATTAGCCGCCTTGTCCTGTAAGGAGCCATATCTGGTTGTCCATAAGGACAGAGTAGTATTACGTCCTCATCCAGCCTTTCTTCCTAAGGTGGTATCGAGGTTTCATTTGAACCAAGATGTGGTTCTTCCTTCTTTTTTCCCCAAACCTAGCTCGGTAGAGGAAAAATTATTACATTCCTTGGATGTAGTAAGAGCAGTTAAAGCTTATCTAAAAGCCACTGCTCAGATTCGCAGAACGGATACTTTGTTTATTCTGCCGGAAGGCCCTAAAAAGGGTCAGGCAGCATCAAAATCCACTTTAGCCAAGTGGATTCGACAGGTCATAATACAAGCCTATGGCTTGAAAAAGAGACTGCCTCCGTTCAAAGTTAGGGCGCACTCCACAAGAGCAGTTGGAACTTCATGGGCAGTGCATCACCAGGCCTCCCTGGCTCAAGTATGTAAGGCCGCAACATGGTCTTCGGTACACACGTTTACTAGATTCTACCAGGTAGACGTTAGAAGTCGGGAGGATGTCGCCTTTGGGCGCAGTGTGTTGCAGGCCGCAAAAGATCCTCATGCCTGATGGCGCCCAGCTTATGTATCCCTCCCCTCATTTGGCATTGCTTTGGGACGTCCCATTAGTAATGACTAAGTCGCTCTGTGTCCCGTGATGTACGAAAAAGAAAAAGGGATTTTTATAACAGCTTACCTGTAAAATCCTTTTCTTGGAGTACATCACGGGACACAGAGCTCCCACCCCTCTTTTTGGGACACTTATTGCTTGGCTACAAAACTGAGGTGCTCCCGGATGGGAGGGGCTTATATAGGGGAGGGTACTTCCGGTTTGGAATTGGCCAGTGCCAACACCTGAAGGTAATCTATATAACCCATTAGTAATGACTAAGTCGCTCTGTGTCCCGTGATGTACTCCAAGAAAAGGATTTTACAGGTAAGCTGTTATAAAAATCCCTTTTTTTTGGACTTTCTCGCAGCAACATAGTTGCTCTGTTGCACAATTATTTTAAAGCTTTTTCTCTCACAAATTTTAAAAAGGACAGTCATTTTATTGTATGAACACAGCAATTGTTTACACAAGTATTTGTTACTGCCAGTGCTTAGTACAAATTTTTGTGTCACGGATTCATGCACCTTTGCACTTTACCTTACTGGTAGTACAGGTACTGCTTAGTACCATTTTTTCTCTCCACGGATACATGCACCTTTTACTACTGTCTCAGTTATTTTATTTTTCCTGTGTCACGGATCATTTGCACTTTTGCACTTTATCATTGCTCCAGCACTTGCTGGTAATATAAGCACCTTACTAATACAGGAGTATATTAACCACTTCCCTACTCAGCCATAGACAAATGACGTCCACAGATGGGATCTCCCATCCTGGGTGGACGTCATATGACGTCCTCGGCTTTGTAGGGGGATATCTGAATGATGCCTGCAGCTAGAGGCATCATTCAGATATCCTTTTGAAGTGCCGGCGATTCTGTGCACCATAAGAACGATCATAGCGGCGGTTCTGCCGCTTGATCGTTCTTATAGGCGGCGGGAGGGGACACCCCCCCTCCCACCGCCATCCGGTGCTTCTCCGGGCTCCCCCGTGCGATCGGGGACCCGGAGCGAATCTTCCGGCATCGTTGGTGGAGTCACGTGATGAGCATAGAGATGACTGGTGACCAGATGGTCACCAGTCATCTCTATGATCGTCGGAGGCCCGGGCGCGATGTGATGACGTCACGCCCGGGTCTCAAATGTAAACAAAGCCGCCATTGCGGCTGTAAGTATGAAATCAGTGAAAACATTTTCACTGATCTCATGCTTTCCAGCCTGGAGGAGAGATGTGGGGTCTTATTGACCCCGCATCTCTCAATAAAGAGAACCTGTCACACACATTCCTATTACAAGGGATGTTTACATTCCTTGTAATAGGAATAAAAGTGATCAAAAAAAAAAAAAAGTAAAATCATTGTAAAAAAATAAATAAATAAGTAAAATAAATAAATAAATAAAAATTAAAACGCCCCTGTCCCGGGTAGCTCGCGATCAGAAGCTAATGCACACGTAAGTCGCCCACATATGTAAACGCCGTTCAAACCACGCATGTGAGGTATCGCCGCGTGCGTTAGAGCGCATGCAACAATTCTGGAACTAGACCTCCTCTGTAATTCTAACCTGGTAACCTGTAAAAAAAATTAAAGCGTCGCCTATGGAGATTTTTAAGTACCGAAGTTTGGCGCCATTCCATGAGTGTGCGCAATTTTAAAGCGTGATATGTTAGGTATCTATTTACTCGGCGTAACATTATCTTTCATATTTTCCCCAAAAATTGGGCTAACTTTACTGTTTTGTTATTTTTTAATTCATGAAACCATTTTTTTTTTTAAAAAAGGCGTTTGAAAAATTATTGCGCAAATATTGTGCAAGAAAAAATGTTGCAATGACCGTCATTTTATTTCCTAGGGTGTCTGCTAAAAAAACATGTATAATGTTTGGGGGTTCTGAGTAATTTTCTAGCAAAAGAATGATGATTTGTACATGTAGGAGAGAAGTGCCAAAATAGGCCCGGTATTGAATAGGTACAAAAAGCCCTGTATTGAAGTGGTTAAGGCACAATATTTATGTTTTATTATTTTATGCTATCTCAATAAGTATTTATGGATGCCAGTTTTAGTAATTTTATATTGGATATTTGAGAACCGGCATTACTGACACAGAACATCACATATCATTCCCATCAGCTCAGCACTATTTCTTTATATCTATTCACACTCAGGGTCACTGATTATACCTTTCAGTGCTTTGCAGCAGATGATCTTTTTTATTATAGTAGCACGGAATTACTTTCTATACACATTGGGCACAGTGAAGCACAAGCACAGTGAGACACGGGCACAGTGAGGCACGGGCACAGTGAGACACAGGGACACTGTGAAGCTTGGGCACAGTGAAGCATGGGTACAGTGAAACATGGGCACAGCGCAGCATGGACACAGCAAAGCATGGGCACAGCGAAGCATGGGCACAGTGAAGCATGGGCACAGTGAGTGAGGCATGGGCACAGTGAGGCACAGTGAGGCATGGGCACATAACCAATATTATTTATTGTTATCCCTCCTATTATTTTTATACCGTATGGGGTAGATCAGTATTTTGACTTGATTTGTGACTTGACCAAAATAAATGACTTGACTTGACTTGCTTGACTTCTAGCAGGGACTTGACTTGACTTGCTTGCTTTTCGTCACAGTAACTTGGGACTTGCTTGAGACTTGAAGGTTAAGACTTGAGACTTGCTTGTGACTTGCACATGTGTGACTTACTCCCATGTCTGATGCAGGGTCACTTTTAGGAGGGCACAGGGAATGGTCATTGAAAAATAGCATTAATATTTTTATAGCATGTCCTGGACATAAGCGAACAATACAATGGCATATGATGAATTGGCTATATGTACCAATAGAACTGCAGTTCTTTTTTTTGTGATTTCATGTTTAGGGTAAGGCCAAGAAAGGTTTTAAATTGTAAATCTGTAGAGAGTGAGTAAGCTTCCACTCAAATGATCAGATATATAAGGAATTGGCCACACTGGCAATAAACTGTTGGGTATACAGGTTACATTTCTCCACAATTAAATTGAATACTTATTTGGTGAAAAAACAAAGGAACTGAAAATGTATACAATTTTCTGTTTCCACCTGAATACTTGGTTGGGCTGTATATGGGGGATGACAGGTGCTGCTGAAATAAAGTGTAGTCACAAGGGACTTGGCCACTTTACCAGGATGTACCACACTGCTATTCACTTTTTCACTGTATGTAATTAAAGTTTTATTTAAAAATGTACGTAGCATGTTGATGCGGGGGAAGGGAGAAAACAGAGAGGGCAAAATACACTGATTAGCCATAAAATTATGGAGACCCACTTACAATTGAGTATGTCCCCCTTTTGCTGCCAAAACAACCCTGACCTGTTGAAGCATGGATGCCACTAGACCTCTGAAGGTATGCTGTGGTATCTGGCATCAACCCATCAGTAGCAGGTCCTTTAACCACTTAAGCCCCGGACCATTTTGTAGCTAAAGGACCAGAGCTGTTTTCAGAATTTTGCACTGCGCTGCTTTAACTGTAAATTGTGCGGACATGCAATGTTGTACCCAAATGAAATTTGTGTCCTTTTCTTCCCACAAATAGAGCTTTCTTTTAATGGTATTTGATTGCCTCTGTGATTTTTATTTTTTGCGATATAAACGGAAAAAGACCGAAATTTTTGAAAAAAATATGATATTTTCTACTTTTTGTTATAAGAAAAATCGAATAAACTCAATTTTAGTCATACATTTAGGCCAAAATGTATTCAGCCACATGTCTTTAGTAAAAAAAATGTCAATAAGCGTATATTTATTGGTTTGCGCAAAAGTTATAGCGTCTACAAACTAGGGTACATTTTCTGGAATTTACACAGCTTTTAATTTATGACTGCCTATCTCATTTCTTGAGGTGCTAAAATGGCAGGGCAGTACAAAACCCCCCCAAATGACCCCATTTTGGAAAGAAGACACCCCAATGAAATTGCTGAGAGGCATGTTGAGCCCATTGAATATTTTTTTTTTTTGGCTCAATTGATTGAATAATGACTAAAAAAAAATAAAAAATTACAAAAAGTTGTCACTAAATGATATATTGCTCACACATGCCATGGTTATATGTGGAATTGCACCCCAAAATAAATTTTGCTGCTTCTCCTGAGTACGGGGATACCACATGTGTGGGACTTTTTGGGAGCCTAGCCCCGTACGGGACCCCGAAAACCAAGCACCGCCTTCAGGATTTCTAAGGGCACAAATTTTTGATTTCACTCCTCACTACCTATCACAGTTTTGAAGGCCATAAAATGCCAAAATAGCACAAAACCCCCCCAAATGACCCCATTTTAGAAAGTAGACACCCCAAGGAAATTGCTGAGAGGCCTGTTGAGCCCATTGAATATTTTTTTTTTGTCCCAAGTGATTGAATAATGACAAAAAAATAAAAAAAATTAAAAAAATTACAAAAAGTTGTCACTAAATGATATATTGCTCACACATGCCATGGTTATATATGGAATTACACAGCAAAATACATTTTGCTGCTTCTCCTGAGTATGGGGATACCACATGTGTGGGACTTTTTGGGAGCCTAGCCGCGTACGGGACCCCGAAAACCAAGCACCACCTTCAGGATTTCTAGGCACAAATTTTTGATTTCACTCCTCACTACCTATCACAGTTTTGAAGGCCATAAAATGCCAAAATAGCACAAAACCCCCCCAAATGACCCCATTTTAGAAAGTAGACTCCCTAAGGAAATTGCTGAGAGGCCTGTTGAGCCCATTGAATATTTTTTTTTTTGTCCCAAGTGATTGAATAATGACAAAAAAATAAAAAAAATAAAAAAAATTACAAAAAGTTCTCACTAAATGATATATTGCTCACACATGCCATGGTTATATATGGAATTACACAGCAAAATACATTTTGCTGCTTCTCCTGAGTACGGGGATACCACATGTGTGGGACTTTTTGGGAGCCTAGCCGCGTACGGGACCCCGAAAACCAAGCACCGCCTTCAGGATTTCTAGGTACAAATTTTTGATTTCACTCCTCACTACCTATCACAGTTTCGAAGGCCATAAAATGCCAAAATAGCACAAAACCGCCCCAAATGACCACATTTTGGAAAGTAGACACCCCAAGCTATTTGCTGAGAGGCATGGTGAGTATTTTACAGCTCTCATTTGTTTTTGAAAATGAAGAAAGAACATTTTTTTTTTCAATTTTCAAAACTTTGTGACAAAAAGCGAGATCTGCAAAATACTCACCATACCTCTCAGCAAATAGCTTGGGGTGTCTACTTTCCAAAATGGGGTCATTTGGGGGGGTTTTGTGCCATCTGGGCATTCCATGGTCTCCGAAACTGTGATAGGCAGTGAGAAGTGAAATCAAAAATTTACACCCTTAGAAAGCCTGAAGGCGGTGCTTGGTTTTGGGGTCCCGTACGCGGCTAGGCTCCCAAAAAATCTCACACATGTGGTATCCCCGTACTCAGGAGAAGCAACAGAATGTATTTTGGGGTGTAATTCCACATATGCCCATGACATGTTTGAGCAATATATCATTTAGTGACAACTTTGTGCAAAAAAAAAAAAAAATTTCTTTTTTCCGCAACTTGTGTCAACATATAAAATATTCCATGGACTCGACATGCCTCTCAGTATATAGCTTGGGGTGTCTACTTTCCAAAATGGGGTCATTTGGGGGAGTTTTGAACTGTTCTGGCATTTTATACACAACATTAGGAAGCTTACATCCACTCTTCTAACCACTTGACGACAAAGCCCTTTTTGACACTTTTTGTTTACATGAAAATATGTATTTTTTTTGCAAGAAAATTATGTTGAACCCCCAAACAGTATATATATTTTTAAAGCAAAGGCCCTACAGATTAAAATGGTGGGTGTTGCATTTTTTTTTCTACACAGTATTTGCGCAGCGATTTTTCAAACGCATTTTTTGGGGAAAAAATACACTTTTTTTTATTTTAATGCACTAAAACACACTATATTGCCCAAATGTTTGATGAAATAAAAAAGATGATCTTAGGCCGAGTACATAGATACAAAACACGACAAGCTTTAAAATTTCGCACAAACGCGCATTGGCGACAAACTACATACATTTTAAAAGCCTTTAAAAGCCTTTACAGGTTACCACGTTAGATTTACAGAGGAGGTCTACTGCTAAAATTACTGCCCTCGATCTGACCTTCGTGGTGATACCTCACATGCATGGTGCAATTGCTGTTTACATATGACGCCAGACCGACGCTTGCGTTCGCCATTGGGCAAGAGCAGGGCAGGACAGGGGTGCTTTTTTTTTTTTTTTATTATTAATTTTGCTTTTTTTTTTTTTTTTAAACTGTTGCTTAAATATTTATTAATTTTTTTATCATTTTTATTGTTATCTCAGGGAATGTAAATATCCCCTATGATAGCAATAGGTAGTGACAGGTACTCTTTTTAAAAAAAAAACATGGGGTCTATTGGACCCTAGATCTTTCCTCTGCCCTCAAAGCATCTGACCACACCAAGATCGGTGTGATAAAATGCTTTCCCAATTTCCCAATGGCGCTTTTTATATCCGGCGGGGGGACATTCCCTCCCACTGCTTGTAAAAGCAGTCCAGAGGCTAATTAGCCACTAGGATTGCTTTTACATGAAAGCCGGCCGCTGGTTGAAAAGAATGATACCAAGATGATACCTAAACCCGCAGGCATCATTCTGGTATAAACATTCAAAGTCCAGCAACATACCAGTACGTTGCTGGTCCTTGTTGGACATGTATTGTAATCTTTTTTTTTCATGCAGCCTGTTGGCTGAACGAAAAAAAAAGATTGATCGGTGGGTATGCCCACCATTAGAATACCGCCCTTCATCCACCCACTTCTAATGATGGGCATACATGCACCATTTATATATGCCGAAGCATGGGGGCATCTTCCCGCAAAAGTTATGCCACACATGGTCAGACTTTTCCACGGGCAAGCCTCCGTCGGAATTTCGACCGTATGTACGCGGCATTAGGAGCAAAATCGCTCCTCCGCCCCTGCTGCCCCAATGCTTCGGCATATATGCTTTTTTTTTTTAACTGTGGTGGTGAAATCACCTCCTACAGCACTGCAGTCGCAGGGATCAGGCCTGTCTCTGCGAACGCTGCAGTTATGTGTGTTGTGTTTTGCAAGTGACAGTGATCGATCGATACTGCACTTGGGTGGCCTGGGCTGGACGGAGGGGCAAAACGCAGGTGCTAGCAGGTATCTGGGCTGATCCCGCTAACACTGCGTTTTTGGGAACCCTAAACTGCTGGGGACGCTAGTATAGATCTGATCAGATCAGATATTGATCTGTTCAGATACTATACCACTAAGGGAGGTGTATGCTTCACGCGTGGGTGTTAGCGTTACTGGCACTAACCTGACGCTGCCTGGGGTGTGACGCAGACCCTCTTTGATGCTAAAACCTAATTGATATCACCCGCCGGGCGATCAGGGGGTTAAACCTTTATTGGGTTATATACGGCGGGTGCCCTGACACTATAAAAAGCAAACTAACTAACCAGCATCACCCGTAACACTTATATGGTGATTACTGATGAAAGGGTTAACTAGGGGCAATTAGGGGGTTAAAACCTTTATTAGGTAATATATGGGGGTACCTGACGCTATATAAAAACCTGACGGCGAACCTAAAAAAAAATTACTGGCTACCTATCGGCATCACCGACACTAAGACAGCGATCAGAAAAACGATCGCTTAGCGACAGTGGTGATAGGGGGTGAAAGGGTTACCTGGGGGGCGATCAAGGGGGTTAAACCTTTATTAGATAATATATGGGGTACCTGACGCTATAAAAACCTGCGGCGAACCTAAAAAAAATTACTGGCTACCGATCGGCATCACCAACACTAAGACAGCGATCAGAAAAACGATTGCTTAGCGACAGTGGAGATAGGGGGTGAAAGGGTTACCTGGGGGGCGATCAAGGGGGTTAAACCTTTATTAGGTAATATATGGGGGTACCCGACGCTATAAAAACCTGCGGCGAACCTAAAAAAAATTACTGGCTACCGATCGGCATCACCAACACTAAGACAGCGATCAGAAAAACGATCGCTTAGCGACAGTGGTGATAGGGGGTGAAAGGGTTACCTGGGGGGCGATCAAGGGGGTTAAACCTTTATTAGGTAATATATGGGGGTACCTGACGCTATAAAAACCTGCGGCGAACCTAAAAAAAATAACTGGCTACCGATCTGCATCACCGACGCTAAGACAGCGATCAGAAAAATGATCGCTTAGCGACAGTGGTGATAAGGGGTGAAAGGGTTATCTGGGGGGCGATCAAGGGGGTTAAACCTTTATTAGGTAATATATGGGGGTACCCGACGCTATAAAAACCTGCGGCGAACCTAAAAAAAATAACTGGCTACCGATCGGCATCACCGACGCTAAGACAGCGATCAGAAAAATGATCGCTTAGCGACGGCGGTGCTACGGGGTGAAAGGGTTATCTGGGGGGCGATCAGGGGGTTAAACCTTTATTAGGGGGGGTTAGGGGGCTACACTGGACCTAAAACTAACTTTAGTGACACTTTTACAGTCACAAATGTCACTGATTGCAGTGATCAGTAAATAAATGGTCACTGCAATCAGTGACACTGTGACTGGGGGCTGGGGGTGATCTGGGGGGTGATCTGGGGTGTCTTGGGGGGCCTGGGGGGGCGATTTATGTGCCTATGTGTCCTGGTGTCAGTGTAGTGTTTTGTGCACTAACCTGCATCTTCTCCTGTACGGCGTTCGGTATATGTGAGCGCCGCAGGAGAGATGACATCACTTCCTCTGCCTGTGTTTACATTACACAGTCAGGGGAATGATTCGATTCGCTTTGAGCGATCGAGAGGGGGTGGCCGGAATCGAACGGCTGTCCCCTCATCCCTGATCGCTCCCAAAGGAATAACGGCCGCTCACTGTAAAGAAGGGGGGTCCAATCCCCAACTATACAAAGGCAGTCACATACATATACGTGATTCTGCCTGTCGGTGCCATAACTGCCGACGTATATTTACAGTGGGCGGTCGTTAAGTGGTTAAGTTCTGTACAGTAAGTTCAGAGGTGGGGCTTCCTTGGATCAGACTTGTTTTTCAAGCACATCCCACAGATGTTGAGATCTGGAGATTTTGGAGGCTAAGTCTACACCTCAAACTCGTTGTTGAGTTTCTCAAACCATTCATGAACCATTTTTGTATTGTGGCAGGGGGCCTCATCCTGTTGAAAGGGGCCACTGTCATCAGGTAATACTGTTTCCATGAAAGGGTGTTCTTGGTCAGCAACAATGTTTTGGTAGATGGTATTGTAGCGATACCTTCAGTTAAGAGGGCCGCAGATTTAGTTTGGGCCCTGAAGACAGCTCCGCCAACCCCCAGCAATTTACTCGACCCCCTTCTGGCACAGTTAGTCTAGGGTAATATATATATCTTATGCTCTATGGTTAAATTCAGACACCAATGCAGTGATAGAAGAATAACGAGTTTACTTTCTACTGGCAATAAAATCAACAGTTGTAACAGATCACATGAATCTATCTGCAGAGCCCTGCAGCAATAGCCACACTATAACTAGTAAGATATGGCGCACACACGCCACGTGTAACAGTACTTCACTATGCGCCCTATGGCGCAGCAACTAAATAAACTATCTGGATGGCCAGGCCTGACCATATAACTCAGTCTCTAGGGGATGAATTCTTCGCATGCAAGTCTTTAAACGGTGGTGCACATTTCAGGAACACATTTGTAATCCAAAGGGTAAAAAATGCCAACACAGAACACTCCACTAGAGATCCGTTTGACTCAGTTCTGCTATGGATCTCCAGTGGGGACTTAAATATGAACAGGTGGGCCACGGCAGTCTGTAGGCCTAATAATAGTATACAGTATATGGATTGAGCATGTGCTCGCTCACCTCTCCGGACACGATCCCAGTCCGGGAACTTCCACCTGCTGTGTCTCCACACACAGCCTCTGCAACGGTCTGGTCTCCGGCTCAGCAGCGGTTGAGGATGACCGAGTCAGATGCCACCCAGGCTCGCAATGGGGGTGGAAGGCTCTTTTGGGTAACAGCGCAAGGCCCTAGGCTTCAGGCCTTGCACCACAGCGGATCCGCACAGGAAGATCTCCCCACTGAAGTCTCGTGTCCCAAAGAAAGCGAGCGCAGCCTCGCCTTCTCCTTATATAACCCCACCCATGAGTCTCTGGGGTGGAAACATTGCATCCTGGGTGCCGAATGGGGTTCTGGGTAAGGTAGTCCTGAGAGTCTTAAAGGAGACCCCGCTACAGTATGTATCAAGTAACATCCATATAAATGCAGGACCCAAGGTTTCCCAGTAGAACATTGCCCAAGCATCAAACTGCCTCCACCAGCTTGCCTTTTTCTTATACTGCATCCTGGTCCCATCTGCAAGTAAGTGACGCACACGCACGCCGCCATCAACATGATGTAAAACAAAGCATGATTCATTAGACTAGGCCACCTTCTTCAATTGCTTTTTTGGTCCAGTTCTGATGCTCACATGCCCATTGTAGGGGCTTTTGGATGTGGACATGGGTTAGCATGGGCACCCTGACCAGCCCCATACACAAACTGTGATGCCCATTTTTTCTGCTTTTTTTTTTTTTTTTAATCAGAAAAGACGTTTATTGAGAAAAAGACAGAAAAACAAGGTAACCGTACAGAATTACAGTCATTCACAGTTCTTGTGTATAATTACATAAAAGGAAGGCTTAGTGTAGGTGTCATGGATATGCATTAATGTCTGTCTGCCATCTTACCTTCCTCCTCATGTGTTCATCTAGAGACCAGACCTCCTTCACCTGGCTTCCCTTATAATCTCCTCCCAGCCTGACTCCACCCCAGGCCCTATCACAGAACACTATATTAACCTGTGCACTGCAAGCCTGCTTTGCTGATCAACGTGTTTGTTAGGCATTGTGTGTTTGGGTTCCTGCCTGCCCTGTGCTACGTCTGTCTCTCTGTTACGTTATTGGCTTGTCCCCGACTATCCCTGTCTGCTCGTGACCCTTGACCTTCGGCTCGTTCTTTCGTTATCCTTGTCTGCTTGTGGCCCCTGACCTTCAGCTTGTTATTCGGATCTCTCTCATCTTGTGCTGCTGCTTCCCCTCTTTTCCCCTTATCCTACGGGGCGTGAGCTAGGAAACTCCAGGGGCCGCGACCTGGTCCCAGCCTGCAGCTAACATCCTCACCACTAGAGGCCCTGGAGAAGACCAGCTGGGTCTCAGACTCCGCGCCCTGGGGAATCTTGGCTCTAGCTTCCGTTTAGGATCCCGGTTGTGCTCCTCTGGTCCCGCTTTCCACAACCACCCAGTCTCCTATCCGCAGAAGCCAGCCATAGGGTTCACTACCTCGCGGTGCACTCCTGTCCACCTACGGTGTGCATCTGTCACCTGGCCACAGGTGACCCTAACAGTTTGATCAGCCATGAACCCGGCTGACATCCCGCTTCCCGCGGATGATCCTTTGCAGGGCATAGTTCGCAGACTTGAGACCCAGGAATCAAATCAGACTCAGGTGATGCGATTCCTCCAGGATCTGGCTTCTCGATTCGAGCAGCTTCAGGTCTCCTTGGGAACCCCGAATCTGCAACCCCAAGTACAACCAGCGGCTGTACCTATCGCACCAGTCGCAGCCTCACACTCACTAAGATTGCCAGCTCCGTTCCGTTTCTCTGGGGACTCCAAGGCCTGCAGGGGGTTTCTCAGCCAGTGCACAATTCATTTTGAGCTTCAGCCTCAAAGCTTCCTGTCTGACCGGGCTAAGGTAGCCTATATCATTTCCCTCCTCTCCGGTTAAGCTTTGGCCTGGGCTGCCCCCCTGTGGGAGAGGAACGATCCGGTGGTTTCCAGTCTGTCCGATTTCTTGAAGCTCTTTCGTAATATCTTCGAAGAGCCGGCTCGGGCTTCTTCAGCGGCTAGTGCTGTCTTACGTCTTCGCCAAGAATCTAGTTCAGTGGGGCAATATGCTCTTCAGTTCCGTATCCACACAGCTGAATTGAGCTGGAATAATGAGGCCCTGGTCGCTACCTTTTTACATGGCCTCTCTGACAGAGTGAAAGACGAATTAGCGGGAAGAGCCATTCCCGTCGGTCTGGACGATATAATTTCATTATGCAACCAGATCGACATTCGTTTTCAAGAGAGGTCCTTAGAAAAAAGACGCCAGCACTCTCTGGGTCCTAGCCAGTCTGAGCTCCCCTCCCTTCATTCCGTGGAGCATCCTCTACCTGCTGAAGAACCTATGCAGCTGGGCCGGACCAGACTAACCCCCGAAGAACGTGCTAGGCGCAGAACTCTGGGCTTGTGCCTCTATTGTGGGGGCAAGGGTCATTTTCGTGACTCCTGCTCGCTTCGTCCGGGAAACGCTCGGGTCTAATACATTTGGAAGGTGGAGTATTGGACCCAGAAACATCACCTTCTCGCCTGCTCTTGCCGGTGTTCCTTCATGTAGGCACTTCTCCTCAGTCAACCCTTGCATACCTGGATTCCGGGGCTGCCGGCAATTTTATGGATTGGAGAACCGCTTCTTCTATGAAGCTTACCCTTTCACCTCTCACTACCCCATTGGTAGTCTCGGCAATTGATGGCACTGTTCTCCCAGGGGGCCCTATTCGCTTCCAGACGCTACCCATTAGGATGTCGGTAGGGATTCTCCACCAGGAGTGGATATCCTTTCTTATTCTACCCAAGGCCTCTACCCCAGTTGTATTGGGCCTCCCTTGGCTACAGCTCCACTCTCCACATGTGGACTGGGTCTCTGGGCAGATCCTGGCCTGGGGTTCCTCATGTTTCTCGTCGTGTCTTCTCAAGGTGACCCCCAAGGAGAGTCTTCCAGTTGCTGCCACTTCTGTTTCTTCTGATCTTCCTGCTGCATACAACGATTACCGGGATGTGTTCTGTAAAAAATCAGCTGAGGTGCTTCCTCCCCACAGGTCTTTTGACTGTGCTATTGATCTTGTCCCCGGAGCAACTCTACCCAGGGGTCGTACCTACCCTCTGTCCATCCCAGAGACCCAGGCCATGTCGGAGTATGTCGCAGAGAATCTGGAGAGAGGTTTCATCCGGAAATCCTCATCGCCTGCAGGGGCAGGGTTCTTTTTTGTTGCCAAAAAGGATGGTACCTTAAGACCCTGCATCGATTATCGGGGTTTAAATGCGGTTACTATTAAAAATCGATACCCCTTACCCTTAATATCTGAGCTATTCGATAGGTTGAAGGGTGCCTCCATTTTCACCAAGTTGGATCTCAGAGGCGCGTACAATCTCATTTGAATACGGGAGGGTGACGAATGGAAGACTGCATTCAACACTAGAGACGGGCATTACGAATATCTGGTGATGCCTTTTGGTCTGTGTAATGCTCCAGCCGTGTTTCAAAACTTTGTCAATTAAATCTTCAGAGATCTGCTGTACCAGTTTGTTGTCATCTATCTGGATGACATTCTGATCTTTTCTGAAAATCTGCTCGTCCACAGAAACCATGTCCGCACTGTACTTCAACGTCTTAGAGAGAACAATCTCTATGCCAAGCTGGAGAAATGTTCCTTTGAATGTTCTGAGGTTCTGTTTTTGGGGTGCTTCGTCTCCTGTTCGGGGCTTCGTATGGACCCTGGGAAGGTCTTGGCTATCACCAACTGGCCTCTTCCTGCTAGCCTCAAGGCCACACAGCGCTTTCTTGGCTTCACTAATTATTATAGGCAGTTCATAAGGAATTACTCTTCCATTGCCGCGCCTATTATCGCTTTGACCAAGAAGGGTGTGAATGCCAGAGACTGGCCTCCCGAAGCTGTCTCTGCATTTCACAACCTGAAACAGGCCTTTGTTTCTGGCCCCCTCTTGAGGAGACCAAATCCTGGGAATGCATTTTTTATTGAAGTGGACGCTTCCTCAATGGGGGTGGGAGCTGTACTTCTTCAAATCTTTGAGAAGAGACGCCAACCATGTGCGTTCTTCTCCAAAAAAAATTCTCAGGCAGAGAGGAATTATGCCATCGGTGATCGGGAACTTCTCGCAATTAAATTGTCGTTAGAGGAGTGGCGTCATCTCTTGGAGGGTTCCCCTCACTCCATAACGATCTTTACCGATCACAAGAATTTACAGTATCTACAGAATGCTAAACGTCTGAATCCTAGACAGGCCAGGTGGAGTCTCTTCTTTGCCCGTTTTAATTTCACGATTACCTACAAACCTGGTTCCTGCAACGGTCGGGCTGATGCGCTCTCTAGATCATTTGACACTTTGGACGAGGAGTCCGCCCCTGAACCTGAGCCGATCATTCCCACCTCATGCATTGTTGCCCACTCTACCACCCTGAAGTCAAAAATTCCGCCTGGTAAGACCTTTGTCCCCACTGAGCTAAGAGCTAAGATCCTTCGTTGGGGACATGATTCCAAGGTGGCAGGGCATTCTGGATTCCTCCGATCCTTCCTACTCATCAGTCGTCACTACTGGTGGCCTAATCTCCGCTCAGACTTCAAAGACTACGTTAAAGCTTGTCATGTCTGTGCTCAGTCCAAATCCTCCACACAAGCTCCTGCTGGTCTCCTCATGCCCTTGCCCATTCCTAAGGAACCCTGGGCCCATATTGCCATGGATTTTATCACCGATCTCCCACTGTCTGAGAATAATACAGTCATTTGGGTGGTAATCGATCGATTCTCCAAGATGGCTCATTTTGTTCCTCTTCCTGGTCTTCCTTCTGCCCCTGCCTTGGTTCCCATTTTCATTCGGGAAATTCTCCGCCTACATGGGGTCTCTTCTCATATTGTTTCCGACAGGGGAGTCCAATTCACGTCTCGTTTTTGGAGAGCCTTTTGCAAATCCCTCAATATTGTCTTGGATTTTTCTTCTTCTTACCATCCCCAATCCAATGGACAGACTGAGAGGGTTAATCAGGAGTTAGAGGTCTTTCTTCGCACCTTTGTGTCTTCTCACCATGACGATTGGTCCTCTCTACTCCCGTGGGCAGAATTCTCCCATAACAATCATGTGAATACCAGTTCGCAGAAGACACCCTTTTTCACAGTTTATGGAAAACACCCTCAACTTCCTCTTCCCATGATCTGTTCTCCAGACATTCCAGCTTTGGCTTCGGTTCAGGAGTCTCTCAATTCCGTTTGGGGTCACGTTCATGATTCCCTCCGGGCAGCTGCTGAAAAATTCAAAGGCTTTGCCGACCGCCGCAGGCGTAAACCGCCTTCTCTTCAGCCAGGGGACAAAGTCTGGCTCTCTACCAGGAACATCAAGCTCCGAGTTCCTTCTCTGAAGTTTGCTCCACGATTCATCGGTCCATACACGGTAACTGCTAAACTGAATCCGGTTTGTTTCAAACTCCAGATTCCTAAGAGCCTTAAAATCACTAACTCCTTTCATGTTGCTCTTCTAAAGCCTTTAGTCCTCAATAAATTCTCTCGTCCTCTCCCTACCGTGGCGCCTGTCTCTGAGGATAATCAGGAGTACGAGATCAGTCAAATTCTGGACTCCCGACTCTGTAAAGGCGTTCTTCAGTACCTCGTTCATTGGAAAGGGTTTGGTCCTGAGGAGAGGTCTTGGATCACTGCATCTGAGGTCTTTGCACCTCGTCTGTTAAAGGAGTTTCATCTGAAGTTTCCCTCTAAACCTGGGCCCAGGCGGGGAAGGGGGAGGCCTCGTAAGAGGGAGGGTACTGTCATGGATATGCATTAATGTCTGTCTGCCATCTTACCTTCCTCCTCATGTGTTCATCTAGAGACCAGACCTCCTTCACCTGGCTTCCCTTATAATCTCCTCCCAGCCTGACTCCACCCCAGGCCCTATCACAGAACACTATATTAACCTGTGCACTGCAAGCCTGCTTTGCTGATCAACGTGTTTGTTAGGCATTGTGTGTTTGGGTTCCTGCCTGCCCTGTGCTACGTCTGTCTCTCTGTTACGTTATTGGCTTGTCCCCGACTATCCCTGTCTGCTCGTGACCCTTGACCTTCGGCTCGTTCTTTCGTTATCCTTGTCTGCTTGTGGCCCCTGACCTTCAGCTTGTTATTCGGATCTCTCTCATCTTGTGCTGCTGCTTCCCCTCTTTTCCCCTTATCCTACGGGGCGTGAGCTAGGAAACTCCAGGGGCCGCGACCTGGTCCCAGCCTGCAGCTAACATCCTCACCACTAGAGGCCCTGGAGAAGACCAGCTGGGTCTTAGACTCCGCGCCCTGGGGAATCTTGGCTCTAGCTTCCGTTTAGGATCCCGGTTGTGCTCCTCTGGTCCCGCTTTCCACAACCACCCAGTCTCCTATCCGCAGAAGCCAGCCATAAGGTTCACTACCTCGCGGTGCACTCCTGTCCCCCTACGGTGTGCATCTGTCACCTGGCCACAGGTGACCCTGACAGTTGGCACATCATAGAGCAAATCTTGTACATAACGACCTTGATCTAAGTACCATACAACTATACAACTTTGTAAACATGTTCAGAAACAACTTTGAATTATATTTCAATATCTGCATACAGTAGTGTTACCAGAACTGTGAAGATTCCGTGCGAGAAAAAAAAGGGGAAGAGGGAACAAACAGAAAATAAACAAAAAAGAAAATAAAATAAAATATGTGCAAAAAACAAAGTAAGAGGCCAAATGAAATACACATCCTCCCCTAAGCCACTATGTCTTATTCCATCCCAACATCTCTAAAATAGACATTAGAAGATTCAGGTACAGCTGCCGCGTAGTCATTACTCGTAAATAAACTAGATCACAATTGTAAAAGCCTATCCTTCACCAATTGAGCTGGGCCTAAGCCTGGCGTATCCAACCAAGGTTGCCACATAGAGTAAAAATTTTTGGTAGCGTTTCTATGCTGGTACGTGATTTTTTCACGAATCAGTGTGTTATTGACCATTTCCACCCATCGTTCTCCCGTTGGTACTCTTGGAGTTATTCAGAGGCTCGCAATCAGCTTGCGAGCAACATAAAGCAACAGCAAAACTGCAGTATGACCATTCAGAGACAAGGATGGTATCTCCAAGGCACCAAGTAGGCAAACAACCGGGTCTTGAAGTAGCGGAAATTGGAACACACGGGATATGGTGGATAATACGTAATTCCAGTATCAAAATAGTTTCGGGCATTTCCACAACATATGTAATAAATCACCATCTTGTCTAACACATTTTGGGCATAGTGCTGTGTCTCTGAGGCCCCAGTTATGTAGTCTGGCTGGTGTCCTGTATACTCTGTGCAATAAGAATAGATGTGACAGCTTGTGCGAGGCGGACACCGACACCAACGGGGCGGAGGTTAAACAGAGTTCCCATTGTTCTCCATCTATTGGACCCAGGTCTTTTTCCCATCCCCTCCTACAAGGAAGCTTAGAAGCATCATGCGTGGAGCACAACAACCTAGAGTATACTCTCGAAATCATCCCCTTCCTATCAGTTGCCAGCAACATGTCAGACATCAGAGGGTGCGTGACCGGCGCAAACGAGGATATACGACTTTCACTATGCATTGCATGTCTAAGCTGCAGGAATCTATAGAATTGGGTTCTATCTAGGGCAAACTCCGCTTGTAGGTCAGCAAAAGACTTAAAGACGATGCCGGTAAATAATTGAGTTATATAAAGAATGCCTAAGTCTTCCCAGGACTGGAAGTCCTTAAGTTTAAGAAGTTCTTTGTAATACTTATTTCTCCAGATGGGTGCAAAAGTACATGTGCCCTTAATCTTTAAGATGGATCTGGTATACTTCCATAACGTGTTCAACAATAGTATCGTGGGGAGGGTTTGCGCTAGATGTGTGAAGCCTGCATCCAAATACGAAAGGGCTGTTAGTGCAGAGCCGGCCGGTAGTAGCAGAAGCCTAATGGGGTCAGTGAAATCCACCTCACCCCAATAGGCCAAGTGTTGGATCTGGGCAGCAATAAAGTAATACCTAGCATGTGGGACTGCCAGGCCTCCCTGATCTTTAGCCAACTGCAGTGAGCGTAGGCTAATCCTAGCTGACTTGGTGCCCCATATTAATTTTCTAAATTGAGCATCTATTTGTACAAACCATGTATGTGAGATCCAAATGGGGGAATTATGGAATACATAGAGAAATTGAGGGGCCCATACCATCTTGATCAGGTTCGTTCTTCCTGCAACCATGAGAGGGAGTTTTATCCATGCCGAGCATTTGTGTCTGAACTGACGGAGTAAGGGGACTAGGTTCAGGGTAAGGTATTGACTCGGGTCAGGGGTCACCTGAATGCCCAAGTACCGGAATTCGTTAACTATGATTATGTCCCTGGCACAGTCTGGTATGGGGCCAGTCAAGGGGTCCAGAGGCATTAATACTGATTTGTTCCAATTAATAGAGAACCCTGACAATTCCCCAAAGCCAGCGATCAAACTCATCACATGCTCTAGGGAACTACCAGTGTCCCCCAAATAAAGTAGAGTGTCATCAGCATATAAGGAGATAATGTCCTGAGTGAGGCCTCTACGAAAGCCAACTATGGTCTGTGACGCCGTAACATGTATGGCCAAGGGTTCCAAGGCCAAGGCAAAAAGCAGGGGCGACAAAGGGCACCCCTGTCTTGTGCCCCTAAACAGCCGAAACGAGTTAGTTATTCTGCTGTTGATACGCATTCTCGCCGATGGGGAGCAATACAACAGTTGGACCCATTTTAAAAAGGAAGGACCCACCCCAAATTTAGTCAGCACCTCCCAGAGATAGGGCCATTCCACACTGTCAAAAGCTTTAGCAGCATCTAGAGAGAAGATGGCCCTATTACCTGTATTATCTGTGGGTAGTTGCAAGTTGAGGAAAAGCCGTCGCAGGTTCTGAGAGGTGGACCTGGTTTGAATAAAGCCCGATTGATCCCTGTGAACCACCGTTTGAATACATTTAGCCAGCCTATTTGCAAGAACCCGTGCCAAGAGTTTAATATCAAAGTTAAGTAGCGAGATAGGTCTATAAGAGTCCGGTGCCAGAGCTTCTTTACCTGGTTTTAACAGTACCACTATTAGGGCCTTATTCATAGAAGGCGGGAGCACTCCAGTCTCAAAAGCCCTATTATAAACTTTCAGAAGATTCGGGATTAATTGTGAGGCATAACGTTTATAAATCTCAGATGGCAAGCCAGCAGCTCCAGGAGCTCGTCCATTTTGTGCATGAGTCAACGCCTCTAGCAGCTCCTCCTCATTCAAAGGAGCATTTAGTAGACTAGCATCTGAAACAGACAGGCGGGGGATGGGATATTTATCCAGGAAAGATCTAAGGTCTTCAGCAGTGGGATTTACCTTGGACGTATAAACTTCTTGGAAAAAGGATTTAAAAACATCTATAATACCCTGTGTAGAGTAACACGTGTCGCCCTGAGTGTTTCTAATTGCTATTATGTGTGAATGGGGCTGCTGTGACCTGGATAGTAATGCTAACATGTGACCCGTGTTCTCACCGTCCTCGAAGTGTCGCTGTTGCAAAAAGAACCGTTTGTTCTCAGCTAATTGTAACGATAAATGTGTGAGCAGGGATTGAGATGCCAACCACGATCTCTTTGTATCATCATTGGGGTTTGCTACATAGGAGGCTTCCGAACGTTGCGCTTCTGCAATGACAAGATTTTCCCATTCCTTAGTGCTTGTTTTAATGTGAGTTATCTCCCTAATAAGTTGTCCCCGCAAGTATGCTTTGGCCGCCTCCCAAACCATATCCACATCCGCTGAGCCTAAATTATAGCTAAAAGATTCTTTCAAGAGGGCAGATATCGGATCTGGAGTTGGCAGGAGAGACATCCAAAAAGGGTTAAGTTTCCAGAACCCATTGCCCCTAGTTGCCCCCACCCTTAGGTCTACTGATAAAGGAGAATGATCCGAAACCTGTCTGACATGGTATTGGGAGGAGTCTACCATCGGCAGAAGAAGATCATTACCCAATCCCATATCGATATGTGACAAGCCACCCACTAATTGATTGACAAGAATAAATCCTACTATCAGGGTTATGCATCCTCCAAATATCTGTGAGGCCCATTTCAGACAAAAGACGAGCAAACGGTGTGGGTCCAGTTCGCTTATGTGGTCCCGTAGAAATACAGGCACCCAATTTATCCTTTTCATAATCAAGAAAATTATTAAAGTCCCCGAGGACTAGTAAAGGTATGCCCGGGAAGCGGGACACAAAATCTGCTAGAGTTTTGAGAGGGCCGGACGAGAATGGAGGGGGAATGTACAACCCAGCCAGTATACATTTTGTCCCATAGAGGGAGCAGAAAAGGAATACATAACGACCATCTGGGTCTATTTTGCTATCAAACAAGACAAACTGAGCACCCCTTCTAATGAGGACACTCACCCCCCTCGAGTACACAGAGTACGTGGCATGATACTGGTGACAAAACTGTCTTTGTGCAAAGAAAGGTGTAGGTATCGAGGGGAGGTGAGTCTCCTGCAAGCAGATCACCTCAGCATCCAGACGCCTGACCGTGCGCAGCACAGCCAACCGTTTAACCGGACTATTAAGACCCCGGACATTCCAGGACATCACCCTAGTTAACTCAGTAATTTCAGTAAGTATTTAGTGTAATTGAAGACATATATCATAAGTACCATATAGTTCAATAATATCAATCTGGGGCATAATGCATCAAAAATACCCAATTCTGCAGCAAAAAAGAAGTAGGGATACTCCATCCCCATAGAGCAAGCAGCTTGACCCTTGGCCTTGGTAAACATGCGAGGAGTGACATCAGAAATTAACGGCAAAAGGGCCATCAGGGAGGACATATTGAAAAAATATAAATATAAGAATAAAAATAAGAAAAAAAATAAAAAAGATAAGAACGAATTCAGTAACCAAAAAATCAACTGAGAAAGTGAGTAGTAGACCAACAGGGCCTTAGAGATCCATTTCAGGGTGACCAGAGGCCTGAGCCAGGCCATCCGTGGGGGCAACAGTGGAAGCGCACAGCAGTGTCATAAAAACTTCTCCACAGCGGGTAACAAGAACAAAGGTAACTATGCGTAACGGAACTTCCCCCGCCTAACAAGGATACCCGGAGATGGGATAGGAATCAACATTCAAAACCGGCCGAGGCTTGTTACGGTGGAATATGGCGTCTGTTGCGAGCCTCCTGGATTGACTGTTCCTCTGGGTCCAACCATTGCATAGCCGCAGTAGGATTATCAAAGAAGTGTACAGATCCCCGAGCCTCCACTCTCAGACGCGCAGGATAGAGCATTGTCCCAATCTCCCGTCCCCCCCTCTCCCTTCTTGTTTCCACGTGCGTTTTGGTTAGGAGGATCCCGTTTTCACATAAACGTATCTCTCGTTTGGTATTTTTCATAATTGGCTCTATGTGAATCAGGCATCCCTCCCTTCCCTGCTCTTAGAGCATAGCATACTTCAGATCTAAATTTCTGAGCCGCTTCTTGACATCATTGAATTTAGCCCTGTGTTTCTGCAGATCCGCTAAGAAGTCAGGGAAAAGAGACACCTTTGCGTTATCAATCTTAAGGGCTGAAGGCTTCATTCTAGCATTATGCAGGATAGCGTCTCTGTCTTTGTAATGAAGAAGCTTGAACAGAAAGGGACGAGGGGGAGCCCCTGGTTGCGGGGGCCTTGCTGGAACTCTGTGCGCCCGCTCCACAGAGAACATTGGGGAGAACACCTCCTTGCCAAATACTGTAATAAGCCACTTTTCAATAAATTCAACAGGGTTTTTTCCTTCAATCTTTTCAGGCAGGCCTATGGCTCACACATTATTCCTCCTCATCCTGTTCTCCAAATCTTCTAATCGGGCAGTGTGTTGGGAGGCAATGTGGTTGTTATACGTGAGATCTCTCTGCATAGGCCCCATATCATCCTCTATGGAGCTCACTCTCCCCTCTAGGGCGGATGTTCTCTCCCTCAGTTTCTGGGCATCATGCCTCAGGAACGTGATCTCAGCCTTCATCCCCTTAAGCTCAGCTGTCAGTGCGGCCAGAGAGATATTGCTGGTAGTCACCGCAGCAAAGATATCCCGCAGTGTGGGTTCAGCCCCATTCTCCAGAGGGCTGGATGGCGTATGAGGCCTAGAGTTAGTGTTCTCAGGAGTACTCACTGCGCTCCAGGAAAAGCTGGCGCCATGTCTCTCCTCCAGCGGCACTGTGTCATCAGCCTCCGAGAGACCTCCGGATGAATCCTCCGGTGTACTGGTGGAGGCAGTAGGGTCCGTAGAGAGTGGCATAGAGAACAGCTTCTCAGCACCCTCCCTATGCTTCTCCATAGCTGAGCGCTGTGCCTGGGCGCCATTTTGGGACACGCTGTCCGCGGTCCGGGACGAAGAGAGATTCTTTGCAGCAGACATCTGGCGAATTCGGCGCCGATATCAGGTGAGGCTATACTCCGGAGACCCTCCGATACTCGGCAGGCTGTTTGCGGCAGGTTTTAGGGTAGATTCTCAGGAGATTAGGTCGGATTCTCGGCGGAGCAAAGTAAGACACGTCCGGTTACATCCGCTGGCTGGCCACGCCCCCATTTTTTCTGCTTTTAACATATCAACTTCAGAGACAACAAGTTTACTTTCTGCCTAATATATCCCACCAAATTTCAGATGCCATTGTAATAAGATAATCAGTGTTATTCACCTAACCTGTTAGTAGTCATAAAGTTATGGGGGATTGGTGTAAAACCAAATTAACATCAGCTATAAGGAGTGATCAGGGACAAGTTTCATTCTGTCACAGTGCTACTTTTGAGCAGCTGAGGGATGCATTTATGAATTATGCCTTAACCTTGTACTAAATCAATTGCACAGTCTTTCTCACTGCTCCTCTTTAGCATTGTCTTGCTGACATAATAAATAGATGCCTCTTCTGTACAATATGTCTTCTGCATAGGTGTGCACAGAGGGTGTGTCAGGTGTGCCTGGCCACACTCTAATCACTAAGTTTTAGGATGGAGAGTGGGGGAAGGGGCTAGTAAATATATAATTCACTGGTGCCTTCCTTTTCATTCATAACTGAAGCAAAGTAAACCGTGTTTACAATGCTTCAGTTTGTGAATGAACAGGAAGCCACTCAGCACAGAGCACTTCCCATTCATTCACTGTCCCGTGCAGCTGAGGCTGCAGAGAAAGGCAGGTGAGTTTGAGCTTTGAGGTGCACACCCTAATGCAATAGGCTGTGCACACCTATGGTCTTATGCCATAACTAGAATAAGGCTTACCTATAGGTAGTGGAAAAATCTCCTAAACGTGCGCCGTTTAGGAGATATTTCACTTGTGGTCTGCCGAAAATGTTCACGGCGCATGCGCTGGGAAGAAACGAAACTGTGCAGTTTCTTCCCTAGCTTGTGCCGTTATCGTGCGCATGCGTGGGAGTGACGTCACGCGGCTCCGGCGAATCACAGAGCTGGAGTCCGCGGCCCGGAAGGAAGAGGGCCGAGAAGATGGACGCAGCTTACACAGGGGACAGCGCTGGATTATTTTCCAGGTAAGTGTCACATAATGGGCTAGTATGCAATGCATACTAGCCCATTATGCTTTTAATTTGCAGGCTTTGCAGGGAGCAAAAGAGGAAGTAAAACCCATCAGGGTTTACTTCCTCTTTAAGGTCTTCCATAGTGTGGTCTGGTTGTGAGAAATGGTGTCCCATAGGTGTGCAGTACTCATCTTCTTTATGTTCCTTGATGGTATGTCTGTGCAAATTCATCTGTCCCATTTAATTTTTTATATTTATTTATATGTATATATATATATATATATATATATATATATATATATATATATATATATAAATTTATGCCAATGTTGGATCCTTTGCTACATATTTTGCATTGGATAAGATACACAACATTACTGGAGGTGCAGTTGTATGATCCTGTAATATCGAAGGTCCCTTTGTGTGTGTGACACTTTTAGATAGATTCATTTGGTTGCACAGTTTGCAGTGTTTTTTTATTGCAGTGTTTGCTTTCATTATTTGTGACTTCATAATCAGAATGAAGTTTCTTGCTGATTAGTTTATGTCTGAGGTTGGGTGGTTGTCTGAATGAAGGCCTCTTGACCCCCCCTAGGGAAAGACAGCCTTGACTGATGGGGGCATGGCCAGGTGCAGGACAAGGCGTTGGTCACCAAAGGATTGGTCAATGTGGGGGATGGGTTGGGCCTGAGCTCAGGTAAAGGTTTGCCCCAGGGAATTCTGGGGTCCTTTCGGAAGACGTGCTGGGAAGAGCTGCCCACCCTCCCGCCCCTTTTTTCGGTGGTATGTCACAGCTTGCTGCGGTTTTTCTTGACCTTGCCAGTATAAAATGGCGGTAATGGGCCATGCCCTTGGTGGATATCAGAAGTAGGCAGCCTGTCCAGCACTTATGGTAAGGACAGGCCCCCCCCACAGCCCTTTGGTATTGTGTGCTCACAGTACAACTGTGACTGGCACTTGTTGAAATATTGTTCACATGTTACGTTTGGAATCAATAAAGCTGTGGCCTTGCCCTTTCCAACCTAATGGTTGTAAGCGTTTTATTTAATAGGGTGAGGGGGCAAGGGGGAAGGTTGATAATACATTTATGTTATAGTTAATGGTACCTGGGCTCATTGCGCCTCAGCAGTCATGCCAGTATTAGGGGTTGTTGGAATATTTATTTTTATGATTGGTTAAAAATCTTTGTTTATCTTTCTTATCCCTTCTAGTGCTGGATTGTATGTGGTTACTAGAGATACGCGGTTATTTGTTTTTTTCTCTTTGTATTGATGTAGATTTTCTCTTTGGGTTTTCAAGACCATGTTCATGCTGGTGTTGATGGTTTTGTCTTTGTAACCCTTATTATAGAAGGAGTCTGCTAACTGACTAGACAGAAAATAAGGGAAAATATGCAACTATTGATATGCTGGTCATTTCTGCTAAAATGGATTTTCAAAGTGTCCTTTTTGGCCATGCACTCCACCTAAGGCTTGAAATGAGAAGGTGTGGGGTGGATTTGTGCTCAGCAGTAACAACCAGACAGGAGTTCTTATCCTTATAAAAGCAAAACAAAAAAATAGCTTGACAAACTTTAACCCCTTGAGGCCCGTGCTATAGCCGAATGACGGCTTCAGCGCAGACCTGAAAATCCGGGAGGCCGTCAATAGACGGCCTCCCTTTTCCTCGTTCCCCGCGCGCCCTCCCAAGTGCACAGCGGGGAAATTCTATGCTGCCTGTGTCCCTTGGACACAACGAATCACAGATCGCTGTGAATGGCCAATCAGAGTGGCCATTTACTATGCGATATGTGCGGCCAATGAGAGATGATCTCAAATGTAAACATATAAGATCATCTCTCATCGCTGGCTCTCCCTCCTCACACAGAGACGCGTGTGAGGAGGGAGAGCGATCTGTTACATTGTATCCGCAAGTGAGTGTGTTTTACAGTGCCCATACAGTGCCCATAAGTGTCCATACAGTGCCCATACAGTGCCCATAAGTGCCTATACAGTGCCCACCTGTGCCTATACAGTGCCCACCTGTGCCAGTCTGTGACCACCTGTGACGTCAGTGATCTGTGCAATCAGTGCCCACCTGTGCCACCTCATCAGTGCCTACCTGTGCCACCTCAGTGCCAATCAGTGCACAGATAACTTCTACACATCCCTTCCCCTGTTCCATAACCTTCAACGGAAGCAGACGCCAACATGTGGCACCATCAGAAAGAATCGGAAGGGCTTTCCTCAGAGTCTTGTAAATAAGAAGCTGAGAAGAGGAGAATCGGCAAGTCTGAGAAACAAGGAGGTTCTGGCAGTGAAGTGGAGGGACAGAAGGGATGTATACATGTTATCTTCCATCCACAACGATACCTTCGTGGAAATCCCCAGAAGGAATGGCCCCATCCGAAAGCCCACATGCATCCAGGACTACAATTTGTTTATGGGGGGAGTTGACTTCAACGACCAGATGCTCGAACCCTACCTTGCCACAAAACGAACATACAAAAACAGTCTCCTGCGCTCGGATGTACAGTCTCTTAGTGGCACAACCAGAGTATTCCGTAGGGAAATGACCAAGAATCTTGCTGCCCTCCTCAGAACAATTGGTATTCTTTAAGACTGAAAAGTAAAGGAAAACAGAAGGCGCACCGACCTAGTGCATTACCAGTGACCAGTCACCATCACTTTTTGGCTCTGAGGAAGAGGGTGCGCCCTCGCAACGCATCAGCCGTGGCTGTGAATTTTGTTGTCTGGACTCTCTGGTCGTCCGGTTCCAGTAGGAGGCTATCTCCTTTTGATGGAAAGATTGTGTGTTCAATACTATACTTGCTTTGTGAGTATTTTTAATCCTTCAAAATTTTTTAAATAAAACCTAGCCACTGGTAATGCACTAGGTCGGTGCACCTTCTGTTTTCCTTTACAAAACGAACATACCATTGTTACAAAAATGTTGCAATTTATTTTTTTCAATTGGCCATATACAATTCGTACATCATATACCGCAATTCCACCCAAAACCCCAAACGCTTCCTTGGCTACCAGAAGGACCTTATCACTGCCCTTATATTCCTGAACGGCCCACCCCAAAACATCCGATCTGATGTTCTTAGTCGACTTGCCGAACGTCACTTTCCCGATAAAGTCCCTCCCACAGCAACAGGTCGACGACGTAAAAAAAAAAGTACGGTGTGTACCAGTGGAGGAGTCAGATGAGACACAGCTTATTATTGTGCCGAGTGTCCTTCCCTACCTGTCCTCTGTGTAGTAGACTGTTTTCGCCGTTACCATACTTCACTAAATTATTAGTGAAGTATGGTAAACGTAATACTCAGTTCCTGCCTTCACACACCTTCACACCCCTTATGCCACTGCCTGCTCTGTAACTGACCCTGGCTTGTTATTCGACCACGCTTCTGCCTAATGATTCTGTACTACCTCTGCCTGATCTGGAACTGACCCAGGCTTGTTATTCGACCATGCTTCTGCCTAACGATTCTGTACTACCTCTGTCTGATCTGGAACTTACCCTGGACTGTTATTCGACCATGCTTCTGCCTAACGATTCTGTAATACCTCTGCCTGATCTGGAACTGACCTTGGACTGTTTGACCATGTTTTTGCCTGCCTCATGGACTGATCTTGTACCCTGCTACTGGACTAGTGGGATTCAACACAGGGGTCTCTCATATGTGAGGGGCTCCAGAAAAGTTTTTCTGGATGAAGATTTTTTTTTTTTTTCTCATCCTAGATTAGGGTCTGGAGACTTGGAGGCTTCAAAGAGATTTGGGTGGGAGAAGCCTCTACCCCTGTCCCCATTCTGTCCTGAACAACGTCCTACTTCTGCCTACTGCCTGTAGGACCTATGCCATCATGCCTCTGCCTGTCGCATGAACTGACCACACCACGTGGACCTGCCTACTACCAGGACCAATATTTTTGGCACTGCTGACAATATCTCTGCCTGCACTGACCCTGGACTGTATATGGACAGTATCCCTGCCTGCTGCCTGGACAATTGTGTATGCCGTTGCTGTGCTGACCAAGTCCCTGCCTGCTTCCTGGACCAGTGCTATCCTGCTGTGTAGAACTGCGTTACTAAAACCACAGGTAATCTTTTGTTTACCCTTTGCTCAGCATAATGTATTTTGGGGTGTAATTCTTGGTATGTGCATGCTATGTGTCCCTGGAACACCTGACGGTGTTCTTGCATGTTGGATCTTTGTATGTGGCCAGGCTGTGTAGAAGTCTCACACATGTGGTATCGCTATACTCAGGAGGAGTAGCAGAATGTATTTTGGGGTGCCATTTTTGCTATGTAAATGCTATGTGTTGGAGATATCTTATAAACGGACAACTTTGTGTAAAAAAAATGCGTTTTCATTTTTTTCCACATTTTCCAAAAACTTCTGGAAAAACATTAACCTTTCAAAAGACTCATTATGCCTCAAAGATTATACGTTGGGGTGTTAGCTTTCCAAAATGGGGTCATTTTGTGGGTGTTTCCATTGTCCTGGTGCTCCAGGGCCTTCAAAATGGTAATAGGTGGTTGAGAAATCAGATGTGTAATTTATGCTCTTAGAACGCCTGAAGGTTCTACTTCAATGTAGGTCCTCTGTATGTGGACAGGCTGTGTAAAAGTCCCACACATTTGGTATTGCCATACTCAGGAGGAGTAGCAGAATGTATTTTGGGGTGTCATTTTTGCTATGTACATGCTATGTATTGGAAATATCTTATAAATGGACAACTTTGCGTAAAAAAAAATGCGTTTTCATTTTTTTCCACATTTTCCAAAAACTTCTGGAAAAAAATGAACCGTTCAAAAGAGTCATTATGCCTCATAGATTATACGTTGGGGTGTTAGATTTCCAAAATTGGGTCATTTTGTGGGTGTTTCCATTGTCCTGGGTTCCAGGGCCTTCAAAATTGTAATAGGTAGTCAACTAGTTAGATGTGTAATTTATGCTCCTAGAACACCTAATGGTGCTCCCTGCATGTTGGGCCTCTGTATGTGGCCAGGCAGTAAAAAAGTCCCACACATGTGGTATCGTAATACTCAGGAGGAATAGCAGAATGTATTTTGGGGTGTCATTTGTGGTATGCACATGCCATGTGAGAGAAATAAGCTATTACAATGACAATTTTGAGAAAAAATAAAAACAAAAAATAAAATTCGTAATTCTGCAAAGAATCGTGGGAAAAAATTACAACTTCAAATAACTCACCATGCCTCCTACTAAATACCTTGGAATGTCTACTTTCCAAAAAGGGGTTGTTTGGGGGGCATTTATACTTTCCTGGCTTGTTAGGGTCTCAAGAAATGAGATAGGCCGCCAGTACATCAGATGTGATACATTTTTTAAAAGCTGCTAGTTTATCAGCAGTTTAAATTTTCTCACTGGTGGAAAGATGTTGCAGCAAGGGGGCAGCAAGTGGCCCCAGAGTGCTGGCAGCCAAGCCTGTGTTTTTTTTTCCTGCGCTGGGAAGAGATCCAGGGAGGGCTGGGTGACTCACAGGCAGCATCACTGAGACCTTTCTTCTACTTCTAGAACTTACTGGAAACTTCTAAAAGAATGGGAGGGGAAGTAAGGTGAAACTGTTGAGTATTCTGAGGGCCCTGACCAATCCCCAACAGATGGGTTGGAAGGGGGCAGGCCCCCTCACATACTCAGAGTCAGCCCAGCTGGAACAGACTCAGGGCCAGCTTTAATATTGACTGGACCGTGGGCAAACATTTTCTGACACACCAGAAACATGTCCACAGACATAGAATCAGTACCATACTGACACACCAAAAACTTGTCCACAGACATAGTCAGTAACATACTGACACCAGGAACATGTCCGCAGACATACTCAGTAACATAATGACACACCAGAAACATGTCACAGATTACAGACTTAGCAATAACATGCAACGTCAAGCCGCAGCGGTTAGCAAAGCCAGCAGACTGCTCTCATGCAGTAATAAGAGCATACATTCCAGAGGTTGATCAATTATTCTACCCTTTTACAGTGGTTCACCCTCATCTGGAATATGTACAGAGGTCGGTAGGATGTAGAGCAGTGTACAGAGGTCAGTAGTATGTTGGGCAGTGTACAGAGGTCAGTAGTATGTAGGACAGTGTACAGAGGTCAGTAGTAGGTAGGGCAGCGTACAGAGGTCAGTAGTATGTAGGGCAGTGTACAGAGGTCAATAGTATGTAGGGCAGTGTACAGAGGTCAGTAGTAGGTAGGGCAGTGTACAGAGGTCAGTAGGAGGTAGGGCAGTGTACATAGGTCAGTAGGATGCAGGGCAGTGTACAGGGCTCAGTAGTATGTAGGACAGTGTACAGAGGTCAGTAGTAGGTAGGACAGTGTACAGAGGTCAGTAGTATATAGGGCAGTGTACAGAGGTCAGAAGTATGTAGAGCAGTGTACAGAGGTCAGTAGTAGGTAGGACAGTGTACAGAGGTCAGTAGTAGGTAGGGCAGCGTACAGAGGTCAGTAGGATAATGGGGAGCATACAGAGGTCAGTAGTATGTAGAGCAGTGTGCCGACATCAGTAGTATGTAGGGCAGTGTACAGAGGTCAGTAGTAGGTAGGACAGTGTACAGAGGTCAGCGGCATTTAGGGAAGAGGACAGAAGTTATTAGAACATAGGACAGTGTACAGGCGTCATTTGGGCAGAGGACTGGGCATGACAAGGGCAAAGGATGGGGCGTGATAAAGGCAAAGGACAGGGGGTACAGAGGACAGGGGGTCAGGAGGACAGAAAACAGGGGGTCAAGAAAACAAGGTATGGGGGGGTCAACATGGCACTGTAAATGGGGTCAGAAGGGCACAGTACAGTGCGCACGAAGGGCGCACACTAGGGGGGTCAGGAGGGCACAGTACAGGGGCTGGGAGGGTATACACCAGAAAAGGGTCAGGAGACCATAAATAAGGGAGGGGTCAGGAGGGTATACACCAGGTAAGGGTCAGGAGGGTATACACCAGGTAAGGGCCAGGAGGGTATAAACCAGGGTGGGGCCAGGAGGGTATACACAGGGGAGGGGTCAGGAGGGTATACACAAGTGGGGGTCAGGAGGGTATACACCAGGGAGGGGTCAGGAGGGTATACACCAGGGAGGGGTCAGGAGGGTATACACCAGGAAGGGTTAGGTGGGCAAACACCAGGGAGGGTCAGGAGGGCCTACACCAGGGGGGGTCAGGAGGATATACACCAGGGGGGATCAGGAGGTTATACACCAGGGAGGGTCAAGGAGGTATACACCAGGGAGGATCAGAAGGGTATACACCAGGGAGGATCATTAGGATTTACACCAGGGAGCTTCAGGAGGGTATACACCAGGGAGGGGTCAGGAGGGTATGCACCAGGGAAGGGTCAGGAGGGTATGCACCAAGGAGGGGAGGGGTCAGGAGGGTATGCACCAGAGAGGACCATTAGCGTGTACACCAGGGAGGGTCAGGAGTGTATACACCAGAGAGGGGTCAATAGGCTATACACCAGGGAGGGTCAGGGGGTATACACCAGGGGGCAGTAAAAAGCTGGAGACAGTGAGAATCATTAAGCCCAATTTCTCATACTGCTTCTCATTTGTCAGCTAACAGGCAGCACTTACATGCTAAACTGCAGTAATCCAGCAGACTTAGCATAGAGGTGCCTGCAAGCTACATTGATTTTACCTCCACACACACTGGCTTGTCTCCCTCTGTTTAGCTCACTGTCACACCACCCCCTTCCAGGCGGGAGCGATCTCAGGGGTCAGGCGCATCCCCATCCCACCCATTCAAACAGCAGAGGCCAGGAGGCTCCACCTCTGGGATGTCATTGTATTCCTGCAGTACAGTGGCCGTGCCTGAAAAACTGCTGGAGGAGTGATGTAGGGGGAAGTACAGTGAGCAGACATTCCAGTCCCCATGTGGGCAGCAATCCCTCCCTACTGAGATACAGCGATGCGATGAGCAATAAAAGTAATGGCTGTAATCTGTGCTGACCACGGCTCCGATTTCCAGAGCAGGAACATGGGGGACAGGCAGAAATCTGTGACAGCTAGCAAGTATGTTCAGTGCGGGCTCTAGGGGCAGCTGTTTTGGGCCCCCAAACAATGACTGGACCCTGGGCAGCTGCCTCTTTAGCCCCGCATTAAAGATGACCCTGGACAGATTGGAGCTCAGGGGGAAGATGGAGTGTTAGGCTCTTGCAGACCTTTGAGAGTAACCCCCGAGTCTGGGGGGGTGAACTCAGGCCTGGGCTTGTTGCGGAAGGGACCCTTCTCATGACACATGGAGGGATACTGACCAGGAGGGACAGGAGCAAGGAGAGGACAGCAGGAGGACACTGCCGGGCAAATCTCCAGGGAGAAAGACAGCCAGGTGGGCTGGTGAGTGACACACCATCAGGAGGACTGAGAGGCAGCCTGAGAGGACTGGGTGAGAGCAGTCAGGAGGACTGTGGTGGAACAGGCAGGAGAAATGGGCAGCTAAAGCCAGGTGGGCTGGCAGTGCCTGAAGGGATGGTACAGTAGCCACTGATAGAACAGTTGTGCACTAGGACTTTTTTTGCTATACCAAAGGGGCCTGCGGTCCCTACCTCTAAGGGGCATTTGTTACTGGTTTAATTGAGCCTTTATTAGACCATCCAAACAGTGCCAGCAGGTCCAGGGTGTTGTAGTTCCACAAGCAAGTGTTGTACTGGAGGAGTTGAAGGAGATCTGCAAGCAAGTTTGTGCAGGAGGCAGAGGAGTGTATATACTGTGTGTATATACAGTAGCTTGTCCATGAAGACTTTACTACACTGATCAAGTGGGCATCCCATGTTCCCCATCCAAGTTAAAATCCCCTAATAAAACACAAAAAACAAAGCTGCTTGGACTGTTTCCTGACTGGGTGGGGGATCCCATTCACCAACGGCTCCTGCGGTGGTAGTGCTACATAAGTGTCAGGGCTGGGCTCTCAGACCTTCCTTCTCTGTGCTCGGGTTGCTCAGCTGTCAGTTAGTGATTGTAAGCCTTCATTTTTTTTTATTTTTTTTTACTGCCATTGATGCCATTAGGATTGCTGAGATGCTTTTTCCTTTAAGGTACACAATTACTTTTAAATCCAAATTGATTAAATTGTATTTTTCACATATACTGTATACTTGCAATAGCTAATTGATATGTGTATCAATATATACATCTTTTATCCATTCAGAATAAACCATTGGATGTGGGTGTCACCCCGAGTGCTCCTGTGTCCTCCGGGGTGGGTCACCATCTTGATCCGGTTTCTGGTGACCTTCTTTGCGGCACAACCCCTCATGGTGAGACTTCTGGGTGGGATTGGGGATGGCTCATTGGATGGATGCCTTTCTTTATATGAAAAAATTTATTGTTTATATCCACATTGTAAAAACAATACTAATACATGTTCTCGTTTTATTTATTTGTAGACATGCGACAAAATCCATGTATATACCATCTGACAAAAAATATATATTTGTGCAAAGCTCCTGAGTAGGGATGAGCTTCGTGTTCGAGTCGAACATACGTTCGACTCGAACATCGGCTGTTCGATCGTTCGACGAAGATCGAACGATTTGGGCCGTTCGCGCCAAATTCGAGTGACGCGAACGGCCCACAATGCACTACGCCATCGCAGTGTCATCCAGGCGCTGTGATTGGCCAAGCATGCACTGTGACCCCGCATGCTTGGCCAATCACAGCGCCGGCAGCGAGGAGAGCAATGATTGGCCACAGGCAGGATGCCTGTGGCCAATTATTGCTGAGGGGGTTTAGTACACGCCCCACACTATAAAAGGCCGCCAGCGCGGCGGCCTTGTGTAGTGTGTTCCGGAGCAGGGAAAGAGAAGCATAGGCAGGGACAGTGTCATTTTTTTCCTTTACTAATCCTGGATTCCTTGTGTTTAGGGACAAATAAGGATAGGTAGGGAGAGTGTCAGTGACAGTGTGTTATTCTGTGCTAAACCTTGTTTGTAGGGACAGAGAGGTACAGTGAGGGAAAGTGTCAGTGTGCTATTCTGTGCTAATCCTTGTTTGTAGGGACAGAGAGGTACAGTGAGGGAAAGTGTCAGTGTGCTATTCTGTGCTAAATCTTGTTTGTAGGGAGGGACAGAGTAGGACAGTGAGGGAAAGTGTCAGTGTGCTATTCAGTTCTAAACCAATTTTGCTGTTCCATATTTCAAATCCTTGAGTTTAGGGACAGAGAAGGACACTCGTGGAAATTATCAGTGTGCTATTCTGTGCTAAATCTTGTTTGTAGGGAGGGACAGAGTAGGACAGTGAGGGAAAGTGTCATGCCGCGTACACACGATCATTATTCACGGCGGTTAAAAATCCGCCGTGAATAATGACAGGAAAAACGAGGGAACCGCTTCGGTTCCAAGGGTTCCCTACACACGGTAGTTTTTCCCGTCATTTTTTCTCTTGACGAGAAAAACGACCGTCTGTGGGCTCCGCGGCAGTGTCTCCCTATGGGAAAACTGCCGCGGAAAAAACGATGAGAAAATTTAGAACATGTTCTAATTTTTCTCGTCGTTTTTTCTGCCGTTTTTCTCAACGAGAAAAACAACATAAAGCCCACAGACTATCGTTTTTCTCGGCGAAAAAAAAATGCAGTTTTTCTCGTCGAGAAAAGCGGTCGTGTGTACGCGGCATCAGTGTGCTATTCTGTTCTAAACCAATTTTGCTGTTCCATATTTTCAATCCTTGAGTTTAGGGACAGAGAAGGACACTCGTGGAAATTATCAGTGTGCTATTCTGTGCTAAATCTTGTTTGTAGGGAGGGACAGAGTAGGACAGTGAGGGAAAGTGTCAGTGTGCTATTCAGTTCTAAACCAATTTTGCTGTTCCATATTTCAAATCCTTGAGTTTAGGGACAGAGAAGGACACTCGTGGAAATTATCAGTGTGCTATTCTGTGCTAAATCTTGTTTGTAGGGAGGGACAGAGTAGGACAGTGAGGGAAAGTGTCAGTGTGCTATTCTGTTCTAAACCAATTTTGCTGTTCCATATTTCAAATCCTTGAGTTTAGGGACAGAGAGGTACAGTGAGTGAAACTGACAGTGTGCTATTCTGTTCTAAACCAATTTTGCTGTTCCATATTTTCAATCCTTGAGTTTAGGGACAGAGAAGGACACTTGTGGAAATTATCAGTGTGCTATTCTGTGCTAAATCTTGTTTGTAGGGAGGGACAGAGTAGGACAGTGAGGGAAAGTTTCAGTGTGCTATTCTGTTCTAAACCAATTTTGCTGTTCCATATTTTCAATCCTTGAGTTTAGGGACAGAGAAGGACACTCGTGGAAATTATCAGTGTGCTATTCTGTGCTAAATCTTGTTTGTAGGGAGGGACAGAGTAGGACAGTGAGGGAAAGTGTCAGTGTGCTATTCTGTTCTAAACCAATTTTGCTGCTCCATATTTCAAATCCTTGAGTTTAGGGACAGAGAAGGACACTCGTGGAAATTATCAGTGTGCTATTCTGTGCTAAATCTTGTTTGTAGGGAGGGACAGAGTAGGACAGTGAGGGAAAGTGTCAGTGTGCTATTCTGTTCTAAACCAATTTTGCTGAACCATATTTTCAATCCTTGAGTTTAGGGACAGAGAGGTACAGTGAGTGAAACTGACAGTGTGCTATTCTGTTCTAAACCAATTTTGCTGTTCCATATTTTCAATTCTTGAGTTTAGGGACAGAGAAGGACACTCGTGGAAATTATCAGTGTGCTATTCTGTGCTAAATCTTCTTTGTAGGGAGGGACAGAGTAGGACAGTGAGGGAAAGTGTCAGTGTGCTATTCTGTTCTAAACCAATTTTGCTGTTCCATATTTCAAATCCTTGAGTTTAGGGACAGAGAAGGACACTCGTGGAAATTATCAGTGTGCTATTCTGTGCTAAATCTTGTTTGTAGGGAGGGACAGAGTAGGACAGTGAGGGAAAGTTTCAGTGTGCTATTCTGTTCTAAACCAATTTTGCTGTTCCATATTTTCAATCCTTGAGTTTAGGGACAGAGAAGGACACTCGTGGAAATTATCAGTGTGCTATTCTGTGCTAAATCTTGTTTGTAGGGAGGGACAGAGTAGGACAGTGAGGGAAAGTGTCAGTGTGCTATTCTGTTCTAAACCAATTTTGCTGAACCATATTTTCAATCCTTGTGGTTAGGGACAGAGAAGGATAGGCAGGGGACAGTGTCAGTGTCATTGTTGCTAAGCCTCCTGCACAGTATACACCTGAAGGTAGCCCTTATTGCTCTTTTTCCCATCTCCCTGCAGGCCATCCATTAAAATGTCTGGAAGGCAAACAAGGAGAGGCAGACAGTCAGGAGGCAAAAAAAGAGGGCAAGCAGGCTCTGTGTCTGGGGGCAACAGTGCTGGTCGTGGACGCGGTGCATTGTCATCAGCACATGGCCATGGGACACGCTTGTCCTTCTTTTTGGCAGCTGGACATGTTGAGCCACATCATGCCGAAGACTTGGTAGAGTGGATGACCAAGCCCATCTCATCCTACTCATCCTCTCTCACCCAGGCTCAGGGTACTGGCAAAGCAGCTGCCAAAGCGTCCTCTTCTCTGGTATCATTATCTTCATTAGTCAATCCTTCCCTAGACCCACCATGCCCTCCTCCTGAGGAGTCCCCCGAACTGTTTGAGCACAGTGTTGGGTACATGCTCCAGGAGGATGCCCAGCGTTTGGAAGGATCTGATGATGATACCCAGCTAGAGGAAGGCAGCAGCGTGAGAGCAGAGAGAGGGGATGCTCAAGAAGGACACCAATCTGGCAGTCATGCTCCAGCAGCTGCAGCATACTGCCAGATTGGCTCCAGTGATGAGGAGGGAGGGGATGATGAGGTCACTGACTCCACGTGGGTGCCTAATAGGAGAGAGGAGGAGGAGGAGGAGGATGAGGAGGAGGCACATCTCCAATGAGGCAGGATGCCCTTGAGTGGCCAGCGTATGGGCAGCACACCGACGGAATCACACCGCAGAGCTCCGCCTGTGCAGGGCGCTGCCTCTGCCCGTCATTCAAAAAGTTCTTTGGTGTGGGCCTTTTTTGAGGCGAGTGCATCAGATCGCACAGCTGCTGTTTGCAACATATGTCTCAAGCGTATATCACGTGGCCAAAACATCAGCCGCTTGGGCACCACATGCTTGATCAGACATATGTTGACCTGCCATGCAGCTCGTTGGCAAGCCTACCTTAAAGACCCACACCAAAGAACAAAGCTGACCTCTTCTTGCACTGCATCAGCTGGGATCTCCAACCCCACTATACCTTCACTCCTCTCTGAAACCTGCTCTGAGAGGAATGAAGGTGTAGAATTAGGTGTGTCACAGCCAAGTACTTGCGGGCACTCTGCTAGCAGTACACCAACGTCCGATTCTAGCAGGCAAATTTTCCTGCCCCAGCTGCTGGACCGTCGAAAGAAGTTCACTCCCAGCCATCCACATGCCCAGCGGTTGAATGCTAGCTTGGCTAAATTGCTAGCGCTTCAACTGCTGCCTTTTCAGTTGGTAGACTCGGCCCCCTTCCGTGAGTTTGTGCAATGTGCGGTTCCTCAGTGGCAGGTTCCCAAACGCCACTTTTTCGCACGGAAGGCGATTCCGGCTCTCTACAGGCATGTGGAAGGCAATGTCTTGGCCTCGCTGGACAGGGCGGTCAGCGGTAAGGTGCATATTACCGCTGACTCGTGGTCCAGCAGGCATGGACAGGGACGTTACCTTTCTTTCACGGCCCATTGGGTCACTCTTTTGGCAGCTGGGAAGGATGCAGGACAAGGTGCAGTAGTGTTGGAGGTTGTTCCACCGCCACGCCTCCAAAATGCTACTACTGGTTGTGACACACCTCTCTCCTCCACCCCCTCCTCTTCTTCTTCCTCCATGGCCTCTTCCTGTGGTTTGTCCTCGGAACCAGCGGTGCTCCGTAGGCGTTCAAGGGGCTACGCAAGTACGCAGGCAAAAAGATGCCATGCCGTGCTTGCGCTGGTGTGTTTGGGGGACAGGAGCCACACTGGGGCAGAGGTCCTGTCTGCTCTGCAGGGGCAGGCCGAGAGGTGGTTGACGCCACGCCAGCTTAAGCCAGGAATGGTGGTTTGCGACAATGGCACCAACCTCCTCTCCGCCCTCCGACAGGGACAACTGACCCATGTGCCCTGTATGGCTCACGTCCTTAACCTGGTGGTGCAGCGGTTCTTGGGCAGGTACCCGGGCTTACAGGATGTCCTGAGGCAGGCCAGGAAAGTCTGTGTGCATTTCCGCAGATCTTATAATGCCAGTGCTCGCCTGGCTGAGCTGCAAAAGGAGTTGAACGTGCCCAAGAACCGCCTTATATGTGACAAGCCCACCAGGTGGAACTCAACGTTGGCCATGCTGCAGCGGCTGCACACGCAGCAGAGGGCCATCAATGAGTACCTGTGCGACTACGGCACCAGGACAGGGTCAGGGGAGCTCGGGTTTTTTTCACCACGCCAGTGGGGCATGATCAGGGATGCATGCACTGTCCTGGCACCATTTGAGGAGGCCACGAGGATGGTGAGCAGTGACAGTGCATGCATCAGTGACACTGTACCTCTTGTCCACCTGTTGGAGCACACGCTGCGTGGAATAATGGACAGGGCACTTGAGGCAGAACAGAGGCAGGAAGAGGAGGACTTCCTTGCCTCTCAAGGCCCCCTTTACCCAGACAGTGTTCCTTCTGTCCCACCCATCGCACAGGAAGAGGAGGAGGAGGAGGAGGAGGAGGATTGTGTCAGCATGGAGGTGGAGGCTGGCACTCAGCATCATCAGCAGCAGTCTTTTAGGGATGATTTACAGTCCCAAGAAACCAGTGGACTTGTACGTGGCTGGGAGGAGGTGGCTGCGGATCATGTCGTCCTTAGTGACCCAGAGGACTCCGGACTGAATGCCTCAGCTAACCTACGCTGCATGGCCTCCCTGATCCTGCAAAGTCTGCGGAAGGATCCTTGTAGTCTTCGGATCAAGGAGAGGGACCATTACTGGCTGGCCACTCTCCTTGATCCACGGTACAAGGGTAAGGTTGCGGACCTGATCGTATCGTCGCAGAGGGAGCAGAGGATGAGACAACTCCGGGAGGCCTTGCAGAAAGGTCTGTGCAACACGTTCCCAGAGACTGGGAGGTTACAAACTCCTGGTCCTGGACAACGAGTTGCTGAGGCTTCGGGCAGTCAAAGAAGGAGCGGTGGGGAAGGTGGCCGTCTGACCGATGCGTTCAGACAATTCTTTAGTCTGCAGCCCCAAAGTATGATCGGTTCCAGCAACCATCGCCAGCGTCTGATATACATGGTCCAGGAATACCTAGGGGCAAGGTCAGACTTGGACACCTTCCCCACCGAAAATCCTCTGGCTTACTGGGTCTTGAGGATGGATCACTGGCCAGAGCTTGCACAGTATGCAATTGAGCTACTGGCCTGTCCTGCATCCAGCATTCTTTCAGAACGCACATTCAGTGCTGCTGGAGGATTTGTCACGGATCACAGGGTGCGCCTGTCCACCGCCTCGGTTGATCGACTGACTTTCATCAAGATGAACCAGTCTTGGATCACCACCAGCTACCACACACCAGATGCTGATATAACAGACTAATTGATTTTAAAATGTCACATCCCTTCAAGACTGATGCTGATGCTGAGTGCCTGTGCTGTTATGTTGACTGGCTATCCTCCTCCTCCTCCTCAATGATACGATTAATGATGATAGCTTGGAAGATCATTTTGGTTTATGGGTGACGCCACCAGTGGCTAAGGCCCAATTTTTCAGCCCCTGTTTAACAGGGGCGTGTAATTAAAATTTTTGATGCAATACTTTGCAACAGGCCTCATTGCTGTGCTCCAAGTACAGTATCTGTGAGGGGTTGCAGTGTTGTGCCACCAGTGCCTAAGGCCCAATTTTTCAGCCCCTGTTCAACAGGGGCATGCAATTATAATTATTGATCTAATAATTCACAGCAGGGCCCATTGCTGCGCCCACCAAGAGTAACTGTCAGGCCTTACAGTGTTGTGGCACCAGCACCACCATCACCACCACCAAAGGCCCAATTTTTCAGCCCCTGTTCAACAGGGGCATGCAATTATAATTATTGATCTAATAATTCACAGCAGGGCCCATTGCTGCGCCCACCAAGAGTAACTGTCAGGCCTTACAGTGTTGTGGCACCAGCACCACCATCACCACCACCAAAGGCCCAATTTTTCAGCCCCTGTTCAACAGGGGCATGCAATTATAATTATTGTTCGAATAATTCACAGCAGGGCCCATTGCTGCGCCCACCAAGAGTAACTGTCAGGCCTTACAGTGTTGTGGCACCAGCACCACCATCACCATCACCACCACCACCACCAAAGGCCCAATTTTTCAGCCCCTATTCAACAGGGGCATGCAATTATAATTATTGATCTAATAATTCACAGCAGGGCCCATTGCTGCGCCCACCAAGAGTAACTGTCAGGCCTTACAGTGTTGTGGCACCAGCACCACCATCAAAGGCCCAATTTTTACTACCACTGATCAACAATATGTTATTACAATTCCTGATATAATAGTTGACAGCAGGGCGTTCCAGCACCCACCAAGAATAACTGTGAGTGCTTTCAGTGTTGTGCCAACACCAACACCTAAGGGGCCAATTTCTGCAGAGTATATACGGCAGGTCCCTACTTTCAAACATCCAACTTACAAACTACTACTACTTGCAAACGGAAGAAGACAACAGGAAGTGAGAGGAAATCTACCCCTTGGAAGGAAAATTCTCTCCTGTAAGAATTAATATGGGAGAAAGGTGTCTCCTCTCTACTGATGCTTTATCACCAATCCTTCTTTCAATAAAAACACTACATTTCAAAAACAGTTGTCATTGGGATGCAAAGTGAGGTGAAATGTTCTGAACAGGGGCACAGACAGCAAAAAAAATGTGACAGGGGTGATAACCGTTCCCTATGTTTTACAAAAAGCTAAAAAAAAGGAATTTGGCATGGAGCTCCACTTAAACAATGCAGCTGTTCAAAATTACAAACAGATTCTACATAAGAACAAACCTACAGTCCCTGTCTTGTATGCACCGCCTGTATACGGCTGTTCAGAGTATATAGGTCCTTTTTTATTTTGTGTGCGGGGTTCTTCTTAATATCCATACAAGACCCAAAGGGGCTGGTAATGGGCTGGGGTAGGGGGGGGGGGTTGATGGGGTAGCTATGCCATTTTTCCTAAAGATTTTCATCCATATTACCGGGACCAGACATTGCATTAAAGCCGCAAGCAGTTTTAAATGGCTTTTTTTCCTTTAGAAATGTTATTTTGTGCAGGGACAGTTCTAAACACGGGAAACACGTGGCACTTCACAGGCATACTTTAGACACCCCCCAGGTACAATATTTAAAGGAATATTTGACTTTTTTTTTTCACTTTATGCATCATTAAAATGACTGCTCCCGGAAAACGTCCTTTTTTAAAACTTCTTTTTGCATTGATACATGTCCCCTGGTGCAGAACCCGGGTTCCCAAACTCTGTTTCGGACAATAACATGGATAATAGTCGTTATAATTAGCACTTTAGAATCCGAACGTTCGCATCCATTGTATTTAATAGGGTTCTAATGTTCGTGCAAACTTTCGTTCCGTTCTCGGGTTCTGGTGCGAACCGAAGCCGGGGGTGTTCGGCTCATCACTACTCCTGAGGAAACGGATATGAAAAAAAAGCGAAACATGTAGAGCACTTTATACAATATAATGTGGATGGTTTGATATTCTACTGGTAGCAATAGGATGTTAAATAATTAGCTACTTGATGGTTGTCACAACAAAATATTTTTATTCTATGAATATGTAAATTCATTTTTCTATTTTGTAATAAAATATTCTTAAACTCTTGACTGGTAATCAGTTAAACATACGGTACCATAAAAGTTCACTTTAGCCTCCCTACAATTTTGTACCTATATTTAAAATAACAAACATGTCATACTTACCTCCACCGTGCAGCTCGTTTTGCACCCAGAGCGGCCCCGATCGTCCTCTTCTGGGGTCCCCTGGCGGCTCTCGCGGCTCCTCCTCGCATCAGATGACCCCCTAGGAGAAGCGCTCTCCCAGGGGGTTACCTTGCAGGCACGTTCCCAAGTCCAGCATTCGGCGTCCATAGACACGAATGCCAGACTCGGTCCCGCCCCTCGGCGCCCGCGTCATTGTATTTGGTTGACAGCAGCGGGAGCCAATGGCTGCGCTGCTATCAATCTATCCAATCAAGAGCCGGGACCCCGTGCAGAGAGGGACAGCGTGTCTCCGCTGAGCGGAATACGGGGCTCAGGTAAGTAAAACAGGGGGGCTGGGGGGGTGGTGACTGCCAGAATTTTTTTCACCTAGGGTTTAAAACCCCTTTAATTGCCAGAACCCATCGTTCCACAGTGGCTCAACTGTTGATCATCTCCTGCCCGTCAGTAACGCCCACAGCCAGCCCCTCCTGGCTATTTAAACTGCCTGGTTCATTTAATAAATTGCCTTCGCCTTGGTCAAACATATCTAGAGACTCTCTGCTGTGATCATGCTGAAGACTTTCCTGACTGACGTCCCTTCTGGTTCCTGATCCTGCCTGCTGCCTCTGACTATGCTGATCTCTGGCTCCCCGATTTCCTGGCTTGTTCTCACTACCGGATTTGGCTACCGAACCCTGGCTATGTTTTGACTATGTTTAGCAGTTGTACCATTTTATTAAAAGGTGTGATTTTTACTGCATTTTCTGTATCTATCTGTTTCATGGTTCTTGACAATAAGGATTGGAATCTGAAATACATGGCTCGGGGCTAGAAAATTTTTCCATCAATATTTGTGTAATTTAAGGACAGTTCAGAAGCATGTACACTATATGAGATCATTATGGTCTCACTTGCACCTATAATAGATGGCTTCTGGTAATGCACCAATCTAGTAAAGCCTTTTTAATTTGAGAATATTGCCCTTTTTTTCTACATCAGTTTGCCTATATATTTATTTTCCACTTGGTATTGGTAGCAATTGGGTATTTACTCTGGAAGTAATTCAGAAGCATAATGTACCAGTTCTTCGTGGTACCTAATTGGAGCTATACATTAAACAAAATGTATCTTGCTTGTGCTGAAGACTGTGCTGGACTGACTGGATCAGTCTCTGGTCGTAGGTGGGTGATCGTGTTTGTTTCCACATGTAGACTTGGAATATCAGGAAAGGAGGCGTGTCCAATGTCCAAAAGAATGCAAGTTCGATGGTAAATTAAAAGGCGTTCATTGAGAGGCGTGTATTGGTACATTTTGTTCTCGTTCGCATCCTCTGTTTTTCATACTTGTTCAATAGCACTGAAGAAGGGAAAGCCTTTTTCTCTTGAAACGCTTTGGCTTGATATACCTGTCTCGCTATTCTCAATAAATGTCTCCTAATTTACCATCTAACTTGCATGCTTTTGGACATTGGGCGTGCCTTCTTTCCTATTATTCCAAGTTAAACAAAATGGTATTCCATACAAACTTTTTTTTTTCCTTATGTGGATACCACAGTTGCAGATTTTGAATTTAGAAAATCATTGCTGCAGTTACTAAAATGGTTTATAAAGCCTTCTCTTTTTAATACTTGCACATCTTAGAGACACCATAACTTAGCCAATTCTTAATATACTTAAACTGTAGTAGCTCAATATAGCACAGGTTTTTCTAAGTAGATTTAAAGAACATAAATCTCTTTCAAATGTTTTTACAGCATAATTGGAGTGGTCTTTTTGAAGTCAATCAAGGATTTAAAATCCCCTTAAACAAAAACATATCAGTGGGATAACCAAGAAGAAATAATAGAGAAAAGTAGGATGCGCAGTCCCTTCTACCGATAAAGGCTTATGCAGGTATGTCTTATTTTCACTTATGTCTTATATTGAATTGCAAATTGTACTCTGTAAACCAATACTGTACTATTGTTTTTCTTTCTATTTTAAAACTAATAAAAACAATTGAAAAGAAGTAATAGAGAAAAAGATTTTTATATCCATAATGATGTACTGTGCTGACCAGGTTTTATTGATTATGTTAAATTGTGTGATTCCTAAGCTTGACATAGGTTAGTCCAATATTTTCTTGTGCATTTTATGTTTGTTGTTTATAGATATGTTTACTGTATATAGCCATTGTAGTGTATCTGGTAAAACTGAAACCATCTCTTGATCTTGATGGAATACTGTATATGTCTTACTAAATAGGACTTTATATTGTTAATACCACTCACCTACTGAGGTTTGCTCCTAATGGTATGCAATTTTGCACTTCCCAAAGCCAGGGAGTAACATTTTCAGCATTTATTATACTATTCTTTTTCGTTTATCAACCACTCATTCTTAAATATTAATGACAAAAAGTGAGAAATTGGTAGTGGAATTTCCAAGCCTGTGGTTGAAAATGTATACTTTAAATGCTCTGTCCAAATGTACAGCACATATAATTAGGCCTAAACGTGCCTATCCCACATGTCTGGTCACAGGATGTGCTTACTACATACAGCAAATGTGTAAATGTACCTGGAGTAGACTGGACACCTTCACACTTTTAGAAATAAATATATATAATGTTTAATAAATACAGCATACCATATTTCCATTAATACAAACATAAATATACATAAATATTAATTACAACAGTTAAATAAAAATAATTAATGAATAAATAACATAAAGGTCAAGATGAATAAAAATGTCAGTCCTTTAACTGCACAAATACATAGATTGTGAGCCCTGAAGATAATATAACCTCAGTGTGTTGATTCAAGATATTATATAGTTCTCTATAATAAGTAGGGACTGCGAAGGGAAAATGAGGCTACCAGTCTTACAGGTTTGTCTTACATCCCTTTTCCCAGTGGCATCACCAAGAGCTAAAGGAAATGCCTAGTACTTTCACATGGAAGAGGAACAGGAGACTCAACCATTGTGGGTAAGCTACAACTCTGGGGACTTCTAGCTTACATGGGGCTCTTGAACAGAGCCTGAAATAAAGTAAGTACCGGTATTTGCATTTATGAAGGTCTGCATTAAAGAGAACCTGTTGATTTGCCCTGTATAGGCAAAGCACAGATTATCTTTAAGGTATAATGTATTTTTAGTATCAGCATTTATAGTTGAATATATATAAATAGATTTTAGTACTATCTAGTAGAGCATTTTCCAAAATGTTTCTCATATAATGTTACCAAACAATATCAATGTGTTTCAAATTCTGGAAAAAAATATGTTTGGCAAAGATTGTTTTGATTGAACAATTACAATTGTTTCCAAACAAAACAGGTGGTGAGTTGGGAACTTAAAAAAATATATAAGCTGTAACTATTTTAAATAAAAGTGGGACCAACTGACCAACTTCCTATAGTATATAACTAAACTGTTATTTCATTAGGGCCACACTTTAGTTCTTTGGTGCAGTGGGCTGGCTAAGTGGAGAGCTTATCATGCTTGGGTAGGCTGTTGTCAGTTGTTGTGTATAGAATGGAGAAGGGCAGGGGGTGCAGTTGGTCCACACTTTATTTAAAGTATAGTTGCTTTATTATAATATGGTTCCAGTATGATATGGGTAAACAGTAAAGGATTTTTTGCTATGAGAGAAATATGTAGCCAGACATTGCTAAATGCTGCATTCTTATCCTATATAGCTATAAGTAGAGATGTATCCCATCTCTCTCTATCCACCTCTTGGGATCTAGGTGTAAAAATAGAACTCTTGCCTGGAATAAACTGCCTGGTAAAGTGGTAACCTACTCATCCAGTCTCTAGTGATGCATATGGAGCACTAAGCATAGCGGTACATACTGCCTGTCCTCTGATGTATTTTAGTCAAATACTTAATCTTAATACCAGGGGCATATGGTACCTACCTGTTTGAATTCCACTAAAGAATTTTCAGCTAATAAAGGAAAAAATGCAGCAGCTCTACTGTCTATTTTTAGAGAACTTGAACATTACAACTGCATTATCTATCGTTGTGGTCCTAGGTGAAGGATTTATTGAGCCCCATTATTAATTGGTCCCATTAAAACATCATCTTGCAAAGCAAATAAATCTATACAAAAAATACAGATAGGATTGGAACTGTAAGTACTGTATTTATTGGCGTATAACACTCACTTTTTTACCCTGAAAATAGAGGGTAAACTGTGCCTGCGTGTTATACGCAGGGGGCTGTGGAAAGTTTTTTTCCTGAAACTTCCCTCTTAAAGTTAGGGTGCATGTTATACGCCTGTGCATGTTATATGCCGATAAATACGGTAGTTAAATAACACTGAAACTCCATACCCAGTGGGCCATTTAATGACATGGGTTGTCACTGAGTGGTCAAGCAGCAATCATATCTTCTTCAGATACATTAAACTGACAGTTCCTTTTCAATTTTATCACAGTGGCTCCAAGCAAAGTATTTTTTTCCTGCTAGAAATCCCAAATATCAGGTTACATTTTATCATCATCAGATACCAAATTTGCAAGAGCAGCTTGATGTCTTCCTTGTTTCACAGTATTGTACCTTATGCTAGCAGTTGTCACAGTTCATAGATATATTCATATTTGTATGAATAATATAATATGAATAGCATTTTTGTTAAATATGCAGTGCATCATGTTTTTTTTCACAGCTGTTTCCCTCATCTCCTCTTGATTTTAACTCACGATTCATTGTTCCAAGAAATTCTTTCATGGTGCTTTTCAGGTTATCTTTTTCAGAATTGTAATCAGGATCTTGACATGTTGTGTTGAGGACCTGCAGAGAAAGTACATCATCTTTCAAAAGAGTGTATACAGAGAAGCAAAGAAAAGAACCTTTAAGATAAAATTAGGACCTCAGATTTGGATGAACAATAGCCCAGATCCCAAAAATGGCTTTCTTAAGCACTGCAAATGCACTGACCACCTACCAGTGTACATGTCATGTAACAGGTATACGTTTTTTGTACATATGCCAGCTTGGAAGAAGGTGTGATAAGGTTATCCTCTGTTGCAAAATTGATAGTTAATGAACAAAGTACATTCAGACATTAGAAGCGTGCAGAGGAGACCACCAGTAAAGCAGCCAATGTACACAACTTGCTATGGGACATACCAAGTTAAAAACGGCAGGGTAAGTTATTTTGAGGATCCATAATCTAGGGGGTTATTTACTAAAGGCAAATTCACTTTGCACTACAAGTGCAAACTACAAGTGCAAAGTGCACTTGAAATTGCACTGAAAGTGCACTTGGAAGTGCAGTCGCTGTAGATCCGAGGGGAACATGCAGGGAAAATATAAAACAGCATTTTTGCTTTCACATGATTGGATAATAAAATGAGTAAGAGCTTCCCCTCATTTCAGATCTACCCCTCAGATTTACAGCGACTGCATTTCAAAGTAGTACAAAGTGGATTTGCCTTTCATAAATAACCCCCCTAGTGTTCTTCATATAAAACAAATAAAAACTGCCACCATAACCCTTAATTAAAATTGAATATGCATATAAAGCCCAGCTAATGGCAACATCCTCTTTGTTCATATTAAAACAACTACTTGAAAGAGGAAACTGTGAGTAGTGGTACTGTGTGCACTTCCTCCTCCCTTAATTATGACAGTGGAGGATGATAAGGTAAAAGACTTTTGACAAATGACTGTTACGATTTATTGTCCTTTAAAGTTCAACTTCTTAAAAAATAAATAAAAAGGTGGCTTTATGACCTAGCCTACTATATATAGCAGAAAGAGATAACCTGTTTTATCCACTATATTAGATGTGCCATTTTCAGATGTACTGCAATGTGCTAGAGCTAATATTGCGACACTTTTATGATTGCTGTTAAAGCAACCCTTCAGATACCTAGAAGGAGATAAAAGGGTCCCTGTAATAGAACAGCTAGTATAATCCTCTCTCCGGCAGCTTGTATTTACAACCTCTCAAACAGGACAGTGGTGATATAAAAGTTGTAGGATGGAGCCACAGAGTGCATCGGAAAGCACAGACATCCATCACTCCTAGAAGTGTTGCATACCAAAGATACTGAAGAAGGCTACATTAATGGAATGGAGGGAAAGTAGGAAACATGGGTAGTTGGCAGTGGCAAAAATGTTTGGGGGTTGCGCAAACAAACTGAAATATATATATATATATATATATATATATACTGAATTATATACAGTAACAGGACAGATGATGTATACAGGAAGAAAGGAGGTGGGTGTATATAGCTGTATACTGTGGACAGGACAGACAGATGATGCATTTTACTTCAGTGATGAATGATGATGGAGGAAGCAGGTCTCTCCTTCAAGCCGATCTCTGTACCCCGCTCGCTCCAGCCGCATGATCATTCACAGCTGTGTGTCCGGTGTCTGTACACACATAAAGGACCACTTTTTTTTTGTTCATGACTAATTTTGGGGGAGCAACGGCCATGCACCCCCTATGGACGGGTCGCCACTGGTAGTTGGAGAGTTCTTTTCTTGCAGGGCTCTTTTAGCTTTATTTTTAGGAACCTGATAGGGTGATTTACAAAAATGTATTTTGCATATTGGCTTTATTATACATTAGACTGGATGGACAAGCAGAGGCATGTTATCAATGGATCACAGATAGTAAATATTACCCTTTAAAAGGTAATGGGCAAGCCCTTCTCTGTATGAACCATACCTGTAAACTTGGTTTGTTAAATAGATGCACATTACAGTATAAGCATAAAACATTTCTAGAATTGTACAAAACCCACTGTGACTCCATTATAACTTTTGCTAGGTAAGAGGTGAATGCTTTATTAAACACAAAATAGCCTATTCTTCATAAATGCGTATTACTTACCTTGCAGCTGTATGGTACACACTTCAGCAGCCTGTAAACTAGGCATCCATTGGTAAATATATTGCTGTGTTTCTAGAGTAAAACATTAATATTCACGGTTATCTTATGCACATTTTTATACAGCAAACATTTGACATAATTTTAAGATAGAAAGCTTTAACCTATTTCTGTTAAAGTAATTTACAGATACTAGCTTATCATAAGAAATCTGTAATGTAATAACCACCATGGCATATAAAATTAAATGAAAAGGTTGCATAAAAACACAAAACTGAACTTCAAGCAAACAGGTAAATATAAAGGTGAAATACATATAAGAGAGTTCCTTTAACTGCCAAAAGATGTGTAAATCCATCAGTCTAGTTGTGAGACTAAAGCCATCCATACACTGTTAGTAGATGGAGGAAATCCCCCAAACAAACACACTCAATCACTGGGACATTGGAGTCTGACAGGACCACCTGCTCCTGTCAGAATACACAAATCAGTCACTGATTAAGAACATTTTCCAGCATGTCCCTAGGGCTGGCCATACATGGTCGAATTTCGAGAGAACTTTCTTTTGAAAATCAGAAATTTAGTGTGTTTTGTAAACCGATGGTGCCACCATTGATTTTGAAATTCGACCAACCAAGCCTTCAATTTCACCTCCTGTTGCTACAGAAAAGAATGTTCGTGGCTGGGAATCTTCTTTTCTTTCCGGGAATTTTCTTTTCTTTCACATGCGCATTTCTTTTTCGATTGCATTTCTCGCACGATTCTCCCATCATTGATTAGAAAATCGTTAGTTTTTCAAAAAATTTCCAACATGCCCGATTACTCAAATTTGATGGCCGCATGAAAATCGGCTGTTGCTGCAGCCCACTAATGGTGCGAAATTCGAACGAAAATTCTTAGATAAGATTTTCGAAAGAAAATTCTTTAGAAAATTCGATCCATGTATGGCCTGCCTAAGACAGAAGTTGATCAAATGGTCAACTTCTGTCAAGCAGAACCACTGATTGAAATTAGTTTGGTTCCTGCTGGACTGGCCTTGTAATTTGGACTAGAACCCTGGCTTTTAACTGAGATTGCTGCAATATTATATATTGGTTTGGCAATGTGGAGATTATCAATGCAAGAAAAACTGAAAAAATAGACATCAAACCACCAAAAATATTAGTTTGTGAGGGAAAATGAAATTGGCTTACCTCACATCGATATGTTTCATTCAACTCCTTTTTAAAAATATTCAGGTTGCAATTGATCTAGAAATATAAGTGTTTTTAATAGATTAATTATACTTTAAAATAAAGTGACTTTTATTTATTATTAGCGTTCACACTTTTGTTTTTCAGTCATGTGTGACATTGGTAGCACTCATTCTCTGAGCATCACAGCTTTGTGGGAGAATATACTTCGGACTCATGCACATGCACATTTGTAGTCATAAAATATAACTGACATCGAATTCTCTGGATTTTCCTTCCCCCAAGGCTCCACAAGTGGGGTGTACAGCCGGCCTTTAAAAGTGAATGGCTGTATGCCCGCTGTACTCATGTAAATGCCAATGCTTCTATGCATTTCCCAAGCATTGAAATTTCACGTTCAGGAACATGTGGTTAGAGACCGATGCACAGAAGCATCGCCATTTACATGAGTACAGGAGCAAACAGCCACTCACTTCTACGGCTGGCTGTACTCCCCAGCTGTGAAATCCTGGATGTGGAAAAAACACAGAAAATATTATACTAGACATATTTTATGTCTGAAAATGTCCATGCGCATGATGCCTTACTCTACTATCAAATAGGAGAGGCAGACCCCAAAGGAAGCATGGTGAAAGAATTGTATGCGGACAATTTAGAGAATTGTCCTGACTGTTAGATACGATATGTTCCTTTTGTAAGCTACGTCACCTGCTAACCCCCATGTAATGAAAATTAACAAAGGCAGACATGTTTAAAGTCCAGCCTGTATGACAACCATGACTTCCTCCATAAAAGATGTGGAGAAGTAAAGCGTAGTCACCAAGGGAATGAAAAATGTGTCAGAAAATAATCTTCAGGTGAAAATGAAAAACTCCTAAAAGAAGCGTCATTTGATTTAGACATGCTATAATTAAGCTTTCAGTGGCTCAAATCACTGTGCTAATGTCTGTTTGCTAGCGTAGCTGTGTCGATAATGTATCCTAATGTATAATATAGCTAAAACTATTTGAAAATCCCATTCTAACTGTAATACCTCGTACACACGATCAGTTTTTCCGACAAGAAAAGTGCGATGTGAGCTTTTTGTCAGGAATTCCGACCGTGTTTATGCTCCATCACACTTTTTTTGTGGGAATTCCTGCCAAGAAGAGAGCAGGTTCTCTATTTTTGTGACAGGAAAAATTCCTATCGGGAATCGCGGTCGTCTGTATGCAATTACGGCGTGAAAAAAACACACATGCTCAGAATCAAGCAGAAGAGCCAAATTGCTTATTGAACTTCATTGATCTCGGCTCGTCGAATGTCACTGCGTTCTTGACGTTCGGAATTTCAGACAAGATTTGTGTGACCGTGTGTATGCAACACAAGTTTGAGCCATTTTCAGTAGGAAAAAAAAACACAATTTTCCTGTCAGAAAAACTGATCGGGCTAGCTATGCACATAATATACAGGTCAAAAATACCTTTCATAATTGATATATTTTCATAAACATGCACAGTTGATTTGGTTGAATGTAGATGGTTATTTTCTGAGCGGACACTGGCTTATTTTGGTAAAACTCATTTGGGACACTGATCTTTTGATAAAATCAATTTCAGATTCTTTCTTCCTCCCAAGAGTTTGAGTGGCAAGTATGCCCAGCAGGTGCCTGCAGCAGTTGCAGGGTGTCAATAGATAAATGGTTATTTCCCATGCAGACCAGGAAACAATCATCTTATGTCTGTGAATATTAATATGTGGTCTCAAATTGTTTTACCTAGTACTATATTCCCAACACTTGGATAATTCATTAAAGTCCATGCTTTAAAGTGTTAATAAAATTTAAAAGTAATTTTCAATACTTTTAAATTGCAAGCTACTTTAAATAAATTAATATCTGGTGAGCCTTCTTTAAAGGACATTGTGCAAGCACTTCAAGTTATGGAATGGGGAAGGAAAGGGAGTAGCCATATAGGCTCCCCTTTCCTCATGGGGTCACTGTAACTGCAAGGTTAATACATAAGTTTCTAAGAAGGTTTAGCTACAGGGCTAGAGAGTCAATAGTTTTAAAAAAAAAAAAAAAAAAAAAAAACCCCAGTCAGTAGATTTGATTAAGCTCAGGTGTGTTAGAGAGTTCTGGAAATCTGAGAATCAGTAAGGGATTGGTTAGTGAAATCAGGTGTTAGATCAGGAAAATTCTAGAAGCTGGTTTCTGGTCCATTTAAGGAGCAGTTCCAGGCAGGTTAGTGGTGCGATACCAGAAGATTCCAGCAGGAGGAGCTCCCCACCCTACCCCCCCCCCCCATCTTTTTCCCGTCGCGGCCAATTCATGTGGTAGGCTCCCTCTGGTGAATTGCCAGAGGGGAGAATTAAGGAAAGTCAAGTTCAAGTAATAATCAGCTCGAGTCTCAGTGGCTGGGTTGAGTACGGGTATTGATAAACACTTGGTTGGAAAGTATGTTTTAAAAGTTAAAATTGGTGGATTATGGATTTATGTTTTGAAAACCAGTGAATCAGGCCGTGGCCAATAATTATCCAAAAAAAATAAAATAATAATAATATATATAAAAATAAAAAATGTTACATGGAGATTAATAAAATTGGTTGTTTAAGTTATAACTTGCTCTGGTGTTTTTTGTGCTCTATGCATGTTTGCGGGGGTGTGCATGATGCATGTGATCCCATGGCAATGTTCTGTCTGTGTCTTACAAACACTATCCTCTCTTGTCACACGTTTTCTAATGGAGACTACAATGTTGTTCATGTCACCATCAGAAAACCCACCCCAAGCAATGCAATGAAGTCTTTGCTGGAGTACATGCATTTAGATAGAAAGAGGCTGTGGGAGATCAGCAGGGTTGAAGTGCAACAAAGGATAAAAGTGAAAACAAAGAAAAAAGTGAAAACAGAGAGTTGTGAGAAATTCTAGGTTGACACACCACAAACCTCACAGAGGTGTGTTTCTGGTATTCAGGTATAATACATGAACCTTATATTTTATTCTCCACTAAAATGATCTTACAAACCTGTTCTGACTCTTGCCATGTCTATATTTTATATATTATTATGCTCACTATCTTTCCACTATGATAAATAAAAATTGTATAAAAAAATGATTAAAATAAAAACATATTATTGATTAAAAAAACACTGCAGTTGTTTAATACATCTACATTACTTTCACAATATGCCCATGGTTAATTCAATTTTGGTCTCAAAATTTTGGGGCACGTCCATAACAATGATTGGACTCATGAAGTCAAATCATTTTATTATTGACAAATTACTAAATAAAGTTCACCTTTATTTTCCCTCATATTTTCTCATTGCCATCTATCCTCTAGTTTACACAGAAATATTTGTCTGGGATAAAATTATTTAGAATGTTGGCAACCGTGTAAACTGTCTCATTCAAGTATCCAAGTAGCAGATTCGGGGGGGGGGGGTCCGCCATTTAAATCATGGGACATGTTACATAGCGACAGTACATATACTGAGAGGCAAGTGCAGTATATATAGAAGGATTTTTACTTTATGTAGAAAAACAAATCCCTTATTTTTCCTTCCCTTATTTTTCCTTCCCTGTTCTCCCTAAGCAGCTCTGTCGCTTTTTGTATTGTTATTGTTTAACTAGTTACAGTTGTCATCACTTTATTCTGCAAAAAGGTGGCAAAAAGATCCTTGTATGCTGCAAGTTATAGTGGTTTAGTTTTATTGCCCATCTCCTATTTCATTTATTTCAACATCCAGATTGTATCATTGTACATATATGTAGATATGTAAACCTTGTGTATTAAAGGAAAAAAAAAAGATAATATATCTATCTATAGATATATCTGTAGATATATATATATATATATATATAGATATATATAGATATCTATAGATACTGTATATAAAAAAAAACATACATACTGTACATACATACACACACACACACACACACAATTGTATCTGGGAAAAAAACATAAAGTAAGCACTTACTAATTTGCAGTCGGTTACATTTTTTGCATGTGTCCCTTTTGGGCGCTACAAAAATAAAAAATAAATGTTTACATATGTTACAGCTTTATCTTTCAATCATTTATATCAGCATCCTGTTTAAAACCCGGTGTTGCTGTACCATTTAAACATAGGCATGACTGGGTAATAACTAGACTGTGCATGGGCATCATCAGCTCACAGAGCTCAGGAGACACGTATACGGGCTGAACCCTGTTACATTTTCTTGGTATGATACTGTTGGTTTCACAACAGCAGCATTAGAAGTGTTTCAAAATCACACTAATATAATCATATACCTTCTTGATAGGATTTTTGGAAAATTTGACCACCAAATGACCCAGTTGTTAGAATTATGTTAGGATAAACATTGCTATAGCCTGCCAAAATTTTTTTTTCACTTGCATAGGTAGATTATGAATGTTTATGGACTGAGCAGACATTCTTCAGCAGTTATCTTTACCCTATTTAGATTTTGCTAGACCAGTCAAGAATAAGGCCCCTTTCACACGTACGAACCGTATGTCCACTTTTTCATCCATCCGTTTACGGATGAAAAAGGGACATACATTGGTCCCTATGAGATCGCGGGTGTCAGCGGATGAACATCCGCTGACACCCGATCTCCTCCGTGTCTGCAATGCTCCGTTTTTCTGGATAGAAAAATTCCGTCTGTGTTCATCCAATCCCCCCATAGGGGAGAGCGGAGATCTGACAGGGCCGTCCCTGCACAGTGTGCGAGGACCGGCCTGTCATCTGCCAGCTCAGCAGGGATCAGCTTGGATACTGCCCAATGACTACTCGCAATTGTCTCCCCACTGCAAACAGCTGGGTAGGGTAAAAATCACTATATATCTGCAGACATTTGTAGGACTGTACATTATGTGCTGGTCCAGTAAAACAAAACAGTATGTTTGGTTGATAGATTCTGTAAAAAGCTCTGCTCTCCTGTAATGTTGATTGCAAATTTGACTTGAATACCTTTAGTATATTCAGTTGTAATTGCTACTGGCTAAAAAGTAAATATTTTTAGAATTACATTTTTATACTTTGGGTCAAAGCCTGTGCCTTAGTACATTTAATTCCACATAGCCAATATTAAATTGTACCTTCAAAGAGAAAGTACATAAACAGAGGTAAATCTATAGCTTGCAATGAAAATTTTTACCACAGAACTATAAAAAAAGTAACAACATTCACCGGTCATTAAATACAGGCAAGTTGAGAGAGGCTTGTTTTATCAGCAGGGTAACAATAAATGAGAACTCATACCTGAATATGTTTCACGTGCTCTCTAATTTCTGAAACCAGCTGATGACAGGTCATGCCGTGACATGTGTTTTCTGCAAGAGGCATAGAATAGTTTCCAGCAAAACAGGCAAGTAACAAAGCAATAGTAACTCTGAACATGATGGAACAAATAGTGAAGTCCAGTTTTTAAGCTCTTGGTCCTTTACAATAAAACTCAGAGACTGAGCTTTATTTATATACCTGGTCGGTGGTCACTTCATACTCACTTATCTTTAGAAATCAGGAAACAATGAGTAAAGGGTGATATGATGCTTTCCATACTGGATACATCAACTAGGGACTTTCTAATTCTTCAATATTTGGGGGCGGATGTTCCAGCAGTTAGTCACTTCTAAGATGCAATGTATTTTATAAGAGAATATTTTTAACCTCACTGACCACAGTTTCAGCTTTGACAGATCTGATAAAACAAAAAAAAGCTAAAGAAGTGTGATACTGGCGGAAATGATCTTATCTTAGAGAACTATTCCCTACAGTATCTTGCATTTATGTGATTTTTTTTGGCAATTATTTTGCAAATATGTATTGCTATGTGGGACACAAAGTTGTGAAAATGTAAAATTTTCTTATGCTGCCCGACTATTTCACAGGTTTGGGAAGAAAGGGCTTTTAAAGCGGAGTTTCACCCAAAAATGGAAATTCCGCTTTAAGTGCAGGTGACCCCCTGAAATGCCACATTTGGCATGTCATTTTTTTTGGGGGAGATGCGGGTACCCTGTTTTTATGGGCACCCAGCTCCCACTTCCTCACCTGGCTCTGCGACGCTGGAAGGAAGTTCACCTCTCCCCCCTTCCTCCCTGCAATCTTCTGGGACACGTCACAGGTCACAGAAAATTGCCCGGCCATTCACAGCGTGCAGCGAGACTCACGAATGCGCAGTGCGCACCCAGCTGTGAAGCCACAGCTGGGTGCCCACAGTTAGAATGTCGGCGGCTCGGAGAGGAGGGGGAGAGGAGCAGGGCTTCGTACGCCCGCATCTCTGGACCGTGGGACAGGTGAGTGTCTGATTATTAAATATCAGCAGCTACACTTTTTGTAGCTGCTGAATTTTAAATGGGTGGAACTCCGCTTTAAGGAAAATGTCTTTGTGTGATGTATGATGACTGTCTTGGTTAGTGTATTAGATCATCCTGCAATCACTTCAGTTGTATTGTACTAATTTTGTACTTGGGATGCTAAATGCCTATATTTTCCTGATTGAACAGTGGTGGAATAGCAATGCCTGAGCAGCACAGTGATGTATTGCTTAGCACTTCCGCCCAGCAGCACTAGGGTCGCTGGCTCGAATCCCAACCATGGCACTACCTGTCTAGAGTTTGCATGTTCTCCCTATGTGGGTTTCCTCCGGGTACTCTGCTTTCCCCCCACATGCTGGTAGGTTAATTGGATCCTGTCTAAAATTGTCCCTAGTATACAATATATCACAAAAGTGAGTACACCCCTCACATTTTTGTAAATATTTTATATCTTTTCATGCGACAAGTCAACACTGAAGAAATTACACTTTGCTACAATTTAAAGTGATTGTATAGTGTACTTTAAAAAATAAATAACAAACATGTTATACTTGCCTCCTCTGTGCAGTTAGTTTTGCACAGAGCAGCCCCAATCCTCCTCTTCTCAGGTTCCTCTTTAGTGCTCCTAGCCCCTCCCTCCTATAGAGTGCCCCCTCAGCCAGCAGCTTTCTATGGCAGCCCTGATCTGTCCCCGCCCCCTTTCTCCCCTGATTGGCTGACTGACTTTGATTGACAGCTGCGGGAACTAATGGCGCCTCTGCTGTGTCTCAGCCAATCAGGAGGAGTGTCCTGGACGGCATAGACATTCGTGAACATCGCTGGAGAGAGAAGGGGCTCAGGTAAGTAATTAGGGGGTACTGGGGTAGTTTTTATATACAAAAGTCAGGCTCGTGGTGAATTTTCATTACCAAAAGTGGTAACTCTGAGCCACACTCGGGATTGCATCGCAGGATACAGGCAAAGTTTCTTACCTTGTTCCCAGGATCCTGTGATGTCTCCCCGCTGTGTGTGCGGGCTGTGTCCTCCGCTTGATCTATCACTGTCCTGGGCTTTGTTCTCTGCGAGCGTCGCGACGCACAGGGACAAAGCCCGGTGGCAAATTCAAAAAGTTAAAAAAACATAATACATACAGTACACTGTAATCTGTAAGAGCGGAGACTGCGAGCCAGGCATTCTCGTCCAACATCAGTGCCTGACCTCACAAATACTCTTCTGGAAGAATGGTCAAACATTCCCATAGACACACTCCTAAACCTTGTGGACAGCCTTCTCAGTAGAGTTGAATCTGTTATAGCTGCAAAGGATGGGCCAACTCAATATTAAACCCTACAGAACGATGCCGCGTACACACGCTCGGAATTTCTGACAACAAATGTACGATGTAAGCTTTTGGTCGGATATTTCAGCCGTGTGTAGGCTCCATTGGACATTTGCTGTCGGAAATTTCCGACAACAAATGATCAAGAGCTGGTTGTCAATTTTTCCGACAAAAAGTTCTTGTCAGAAATTCAGACCGTGTGTAGCCATTTCCGATGCACAAAAGTGCTGCACATGCTCGGAATCAATTCGACGCATGCTCGGAATCATTCAACTTAATTTTTCTCAGGCTGGTCGTAGTGTTGTACGTCTCTGCGTTCTTGGCGATCAGAATTTCCGAGTAACATTTGTGCGACCGTGTGTATCCTAGACAAGTTTGAGCCAACATCAGTCGGGAAAAAAACCCACGGTTTTGTTGTTGGAAATTCCGATTGTGTGTATGCGGCATAAGACTGGGATGCCATTAAAGTCCATGTGCGTGTAAAGGCAGGCGTTCCAATACTTTTGGCAATATAGTGTATGTAAAGCGCTGCATAAATTGATGGTGCTACTGTATATAAGTATCTGCAATAATAAATAAATAATTAAAGTCTGTATTTTAAAGCAAAGGAAAAAAATGAACATACTGAGGATGGTGCCTTGAGATCCCTCAGCTGCCTCCTCCTCCAAGAACATTGTAGGCCCACCACAGGGATTTATATCTCTATGCTGTTTCCCGCATGCCCAAATAACAAAAATGGCTGTGATTTTGAAGTGGTTGTGCTTAAAGCGGAGTTCCACCCAAAATTGGAACTTCCGCTTAAACCACTCCTCGCCCCCTTACATGCCACATTTGGCATGTCATTTTTTTGGGGGAGGGGGGGAGTGGGGGCCTCAATAGGAGTGGGACTTCCTGTCCCACTTCCTCCTTCCGCCCAGGGACCGCTTAGGCGACTCGTCATATCGCCTTTTGGCGGCCCCTCCCTGTTGGCGATCACCTGGGACATGTGACAGGTCCCAGGCGATCGCCTGTCCACTCGCGCATGCACAGTGAGTGCCCGGCTGTGAAGCCGAAAGCTGTCACGGCCGGGTTGCCCACAGTTAGAATGGAGGCGCCAGCGGAGAGGGGGGGGGGGGAGCGAAGCTCCGGGCGGCCACATCACTGGACAGTGGAACAGGTTAGTGTCTGTTTATTAAAAGCCAGCAGCTACACTTTTTGTAGCTGCTGACTTTTAATAAAACATAAAAAAGGCTGGAACTCCCCTTTAAGGTTGCTAACTTTGTTCTGGCAAAATAAGGGACTGAATAGAATGAGAGGGGGGGGCAGATTTTAAGGGAACTGATGAACTCCTTCATCTAGAAGGCATAAGATTTGTTAGCATGTGCACACTCCTTTTATTTTAATTTATGATTGTCATTTTGAAAACCTTGGGTGCTTAGTAAAGGCAAATAAGCTGTTAAAAAAAAAAAAAAGATATTAAGGCCCCTTTCACACGGAGGCGTTAAAAAAACGGTAAAAAATTATGAGATTTTGTACCGCGATTTTACCGCGTTCGTGGTAAAAATAACGCTTATGCCTATGCGTTTTTACCGCGTTTTTACCGCGGTACTCATTCATTTCAATGGGGATAGGCATTTTATGCGCCCCAAAGATGCTCCAAAAAAGCTGTTTGCAGGATTTTTTCCAATGCACAGCCAGCACAACGCCTCAGTGTGAAAGCCCTCAGGGCTTTCACATTGAGAATGATGGCGCAGGATTATTTTAGGCATTTTTACAGAGCTATTTTTACCACGAAACGCAGTAAAAACGCCTCAGTGTGAAAGGGGCCTTACAGATACATAAGTGCAGTCAAAACAAAATGCCCGTGTCCTGTTAGCAGATGTCCCAAGGGAACTTTTCCACCTGAACCTGTAGAAGAGAATGGCAAATTTGACAGGGGATCTAGCAAATCAGCAGCTTACATCCTGCTGTATGTGTTCTATATGGGTTCACACCTATGCGAATTGGATGTGGATTTCCCTGCATCCAATTTGCATAGCAGGAGAATGTGACTGTCTCTCTATGGAGCCGGTTCACATATCTCCGCAGCAGGTCCGGTGCGTTTTGCAGGAAAAAAGTGTGCCTTTTTGGTCTGTTTCAGGTCCAAATTCAGCCCCAAATTCGGGCTGAAATCTGACCTGAAATGGTGGACGCACCGGACCCCTGCTGTGCGACGGATGCGTCTTAGGTGTGAACCCATGCAGCCTCAGGGAATCCATCCAGGTAATCAATATGGGACAGAGTATTTACTGTAACTCTGAGATCTGGGACAATCACATATTATATAGAACGGGTGGCAACCCTAGTTGTTCTTCATACCTTCATACATGCAGGTTGCTTAGAATGAGTACCTTACTTTTCTATGCTGTGCACTTATTTTACAGTACAGTACCTCTTTCATATTTTGTAGATTTATATATAGCACATGGAAAAGTACAGATAGTGACATGGGGAAAGCCTTATTCAGCATGCAAAGGATTTCGCCATGTGTGGGTGCAAGACCGATTATCAAGTGAGTATTGTCCACAAAAGGGAGGAGTGGTTTCTAGTTAGCTCTTTTGTGGAGACTTGCCAAAAGCACATGTCCTGGCTTGTCTGGTCTTATAGACAGGGGCAAATCTAGAGACTGAAGCCTAGTACATACGGCCGAGAATCTCGTCGCAAAAAAAACGGAGTATAAAGAGGACCTGGCATGGCTCTATACATGTATATAGGAGTATAAAGAGGACCTGTCATGGTTGTTTACATGTATATAGGAGTATAAAAAGGACCTGTCATGGCTCTATACATGTAAAGGAATATAAAGAGGACCTGTCATGGCTCTATACATGTATATAGGAGTATAAAGAGGACCTGTCATGGCTCTATACATGTATGTAAGAGTATAAAGAGGACCGGTCATGGCAGTATACGTGTATTTATAAGTATAACGAGGACCTGTCATGGCTCTATATATGTATATAGGGGTAGAAAGAGAACCTGTCATGGCTCTATATATGTAAAGGAATATAAAGAGAACCTGTCATGGCTCTATACATGTATAGGAGAATAAAGAGAACCTGTCATGGCTCTGTACATGAATGTAGAAGTATAAGAGGACCTGTCATGGCTCTTTACATGTATAAATAGGACCTGTCAGGGCTCTATACATGTGTATAGTTGTGCAAAACGACGTGTCATGGCTCAATACATGTATGTAGGAGTATAAGGAGATGTCTATACAAAAGTAGTACAGGAACTACTTTCGGGAATCGGTTCAGCGCCGCAAAATCGACGCCGCACTGATTCAGACAGTGCCATTGCCGGCAATTGCTGCTGATTTCGCATGTGATTTGACATGTCAAATCGCATGGCAAATCGTACCAATGCAAACCTAGGCTTAAAGTGATATTAAAGGCTTTTTTTTTACATAACAAACATGTCGTACTCACCTGCTCTGTGCAGTTTGTTTTGCACAGAGCAGCCTGCATCCTCCTCTTCTCGGGTTCCTCCATCGGTGCTCTTGGCCCCTCCCTCCTGCAGAATGCCCCCAGAGAAAGCAGCCTGCAATGGGGGCACCCAAGCAGGCTTGCTCCTGAGCTGCGGCTCTGTGTGTCCATTCCCACACAGAGCCATGGATTGGCCCTGCCCCCCCCTCTCTCTCCTCATTGTCTCCCAATTGCTCCCGCTGCTTTCTCAGCCAATGAGGAGGGATAGTCCCCAGAAAGTCGAGGCTCTTGTGCACATCGCTAGATCAAGATGGGGCTTAGGTAAGCTGGGGTAGCTGCAGCACAGAGAAGGTTTTTATCTTCATGCATAGAATGCATAAAGGTAAAAAAAAACTTGAGCCTTTTAGAACTACTTTAAACAAATTAAGCATAAGGTAACCTAAGGCTACATGGGCGAACCCACTGATCCCTTCTTATATAGTTTAGTCCAAATTTTCATCAGACACAAGGTAGGCAGCCACTACTGTACTGTCTCATAGTCAACCCTCAGTGCTCGACTTAATTATACATCATTTACCAAATGTTTATTTGTAAAACAAAGACTACATACAGTCCATAATAGAAATGAGAATAACAGCAGTTAAAGGGACACCTGAGTGGGCAGGAAGGGGTTAAGCTTTCAATTCAATGTGACTACAAATGCAAATATGTACATGGTCTGTCCGTGTTAACGTGATGAATATGGCTAATTTCACAAGCTTACTTTTCCACTGCAACAGGAAAATTAACGCATTTCCACAGAAAAAGGCGTGCCCCTACATTTTACACCACTATCATGCAAACGTAATCTGCTTTCTGTATTAGCTATGTGCTTCTGAATCTATGTTAAAGTTAATATGACCAGTCCATAATTCCCAGCATACTGTAGTAATTAGCAGATTTAATTGCAAATCAATGAGTAAAAGGTGTTAGGCCTGGTTCACATCTATGCAGGTTGCAGTTTGCATATTGCAGGTGCATTTTGCGTTTTTCAGTACGTTTTTCAGTACACGTTTTTTATCCATTGAAGTCTATGGAACCAAAAAACCAGTAAAAGTCCCTGACCCTTCCCATAAAATGCACAGATGTGAACTACATCCATAGGAAATCATGGTAAATGGACTGTAGTGTGTTTCTGCAAAACTGAAAATGCACTAAAAAATGCACTAAAAAATGCATAGGTGTGAACCAGGCCTATAAGGCACTGATAGGCAGCATTGATGGACACTGTTGGGGCTGCACTGATGATCAGTACCCTGATTATCAGTGTCAATTTCCCCTTTCACACTTGCCAGTTACCAGCTCTCCTCTCCGTCACAGCCTGAGGAAAGGAATGCAGATAACCTGCAAGTAGGTTTACACTGTGATCAGCTGTGTTTGGACACAGCTGATCACATGGTAAAGGACCACTGGGATTGGCCCTTTACCCTGAGCTGTGATGAGCTGTGTCTGAAGGAAACAACGATCAAAGAGTGCACCTGGATGCACACCACAGTGAGCGCGTTGTTCTGGGAGAACGTCAATAGACACCCTCCCAGAACTGGATGACTGGGTTGTAGCCATCATTCGGGTATAGCGCGGTCGGCAAGTGTTTAATGGTGCTCTTAATGCATGATTTCCTGAAAGATGACTGTGTGCATGTATGGTTAAATGTATGCATGTATGGGTTACTGACTGTATGTCACTGTGCACATGTATGGGTAATGGGTAAGTGACTGTATGTGACCGTGTGCATGTATGGGCGACTGTATGTGACTGTGTGCATGTATAAGTGATTGTATGCATGTGTGGGTAAGTGACCATGTGCATGTATGGATGAATGACTGCAGCTCTGCCTTATTGTTAAGTGAGTTTCACCATAGAACAAATTTAAATAAGGTTTTGGTAAAAAAAAAATTGTCAGGACAAGGAGACTGTCATGAGGGACAAGTAGATTGGGACCCTGCGGTAAGCGGCAGTCTTATTGGAGGTGGTGGACTTTTTCATGTACTGGAATACAGCACTTTTTCTCGGGTGTTTTATCGTTTGAAGTCACAGATGCATGTTTAGAAGATATCTCTATCAACTGAATATCAATGCTAATTTTTCAGACTACTTATTTTTACATCAATTTAAATGTGAACTGATATACTGTATGGACTTTATATGCACTGATGCACTTTTTATGCGATTTGGTCGCATAGGAGGGCAAACTGATGCCGCGTACACACGACCATTTTTCTCGTCGGGAAAAATAAAAAATTTTCTCTTTGACGAGAAAAACGACCGTGTGTGGGCTTTTGGTCATTTTTCCCGACGAAAAAAACGGCATTAATCTCGACGATAAAAATTAGAACATGCTTGTAACGGCACCCCAAATACGAAAGGGGGTTAACACCGTTTAAGATGTCCCCTCTTGCTGTCGATCCTCCACAGCCAGCCGAACACTTCCCCTAGGAATTAATCCTTCTGGAAGAACGAGACGTACTCTGTATCTTCCAGGATCGAGTCTCTTTATTGAAGAAGATATTGTAACTTTTATACACATCTACTACTGCATTAGTTTAACATGAACAATGGCCCAGCTCCACCCACACATAACAAGGCCCAGTACCCATTATTTGACGTCTGTTAGGCTTCAAAAGACTTTACACAATAGAACGTAACGACCTTCAATACACATCTTATAATGAAAGGGTTGGTAGACGGTCCGTCTGCCGAGTACAATGCACACAGGCATAGAGTTAACTATCCCTTTCACACCAAAAGGGTCTCCAGACCCTCCTAGACTCATTTACAACACAAGCAGGCAGGTGATTAACCTGTCTGCTGCTAGTTCCACAACCTATAATTATAGGCTTAATTCCCACAAGCCACAATAGACAATAGAATGCAAATCACCTTAACTCCTCACAGCAATGATTACACAACCCCCCCCTCACAGTACACATCCAATCTAGATACAATGTATGTGCAGCATTGAATATGGCTATCATAGACCATATTAGGGTTTTCATTCACCCTGTGCCCCTAATAGAGACACAGGGTGGTTGACACATAAGAGGCATTGGGGGAGCTGAAGCAAGGGTATCTCATACTTTCTAAGCGATTCTGAGTTCCCCGGGCCTTCCTGTTACATCTCTCCCCTTTCGGCAGGAGACTAACAGAGGAGGGGACCCCAGACGGGTTGACTCTGAAGTTAGTCCATAGGTCCCTTCTTCTAATGCCGGTATCCACACAGTACCCCAAATAAATTGCTCCAAACAGAGTATTACTTACCCAGCCAACCTCTGCCTCTCTTATGCGGCGTACACACGATCGTTTTTCATGCCATTTTTTAAACCAACGTTTTTCTCGTCGTTTTTTTTTCATGTTTCCTCTCAAACCTGTCTTGCATACACACGATCATTTTAAAAAACGTTCAAGCAAAGCGCAGTGACGTACAACACGTACGACGGCACTATAAAGGGGAAGTTCCGTTCGGATGGTGCCACCCTTCATGTTAGTAAAGTTTGTTGAGCGACGATTCGCGCTTTTCAGCCTCCTGCTTTTCAGTCCGTTACAGCGTGACGAATGTGCTATCTCCATTACAAATGCTAGTTTTACCAGAACGTGCGCTCCCGTCTCATACTTGATTCTGAGCATGCGCGTTTTTTTTTCACCTCGTCAAAGCATACACACCATCGTTTTTCACGTCGTTAAAAAAAACGACATGAAAAACGACGTGAAAAAATAGAGCATGTTCGAAATGTTTAATGGCCGTTTTTCACGTCGTTAAAAATGCTCTGGAGCATACACACGATCGGTTTTAATGCCCATTTTTAAAAATTGCATTTTTAACGGCATGAAAAACGATCGTGTGTATGGGGCATAAGAGAACATACCCGCCGCTGGGGAGAGGCCTGGACTGGCCCTTCTCCCTGGAGTCCTTTCAGCCGCTGGAGAGAAGACAGGGTGACTGGGCTCAGTCCGTCATGCTGTTGGGGATCTGGGCCGACTGCCCAGCATCCCTGGGGTATACAAGTGGAGACTGAAGTCCCATCCACTTGTGGTAGGTGAAAATCCCCCAGTGCTTGCAAAGCAAGGCTGACATCCTCCTGTCTCAGTGTCACACCATTTTCTGGGGTTGTGTCAGTGAGGACTGAAGTCCCATCCAATACCACAGGAACTCCCTCTTCTGTTAGTTGAGAGCAGAGGCCCGTGGCACTCTGCTCTGTTGCCAGCTCTTCCGATATCAGCTCAAGTTGCCATTGTGTGCAGAGGCCAGTAGCCTTCTGCCCTGCTGCCAGTGATTCAGCTGGGGGTAAAAGCTTTACTACCGCAGCTTGTTGCTGGAGAGAGGGGCCAACTGCCCCGGCTCCCTGAAACTCCACAGTTGTTGCCGGTGCTGGGCAGAGGTTGCTAGCACTCTGCCCTGTTGCCAGCACTTCTGCTGGGGACTCCACACCATCTGCTCTGGCTACCTGTTGGGGAGGGAAAATGGCTGCTTCTCCTCCCTGCATCTCTGAAATCCACTGGGAAGGGGGAACCATCACCTTCTCACCTCGGGCCTCCAAAACTGCCACGGGTGTAGAGCAGGGGTCTGCAGTACCCTGTCCTGCTGCCAGTACTTGAGCGGGCGATGCATAATCCATAACATCCTCTGAACAGTCCATTAAGTCCATACCTTCTGTAATCTGTGGCCGGGGAGATGAGCCAACTGCCCTAGCTCCCTGGAACTCCACATCATCCACTTCGGCTTTAGGGATGGCAATCTCCAGATTTTCCACTGCTGATTCTTCAGCCAGGATTTCAGAGTGGTCAACTGGTATTTCCTGATAGTCCCAGGCAAAGGTAGCACCACCCTTCTGCTGAGCAGATTCTAGCAGCTGTCTGTAGGCGATCTCCAGCTCCCATTCCTGAACAGCCAGAAATTCCAAATCTTCCTTTGCCCAGTAGACATGTGCATTCGTTTTCGTCCGAATGCATTTTCGTCCGAATTTCAGCTATTTTCGTTATCGTTTTAACAAACGAAAACGAAAGCACAGAATCCGAAAACCGAAAGATCCGACATAAACAAATGCTTTATTTTCGTTTTCGTTGCTACAACAGTTCGATATAGATAGGAGATTCGACGTGACGCTGACAATAACAATCTGTGTCTATCGAACCTGTGGTCGAATGTGCCTAACCTTAACTCTATTAGTCCAAGATTATTCTACATAGGAGAGAAAAGATTTGACATTATAGAGAGAAAAGATTCGACATAGGAGAGAAAGATTCGACATAGGAGAGAAAAGATTCGACATAGGAGAGAAAAGATTCGACATAGGAGAGAAAAGATTCGACATAGGAGAGAAAAGATTCGACATAGGAGAGAAAAGATTCGACATAGGAGAGAAAAGATTCGACATTATAGAGAGAAAAGATTCGACATAGGAGAGAAAAGATTCGACATAGGAGAGAAAAGATTCGACATAGGAGAGAAAAGATTTGTTATTATAGAGAGAAAAGAATCGACATAGAGAGAAAAGATCACTGCTGGAATTGGGTGGGGGAAGTAAAATAAAGTTGATGATGAATGTTATTGGCTGATTGTAACCAAAGAGGAGGAGCAGTAAAATAGCTAGAATGATGAAGATTCGACAAAGCATCAAAAGTTAGAAGATTTGACGGTGCAGCAAAACTGTACGACGCTGCAATCGTACATTTCCGGTCAAATGCATCCGCCCATAGGCTATAGAAGAATTCTAACGTTGGTTGACTAGTAATTAGGGATGAGCCGAACACCCCCGGGTTCGGTTCGCACCAGAACCTTCGAACGGACCGAAAGTTCGCGCGAATTTTCGAACCCTATTCGTTATAATGGACGCGAACGTTCGAAATCAAAATTGCTAATTACAACGGCCAATATGCATGTTAATGTTATAAAACAGGTTTGGGGACCCGGGTCCTGCCCCAGGGGACATATATCAATGCAAAAAGAAATTTTAAAAACTAAAGTTTTTTCGGGAGCAGTCATTTTAATGATGCATAAAGTGAAAAAAAAAAGTGAAATTTTCCTTTAAATATGGTACCTGGGGGGTGTCTAAAGTATGCCTGTGAAGTGGCATGTGTTTCCCGTGTTTAGAACTGTCCTTGCACAAAATGACATTTGTAAAGGAAAAAAAGAAGCCATTTAAAACCACTTGCGGCTTTAATGTCATGTCTTGTCCTGGCCGCCATATGGCTGAAAATCCTTGAGAAAAATGGCATGGCTACCCCATCACCCCCCCCCCACCACCCCAGCCCCTTTGGGTCTTGTATGGATACTAAGGGGGACCCCGCACCCAAAATAAAACCCTATACCTACAACCCTATATACTCTGAACAGCAGTATATAGGTGGTGCAAACAAGACATGGACTGTAGGTTTGTTCTTAAGTAGAATCTGAACAGGTACATTATGAAGTGTAGCTACATCCCAAAAAAATCAATTTTTAAGCTTTTTGGAGAACATAGGGAGGGGTTATCACCCCTGTAACATTTGCTGTCTTTGCACATCTGTTCAGAACATGTCACCTCACTTTCCGTCCCAATGACAAATGTTTTTGGAAAAGTGGGGTTTTAATTGAAACAAGGATTGGTGATAAAGCATCAGTAGAGAGGAGATACCTTTTTCCCAAATTAAATCTAACAGGATAGAATTTTCCTTCCTAGGGGTAGATTTCCTCTCACTTCCTGTTTTCTCTTGCCGTTTGCAAGTAGGAGTCGTTTGTAAGTTGGATGTTTGAAAGTAGGGGCCTGCCGTATATACTCTGCAGAAATTTGCCCTATTAGATGTTGGTGTAGCCACAAGACTGGTGGGCACAGGAATGGGCCCTGCTGTGAGTTATTAGATCAAGATTTGTAATTGCATGCACCTGTTGAACAGGGCAGAAAAATTGGGCCTTTGGTGGTGGTGGTGGTGGTGGACGGTGTTGCCACAAGACTGTAGGCCCTCATAGTTACTCTTGGTGGGCGCAGGAATGGGCCCTGCTGTGAACTATTAGATCAAGATTTGTAATTACACGCCCCTGTTAAACAGGGGCTGAAAAATTGTGCCTTAGGCATTGGTGCTGGTGCCACAACACTGCAACCCCTCACAGATACTGTACTTGGAGCACAGCAGTCACACCTGTTGCGAAGCATCTTTTTAAAAAATTGTAATTACACGCCCCTGTTATACAGGGGCTGAAAAATTGTGCCTTAGGCACTGGTGCTGGTGCCACAACACTGCAACCCCTCACAGATACTGTACTCTGAGCACAGCAATGAGACCTGTTGCAAAGCATTGCCTAAAAATTGTAATTACACGCCCCAACAGGGGCTGAAAAATTGTGCCTTAGGCACTGGTGCTGGTGCCACAACACTGCAACCCCTCACAGATACTGTACTCTGAGCACAGCAGTCACACCTGTTGCGAAGCATCTTTTTAAAAAAAATTAATTACACGCCCCTGTTATACAGGGGCTGAAAAATTGTGCCTTAGGCACTGGTGCTGGTGCCACAACACTGCAACCCCTCACAGATACTGTACTCTGAGCACAGCAATGAGACCTGTTGCAAAGCATTGCCTAAAAATTGTAATTACACGCCCCAACAGGGGCTGAAAAATTGTGCCTTAGGCACTGGTGCTGGTGCCACAACACTGCAACCCCTCACAGATACTGTACTCTGAGCACAGCAGTCACACCTGTTGCGAAGCATCTTTTTAAAAAAATTTAATTACACGCCCCTGTTATACAGGGGCTGAAAAATTGTGCCTTAGGCACTGGTGCTGGTGCCACAACACTGCAACCCCTCACAGATACTGTACTCTGAGCACAGCAATGAGACCTGTTGCAAAGCATTGCCTAAAAATTGTAATTACACGCCCCAACAGGGGCTGAAAAATTGTGCCTTAGGCACTGGTGCTGGTGCCACAACACTGCAACCCCTCACAGATACTGTACTCTGAGCACAGCAGTCACACCTGTTGCGAAGCATCTTTTTAAAAAAATTTAATTACACGCCCCTGTTATACAGGGGCTGAAAAATTGTGCCTTAGGCACTGGTGCTGGTGCCACAACACTGCAACCCCTCACAGATACTGTACTCTGAGCACAGCAATGAGACCTGTTGCAAAGCATTGCCTAAAAATTGTAATTACACGCCCCAACAGGGGCTGAAAAATTGTGCCTTAGGCACTGGTGCTGGTGCCACAACACTGCAACCCCTCACAGATACTGTACTCTGAGCACAGCAGTCACACCTGTTGCGAAGCATCTTTTTAAAAAAATTTAATTACACGCCCCTGTTATACAGGGGCTGAAAAATTGTGCCTTAGGCACTGGTGCTGGTGCCACAACACTGCAACCCCTCACAGATACTGTACTCTGAGCACAGCAATGAGACCTGTTGCAAAGCATTGCCTAAAAATTGTAATTACACGCCCCAACAGGGGCTGAAAAATTGTGCCTTAGGCACTGGTGCTGGTGCCACAACACTGCAACCCCTCACAGATACTGTACTCTGAGCACAGCAGTCACACCTGTTGCGAAGCATCTTTTTAAAAAATTGTAATTACACGCCCCTGTTATACAGGGGCTGAAAAATTGTGCCTTAGGCACTGGTGTGGTGGCATGGATCATTGAGGAGGAGGAAGAGGATAGTCAGTGAACATAACAGGACAGTCACTCAGCATCAGCATAGGCAGTCTTGAAGGGATGTGACATTATAAATTATTCCGTTATATCCGCTTCAGGTGTCTGGTAGCTGGTGGTGATCCAAGACTGATTCATTTTTATGAAGGTCAGTCGATCAACCGAGTCGGTGGACAGGCGCACCCTATGATCGGTGACAAATCCTCCAGCAGCACTGAATGTGCGTTCGGAAAGAACGCTGGATGCAGGACAGGCCAGTAGCTCAATTGCATACTGTGCAAGCTCTGGCCAGTGATCCATCCTCAGGACCCAGTAAGCCAGAGGATTTTCGGTGGGAAAGGTGTCCAAGTCTGACCTTGCCCCTAGGTATTCCTGCACCATGTATATCAGACGCTGGCGATGGTTGCTGGAACCGATCATACCTTGGGGCTGCGGACTAAAAAATTGTCTGAACGCATCGGTCAGACGTCCACCTTCCCCACCGCTCCTTCTGCTACTGACCGAAGCCTCAGCAACTTGTCGTCCAGGACCAGGAGTTTGTAACCTCCCAGTTTCTGGGAACGCGTTGCACAGACCTTTCTGCAAGGCCTCCCTGAGATGTCTCATCCTCTGCTCCCTCTGCGACGGCAAGATAAGGTCCGCAACCTTACCCTTGTACCGTGGATCAAGGAGAGTGGCCAGCCAGTAATGGTCACTCTCCTTGATCCGAAGAACACGAGGATCCTTCCGCAGGCTTTGCAGGATCAGGGAGGCCATGCAGCGTAGGTTAGCTGAGGCATTCGGTCCGGAGTCTTCTGGGTCACTGAGGATGACATGATCGCCAGCCACCTCCTCCCAGCCACGTACAAGTCCACTGGTTTGTTGGGACTGTACATCATCCCTAAAAGACTGCTGCTGCTGATGCTGAGTGCCAGGCTCCACCTCCATGCTCACACAATCCTCCTCCTCCTCCTCCTCCTCCTCTTCCTGTGTGATGGGTGGGACAGAAGGAACATTGTCTGGATAAAGGGGGCCTTGAGAGACAAGGAAGTCCTCCTCTTCCTGCCTCTGTTCTGCCTCAAGTGCCCTGTCCATTATCCCACGCAGCGTATGCTCCAACAGGTGGACAAGAGGTACAGTGTCACTGATGCATGCACTGTCACTGCTCACCATCCTCGTGGCCTCCTCAAATGGTGAGAGGACAGTGCATGCATCCCTGATCATGCTCCACTGGCGTGGGGAAAAAAAGCCAAGCTCCCCTGACCCTGTCCTGGTGCCGTAGTCGCAAAGGTACTCATTGATGGCCCTCTGCTGCGTGTGCAGTCGCTGCAGCATGGCCAACGTTGAGTTCCACCTGGTGGGCATGTCACATATTAGGCGGTTCTTGGGCAGGTTCAGCTCCTTTTGCAGCTCAGTCAGCCGAGCACTGGCATTATAAGATCGGCGGAAATGCACACAGACTTTCCTGGCCTGCCTCAGGACATCCTGTAAGCCTGGGAACCTGCCCAAGAACCGCTGCACCACCAGGTTGAGGACGTGAGCCATACAGGGCACATGGGTGAGCTGCCCCTGTCGCAGGGCGGAGAGGAGGTTGGTGCCATTATCAGAAACGACCATTCCTGGCTTAAGCTGGCGTGGCGTCAACCACCTCTCGGCCTGCCCCTGCAGAGCTGCCAGAACCTCTGGCCCAGTGTGGCTCCTGTCCCCCAAACACACCAGCGCAAGCACGGCATGGCATCTTTTTGCCTGCGTACTCGCGTAGCCCCTTGTACGCCTACGGAGCACCGCTGGTTCCGAGGACAGAGCACTCGAAGAGGACATGGAGGAAGAAGAAGAGGAGGGGGTGGAGGAGAGAGGTGTGTCACAACCAGTAGTAGCATTTTGGAGGCGTGGTGGCGGAACAACCTCCAACACTACTGCACCTTGTCCTGCATCCCTCCCAGCTGCCAATAGAGTGACCCAATGGGCCGTGAAAGAAAGATAACGTCCCTGTCCATGCCTGCTGGACCATGAGTCAGCGGTAATATGCACCTTACCGCTGACCGCCCTGTCCAGCGAGGCATGGACATTGCCTTCCACATGCCAGTAGAGAGACGGAATCGCCTTCCGTGAGAAAAAGTGGCGTTTGGGAACCTGCCACTGAGGAACCGCACATTGAACAAACTCACGGAAGGGGGCCGAGTCTATCAACTGAAAAGGCAGCAGTTGAAGTGCTAGCAATTTAGCCAAGCTAGCATTCAACCGCTGGGCATGTGGATGGCTGGGAGTATACTTCTTTCGACGGTCCAGCAGCTGGGGCAGGGAAATTTGCCTGCTACAATCGGACGTCGGTGTACTGCAAGTACTTGGTTGTGACACACCTAATTCTACACCTTCAGTCCTCTCAGAGCAGCTTTCAGAGAGGACTGAAGATATAGTGGGGATGGAGATCCCAGCTGATGAGGAGCAAGGAGAGGTCCGCTTTGTTCTTTGGTGTGGGTCTTTTATGTGTGCTTGCCAACGAGCTGCATGGCAGGTCGACATATGTCTGCTCATGCTTGTGGTGCCCAAGCGGCTGATGTTTTGGCCACGCGAGATACGCTTGAGACAAATATTGCAAATAGCAGTGGTGCGATCTGATGCACTCGTCTCAAAAAAGGCCCACACCAAAGAACTTTTGTGATAATGTGCAGAGGCAGCGCCCTGCACAGGCGGAGCTCTGCGGTGTGGTACAGTTGCTGTGCTGGCCTCTAGCTGGCCTCCAGGGGGCATCCTGCCTCGTTGGACATGTGACGCTGCATCCTCCTCCTCCTCTCTCCCTTCAGGCACCCACGTGGAGTCAGTGACCTCATAATCCCCTCCCTCTTCACCACTAGAGCAAACCTGGCAGTAAGCTGCAGCTGGTGGAACACTACTGCCAGATTGCTGTCCTTCAGCATCCCCTCTCTCTGCGCGCACACTACTGACTTCCTCAAGCTGGGTATCATCATCCGAGCCTTCGAATCGTTGGGCATCCTCCTGGAGCATGTACCCAACACTGTGCTCAAACAGTTCGGGGGACTCCTCAGGAGGACATGGTGGGTCTAGGGAAGGGGTGGCTGATGATGCCATTGAGTACGCGTTGGCAGCTGCTCTGCCAGTACCCTGAGCCTGGGTGAGAGAGGATGAGGAGGATGAGGAGGGCTTGGTCATCCATTCTACCAAGCCTTCGGCATGATGCGGCTCCACATGTCCAGCTGCCGAAAACAAAGACAAGCGTGTCCCATGGCCACGTGCTGATGACGATGCACGACCACGTCCACGGCCAGCACTGTTGTCTCTAGAAACAGAGCCTGCCTGCCCTGTGTTCTTGCCTCGGCACGCTCTGCCTCTCCTTGGCGGTCTTCCAGCCATTGTAGTCGGTAGTGTATATAGTATAAAAAATAGAACTCCTATGTGTGCTCACAACACACTGTAGGTCCTATGGGTGCTGACACTAACACACTAGAAGTCCTATGGGTGCTGCTGAGAAGAAAATATAGGAGCTCTGTTTGCTGCCACTAACACACTAGAAGTCCTATGGGTGCTGCTGAGAAGAAAATATAGGAGCTCTGTGTGATGCCACTAACACACTAGAAGTCCTATGGGTGCTGCTGAGAAGAAAATATAGGAGCTCTGTGTGATGCCACTAACACACTAGAAGTCCTATGGGTGCTGCTGAGAAGAAAATATAGGAGCTCTGTTTGCTGCCACTAACACACTAGAAGTCCTATGGGTGCTGCTGAGAAGAAAATATAGGAGCTCTGTTTGCTGCCACTAACACACTAGAAGTCCTATGGGTGCTGCTGAGAAGAAAATATAGGAGCTCTGTGTGATGCCACTAACACACTAGAAGTCCTATGGGTGCTGCTGAGAAGAAAATATAGGAGCTCTGTTTGCTGCCACTAACACACTAGAAGTCCTATGGGTGCTGCTGAGAAGAAAATATAGGAGCTCTGTTTGCTGCCACTAACACACTAGAAGTCCTATGGGTGCTGCTGAGAAGAAAATATAGGAGCTCTGTGTGATGCCACTAACACACTAGAAGTCCTATGGGTGCTGCTGAGAAGAAAATATAGGAGCTCTGTTTGCTGCCACTAACACACTAGAAGTCCTATGGGTGCTGCTGAGAAGAAAATATAGGAGCTCTGTTTGCTGCCACTAACACACTAGAAGTCCTATGGGTGCTGCTGAGAAGAAAATATAGGAGCTCTGTTTGCTGCCACTAACACACTAGAAGTCCTATGGGTGCTGCTGAGAAGAAAATATAGGAGCTCTGTGTGATGCCACTAACACACTAGAAGTCCTATGGGTGCTGCTGAGAAGAAAATATAGGAGCTCTGTTTGCTGCCACTAACACACTAGAAGTCCTATGGGTGCTGCTGAGAAGAAAATATAGGAGCTCTGTTTTCTGCCACTAACACACTAGAAGTCCTATGGGTGCTGCTGAGAAGAAAATATAGGAGCTCTGTTTGCTGCCACTAACACACTAGAAGTCCTATGGGTGCTGCTGAGAAGAAAATATAGGAGCTCTGTTTGCTGCCACTAACACACTAGAAGTCCTATGGGTGCTGCTGAGAAGAAAATATAGGAGCTCTGTGTGATGCCACTAACACACTAGAAGTCCTATGGGTGCTGCTGAGAAGAAAATATAGGAGCTCTGTTTGCTGCCACTAACACACTAGAAGTCCTATGGGTGCTGCTGAGAAGAAAATATAGGAGCTCTGTTTGCTGCCACTAACACACTAGAAGTCCTATGGGTGCTGCTGAGAAGAAAATATAGGAGCTCTGTTTGCTGCCACTAACACACTAGAAGTCCTATGGGTGCTGCTGAGAAGAAAATATAGGAGCTCTGTGTGATGCCACTAACACACTAGAAGTCCTATGGGTGCTGCTGAGAAGAAAATATAGGAGCTCTGTTTGCTGCCACTAACACACTAGAAGTCCTATGGGTGCTGCTGAGAAGAAAATATAGGAGCTCTGTTTGCTGCCACTAACACACTAGAAGTCCTATGGGTGCTGCTGAGAAGAAAATATAGGAGCTCTGTTTGCTGCCACTAACACACTAGAAGTCCTATGGGTGCTGCTGAGAAGAAAATATAGGAGCTCTGTTTGCTGCCACTAACACACTAGAAGTCCTATGGGTGCTGCTGAGAAGAAAATATAGGAGCTCTGTTTGCTGCCACTAACACACTAGAAGTCCTATGGGTGCTGCTGAGAAGAAAATATAGGAGCTCTGTTTGCTGCCACTAACACACTAGAAGTCCTATGGGTGCTGCTGAGAAGAAAATATAGGAGCTCTGTGTGATGCCACTAACACACTAGAAGTCCTATGGGTGCTGCTGAGAAGAAAATATAGGAGCTCTGTTTGCTGCCACTAACACACTAGAAGTCCTATGGGTGCTGCTGAGAAGAAAATATAGGAGCTCTGTGTGATGCCACTAACACACTAGAAGTCCTATGGGTGCTGCTGAGAAGAAAATATAGGAGCTCTGTTTGCTGCCACTAACACACTAGAAGTCCTATGGGTGCTGCTGAGAAGAAAATATAGGAGCTCTGTTTGCTGCCACTAACACACTAGAAGTCCTATGGGTGCTGCTGAGAAGAAAATATAGGAGCTCTGTTTGCTGCCACTAACACACTAGAAGTCCTATGGGTGCTGCTGAGAAGAAAATATAGGAGCTCTGTGTGATGCCACTAACACACTAGAAGTCCTATGGGTGCTGCTGAGAAGAAAATATAGGAGCTCTGTTTGCTGCCACTAACACACTAGAAGTCCTATGGGTGCTGCTGAGAAGAAAATATAGGAGCTCTGTTTGCTGCCACTAACACACTAGAAGTCCTATGGGTGCTGCTGAGAAGAAAATATAGGAGCTCTGTGTGATGCCACTAACACACTAGAAGTCCTATGGGTGCTGTTGGGGTGCAATGCTGTGCTAACAGCACTGCGGTTGGTACTACTGCAATACTGTACTAACAGTAAGCACGCACCAGACTAATCCCCAGCAGCAGCTAATAACACACTAACTGTGCAATCAGCAGCAATGAACGATCAATGACTTAGGTAGCAATGGTTTAGCAAAGAAATAGCCAATGGTTTAGCAAAGAAGAGCAAATCTTTCAGTATCAAGCAAAGACAGAATCAGCAGACTAATCTCTCCTAAAGCCGGAACTCATGTGACCGGGGCCGATGGCGTGGCGGCCTTTTAAATGGTGGGGCGTGTACTAAAGCCCCTGAGCTGTAATTGGCTACAGCCGTCCTGCCTGTAGCCAATTATTGCTCTCCGAGTTTCGGGCGCTGTGATTGGCCAAGCATGCGGGGTCACAGTGCATGCTTGGCCAATCATCAGCCAGCAATGCACTGCGCCGGCCGCGCCGGCCGCAATGCATTGCGGGGCCGCTCGCATCACACGAATGTGATGCGAACGGCCCAAATAGTTCTGGGCTCGACGAGCGAGCGAACGCCCGATGCTCGATTCGAACATGGGTTCGAATCGAGCACCGGGCCCATCCCTACTAGTAATAGTAATGAATAAATATAATTATTACTAGTCATACAACATTAGAATTCTTCTATAGCTTGTGGGCGGAACATTCGACCGGAAATGTATGATTGCAGCGTCGTACAGTTTCACTGCTCCGTCGAATCTTCTTTGAACATTCGACAGACACCATAAGCCTTCAATGACAGATTCAACCTTAATTAATTCAGATTTTCGGACGAATGCAATTTCTAACGAAAAACTAAATAAATAAAAACGAATTTCGGGAGTAACTAAATAAATTTATTTTTCGGACGAAAACGAAATTCCGAAACGAAATATTTCAGTGTGCACATGTCTACTGCCCAGTGCCCTTCCGAGACATTCAGTTTTCGCTCTCTGTGCTCCATTATTTCCTCCAAACGCCACTCCCGATCACTCCCAAAGTCAGGGTCACTGGACAGCCCCCAATACAACAATCCCAGGCCATCATAGTCAAAGCCTTCCGTGGGGCTGTCATCCGCTGACCATGGGCACTCTTGGGCTACATACCACCAGAGGGCTCTGTAGCTCTCGTCCAACCGCATCTCTGCCCGGATCAGCCTGCTTAACTCAGCTGTCCACTCCTGCTTTGGTTGTTCCCCCAATAACGGCATTCGTACTTCATACTGCGACCAGTACCTTACATAGATGGAGGGGAGAGTCTTTCCCCGGTGTTGCTGCTCGAGAGCTAGCGCTTTCTTCCAGAGTTCGCAGCGGATCAAATCCGACCATCCCAGCAGGACCTCCTCTGATACTGGTCCTCTATGCTGTATCTGCATCTCTCGCAACCTCCTTCCGAATTCCTCTTCCATGGCGGCTGGTTCTTTAGGCGTTGTCTCTGATTGCCATATTTCCGCCATTCTCCGCTCATGTTGCCGCTCTAGTTCTCTCTTTTGTCGCTCTCGTTCTCTCTCTTGTCGGGCATCCTGCAGCTGGATGCCTTTAATGGCTTCCTGTATGGCGGCCTCTGATGGGTTAGCACCATATAATGCCAACCGCTGTTGAACTCGTTGCTGAAACAAGTCTTCAACTGACCGGGGTCCTGCATCACCATCCTTCTGATCCATCTCTGCTAGCTACCTGATCAAGGTGAATTTGTTCTTTGTCCCACCACGGCTCTCAAGTAAGTCTTTCAGCGTGGCTCTCCTGCAGGCTGCATAGCTGGTCATTCACTGTGGTGGTTTGGAGTGTTCTAGGAACTGGAGGGAAAAATCCCACTGCTGCCAACCAATGTAACGGCACCCCAAATACGAAAGGGGGTTAACGCCATTTAAATATCTTCCCTCTCCTGGACACACATTCGCTGTCGATCCTCCACAGCCAGCCGAACACTTCCTCTAGGAATTAATCCTTCTGGAAGAACGAGACGTACTCTGTATCTTCCAGGATCGAGTCTCTTTATTGAAGAAGTTATTGTAACTTTTATACACATCTACTACTGCATTAGTTTAACATGAACAATGGCCCAGCTCCACCCACACATAACAAGGCCCAATACCCATTATTTTGACGTCTGTTAGGCTTCAAAAGACTTTACACAATAGAACATAACGACCTTCAATACACATCTTATAATGAAAGGGTTGGTAGACGGTCCGTCTGCCGAGTACAATGCACACAGGCATAGAGTTACCTATCCCTTTCACACCAAAAGGGTCTCCAGACCCTCCTAGACTCATTTACAACACAAGCAGGCAGGTGATTAACCTGTCTGCTGCTAGTTCCACAACCTATAATTATAGGCCTAATTCCCACAAGCTACAATATACAATAGAATGCAAATCACCTTAACTCCTCACAGCAATGATTACACAACCCCCCCCCCCTCACAGTACACATCCAATCTAGATACAATGTATGTGCAGCATTGAATATGGCTATCATAGACCATATTGGGTTTTCATTCACCCTGTGCCCCTAATAGAGACACAGGGTGGTTGACACATAAGAGGCATTGGGGGAGCTGAAGCAAGGGTATCTCATACTTTCTAGGCGATTCTGAGTTCCCCGGGCCTTCCCGTTACAATGCTCTAATTTTTCTCGTCGTGATTCACGGCATTTTTTTCCGCTGCAGTTTTCCCATAGGGAAACCCTGCCGGGGAACCTACACACGGTCGTTTTTCTCGACCAAGAGAAAAAATGACGGGAAAAACGGCCATGTGTAGGGAAACAAACCGTTCTTCATTTTTGCCGTTGATTTTCTCGACTGTGTTTTCACCGTCGAGAAAATCGATCGTGTGTACGCGGCATTAGGGAGAAATCAATAGATCTTTAACAATCAACCAAGATAACTATTCCTGGCAAGTAAATTTGTGAGGAGCAACCCTGCCTAAACTCCAGGGTGCTAAATCAGAAAAAGAATTGGCAAACTCATTAGTTATGTGGTGATATATGTGTCTTATCAAGTGGTGCGGAAAGTTCCTTCCAAGCAAAATTCCATAAAGGCAGACATTCTGGACAGGGATGAGCCGAACACCCCCCTGTTTGGTTCGCACCAGAACCTGCGAACAGACAGATTGTTCGCGTGAACGTTAGAACCCTATTAAATACAATGGACTCGAACGTTCGAAATCTAAAGTGCTAATTATAAAGGCTTATATGCAAGTTATTGTCCTAAAAAGTGTTTGGGGACCCGGGTTCTGCCCCAGGGGACATGTATCAATGCAAAAAAAAGTTTTAAAAATTGACGTTTTTACGGGAGCAGTGATTTTAATAATGCTTAAAATGAAAAAATAAAAGTGAAATTTTCCTTTAAATTTCGTACATGGGGGGTGTGTATAATATGCATGTGAAGTGGCGCTTGTTTCCCGTGCTTAGAACTGTCCCTGCACAAAATGTCATTTTTGAAGGAAAAAAAGTCATTTAAAACTCACTCGCGGCTATTAATGAATTGTCGGCTCCCGGCAATAGAAAAGTCATTGATAAAAAAAAAAAAAAAGTGTGGGGGTCCCCCCAAATTCAATTACCAGGCCCTTCACGTCTGGTATAGATATCAAGATCAGCAAGAGGAGGGTAATAAATGATCACACTGCATACGTGGATTTACGGTCCCAGTGGGGAGAATCTGATTTCACCCCCTTATCATTCGAGCCTGCAGCTATCTATAGGATTTCGGTTACGGATCGTCACCTACATACATCAGGCTGTATTACACTAGCTATCTGGTAAGAAGATTGCATGAGAGGTGGTGGATCACAACCTTCTGTGTTTGGGGTGTTTTTTTGGCTTAAAGCTCCTTATGTAGTGCAATCTGGTAAGGAGATTGACTGTGAGGTGGTGGTTCACTTTTTGCATACTTCCCACATCGAGTGTTGTTCACAATGCTGATTTCTATTGACTAATTATCGAGACAGGATCACGCTATGTTTTTTTTTTTTCTCTCTCCTTTTTGGGTCGAATGTAATACATAATATGGAGTCATAGTTCAAGCGACCATACCCAATAATTCTCTGACGAATCAACCTTGTGGGAATTGAAAGGCCCTGGCTGGGTAAAAGCCATATGTTCTATTGGCTTACTTATCTGGTAAGCATGAATTCTTCCAGGTTTATTCAGTAATTGGGATTTTTGTGTTCCTTTCACACCAGCCTGCCAAATTGGACTTTATTCAATAATTTGTGATTCCTTAGCGCAATTTTCTTTTTTATTTATAGATATTAAGGGGAACCCCGCCGCAAATTAAAAAAAAAATGCATGTGGTTCCCCCCAAATATCCATACCAGGCCCTTCAGATCTGGCATGGATTTTAAGGGAAACTCCAGCCCAAATTAAAAAAAAAATGGCGTGGAGTCCCCCCAAAAATCCATACCAGACCCTTATCCGAGCACGCAACCTGGCAGGCCGCAGGAAAAGAGGGGGGACGAGAGAGTGCCCCCCCCTCCCTCCTGAACCGTACCAGGCCACATGCCCTCAACATGGGGAGGATGTCCCCATGTTGATGGGGACAAGGGCCTCATCCCCACAACCCTTGCCCAGTGGTTGTGGGGGTCTGCGGGCGGGGGGCTTATTGGAATCTGGAAGACCCCTTTAACAAAGGGGACCCCCAGATCCCGGCCCCCCCTATGTGAATTGGTAACGGGGTACATTGTACCCCTACAATTTCACAAAGAAAGTGTAAAAAAATGTAAAAAAAAACACACAAACACCTTGGAAAAGTCCTTTATTAAAAAAAAAAAAAAAAAAACATTCCAGCGATCAAATCCAGTGTCCCGCGGCGATCCGCTGTCCGTCATTGGCTGAGCCTGAGCGGACCTGATGGGGAACTTCCTCCGCAGTCTATTAAATGTATAGACCAGCCCCTTCTAAAGTTCCCCATCAGGTCCGCTCAGCCAATGACTAGGTGTAAGGCTAAGCGGACCAGATGCGGAACATCAGAAGGGGCGGGTCTATTCATGAACTACACAGTGAAGGAAGTTCCCCATCAGGTCCGCCCCCTCGGTATGTCAGACCCCGCCTACGTCATTGGCCTGAGCGGACCTGATGGGGAACTTTAGAAGGGGCGGGTCTATTCATGTATTACACAGTGAAGGAAGTTCCCCATCAGGTCCGCTAAGGCTCCGCCAATGACGGACAGCGCTGGACATCGGATAGCCGCGGGACACTGGATTTCATCGCTGGAATGTTTTTTTTTAATTATTTCTTTTTTTAATAAAGGACTTTTCCAAGGTGTTTGTGTGGTTTATTTTTTTACATTTTTATACACTTTCTTCGTGAAATGGTATGGGTACAACGTACCCCTTACCAATTCACATAGGGGGGGGGCCGGGACCTGGGGGTCCCTTTGTTAAAGGGGTCTTCCAGATTCCGATAAGCCCCCGGCCCGCAGACCCCGACAACCACCGGGCAAGGGTTGTGGGGATGAGGCCCTAGTCCCCATCAACATGGGGACATCCTCTCCATGTTGAGGGCATGTGGCCTGGTACAGTTCAGGAGGGGGGGGGCGCTCTCTCGTCCCCCCCTCTTTTTCTGCGGCCTGCCAGGTTGCGTGCTCGGATAAGGGTCTGGTATGGATTTTTGGGGGGACTCCATGCCATTTTATTTTTAATTTGGGGTGGAGTTCCCCTTAAAATCCATGCCAGATCTGATGGGCCTGGTATGGATATTTGGGGGGAACCGCACGCATTTTTTTAAAAATTTGCGGCGGGGTTCCCCTTAATATCTATACCAGACCTGAAGGGCCTGGTAATTAAATTTGGGGGGACCCCCACATTTTTTTTAATTTTTTTTTTATCAATGACTTTTCTATGTATTGCCGGGAGCCGACAATTCATTAATAGCCGCGAGTAAGTTTTAAATTACTTTTTTTCCTTCAGAAATGACATTTTGTGCAGGGACAGTTCTAAGCATGGGAAACAAGCGCAAATTTACATGCATATCATACACACCCCCCAGGTACGAAATTTAAAGGCATATTTCACTTTTATTGTTTCACTTTAAGCATTATTAAAATCACTGCTCCCGAAAAAACATCCGTTTTTAAAACTTTTTTTGCATTGATACATGTCCCCTGGGGCAGAACCCGGGTCCCCAAACACTTTTTATGACAATAACTTGCATATAAGCCTTTATAATTAGCACTTTAGATTTCTCCCATAGACTTTTAGAATTTGCAGCGAACACCCCAATTTGTTCGCTGTTCGGCAAACGGGCGAACAGGCAATGTTCGAGTCGAACATGAGTTCGACTCGAACTCGAAGCTCATCCCTAATTCTGGAAAACTGTAAATATAATAAATAAACAGAGTAAATCTATTTTAAAGATAACTGAACAAGGATTTAGAGTGCATGTTAAAAGTATTTTGTAGGGGCGTGGCCTAGGCATGGCAGCGTGAGGACGCTTTTTTGCAGGGCTCCCGGCCGGCGGTTCTCCCGCGGCACTTACACGGCATAATACCGCACATTACCGGCATCCACCTACAGCCTCTGACACCCGGGGCTCCAGACAGCCACCCGCCCGCTTCAGAGACCGACATGGACCGTTACCTACGCCCGCTCCAGCCGACGGCCTCCACACCTGCATCAGCCAAGATGGCGCCGGCCCGCCATGCAGCCCAGGACACATCTGAGGTCCTGAGTGATCCCCCACAACATGCCGCCCTTCTCACCGCCTAGCGACCTCTCACCCTGTCTCCCCAGATCCCTGGTAGCCTCTCCAGATAGGGGAGACACTTTGCACAGTTCTCCTCTCTCAGCTTCACCCTCGGCCCCCATCCCATCCAGTGCTCTGTGTTTCAGCCCAGGGGATATGGAGGAGCAGAGGCAGCCACCCACGCACCAGACCACAGTGAGTACACTACATTGCATGCAGCAACCACAGGGTCTCCCTCTTAATGCCCCATCTGAACAAAGACTGTGGGCTTTTTTGCAGCAGCTACCCACAAGAAATGACATGGAGTCACTTGCTCAGAGAATAGAGACAGCCATGAAGGGTGAGCTACAATCTATCAGACAGGATGTAGCAGTGCTGGACTCTCGTGTCACTGTAGTAGAGCGGGAACAGGACATAGTATCTCAGTCTGTACAAACCCTGCAGGCTTCCCAATCCGAACTTACGGATCAAATCATACAGCTGCACCTACTTCAAGACGATTTAGAGAATCGCAGTCGCAGGCAAAACATCAGGCTGAGGGGGGTGCCCGAAAGTGTCCCACACTCAGAGCTGTGTTCCACTGTGGCCAATGTCTTTAATCGGTACCTAGACCGCCCGCCAGACTCTGAGATTATCATTGACAGAGTTCATAGAACCCTGGGCCCACGATCTGATCCATCTGACAGACCAAGAGACGTCCTCTGCTGTTTACACTCCTTCACACTCAAGGAGGATATTTTGCAGCGGGCATGGCGGGTGGGAGTCCTGGAATTTGATGGTGCAGCTGTCCACCTCCTACCAGATGTCTCCAGAAAGACTCTCCAAATGCAACGATCGCTCAAACCTCTTCTAGACGGTCTTGGGGAGAAAGGTCTCACGTACAAGTGGGGTCACCCGTTCCACCTCATAGTCCGCAAGGGCCCAGATACCTTTTCTTTGCGTCACCCCTCGGAGCTGCCAAACTTGTTCACCTTTGCTGACCTGGATCCGTTTCCGGTACCCAACTGGCTGCTGACTGCTATCACCAAGGATCAACTGCGCCAAGCTCCCCCGGGTAGACCACAAAGGGCTCATTATGGTCGCCGTGGTCGGGGGAACCAGTCCCAAGCTAGACGGGGGGGCAACTCCCACTCACATCCCCCGAATGAAGAGGTGGCTGGCTGATTCTATACACGCAGACGGTGGACATTTATCAGCTAAGCATTTCTATTTTCTTGTTTCCCAGGATGCTTTTTGAGTTTAACTATCTTTATTGTTATTTATGAGTGATATACCACGAACATGGTATATATGGCCTGGGACCCGAGGGTCTTCAAGCTTTGCTATTCAGTTTATCCTGGTCCGCAGATAACCGAAGACCTGTCTTAGGCAACAATTACTTCATATAATAGATGGCTTGCCTCCTACGTTTTTCTGATAAGTCCCAGTACAATGCTTGCTGTCTTCAATTTTGACCTACCACCTCCACATTGGTATACCCCAAATGTCCAGTTAGAGCACTGGTCCTTAGACAATGTGCAAAAACTAATTTTTTTTTTTTTAGGGGCTGGGCTTCATTGCTGAGTAGTCACTTATTTGGGATGTTTTGTTACCGATCTCAACCGGGCTTGGAGTATGGGGTCAAAGGGGAGGCAGCGGCTGCCTGTGAGTGGCTCCGCGGACTAACACCACATGTCACGGTGATTTGACGTGATAGTTATGTTATTCTTTATGATGTTGCACACGCATATATGTATATGTTTGGTGATCTATATGTAATTGCAGGGGTATTTAAATGTATGCATATGTATGTGTTATCTTAACTAACTAATGCCTTGCCTTTTACATTTGTATAGGTTATATATTTTGTTTACAGTCTTTCAGGTACCAGTTGGATGCCATGGCCTTGCCTTGGGGTGGGCCCGGCTGACCCGCCGCACCTAGATTTGGGCGCTGTACAGCTGGGCCGCCCTGGGACTGGGATACGCGACCGGTGCAGTTCTTGGCATCGGTTTAACATTAGGGCTAGTACTTTGTGATATCGGCCCATGGGTCCGTCTTCACCAAGTTTTATTTTATGGTTATTTTCTTACATTGTATCTCTTGTTTTCGTTTGCCGGGTAATAATAGTGCCTTAATCGCACGACCACATGGGGCTGCAGGGGCTCCGATGGCCGGGGCCCGGAACTCGGCTGTGCCTTACTACTCCCCGCACTAGGCACACTCTGCCCTGGTGGCAGTAGCTTCTCTCTGCGGAGTCTTTATTTTTGACTAGATCTTTTCCTCTTTTCCATTTTCTTTGTTTTATACTTTTTCTCTTTTTTTTTTTCTCTCCCCTCTTCCTTCTCCCCTTCCTTTACAACCCAGGAGTCGACGTAAGTTGACATCGAAATTAGACAATATGTCTGTCAAGATCCTCTCGTGGAACATAAAGGGGTTGAATTCCCCAGAGAAGCGTACTAGTTGTCTCGCCGAGCTGTGGAGACAGAGGGCTCAAATTGCTTTTCTCCAAGAGACACACTTTAGGGCAGACAAGATACCCAAATTGATGAACAAACACTTCCCAACGGCCTATCATAGTCCGTCTTCATCCTCTAAATCCAAAGGGACGAGTATACTCATTTCTAAGTCCCTCCACTGGCAATTTCTCGATGAGTACCGCGACCAGGAGGGCAGATTCCTGCTCATAAAAGCAAAAATTTGCTCTCAGACCTTCACTCTTGCGAACATCTACCTACCAAATTCTAAACCTCTCCCCACCCTTGAGGCCATCTTATCCACCCTCGACCCCTTTATCGAAGGAACCCTTATCTTGGGAGGAGATTTTAACTTAACACTGGACCCTCACAAAGACTCTTCCTCGAACCTGTCCTCCCTCCCAAGGGGAACCCGACTTCACCTAAAAGATCTTTTACACTCACACCAACTAGTCGACATCTGGAGAATAGTCCATCCACAAGAACGGGATTATACCTTCTATTCTGCCGTCCATGGATCCTACTCCAGAATCGACCTTTTTTTCCTAAAACACTCAGCTATCCCCATGGTTACTAAGACAGATATAGGCCACATAGCACTTTCTGATCACGCCCCGATTCTATTGGAACTGGCTATTTCACAAGCTTCTCCCAGAACATCCACGTGGCGACTTAACGAGGCGCTCCTTAAAGACCCTGAAATTGCCGCAGATGTCCTCAGGGAACTTAAGTCCTACCTTTCTGTCAATAATGGCTCAGTAGACAACCCTGCCACGGTATGGTCAGCGCACAAGTGCTTCATTAGAGGCATACTGATCAAACACGGTCACGCGGCCAAACAACGTCGCATTAAAATTTTGTCTGACCTCCTAGCGCAACTTCACGCTTTGGAGCGCCAACATAAGAACCGGGCAGATAGTGCTACCGAAGCGGAACTGCTCCGTCTTCGGGAAGCTATACGAGATCATTCCATGTACGAGGCGAAACATGTGCTGCTGAAGGCCCGTCTTTCTTTCTATGAATACGGCGACAAATGCGGTCGGCTATTGGCCAACGCATTACGTGGCAAGCGTTCTCAGACGTACGTACCTGCTCTCCTCTCGCCCTTGGGTTCCAGAGTCCACTCATCCCCAGAACTAGCGGATACTTTCCGTGCTTTCTATTCCAAGTTGTATAACTTGGATCCAACCTCCGCCCCCCGGTCGCTACCCCAAAACGTCCTGGATATCCGCGATTACGTACAAGAAACGGACCTCCCTACGCTGACGACAGAGGAACAAGAGGACTTGTCTAAACCTATTTCCGTGGAGGAATTCGTAGCCGCAATAGCTGACACCCAGTCAGGTAAGGCCCCCGGCCCGGACGGGTTCACCCTCCCCTACTACAAAATGTACCAAGACATTTTGGTACCTTCCTTTCTTGCGGCCTTTAATGCTGCGATTGACGGACACAACCTTCCGGCAGACATGCTGCGCGCATCTATATCTGTTATCCCTAAGCCGTAAAGGACCCACTAATTTGTGCCAGTTACAGGCCCATCTCATTCTTGAATTGCGATATGAAGCTATTCACTAAAATCCTTGCCTCTAGGATGAATGTCTTATTACCACGTCTAATTGGAACAGACCAAGTCGGTTTTATCCAGACTAGAGAGGCCAGGGACAATACCATCCGGACACTGAATATCATAGATAAAGCAAAGCATTCCCGATTGCCCCTGCTGCTCCTCTCCACAGATGCCGAGAAGGCTTTTGACAGGGTGGACTGGTCTTTCCTCTAGGAGACACTTAAATTTGTGGGTATGCCAGATCCCATCCGGTCATGGATATCGGCCATCTATGATAATCCCACAGCTACTGTTCGGGTGAATGGCTATGATTCCAGCCCTTTCTCTATCTCGCACGGCACCAGACAGGCCTGCCCCCTGTCTCCGCTGCTGTTCGTTCTTTCCCTGGAACCTTTCCTACATCACATCAGATATAATCAGTCCATCAGAGGCGTTCAGTCAGGCCAATGTCAACACAAAGTGGCAGCTTATGCTGACGACCTTTTATTTTACATTACCAAGCCCCTCATCTCTTTACCCTCCCTGTTACAGGAACTGAAGCGCTACGGCACCCTGTCTAATTTTAAGGTAAACTTGCAAAAATCAGAGGCCCTAAGTGTTTCCTTGTCGGATTCCACCGTTTCTAACCTATGCCCCTTTTTCCCGTTCAAATGGGCTGCCCGCTCAATCCAATACCTAGGAACAAAAATCTCTGCAAACTTACAAGACATTGTTGCCCTCAACTTCCAGCCCCTTTTATCTACGCTCTTGGCTGATCTTGGGAGGTGGGACTCCCTGGCCCTTTCCTGGTTTGGCCGTTGCAATGTACTGAAAATGAATGCAATGCCCAGACTTCTGTATTTATTGCAGGCGCTGCCCGTCAAGATACCTCAGACATTCTTTCACGCCGTACGTTCCATATTCATCAGATTCATATGGCGTGGTAAACATCCACGTCTCGGCAGAGCTCTCCTACTACGACCAAAGTTCAAAGGCGGTCTTGGATTCCCAGACCCGGCCCTGTACTATACTGCGGCACATATGACCAGGGTTGTGGACTGGTGCCGTCACAGTGATTTGAACCTCTGGGTGTCGCTGGAGCAGGAGGCGGCCGGGCCCCCCTGGCGGGTCTTCCTTGGGCAGAGAAGACTCCTGCCACTCACCTGAATACTCACCCACTGATTGGGCCAACTCTTAGGGAACTGAACAGGTTTTTCCGTTTAGCCTCACTGCAAAATTTTCCATCCCCACTGACGCCACTTGTTGGTCATCTGGATTTTGTACCTGGCCTTACCGACCCGTCCTTCCTTTCGCAAGCCCCACGGGGACTTATGAGGGCCTCCTCATTCTTACGTTCCACCGGTTGGCTCACTGCGGATAACTTTCTCTCAGGTCAGGCCCCACTTTCATTAGACCGTTGGAGGATCAACCAACTTTCTCACTTTCTCAGCTCTCTGCCCAAACCAGCCCGCTTTGTCAGAAAGCTCCACTCCTTTGAGGAACTCTGCTTGGGGGGAGGGACCGATCCGGAGGTCCTTATCTACCTCCTACAAATCCTTGCTAGACCTCCATTGAAGACCCCCCATTCTTAGCTAAATGGGAGAGAGACCTGCAAGTCACCTTCACAGAACCCCAAAAAGACCGCATACTCTTTTTTGCACAGAAATCCTCTCTATACAGCAAATATCAAGAGACCGCCTATAAAATAGTGACACAATGGTACAGAACTCCTTCCGTGCTGGCTAAGATATTCCCGCTACAAACTGACCGATGTTGGCGATGCGGCCTACACACAGGTACCTTATTGCATATTTTTTGGGACTGCCCTGTGCTCCAAACTTTTTGGCAACCGGTACTTAAGCTCATACAGGAACTCACAGACATCTCCCTTCAGGACAACCCGGCTGCGGTTCTCCTTAACCTTACTCCCCTATCACGGAAACGTTACCATAAATCCCTCCTCAAGCATCTTCTTAATGCTGCTCGGGCCAGCATCCCGCCTCTTTGGAGGCAACAGTGTGCGCCAACGGTGGCCCAATGGCTCGCAAGGGTGAAGGACATTGAGCAAATGGAAGATCTGACCTCGGCGCTGCGAAATAAGTCGGAAAAACATAAGTCCAGATGGATTCACTGGAACCTCTTTCGCTTCTCTGACGAATTCCCCCAATACATGGCAGGATCCACCATTTAGGATCCCCGTTACCAGTTGAGCGTTACCAATCTGGGCTTCCTGGGGGGTAATTTGCCCCACCCCCTCCCTTTTTCTTTTTTCCCCCTCTTCTCTCTCTCTCTGCTCTTTCTTTTGTCTTCTCCAGTTTTTGCTTTTTTACTTTTTTATTTTTTTTTTTTATTTTGTTCCAATCAAAAAATAACAAAATGCGATGAGCACAGATGTTTGTTTACCCTCTATTAGACTTCAGCGAGCGGTATAACTTATTTTACTTAATATGCTCACTACAATCTATATGTAATGCAAAGTTGTCTTTATGTTTGTATCTGTGTCTTATCTTTAAATAAAAAAAAAAGTATTTTGTAATTCTTGGAATGAAAAAATGGGTCTCAGCGCTCTTATTGATTATGTCCTTGATTCAGAAGAGGGAGTTGTCTAGCCAGCCGTGGTGAGTGAGCCTGGGGGGTAAAGATGAGGAGTATAGACGCAGAAGAAATCAAGTTTTACAGTATATACTGTATAAAATTTCCCATATAATTGCCACTAGCAATAATAGGTTGAGGTCATTAATGGGATAAATTGGTGTAAAAAAATAAATCGAAATTTCTGACAATCTGCTAGGAGATTATAGGGCAGACCAAGAAGTGAAAGAATGTGGGTGTGCCAGTAATATTTAGTAAAGTCTGGGAAGCAGTGGCCCTCCCATTTGAAGAACCTGCCTGGTTATCATATGTCTGCTGTGTTCTACAATAAATATTCCAAAAGACAACCCTAGAAAGAGCCTGACAGCATAAGTTTTCTTACCATGAATGGCAAGCCAATTTTTTTTTTTCTAGTTTTGGATAGGGTAGGGAAGAATTAGAACTTCTCCCTGTTTTTTTTACCTATACTAGTAGAGAGATTTATACTCACTTCCTGTTCTATTAAGTGTTACTAAACCCATGACCCTGCATTCACTATATCTGGTCTCCCACAGTACACAGAACATAGAAATGCATTTATTTTAGTAAATATAAATCACTAATTACCCTTTCTCATCAGCAGTTTGAGCAGTCTTGTGACTGCTATCAGTGTCTGGTTATAGCTTATAGGGGGAGTTTTCATTCTACTCTGACTGTCCTATGATGCTGCAGGACTCCTGACTCTCTCTCTGGACAGTGCTAACTGGCCCTGTGCTGATCACATGCACTCTTCCAAGAAAAAAAACAACCTCTCTAGCAATGCACACCAAACTGAGCATGTGTAGGGGGACTCCAAATGCTCTGTACTGTCAGGAGATGGATTGGGGGCAGTGGAAGAAGTGGAGGATCAGAGAAGACAGGATCAAACAGCCTTTTTACACAATGCACAGGATTTACCCCTTAAGTTCCACAGTGAGTATAAAAAGCATGATTTACTGCATCTATAGACTGATTTTACTGGGTTTAGTAACACTTTAACTACGGTTTCTCCAGACTGGAAGTGAGGGAAAATCTTCAACAGGGACGCATACAAAAATGAAAATCTTCCCCCTACGTTACTAAAGAAAACACTTTTATTTTTGTCATTGTTTTCTTTTGCAATTACCCTTACTTCCTATCTGATAAAATGGCACAGCAGGACAGGAATAAGGATAAATCTCTGTAACGATGCATGTATAGTGAAAACCTGACAGGGTTCAAACTTTTCTCAACTCTATCCAAAACCTGCCACATTTATAAAGCAATGAATGTGACATTCACCAAACATTCATTGGGGGTGAATTAATCACTGTCATTTTATATACAAGCACCTGGAAGTTTCACCTACAGTGAATGTTTTTGTGAGTGTCATATCCACTTATGCCGCGTACACACGACCGTTTTTAATGTCATTGAAAAAAACTGAATTTTTCTCGACGTGATTTTTCGTGTTTCCTCTCAAGCCTGCCTTGCCTACACACGATCGTGGAAAAAAATGTTCGAGTAAAGCGCGGTGACGTCCAACACGTACGACGGCACTATAAAGGGGAAGTTCCATTCGGATGGCGCCACCCTTCATGTTAGTAAAGTTTGTTGAGCGACGATTCGCGCTTTTCAGCCTCGTGCTTTTCAGTCCGTTACAGCGTGACGAATGTGCTATCTCCATTACGAACGCTAGTTTTACCAGAACGAGCGCTCCCGTCTCATACTTGATTCTGAGCATGCGCATTTTATTTCACGTCGTTAAAGCCCACACACGGCCATTTTTCATGACGAGAAAAACGACGCTGTAAAAAAATTAGAGCATGTTCCAATTTTTTCATGCCCGTTTTTCACGTCGTGAAAAATGCTCTGAAGCCCACACACAATCATTTTTAATGACCATTTTAAAAAATGTATATTTTCTCGTCATTAAAAACGGTCGTGTGTACACGGCATGAGACAGTAAGAGCTTGCTATACTCCCAGTAAAACCACAACCACACCCAGTATAACCACAATTAGCATACTGATGATTTATAAACTGTATATTCACAACACTATCAAATTAAATACTAGAACCCAAGACCTAGGTATCACTTAAAGCGGAAGTAAACCCATCAATGAAACAGTTTCATTTCCGGCACGTGCCAGAAATTTAACACTCCCATTGGCTGTGCTCTCAACCAAACTGTCAAACCATCCAGTGGCTGGTATCATAACTGATCACATGTGCAGCATCATAGCAGTTGTAGATTAAACATTGGCAAAGATGGCAGCTTCACTGGCTGAAAACGATAGGGGATTTTACTTACACTTTAAGTGCTAGCATCTTTTCTCACCTGCATGTTTGGACATTCCATAAATTGACTCCAGTACAACCAGCCTGTTGGATTTTTTCCATGCGATCACTGCCGGCGGATATAGCGTCTAGCAGTAATCATTGTGATCTGCCAGCAGGGAAGGCTCGCTGCCCACAGAATACAATAGCACTGTGGGAGGGATTCCCCCATCAACGCTGAATGTGTTGATGGGGGAATCAACCAATTTTCTTTGCTTCCACTCGTGGTGGAAGGAATAAAAAAATTGTATAACCTATGGCATGGGTGGCCCTCCAGCTGTTGCAGAACTAGTCCCATGATGCATTGTAAGGCTCACAGTCACAAGTATGGCTCCCAAAGGTAGAGGCATGATGGGACTGGAAGACCACAGGTTGAGAACCCATGACTTTGGCTTGCTTTAGTGTCTAGTAGGTCAGTATTTCTCAACCCTGTCCTCAAATACCACCAAAATGCCATGTTTTGGGAATTTCTCTTAGATAAAATAGCTGTCCAAAATACCAAGCCATTCACTCTGATTTAAAGCACCTGTGCAAGATAAAGGAAAACCTGCAAACATGGCCTGTTGGGGGTACTTGAGGACAAGGCTGAGAACCACTGTAGTAGGTTACTGCTTGTTCCCTGTGCAGAACTGAAATTACATCCTAAAATTGACAATGCATAAAATCAACAAAGTGTACACGTTTGCCAGCACACCATAGATCTTCAAGTTAAGTCCAAACATTTTTATTGATGTATGATCACATCACAAACAAGAAAGTGCAATGTTTCTCTGCAATGTTTATCAGGCATGATGAAGGGGTCCTGTGTGTGTCTATGGATGGCTCGGGGTGCGTGTGCACAGGTGCCCACTCAGCTACTGGCTTGCGAAGAGGGCACTCGGAGGAGAGAGAGGAGTGGACAGCACTGCTGGGGGACTCCAAAATAGGAGCTAGGAGACCACTCTGTGCAATACTGTTGAACAGAGAGGATAATTATAAGTTTTTTTTCAATTTTAAGACAAACAAGCTTAGCCTTTAGAATCACTTTAACATCTGCAATAGCTATTGACGGAGCTCCAGACATTAGCTTTCAAATGCTTTCCCCAAGTCAGCAGAAGCTTTTGTATCCGCTACTACTTTTCCTTCCTGCATTCCTTCCACCCCTTTATACAAGAATCTGCAGCTGCAAAGGAAGAACTTTTAATATTCTTTCCCGCAGCTCTTCTGAATAGCATTTCTTTCTCATAAGCCTCATGAGAGAAAATGTCCAGCACTTTCCTCCACCCAGGAAACCACAAAAGAAGCGAATGGCTGTATGCAGCCAGTAAATGTTGATGGCTTATGCATCGGCGTTTACCTGCGAATGCAGGAACTAGGCTTGTGCAATTCGTTTCGTAACGAATCGAAATTCGTCCGAATTTAGCAACTTTCGGACATTCGGAAGCATTCGAATTTCCGAACAGAGCAATTATGAATAAAACCGAATCCGAAATAAATTATACCGCAAAATAGCGAATGCCCGAAGGTCTTCGGCATAATTCGTTATGAAAAAAGTTACGAATGTACGAATCCATTCGAAGCACAATAACACTCACTCTGCTCTCTGCTTCTCCCTCACCATGCTGAACTCCCTCTCAAAATGGTGTACAGGGGGCGGAGGCTATAGCCGCATGAAAAAACGAAAGTAAAATACGAGATTTTGAATCCATTCGAAGCACAATAACACTCACTCTGCTCTGCTCTCTGCTTCTCCCTCACCGTGCTGAACCCTCTCAAAATGGTGTACAGGGGCGGAGCCTATAGCCGCATGTAAAAAACGAAAGTAAAATACGAGATTTCGAATTGTTACAAATAACCGCTATGTATTTAGAAAAGTACAAATCCATTCGAAGCACATTAGGCATAATAGGCAGCGTCGTTGTGAGAGAGACACGGAAAATTACGAATCAACGAACCCAAAAAAAGTTACGAAAGTAGGAGTTGTGTCCAGAATCAACGAAAAACAACGTACTCTACCGAAAGTACGAATTATAAAGCAACAAAAAATTCAACGAAAAATGTCGCTTGCAAAAATACGAATGAGTCCGAACACGAAAAATCCCGTCTAGCAAAATTACGAATGATTACGAATCAGCAGGACCGGAAAGAAACGAACCGAAACTAACCGAATTTTTCCGTTGTGCACAAGCCTAGCAGGAACGGTGTATTTTCCCAAACATGAAAGTGACATGTTGGAAATATTCCATACAAGCATGTGAGGGTAAACGTGGATGCAGAAGCAGCTGGCCACATACAGCCATTCATTTGTACAGGTGACTGTGCGTGGTACTGTGGCTCTTTGGATGCAGGAAAGCACCGGATTTGAGGAGAAAAGTGTTGCTTTTGCTATATGCTTCTGTAGCGCCCTGCTCCTATTGGGTAGGCGCTAGTTGTAAATTTAGTTGTCTGAGCTGTAGTTTAGTACAGAATAATTTTGGTAATTACTGGTTTCTGTTCCAGTTGTGTTGCGCATTTTTCCACTTGACTGTGGGTGTCGCTGTCACCACAGGTCAAGGTCGGAAATGCAGCAGGCTGGATGTATTGGGTACCTCTTGCCCAGAGGTAGCTCAGTGGGATTGGTCCCTAGACATGTGCAGGATGAAATTTTTTATTTTGTTTTGTTTTGTTTCGATTCGGTAATTAACTAAATTTGTTTTGTTTCGTATTCGAATTCGAAAAAATCAACCACATTCGAAAACATTCTACCGCATTCGAAAATATTCTACAGCATTCGAAAAAAAATCTACTGAATTCGAAAAAACTATCAAATTCGAAATAATTCTACCGCATTTGAACTAAACTATATATAACCATTTTCCGAAATGTGAAATTCATATAGAATGAAATTGAATTTGGTTAGAAAAGATTAGAATAGAATCGAAAATACCAGAAAAGAATATCATAGAAAAATAATAGCACAGAACAGAAAAAAATATTATATATACACAGTCTATATATATATATATATACAGTGGGGCAAAATGTATTTAGTCAGCCACCAATTGTGCAAGTTCTCCCACTTAAAAAGATGAGAGAGGTCTGTAATTGTCATCATAGGTATACCTCAACTATGAGAGACAAAATGTGGAAACAAATCCAGACAATCACATTGTCTGATTTGGAAAGAATTTTTATTGCAAATTATGGTGGAAAATAAGTATTTGGTCACCTACAAACAAGCAAGATTTCTGGCTCTCACAGACCTGTATCTTCTTCTTTAAGAGGCTCCTCTGTCCTCCACTCATTACCTGTATTAATGCCACCTGTTTGAACTTGTTATCAGTATAAAAGACACCTGTCCACAACCTCAAACAGTCACACTCCAAACACCACTGTGAAGACCAAAGAGCTGTCGAACAAAATTGTAGACCTGCACCAGGCTGGGAAGACTGAATCTGCAATAGGCAAGCAGCTTGGTGTGAAGAAATCAACTGTAGGATCAATAATTAGAAAATGGAAGACATACAAGACCACTGATAATCTCCCTCGATCTGGGACTCCACGCAAGATCTCACCCCGTGGGGTCAAAATGATCACAAGAACGGTGAGCAAAAATCCCAGAACCACACGGGGGGACCTAGTGAATGACCTGCAGAGAGCTGGGACCAACGTAACAAAGGCTACCATCGGTAACACACTACGCCGCCAGGGACTTAGATCCTGCAGTGCCAGACGTGTCCTCCTGCTTAAGCCAGTACATGTCCGGGCCCATCTGAGGTTTGCTAGAGGGCATTTGGATGATCCAGAAGAGGATTGGGAGAAAAAAAGAACACCATACTGTGAAGCATGGGGGTGGCAACATCATGCTTTGGGGCTGTTTCTCTGGAAAGGGAACAGGACGACTGATCCGTGTACATGAAAGAATGAATGGGGCCATCTATCGTGAGATTTTGAGTGCAAACCTCCTCCCATCAGCAAGGGCATTGAAGATGAAATGTGGCTGGGTCTTTCAGCATGACAATGATCCCAAACACACCGCCCGGGCAATGACGGAGTGGCTTCGTAAGAAGCATTTCAAGGTCCTGGAGTGGCCTAGCCAGTCTCCAGATCTCAACCCCATAGAAAACCTTTGGAGGGAGTTGAAAGTCCGTGTTGCCCAGCGACAGCCCCAAAACATCACTGCTCTAGAGGAGATCTGCATGGAGGAATGGGCCAACATACCAGCAACAGTGTGTGACAAACTTGTGAAGACTTACAGAAAATGTTTGACCTCTGTGATTGCCAACAAAGGATATATAACAAAGTATTGAGATTAATTTTTGATATTGACCAAATACTGTATATACTCGAGTATAAGCCGAGATTTTCAGCCCTTTTTTTTGGGCTGAAAGTCCCCCCCTCAGCTTATACTCGAGTCAGCGAAATTTAACATTGTAAATTGTACCTGAAAAAAAGTTGAGAGGCTGCGGCGTCCATCGTTTAAATCTCGCGGTCTCTTCCTGGTTCCTTCCGTGATAGGCGGAGAGTGTCTGCTGAGAATCGCCTATCACGAACGTTCTCTCATCCTCACCCATCCCAGCAGACACTGTGTTCAGTGTTCCGCCAATCACAGACGTCTGCTGGGAAACTGAGGATGAGAGAACGTTCGTGATAGGCGGAACTGTGTACTTAGAAAACGCCAATCACGGAAGGGAAGAGGAAGAGACCGTGAGTTTTAAACGATGGACACCGCAGCCTCTCATTTTTTTTTCAGGTACAATTTACCGTACAATGTTCAATTTAAACAGTGAGCTAGGGAACAGTGAGGAAAGGAACAGTGAGGATAGGAACAGTGGGGTGAGGAACAGTGAGGAACAGTGAGGATGGGAACAGTGAGGAACAGTGAGGATGGGCACAGTAAGGATGGGAACAGTGAGGATGGGCACAGTAAGGTGGCAATGGGCAGTGACAATGGGCTTAGTGAAGTTGCAATGGGCACAGTGAGGCGTGCAAATGGGCATTGTTGACCCTCGGCTTATACTCGAGTCTGTAAGTTTTCCCAGTTCTTTGTGGTAACATTAGGTACCTCGGCTTATACTCGGGTCGGCTTATACTCGAGTATATACGGTACTTATTTTCCACCATAACTGGAAAAAAAAATCTTTCCAAATCAGACAATGTGATTGTCTGGATTTTTTTACACATTTTGTCTCTCATAGTTGAGGTATACCTATGATGACAATTACAGGCCTCTCTCATCTTTTTAAGTGGGAGAACTTGCACAATTGGTGGCTGACTAAATACTTTTTTGCCCCACTGTGTATATATATATATATATATACAGTGTATATATATCGATATATGTATATATATATATATATATATATATAATCTTCTGAAATTATAGAAATTAAAAGCATAGAAAAACAATAGAACAGAATAGAAAAAAAATATAATATATTCTATTCTAATCTTTTCTATTCAAATTCATTCTGTACCAAATTCGAATTTCGGAAGATGGTTTACATATATATATATATATATATATATATATATGTATATATTATATATTTTTTCTATTATGTTCTATCGTTTTTTTCTATTCTAGTCTATTCTATTAGAATTCGATTTTATTCTCTCTCTCTATATATATATATATATATATATATATATATATATATATATATATATATATGTTTTTTCTATGCTGTTCTATTGTTTTTCTATGATATTCTTTTCTATTATTTTCTATTCTAATCTTTTCTATTCGAATTCGAAATAATTCTATAAGAAATTCTAATTTCGTATAGAATGAATTTGCATTTGAATAGAAAAGATTAAAATAAAATAGAAAATAATAGAAAAGAATGGCATAAAAAAACAATAGAACAGCATAGAAAAAATATAAAACATCTTCCAAACTTCGAATTTCATATAGAATGAATTTGGATAGAAAAGATTAGAATAGAATGTAAAATAATAGAAAAGAATAGCATAGAAAAACAATAGAACAGAACAGAAAAAAATCTAAACATATATATATATATATATATATATATAAACCATCTTCAGAATTTTGAATTTTGCATACAATGAATTTGAATTTGAATAGAAAAGATTAGAATAGAGTACAAAAGAATAGACTAGAACAACAACAGAACAGAATAGAATAAATTATAATATATATATATTATATTTTATTCTATTCTGTTTTATTGTTTTTCTAGTCTATTCTTTTCAAATATTTTCTATTCTAATCTTTTCTATTCAAATTCAAATTCATTCTATACGAAATTCGAATTTCGGAAAATGGTTATATATATATTATAGGGCTAGGATTAGGGTTAACCCTAACCCTAATATTTTTATATATAACCATTTTCGAATTTCGTATAGAATGATTTTGAATAGAAAAGATTAGAATAGAATTGAAAATAGAAAAACAATAGAACAGAATATAAAAAAGTATATATATATATATATATATATATAACATCTTCCAAAATTCGAATTTCGTATAGAATGAATTTGAATTTGGATTCAAAGATTAGAATAGAAAATAATAGAAAAGAATAAACTAGAAAAACATATATTATATTTTATTCTATTCTGTTCTATTGTTTTTCTAGTCTATTCTTTTCTATTCTTTTCTTTTCT